>JAMZEH010000014.1:0-627500 GCA_024699665.1 Ostrea denselamellosa
CAAGACAATAAAACAAATCGAAGTACAACAAATGCGTAAAAAATGACATAATAATACTAAACTGAATTCAAAATACAAAGTAAAAGTAGGTAATATATATATATATATATATATATATATATATATATATATATAAATGCTAAAAACTTATCTAACGCATTAATAATAAGGAAGTCTAAAAAGATGTGTTTTTAAATGTTTTTTAAAAGCGTTCAAATTCTGGCAAAGATGGAGATTGTCAGGTAAAGAGTTCCAGAGAGTAGCTCCTGCCACATCCAAACGCTTTTTCCCATATGTAGAGGTTCGACATCTCGGTCTAGTCAATGTCAGTAAGTTTTCTGATCTAGGGGAACGTTGAGGTTGCTGTACCGTAATCACCTCTTCCAAGTATTGTGGTGCCATCTTATTAATTACCTTATATGTGTACAGCAGAATTTTGTACTAGGTTCGCTTGTCAACAGGAAGTCAATGTAGGGAAATCAGCACCGGGGTTATATGGTCACTTCTCTCAGTACGAGTGATGATTCGTGCCGTCATATTTTGTATTTTCGGCAGTTTAGCCAGGCCAGTTGTGCTGATGCCGAACAGAATAGCATTGTCATAGTCAAGCCGTGATGTCACGAGGGCACATACTAAGGTCTTGCACGCATCTTCTGTAATAAGCGACAGTATTCGTCCGATATTATGTAGCTGTTGATAGCAAGTACGGGATACAAATTATATTTGTTTTTGTATGGATAGAGTTTTATCAAACCATACACCTAAGTTCTTCACAAATGGTGCTTCACTGATAATGGTTTCAACAAAGTTCAGATGGTACGATGATGAAGCAGTTACTAGATGTTTCGGTGAAAAAATAAGGAACTCTGTTTTGTCCTGATTAAGTTTAAGCATGTTAGCGGAAATCCACGTTTTAATCTCATCCATGCAAGCCTCTACTATCATGTAAATATAACTGAAGAAAAATGCTTTAAATCTAATAATTAAAATACCATATAAACATGACAGAAAAAAATAATCTGAATGTCACTAAATATCATATAAATATGACAGAGGGAAAAACAATTTAAATCTAATCACTAAAATATACGTATATATAATATTTTTTTAATGAAGATTTTTCAAAAAATATTTTTTAGTCTTCTCGTATATAACTTATTTGTTTTTGTATTGAAACTTATGCATATTTGATGAATTTTGTGCATAAATCATAATTCCATGAAAATTCACCCCAAACCCAAAGTAGTTCAGATTGAAATTCATTCTCCATTACTGCCAATAAAAATGTATTTACATACATGCAAGACTGAAGACTGAATTTTCAAAATGGGGAATAAGCCATCATGTCTTCATAACTATAATTCATCGCTTGGCCTGTGACCTCTAACGTGCTTGGTAGGTGACCTCTAACGTGCTGGGTCTGTGACCTCTAACGTGCTGGGTAGGTGACCTCTAACGTGCTCTATATTATATACAGGTACATGTACCCAGCGACACGATGTTAAAAACCTATTACTGGTGTACACAGCATTTTAGATTCTTGTGAATTTACTAATTAATATAATGACATGTCATACCAACTCCTGCTGCAATAAAACAAAGACCGATAGAAATTTGACACTTGTAGTTCCTTTGGAGTATATATGTATAAACTCTTTAAATCAAATTCTAAATGTGTAAAGTACATTAGTATACTACCACAGAAAGTTGTATTATTCAGAACCTGAAAGCCATCGTTTGTAAGTCGAACTTCAGAGGTGGGTGGGAATCCCACTCAATGAGAGATGAATAGGTACCCCACTCAGTGAGAGATGGGTGGGTATCCCACTCAATGAGAGATGGATGTATCCCACTCAATGAGAGATGAATAGGTACCCTACTCAGTGAGAGATGGGTAGGTACCCCCACTCAATGAAAGATGGATGGGTACCCCACCCAGTGAGAGATGGGTGGGTACCCCACTCAGTGAAAGATGGGTGGGTATTCCACCCAGTGAGAGATCATGTATCCCATGTTAAAAAAAGACCAGCAGATCATGAATTTCACTATATTCTAGAATGTGATGAAGCATTAAACATTTTTTTAAAAGATTAAATATTGTAATAATCCTAATGTACGTAATTTTTTCAGTTTTTTTTTTTTTTGGTAATCAAATATTTCTATAGAAAAACTAAAAACGTACATTTTTCAGTCTTCAAAAAGATGGAGCAATGACCCACTATAGATGGAAGATATAAAAATCTTATACAAAATAATAGCGTTTTGTACCCCAAAAAAATATTCCAAATCCCTTACATTAAAGACGGCACATCATGAATGCTTTAAATTCCTATATCAATCCATTGTAAGCAAGCTGATCGAGTGGTCTAAACCGCTGGACACAAATGTGATATTTAAGCAGAGCCTTTCGGGTAGTGGGTACGATGCCAGTAATAAGTCTTTTATTTTCCAAGTTTTTGGTGGCTAATATATTTTATTTTATCATAGACTTAATATATATTGTCAAACAACAAATATTTCAATTATTAGTTTATCACAGAAAGAAATATATGATAAGAAATATGTTTATAGTATGGATTTTGATGAATAGACATATTCCTCGCCATGTTCCCCCATCTTCTTTAATTTTATTTTTTTAGTGGCCTTAACATTATTAAGTACGTACCTAATGTATCACTGTGTATGGTTTGAATAAATAAATGAACTGACTATCAGGAGTTATTATCAAACCGTAGAATGCGGAGAGAGAGAGAGAGAGAGAGAGAGAGAGAGAGAGAGAGAGAGAGAGAGAGAGAGTATGTGTGGGGGGGGGGGGGGGCTCCACTTATATTATCCCCTCGCAATGTGTGTGCGTGTGTGTGTGTAAACACTGAGCTTGTAGACACTCTACAGGCCAGGTTTTATTGCTAGACTGCTTTGATACTTCACATGTAGCATTGTTGTCAAGAGAGGAAGAACCCTATTGTTTTGGAGGTCAAAAGTAAAGGTGACTACGGTACTTCATAGAACAGGGTTGTAGACACTCGATTGATCTGATACCTCGCATGTGGCTTTGTTATCGTGAGAGAAAGAACTATATCGATTTTGTGGTCAAAACGTCAAGGTCAAGGACATTACGGGACTCCATAGAAAAATATATTTACTAATTGCTTACCATGCCAGGGAATTCACCGCTTTGCGGAGCTCATGTTATTTTTGGGCGCATTTGTTTCATCACCCAGGTTAAGCTGGTTGATACTTTCGGAAGCGGGTAAATACGAAGGTTGTTCGATATGTAATGTGTATTGTACAATATCTCAAAAACATTCGACTCAAATATTGAAATGAACATTACATCCCTTCAAAGTATTCGCCGCGGTTTGAAATACTTAATTTCAATCTATGAATCCATTTCTGAAATGCGTAACAGTACGCTGATTTAGGTAGACCTCTGAGGCACTGACTGATGGCTGAGCGAAGGGCTTGTCGGGACTTGTAACCACGACCAGATAAGAACTTTTTAAGTTTTGGAAAAAGGAAAAAGTCGCATGGGGCTAGATCTGGAGACTAGGGTGGGTGTGGTAAGACGGTAACCTTCTCTGACTTCAAACATTGCTTCACAAGCTCAGATGTATATGATGAAGCATAATCATGAATTAGACGAATATGCCTAAATCCTGACACAGGGCGAAGTTTATGACAATATTTCTTGAACTGTTTTTATTATAACATCTCGGTAATACCGACCTGTAACACCTTTGCTCTTTGACATCGGAATTTGTACGGTTATGCCATCACATGAGAAGAATATGCAATAAAGAACCTTCTTTGTGCTTATGGTTCTATTGGCAACTACAGACCTTTTACCATGTTTAGTTAGCCATATTTTGTTTCCAATTTTTCTAGTGAACCCATGTTTCGTCACCAGTAACAATGTTTGCAAATTGTCTTTGATTGAATTTGGGAAACATTTTGAGCAATTGCTTAGCCGTTTTTGGTCACCTGTCAATATATGCGGTATCCATCTGTCAGAAATCTTTCGTACTTTCAAAATACGCTTCAAAATGAAATGCACTCGTGATAGCGATATTCCAACAGCTTTGGCAATATCATGTATCGTGTACCTGCCATCATTTTCAATTATTTCCATGACTTTTGAGACATTTGCCTCGCCCGTTACAGTCACAGGTCGGCCAGATTTTGTTGCATCTTTGACGGACTCTGTGCCAGTCAGAAATTTCTCTCTCCGCCTACGAACTATCTCATAAGGTACCTTATCAGACCTATAAACTTCCCCCAATTCAGTAAAAATCTGCATTACCGAATGACCGAGTTTTGTGCGAACTTTTATATAAGCTCTAATTTCTTCAATATTCTCAACCTGTTTCCCAACGATTTTTACAACTGTGGTCAATTGAAATGACTATAAGTTTAAAACTACGTGGAGCTGAAGGCTCGTGTTTATAGCGTTGGAAAGGTATTGAAAAGAGCTATTCAAGAGTATCGTCATCCACGAAATCGTGCAAAGCGTTATCGCGCTGTGGTACAATACACATTACGTATCGTATTTGTCCAGAATTTAAAATATTCAGCCCTCGTATTAGGAAGCCGCCGGTCAACCGAAAAGTAGTCCGGATCGCCCGATGTATCTAGAGTGGGCACATGGAAAACAAAATGGCGGAAAATGGATATCAACACTGATTTATCCATTTTTCACTCATTAAAAGTTTGATTTTCAATTTGCATAAAGTAGAGATAAGTTTTCTGGCAATTTTGTGTCCGTATGTTCATGATGCGATCAACACAGCTTCAATGTGGAAGTTACGGTTTGTGCACAAAATATCAGAATAGAAAACTGATTATCAATCATGATTTATAAACTGACATGGAGTACAATGTTTTAAATTTATTTTGCAGATATTCTCTGAAAAGTACATAAATTTTGTTTTTAGATTTTGATAGACATTCGGCTGTTTTCCCACTCGTTTCAGCAAGACAATGGGGTCAAAAAGTCATGTGATAAAAGTGAACCGGGTCGTCGCCCGGATACGCCCTTTGTTTTCTACCTCTTTTCGCTTATCAGAATAATTTGGAGCTCTTCCCCCACTCTCAAAACCATCCCATATACAATGAATACATTTAAAATCTGGAAACCTTTTATACTGATGGCCAATAAATGCCGTTTTATTATAATCAACACATATATTAAAAACATAATGTCATAAGATACATACTGACGATATGTATTTGGTGCATCCTTACATTATTTGTGAAATCATACTTTAATTAAGATGTCTTTTGGTCAGCAAAATTAGTTAGTAAAGACAATTTTACGCTGATGGTAAACCACCTTACAAGACATGTAGGTTCGGAGTTTTTACTTGTCTAGACTCGACTCCCCTTATGACCTCTTGACTACTTGAATGTATTACTAGTTCTGTGAATCCG
This sequence comes from Ostrea denselamellosa, assembly GCA_024699665.1. NCBI lineage: Eukaryota > Metazoa > Mollusca > Bivalvia > Ostreida > Ostreidae > Ostrea > Ostrea denselamellosa. The sequence goes on from JAMZEH010000014.1 coordinate 5,428, forward strand.
AAAATATAGTCTTGAATCCACAAAACATTGTATACTCTTTTTTGTATTTCATCAGGGAATAGTGATAGATATGAAATAAATTGAACCCGAAACAAACGCAGTACAAATTGACAACTATAATGTTTATTATATACGCTTGGTTTATCTCGCTTGAAATTATACAAATCAAATGCTAAAATTCACAAAAATATCTTTAATCTCCAATTAAATACTTACACTGCAGTAAGTTTTGGAAGAAATCATTATACCTACCTATCAATCTATCTATCTATCTATCTATCTATCTATCTATCTATCTATATATATATATATATATATATATATATATATATATATATATATATATATATACTTACATTGAAGTCATTTTTGGAAGAAATCATTTAATTAATTTATATATATATATATATATATATATATATGTGTGTGTGTGTGTGTGTGTGTGTGTGTGCAGTAAACCCTCAGAAACGCATATACATTTTATAAACCCATATCAGTAGAGGGAACGCTCTTGCATGGCATGTAATAGTGCATTACGTATGTACATGCGAAGTATGTTACAGATTATCAAACACATGAATTAAATGTTCACAGATTTTGTTATTATAACATACAGCTGACAATAAACGCTGGTAGAAATGCCTCTAACTGAGAGTGATTGTGCTGCCACCTACAAGGTTTTGATAGTTGGTGATGCGTATGTTGGGAAGACAGCCTTATTGAGATGCTTGATGGGATACGAGTTCGCCCTGCAGAGCCGACCGACAGTAGGTAAAGTACAGATGTAGCTGTGTGTATCAATGAAAATGCTAGTGTTTGATGACGCGGTCGCAGTAACCTAATGTTATGGCGCTTGCATTGCAACTGGGAAATCTGGGTTCTCAATCCCGACGCCAATCGCATGACCTAAATCGGAGGTCACGTGTCAAGGTAGGCGTTGGCACGATAAAAGAGAGCTCACAGTGCTGTGGTTGTGGCGCCATGCATAGGTCTTCACCTACAGCTGGTGACGTCGATCGTCTACAAGAGTGAAAAACTCTAGAATGGGACGTAAAATAATACACAAATAAAACAAAACATTTCAAATATGATTTCTAACTCTAATTTTAATTTTCTTTTCACAGAGTGTTGCATATTCCTCTTCTGACCTCCGTTGCCATGGTCATGCGGTGAATGCATAAAATACAAACGATAATTCAATATTACAATACAGAGAATAACAAAATGGTCGAAACTTAAAACTTCGCAAAATCTTAATTCGAATGGCAAAAATAAGAAAGAAAACTTCTCAATAATCTATTTCATTCATTGTACGTACATGTTCCGAAAGACACAGTGCAATGGAAATCAATTAGACCTCAAAGAGAGTTTCTTGGTGATATTTCTGAGAGTTGAATTGGGTGGGTCATTAAAGTTAGTTTACTTTTAGTGTAGAAAACGGTTTAAATTTAACAAGTTTTAACTGTGTAGTTTGTAAGGTATCCGAGAATGACAACCCTGCTAATGTATGTGATTTTGCATGAATGTCTTTGTCGTTAATGTAATAATCATTCGCAGTCTCTTCCCTTATGTAGCTGTGGACTTTGTGACAAAGCCATTTGAAGTTGACGGGGCACTAGTCCAGATGATGATATGGTGAGTTTACCTGGTGTAAGGAATGATGTGACTGGTTTTTGAGTAGATTCTTAGTCGTGTTTTAATGCTATGTAGCTGGTTTGAGATATTTAGTCTTAAGGTAGAATATAAATACATTCATGAATTGTAGGGGGGGGGGGGGGGGGGGGGGCAAGTTGGTGAATTCTTCAGATATCATGTATGACTTGTCTTCTCTAGATAAAATATATCAGATCAATTTTGTGGGAGTAGACAGGTTAAAAGGGGGATTGGAAGGGAAAGATGGGTGGAAGATAAGGATAAAAAGTGAAGGGGAAGAGAGAATGGAAAGACAGAGAAAATAGCCAAAAAGGGAGGGAGAAAAGTTAGTAAAGGAAGAGGAGGAAGTAAGTTGGAGGAGGTAAAAAGGGAGTGAAGGCAGTAAGAAGGGAGTGAAGGCGGTGGAAAAGGAGCTGGAGGCGGTAAGAAGGGAGCTGGGGGAGTTAGGAATGAAGCTGAAAAAGGAAGAAAGGGAGCTGAAGGATGGAAAGGAGGTGGGGGAAGTAGGGAAAGAGCTGGAGGACGAAAGGGAGCTGAAGAAGGACGACAGTGAGCTGAAAGAGGAAGAAAAGGAGCTGGAAAGGGTAGGGATTTAGCTGGAAGATGTACAAAGTGAGCTGGGGGATGGAAGGAAGCTGGAGGAGGTAGAAACGGAGCTAATTGAAGGTTTAAGTCTGAAGAGGGAGGAAGGGAGCAGTTTAATGAAGGAAACTTGAGGTGGGGGAAATTAAAGGAATTGGAAAAGGCAGAGGTGGACCCCCTGTCTAACCAATACCAGTAGTTTTATCTTTTAAGGCAACAGTTATTATCTCAAGCCACTTTTGCAGTGTCTCTCTATCATCACATTATCACAAGACACGTGTTTAGTGTGCATTCCATCCCCAATAGTCATAAATCACGTGTTTATTGTCCGCTTCATCATAAATCACGTGCTTAGTTTCCAACTCATCATAAGTCACGTGTGTAGTGTCTATTCAAGCAACGCATCGTCACGTAATATACCTCAGTATATAGCTAACAAATAAATATCATTTTTTGTGTATGTTGCTGGGTAACCTCCGAGGTCGAGAAATATTGTTTTGAAATATAAAAGCCGGGCTAACGCCTCGGATTTATATTTCAAACCATATTTCGAGACAGAGTAGGTTATCCTGCATCATCCACGAGAACAAGAATTTTATGTCTATTCTACTATGGGCCAGAAGTATACAACCGATCGTTTATCTGTATAGCTACGAATTACGTCACCGTGACGTCATGACAGTTTAGGCCTACATGTTGATTGCTGACGAAAAAGATGAGATGGTAGGGTATACGTCTAGCTCTATTTCGAAAAAATATTTAGTTTGTTAACGGATTATATCAACTGCTTTGAATAGACAGTCCAAGAAAACTACACATATGTGGAAGAGGGTTAACTTGTCTGTGAATCGCCATGTTTGTTTACATTCCGATCTCAGAATGTAGACGACTGACAAATGTTCGTCAGTCATTTATAAAGTTTTGATTAATTTTTATGATTATAAAATTGAATTATCAGTTATTAACTTTATTGTTGTATTAGCAAAACACCAAATACAAGCGAAATGGGTATCAATTTTCTCATAATCAGTTATTACGTAAGAAGGTGTATCACGGAATAAATACCGTGACATTCCATTGATCTTTCAATACTCGTGGTAGAATAATAAATTCAAGCTGATCCGGCAAAAATTATACCCAGTGTTTATTCACGTTCATATTTTGTTCTTTAATTTGTTTGTTTTTATATATGTATGTATGTCTTTTTACTGAGATATAACTTCTTCTTACACAAGAGACACATATACATTAAAAACAATACTGATAACTAAAAGAAAAACGACAATGCACGTGAAACATCAATGAAAACAAAAAAAAAGTGGGGGGGGGGGGGGGGGGGGGACAACAACAACAAAACCCCAGAAGATATCAACTTCACAACCTGCTTAGGGGAGATAATTGTACTGTGTAGTCCCTAAAATGATACACACAAAGCCAAACTCACCGTTTACTTACTGACATGATACTTATCAGACTACAGAAATTGGTCCAGGAACGAGTTGATATGCCACTAACCAGACTACAGAAATTGATCCAGGAACGAGTTGATAATGTTAATCACCAGACCATACTAAAGAATAGCGATGTTTTATAATTATTTTCATTGTCTTTAATTTCTTGATTTATCATTTTATTTTACACAGGGACACGGCTGGTCAGAGAAGATTCATGTCCATGACCCGGCAACAATACAGAGAGGTCAAGGTGAGGGATATCTGATAATACGTCAGGATCAGTGTTCATATATCCTTAATTCAAGTGTACACAAAATCTCCTGTTAGTCATCCACTGATAAGCTTACATCACATTGAAAAAAGACATACAACGAACTTCACGGTGCCATCAGTATTGCGTGTTAATTAAAAATGCAAATACACTCTCGGTTACTGCGGACGAATTAGTGTGGGATTCCATTACTCGTGTCATAAAACTGTCAATGACTCGAGTGTATCTAGAAATGTCCCCCTGCATTAGATTAATTAGGATAATTAACCTAATGATCTTAGGCTGTGTTCGATCAATATCAACTACATCAATGTAGAATGCAGTTATCTCTCTTTGATATTTTTCATTTCTGTTACAGAACGATACAACACTGATGTTTTACTTATTTTCTTAACATAGGAAATCAAATATCATGTGTAAAGTGACATACATGTATTGCACTACTGACAAATATCATCATGGTATTTGTCACTCTTTTTTGTTTCTGTTACAATGGTATCCCCGTGGTGTTTGACAATGTGAATATTTCTTTATCCCCGCGGTGTTTGACAATGTGAATATTTCTTTACCATGGTATCCCCGTGGTGTTTGACAATGTGAATATTTCTTTACCATGGTATCCCCGTGGTGTTTGACAATGTGAATATATCTTTACCATGGTATCCCCGTGTTTGACAATGTGAGTATTTCTTTATCCCCGTGTTGTTTGACAATATGAATATTTCTGTTATCATGATATCCCCGTGGTGTTTGACAATGTGAATATTTCTGTTACCATGGTATCCCCGTGGTGTTTGAAAATGTGTATATTTCTGTAACCATGGTAACGCCGTGGTGTTTGACTATATTTCTGTAACCATGGTATCGCCGTGGTGGTTGACAATGTAGTGTTTCTGTTTCATGGTATCCCCTTGGTGTTTGACAACGTGTATATTACCATGGTATTGCGTTTTGTTTTATATTATGTATATCTCTGTTACTATGGTATCACCATGGTATTTGTCAATATGTATATTTCTGTTACCATGGTATTGCGTGGTACTTTATATTATGTATATATCTGTTACATGGTATCGCTGTGATGTTTGACAATGCTAATGCTTCTGTTTTCAGGGTATCGCCATGATATTTGACAATGTGTGTATTTCTGTTGCTATGCTATCTCCTTAGTACTGGCAACTTGTATCTGTTGTCAGGGTGTTTAACTATGTGTATATTACCATGGTATTGCTGTTGGTGTATGACAATGAGTATATTACCATTGATATGATGTTTGTATATGTATACTTTTGCTACCATAGTATCGTCGTAGTGTTTGACACTTTGTATATTTCTGTTGTCAACGTATTTCCGTGATTTTTGACAATTAATGTGTATATTTCTGCAACAATGGTGTTGCCGTGATGTTTGACAATGTCTATATTTCTGTTTCCATGGTATCGCAGTGGGATATTATATTGTGTATATTTCTGTTGTCAGGGAATTGCCGTGGTGTTTGACATCTCTGATAGAGCTACCTTCACACATCTCTCCTTTTGGCTGGAAAGCATCAACAACGTAAGGACTAGCGATCAAACCGGACAAGCTACATAAAAAAAGACAAAGCTTGTTTAGTAAAACCATATTTGATTACACTTTGATAGCATTTTTAAATTCCAGTTTATCTTTCCATCTGAATGTTTCTGACCCTGAATCTTTTTGTCTTTTTTTTTTCTTTTGACAGTGCGTCTCTAATTTCGTGTGTAATTATGAATCTGTACCAATCATTCTCATCGGAAACAAAGCCGATCTAAAAGAGCGCAGAATGGTGTCCATTTCTGAAGCTAAAAGGGTAACGTGCATATTGATTATATTTAATCCCCGATATAAAATTTTGAAAAACGTCATATTCAAATATTGATCTAAACCGAGATGATTTTTTTTTGCCTATTGCTATAGCAAATCAATTATATATCCCAAGTTTTGATTGGATACTTAAATGTAGTATTATTGGTATTGTTTGAAATCCAAATTATGTGATCTGGTTGCCTGCAGTTAACAAGCTTTGTTCAAACAAAAATAAATCTGAATTGCTTGTGCAATATGTTTGAAACAAACGTTATTCATCTGCTGAAGGAAATTGTTAATATTTAACTTTCATTTCCGCTCAGCATGGGACAGTCTGGACGTTTAGAAAGAAACAGATGTAACATACCAGTAATCCCTTGATAGTTTACATAAATCATTCATATATATGTATGAAAGAAAAAATGCCAAAATATTTTAGTATCTTTCTAATGATCATGGTTATTCAATATTATATTTTAACTATCATCCTGTATTCACTTATCTCTTAAGACTGGGGCGTTCTCCTTCCTCCGAAAATATACCCGGAACTTAATCTTATTAAAAAGACCAGTAGACATTACTATCTTTTGTACAAACTAATATCAGAGTGCTCCAGTGGACTTTTTTCATAATCGATAAAACACCATTTAATAACACACTATCTTATCGCCCCTTGTTATTATTTTTTTTCAGTTTGCAAACAAGGAGATGGCTTTTGATTATTTCGAAACGAGCGCCAAAACGGGGACCAATGTTTTCGCTGCCTTTCAGAAATTAGCATATCACGTGACAGAAATTTGTAACCCACAAGTGGTAAGTTCTATTTCGCAAACTACCCTAGGGCGACTTTGTTACAAATTAACTTCTATTTTAAATGATTTTTTCAAATCGGATCAGAAAATAACCCTGGTTTACAGCCATGCAGCAAATAATCAGTTCACAACAGGTACTAGAAGTTGTATTTGAATGACGGAAGTGAACAGTGGGAATTATGTGTATTCAGTAATTATGTCTTTCACTCATCAGCAAGTACATGACTTTGTGAATGCTGTAAATTAGTAATTTTTGAAGATTCTGATATTCGCAAAAATTACACTAATGCAGTTGTAATGACATATAAAACATATACGGTACAAATTTTGATGCACCAGATGCGCATTTCAACCAATAATGTCTCTTAAGTGATGCTCAGGTCAAAAATGTTAGAAATCCGAGAGAAGAACAAACTTGGAAGAGCTGAAAGAACCAAAAATACCAAGTAGTGGAGCTAAATGCGGCAAAGGATCAGAGTCATGCTACATATAATTTTAAAATTCTTCAGTTTTATGGCAAATTTATGTAATGATGTGAGTTGAAGTAAATAACTACAACACCAGCTTAGGGTCGATGCTCTACTCCGATGATTATGATTAATTATTTAAACTCCATGTATGGCATAGAGCCAATTCTCTGATCATCATGTCCAAACATATGGGTTGATTGATTGATTGTTTATTGCTTTCCGCCACACTCAACAATTTTTCAGTTATCTGGTGGCGTCCAGTTTTTGTTGGTGGAGGAGAGAACCCAGATACAAGGTACCTGGGAAAAAACCACCGACCTTCCGGAATACCTGATTCTGGTATCTATTTACAAATAATAAAAAATATCAAATACTTGTGTGATAACTCCAGAAACATAACTTCACACAAGGAAATCATAAAAGTAAAAAAAAAAAATAGCTGAATACTACTCGAACACACTCTCATAAAGTCTCTTGCAATCATACAAACCACATTTAAACTATTACATTTGAATCTATAATAATTTATAATGTCTGGTAGACACTTCACTCACTAGTTTATGAATAATAAATTACAGAATCTGTTGAAATGAATATAATTACTCTTACTCACTTAATTGTACAAAATATAGATGTTCAGCAAATGCATGATTATATTAGTTGATTATCATAAAATCATAAGACAATCATATTTACTTACAAGGTATAGTGTCAAACAAACGAAACTATCCTCTTCAAGGAAATGCTTCTCTTCTCCAAGGATGACCAATTCGAAGTGTACAATAGTAAAAGTGAGGGAATTTAAACAACCAATCAAATTGGAATAAATAGGCCTAAATGGTAATACTGACCATTATGGTCTCATAATCTAAAATTAGCTATACATGGTTCTTTATATACATATATTAAGTTGTACACAAATTAAATAATAGTACATTTAAAGACAACTTTGATATCTCTATAGTCTATCTAATAGTTTCTTTAAAATAATAACATATTTCATAATAATGAAATAATATATTTTTAATTAGAAAAATATCACTTGTCACATTTAGACCAAAAAAAATTTGAAACATAGGTTAACATTATTGAACTTCAAATTCATTAATACTGATGATTTCCTAAGTGTATATACGACAACGTAAAGCGTACTATCGTCTCCGTATGGCTCCTTGGTGCTTTTAGTCACAATCTACATTCAATGTGTGCTTTCTGCTTATTTCTATTAAAATTCATTGCTTGTCATTTGCAACAATGAAGACATATTTTATTTCAATCTAGTTAGATCTGAGTTTTAGTGCCATTATTCAAATATGGAAATCATCACGAAATATAGGGCAAGTCACGGTCTTTCAGCTATCACGTTTAGATAATTTACAGGTGAATAATATCTATATGTTACGTACCTGAAAGTATTTATGTCAAAGATAAATAAAAATGTAAAAAATATAATATCATTCTTTAGTTTGTTACAGAATATGTATAAAAACCGTTATAGATTCCGCTACAACAAACTTCTGAACGAGTTGCTGTTTATTGTATTGTATTTATCTTTGGGGGTTTTTTTTGTTGTTTGTTTTTTTTTTTTTGTTTTTTGTTTTTGTTTTTTTTTTTTGTATTTATTATTTTCCCAGGAACAAAAGCTTTAGCTATTGATCTTAATAATAATGTTTTATTTTCGTAATTTTACCGATGTAAGATTTTATGTCATCCTGTCATTTAATTATGTTTTATTGCTTCATTCTTCATCTTTACCATTGTAAAGTACCTTAGAGTAATTTGTTTTATATAAGGCGCTATATAAATTTATTTATCATTTATTTATATCTATTGTAGATGAAAAGTTATCATCCTCACATGCTCAGGCCACCGGAAATACTGGAAAGGGTGACAAAAAGGAAGCCCAGTGTAACATGTAAAGTAGAGAACGTCACAAAAATTCCGGAAAGGTTCAAACCTGTAGGGCAATTGAGGACTTCAATGCGTGGGGGGAAATACAAGTTCCGGGTCCGAAAGAGGAAAAAGAAACGCCCTCAATGCTGTACTATCCAGTAAAGTGTAGGATGTGATGATAGGAAATTTGACTTTAATACTGGTTTGAACGAGTGATATGCTTGTCGGTGTTGCATAAAACAATGAAATCTGTCTAATGGTGCTCTGGGAGATAATTTGTGTGTTGGATTAGATTCATTTGTACCTATAAGTGTAAATGAATGTGTTGATGCCTATATGAATAGTCTTTTAACCACCAGTAAGACATGATACAAGGCAGACAAATCCAAATGTTGGCATGATGACAGAAAGCAAACAGGATTCAGTCTGATAAATTCAGATATATACTGGTTTTAGGTCAATCTAGCATTATGGTTGATGAAAGCAGGCACATTAGTTGGTGCAATCAATTTTGCATTATGATTTCTTGCCTAAAGCTAACATTAAATATTTTGTGAATATATGTTTTATAAGGAAACCAGTCAATATTATAGATATCAGCTGTATTCTACTGCTTAGCATGATGACATATTATCATAACACCCTTCTGACAATGAATTGCCAGTCACTTCAGACGGAGCGCAAATATTTTGATTTGTGTTATTTTGTTTGCATGTATTAAATACTCTGTTGACTGTCTATACAGGTATAGAATATTATTGAATATTAATTAAAATTCAGAGTGTACCTAATGTATGCAGATAATACTTTGGATTTAAAAGCTGACCAAAGAGCTTGATATTGAAAATTGAGAGCGATTGTAGAAGATTTTAACATATCAAAAGATTAACGTTTGCCCCTGTGTATCTTGTGAAATTGTCAGCCAAAATATATATTAGCACAACAACTGTTTATCTATGCATGTACGTGCTGAAATTATGATTAAAAATGCATTCAGTATTTGGAACGAAACACCGTCAATATTACACAATATGTCAGGGTAAGCTAAGCAACTTTCAAACAAGATTTGATCGATCAGGGAAAATTTTATCATTTTATTGTTACTATGTCCCCCGCCTGGATTCAGTTTAATTACTCTATTTGTTTTAAAATATTTAAAAGATTTATATGGCACACGTTACGCGAATACAGTGTCAGTATTTGTTTTGTAGATACGTGTAATTGATACCGCATCCGTTTAAATAAAGTGCCATATTCTGTGTTTACCAGCAGACTCGTGCAGGTTGTATTAAATATTTGTCAACGAGGACCGAACTCCAGTCTTGGGTCTTAAATCTCCGCAAGGAACCAATCTCTGTAGATCGAGTTCGTCAGTGGTGAGCCGTACCCAGCGATCCGCTACCTTCTCCATTATAAACGATGATTCCATAGTCAAAGCTATTTCAAATTTTTCTATTTAAAGATTATAATAGAGCCATTCTGTAAGTGCTCTGGTATTGTTTGAAATATCAATCCAAATCATCAGGTCTTCAAATGTGCGTGTTAGCGGAGTGAGATATCATTGTGCTGGGTGTACGGGAGGACGTGCCCCGCCGTCCGTGATTTATCCACACCATCGATATGGAGATTTCACCCGCAGGGTTACAAGGATGACTTCTGACAATATTACTAAAAACACTTAAAGGACAATATCGGTTCATCGATTGGACTGTGTAAACAAATGACCACGTAGACACGCCAATGGTTTACATAGAGCAAATGTGAGGAAATAACGAAGATTTCTGGAGATTAAATGTAAGTATAACGAATGTAGAATTTTGCGTATCCATGGAGATATTTTGAAATTAAGCATTCAATTTCAGAATTAGCAATGACAACAGTTTACCATCCCAGACTTTTATCTACAATGCAGGGAAAATATGAAAATGCGATACAATTAATTATAGGATATGTATCATTATACATAATAAAACGCTTCAAGGAAAATTTATCTAAGGGAATTAACTCTCCCAATAATTGTTTTATTGAATTGTGTAGTTTGACAAATTGTTTTCTGTGTGTTGAAAATTGTTTAGAATTTGACACTATTTGGATGTTGAAAGTCGTACGGTGCTATATCTCGTAATCTACTTGTTTTATTTAATTAAACCGGCTGGACTCATTTTTAATAATAAAGAGTTAACTAACTCGTTATAACGAATTAGGGTGTTAATTAACGAGATAATTAAGTCGTATAACAAGATAATCAACTTGTTATACCAATATAATTAACTCGTAATAGCAAGATAACTAACTCGTTTTAAAAAGATAATTTATTCGTTATGATAAGATAACAAATTCGTTATAACACGATAACTAACTAGTCATAACGAGATGATTAATTCGATGAAAAGGTGAAAATAACGAACAGTTATCAATCTCATAACTTTTTAAGGAATACAAATTAGAGAGTTGGGAAAACACGGATCCCTGGATATACCAGAAATGGGGTTAGGTGCTTAGGAGGAATAAGCATTCTCGGTCGACCGTGAGCCCTATATCTTGATCAGGTAAACTGAACAATCCGTAGTAAGAATAAGTGTGCCAAGAACGGCCTAACAATTAGTATAAAACAGTCAGACAGTATTTGACCCAATGACAGGTTGTATTGGCAAACTAGATCGTTATAACGACCATCAAATTTGCGAAATGCTGACTTTAAACGAGACTGTTGAAACCCCGGTAACATCAACTTGTTTGTCAGTAGCCTACCTCGATTTTGAAACCAATCATACACAGAACAAGTTCTTGCGTATCGAATCAGTTGAGATATATAAACACTATAAGTTGGTGTAATGGAATATTGCTTCATTAATGTGGGAAGATGACGATAGAGAAGCTGAAATCATCTCATTTGTCATAAAGTTGAGTTGTTAGTTTGCCGTTAAAATCTATGTTCAATAAAATATCTAATACGAAGCAGATGTGGAGGACTCTGTTTTGTCTTTCATTTCGAGTTCACTGGGATATATCAAATCGACATATGAATGAAAATGATTATTAATAATAGATAAAACGTCGTCAATATATCTAAATGTCGAGTGGAAGAATGTTTTAAAATCCATATTTAATTTACACCACTTCTGCCATATGTTCTGACACATTATGTTTGAAGTTCCTCCTTCACAGCTGTTGATAGTTCTTTGAGGAGCAAAGAGAACATTTACTGGATCCAGCAATGTATCTTTGTGTGTAAGGGTTTTTCTGTAGTTTTGAAATCCAGCACAGGTACGGTAACTCATATATAACAAAATAATTAACACGTTATAACAGTATTACTAATTCGTTATAACAAGATAATTTATTTGTTATAACGAAATAGTTAATTATATTTAACAAGATAACTAACTCATTATATAGCCAGATAATTAATTCATTATAACGAGATAACGAACGAAAGTTTCTGGATCTTGTCTTGTTTCGGAAATTTAAGACTTGTTCTAAATTGTGTTGTACTTAATAGTATAATTATATGTACAAACAAATCACGATATCATCAGTAAAGGAAACGGAATATTTATTTGCATAATCAACTTACAATTCTCAACAACTTACCAAGTCAACTAATATGGACAAATCCATGTTATCTTCATATTAATTTTAAACGTTTTTAAATACACACACACATATATATATATATATATATATATATATATATATATATAATTTTATAAATTTTATAACTCATCTACGTATATTTTAAATTTGCAAAAAAAGTAATATTTGACTGGATTCGTTTTAAGTCTATAATTCTATTGATATTTGAATCAATAGTCTCTTTTTATTTTCCGTGATGTTTTGATAAGAGAAATAAAAGCAAGCTGCAGCAGGCTGGTTGGTCCGCATTTTCATTTTTTTAAAAATTTAATTCATGCATGAAATTAATATGAAGTGCATTTAGTAATATTTTTCTGTGGTAGACAGATATATTCTTGCCACCTGGTATAATAATCATTGCTGATTACATTATTTATTGGTGGATTGACGTTAAGTTGTATAAATACACGTGTATGTATATTCTTAATAGAATCTGTATCTAGCCTGGCTGATTTTTAGCTCAAATATCGATTTAGCTATAAAATTTTGACAAGCCATTGTTACACAATTTGAATAGTTCAAACAATAAATATAAATGAAATTATATTACTTCTCTACAACGAAAGATCAGTCGAAGAAAATATTTCGTCACCAATTTATTTCCTTGAAGCAAGAAATTAGCATTTTCTCGTCATCATTCCGATGACAAACAGTCTTGCATAACAACCGTCGTTAAACAATCGTCTATATAAACCAGAGATTTATTTTCTCACATAATCACCAAACCGTCAATCTTGTCCCGTCAGAGGAATTTTACTCTCCCATATTTGATATAATGAATGATTTCATTAGACTTCATGTTTGGTAATTTGAATAATTTTTGATAAATGTTGAATATATGGAAAGAAGCGATCCTTTTAATTTCAATATTTCCACAGATACTAACTCGTTATAACGAAATTCTAACTCGTTATAACGAAATTCTAACTCGTTATAGCGAAATTCTAACTCGTTATAACGGGATAATGAAACCGTTAGAACGGAATACTAACTCGTTATAGCGGAATTATGAAACTGGTAGAACTATATATTATTTTGTTATAACTGGATAATGAAATCGTTAGTAATATTAATTCGTTATAACGGGACAGTGAAATCGTTAGAACGAGATACTAGTTCGTTATAACGAGATAATGAAATCGTTAGAGAGATGCGAATTCGATATAATGATATACTATATGCAACTCCTTACAACTTTACTTTCTTGAAAATGAGTCTATTCGCCTTTTTTGCATTTCTACTCATCGTCAGCACGTACATTTAAGTTACGTTTTCTAGTTTCTTATTCTACTATCATCTGAGGAAAGAGACACATGTACCTATTTTCTTTTGATGTTGTATCTAGTCGCGTAATTAATGGTTATCATTATTTCACAACGTTAGTTACAATCTATTCTACTCGATGAATTGATATACCAAACAATATTTCCATGCAGAAAATTCTGAATTCCAAAATTCTGGAATATCGTCGGAGAAAATAAAATTTAAAAAGGAAACAATTTGGACAATTTAAATTAGTATAAATTCACAGGGTTTTCTGAAGTACCGGTAGTATTCATTGCGTGTCTTTATGTCACACCAAAGCTCTCTAACCAATGTCGTTTTGGCAAGCACAGGCAATTAGGTTCTTCTTAGGATTTGATCTCCAAAGTCAAGCTACTGAAGGTAATTAAATTTTCGGAATAAATTCATCGTCATACAGAACATTTTCCATTGAAATTCTGAGATCAAGTTTGTACTTTACTTTATCTTGAAAGAAATCGCGTTGTGCTACAATGAGTCAACGAAACTTTTCACTCTCTATGTAATATTACGTTGTGTATGAAAGCAAACAATACTGATCTACTGATTTCATTACCAAAACACCAGTGAAGATTTAAAGAAGAGACCAGATATGACATTAATTGATTTTCTAAAACTGAAAAGGCAGCATTTAAATCTTCTTTTGATTAAATTCAAATCATTGAACGATGTACTTGGTTGCCATCAAATTAAAAGCAAATAGGATTTACGTTTTTCAATTTAATTGATTGTAATATTTTGTGGTATTTGATTATAATAATTGATTTTTACGATGAGTATTGGTTTTTTTATTTTTTATTATTATTTTTTTTTTTGGAAGGTGAATAATGACAATAGAAAAACAGGAAGTTGCGCTGGTACTGGCAAAGAAGAGGGACGAGAAGGTTTTACAGAAAGAACTGTCCACGATAAAAATTGAAAAGCATAATTCTGCGGCCGACATTAAAAGAAGCCAAAAAGAGATGAAGAAACGATTGAAAAGAATAAGAGACAGACAAAGGGAAATACAAAGATCAAAGACCAGGGTAGAGGAACCACGTGATGAGGTGGACCTCGGCATGCCTGCTGTATCCGTGAAACCACCAGCCAGGCCCAAAACTGGACCCCCGTCGTTTCTTAAAAGTAAAGTTTCCAACTTTTTCAAACCGAAACTTGAACTGAATGATCCGGAAGTAGAAATCGACCCCTCGATTTTGTCGGATCAGACAAAATCTAAAATAGATTTGAGGCCTGCAACGGCGCGTGCGCTTAAGGAGGATAAAGCTCTTTTGGACAGGTGTCGCTCTATCGGCAGACTGGGGACTAAAGCATCGGAATGTAGGTATTTTGATTCGGACGAAATTACTGACAGAAACAAATTCTATTGTGAGCTAATAAAAAATTGGAAACGGACAGAAAAAGAAAATTGTAATAACATTGAAAGGAAAGTTGGAGAATTCTTAGGGCAAACTGACGAAGCTTTGAATCGCCGCGTAAAACGATCCGTCTTCCTACGGCAAACGGATGTCCCCGTGGTTCAACGCAAAAGAGTATCCACACTGGAAACCCATTACACTCCATCTCCACATTTACGGCCTGTTTCGACTGGAAGTGACGTACGACCTCCAGAGCGAGTCTTCAGACATACAGCTCTTCCACAGAGAGTGTTATCAGCTGCCATTGCCAATCGCAGGGCCGCCGAGAACCGTTCCCGCGCGAGACCCATGTCTCATAAATGATACTAGACACTTTTCCACACATACCTTTACCTCTATTATGAATATAGTAATTGATTATCACAGCCGTACAGCGATGCTATGTTTGTGTCAGTATCTTTCTATGCTTAAAACGTTTTTTGTATGCATGCATTTCTTAAATAAACCTTGCGTCAATTTTACTGTGCAATACACTATTTATCGCAATTTACTAAACATATTCAGAGGTTACTGGAAGACTAATTTTTTTTCTAATCTGCTGTTTGTGATAAAACTATGATTGAGATTCTATTTTGTTTGCTTGCTTGATTGATTATTTGTTGTTTTTCGCGACACTCAACAATTTTTCAGTTATCTGGTGACGTCCAGTTTTTATTGGTGGAAGAGAGACCCCAGATGCAATGTACCCGGGAATAGACCACCGACCTTCCTAAAGAAAACTGGCAAACTTTCTCAAATATATCGGCGCGAGCGAGAATCGAACCCACGCCGACTAGAGGTGAGAGACCTTGCGATTTTGAGCGCGATGCTCTAACCACTCGGCCACGGAGGTCCCCCTATTTTGTTTGCAATTTAATACGAGCATGTACTTTTCTCAACAACTTTGGATGTATAGTATATTTTAAACAGTAGAGAACACACCAACAAATACCACACGAATTCATACCAAACCAAACACAAAAGTACAAACAACGACATACAAGAAGAGAGTATAACACAATATCAAGATATAGGGCTCACAACGTGTGTGACCGGTCGACAGGGGATTATTACTTCTCCTAGGTCCCTGATCCTACTTCTGATATATCCAAACGTCCATGTTTGCCCAATTCTCTATTTTGTATTCAATATAGGAGTTTTGTGAGATTGATCATTATTCGTTATCTTCACCTTTTCATACATACGTACATACATGTAACACAACATGACTGCATACCACAACCCGAGAACATTCCACAACACGCGAGTATATAACACTCCACATCAGCACATACCCGTGACACAGCGTGAGTACATACCACAACATGTAACATGAATACATCACACAACATACGACAAGAGTACATCATACAACATACAAGAGTACATCACACAACATACGACAAGAGTACATCGCACAACATACAACATTAATATATCACACAACATACGACAAGAGTACATACCACATCACACAACATACGACAAGAGTACATCGCACAACATACAAGAGTGCATCACACAACATAAGTACATACATACACATGGGTGCATTTAATTTAATAATTTTAATTTTTAAAAATACATGAGAGCATGGACTTCGGCCTTTGGTACCGACATAATGTATGCATCAATCAGCGGCTTTTTGAAATTATCAATTCATAAATATTAAATAAACACAAATTTGTGTAGCAAACGTGTGTCTTATACATGTATCAAATACCCATTTGCTACATTAGAGGAAAGGTAAATCCTCTGCACAAAGTTATTTTCCCATTAAAAGATAAAATTTAATCTTCACAAAGGTACTTTCCCTTTGAAAAATAAAATTCAATCTTCACAAGATATTTTCCCTTTGAAAAATAGAATTTAATCTTCACAAGATATTTTCCCTTTAAAAAATAGAATTTAATCTTCGCAGAGATATTTTCCCTTTGAAACCTAAATCCTTTGCACAAATTAAAGGTACGTACTTTCCCTTGAAATTTATCTTCAACGTTCACTTCCTCATTCGACTTCACCGTTCACTTCCTCATTCGACTTCACTTTATACTTCTGTAGCAATCATCGGGATCGGAATGACGTGTCAATCGGAATTTTCCGTCGAGAAAGATGTAATTCAATCGGACTACTGCTGACATTCTATTGTCTTTGTCAATATATATATATATATATATATATATATATATATATATATATATATTGTAAATTCTCATTAATATGCATTGTAAATTCTCATATATATATATGTGTGTGTGTGTGTGTGTGTGTGTGTGTGTGTGTGTGTGTGTGTGTGTGTGTGAGAGAGAATTTACAATGCGGAATTAGTGTTTATAACTTATTTTAAAAAGATATACTTCAGCATAGATTTATAGAAAAATTTACAAACTATGTATTCACACTGAAACCATTTCTATATACTGTCACCAGACAAGATAAAATGTAAAAGTGACAAACGACTTTCACTGCAGTTCTCGTTTACGTAACTTTATACATCAGTGTATAATGGCAATTATCAACTACAACAAAACCTGATCATCAACTAAGGTTAATGAAATCAGAGGAAAGGACAAAATATCAGGTGTTTAAAAGCACAAATTTCGAAATTATCCGAAGTAATTTCATCTCCTCACTCACCTGATGCATTGAAAACTGAAGGTTTCTGTATTTAATATTTCATTCACCGCAACACTTGTCAAAACATCAACGCCAAGTGTTTTATTGATAGTTTTAACATCAAATAAAGCAAAAATTTTCAATATTTCTTCTTTTATAATCTATATTTTGTAGGGCCCCATTTAGTCGCCTCTTACGACAAGCAAGGGGTGCTGAGGATCTATTCTATTGGTATGTATAGAGAGGTATCTCTTGTAATAAATCTCTATATGTATTAATATAAAAAAGTTTTAGATATAACCAAAAATGTACGTAATTTTTTAAGCAAGCATATATAGAGAAGTCAACCACGGCTACTTTCATAACAGGACCCGGGCCTTCTTCCTCCAATACTGCTAGTGTATATTGTAGTAAAAAAAACCTTCACATTCCAACATGTGATTGCAGTTTGTTTGACAATTTTCACACGTAATTTACATCATATTAAAGAATTTTCCAAAATGCATGTATCACATCTAAAATATAAAGATAAGCGTTTTTAAAAATGCTAATTGTTTTGCGTCAATAAAATTGGAAATGATCTAACGTAAATCGGTAAAGTTACAGCTGCTAGTAACTAGCTACTAGTAACTGGCTACTAGTAACTGACTACTAGTAACTGGCTACTAGTAACTGACTACTAGTAACTGGCTACTTAGTAACTGGCTACTAGTAACTGACTACTAGTAACTGGCTACTAGTAACTGGCTACTAATAACTGGTTACTAATAATTGGCTACTAGTAACTGACTACTAGTAACTGGCTACTAATAACTGGCTACTAGTAACTGACTACTAGTAACTGACTACTAGTAACTGGCTACTAGTAACTGACTACTAGTAACTGGCTACTAGTAACTGGCTACTAGTAACTGACTGCTAGTAACTGACTACTAATAACTGGCTACTAATAATTGGCTACTAGTAACTGGCTACTAGTAACTGACTACTAGTAATTGGCTACTAGTAACTGACTACTAGTAACTGACTACTAGTAACTGGCTACTAATAACTGGCTACTAGTAACTAACTACTAGTAACTGGCTACTTGAACAGAGAAAAATTGGCTATCAGTACCAGCTATTTGAAATTGGAAAAGTTAGCTATTAGTACAGAGCTACTAGTACATATAGCATTTTTAAAAACGCTTATCTTAATACAAATATTTTAGATGTGATCTTTCGGAAAATTCTTGAAGTTAAAAGCTTCCTTCAACGCATTTGGTGGTAATGACGTTCTAAACTCAACACTCTATTTAGTACGGTGATATGTGATGTAAATTACGTGTGAAAATTGCCAAACAAACTGCAATCACATGTTGGAATGTGAAGTTTTTTTTACTACAATATATACTAGCAGTATTGGAGGAAGAAGGCCCGGGTCCTGTTATAAAAGTAGCCGTGGTTGACTTCTCTATATATGCTTGCTTAAAAAATTACATACATCTTTAACCTTTAAAAAAAAAATTATACTCTGCAAAAAAAGAAACGCATAATGGATTTTTTAAGATTTAGTAGATGTATTTTGGATTATGATTTTACAATAAAAAATGTAGATATTCACTAGAATTGTTTCAATTGAAAAAAATTACAGTCCAAACCTTAGATATTGGTGAAAAAAAAGTCAGATCATTACAGTTAAGAACACTTCCTGTCACGTTTAAGTTAGTACCGTGTATGACCACCTCGAGCTGCCAACACAGTTCTGCATCTCCTTGGCATAGAGTCAATCAATGTTCTTACGTTATTGCGTGGAATTGTTCGCCATTCCTGTTGTAACATTTGACGGAGCTGATCGAGGGTCTGAGGCGGAGGTTGGCGCAGGCGCACACGTTTATCCAGTTGGTCCCATAAGTGTTCAATCGGATTCAAATCCGGTGATTTGGAAGGCCATGGTAGCACATTAATGTTGTTCTGCTGAAGGTAGTCAATTGTTAAGCGGGCTGTGTGAGGCCTAGCATTGTCATGTTGGAATAACTCCCTCTGTCGGTCAATTACGCGCATCAGGTGAGGTTGGAGAATTTCGTCTCTGTACCTTTGAGCCGTTTAAATTGCCCGGGACATGTACCAGTTCTGTTTTACGGTCATTAGAGATCGCCGCCCACATTATGACGCTACCTCCACCGAAGCTATCCACTTCTTGGACACACGAGGGAGAGAAACGTTCATTCCTGCGCCGGTATACACGGATTCTTCCATCACGTTTCTGTAGCAGAAAACGGGACTCATCGCTGAACCAGATTCTACGCCAGTTGCGGAATGTCCAGCCCCTCAATCTGTTGCACCATCGGACTCTTTCTCGTCTGTGTAACGGTGTCAAAACTGCTCCAAAATACGGTCTTCTGGGTCTAATGCCATATTGTCGAAGTCGGTTGCGGACTGTCTGTGAGCTGATTCTTCTCAATCCAGGTATTCCGACTGCAGTAGCTAATGCAGCAACGGTTCGATTCCGTAGATGAAAGACCCGGATGTAGCGATCTTGTCCAGGAGTCGTAATGCGAGGTCGCCCACTCCTCGGTCGGTCATTAGTAGAGCCAGTCTGCTGGAATCTGTTCCACAGCCGAGAAATTGTGCTCTGATTTACGTTTTCAGTTCGTGCAATATCACTTTGGGATACTCCGGCCTGGAGACGGCCAATGACGATATTTCGAGTAGCAGGGTCCAACCTTGGCATGGCAGCATTTTAACGTTATGATGAATTCAAGCTTCAAACTTCGTCCTTTTATACGCTTTAATATAGTGGTTGAATTAAGCACAAAGTTCTCGTGAAAAACGTAAGCCAAATTCCATGGCGATAGAGGTGATGTGCAATTTTAGAGAGTCGCCGAGCTAATTTGGCAGAGAGCCAAATCAAATGAACAGACCTTTAAAGTTTCATACTTACCTGTAAAAAATCAATTACTCAATTGACCATTTCAGTTTACCTGGTAAAATACATAATTTGCATTTTTAAAATTTCAAAAGGGCTATGCGTTTCTTTTTTTGCAGAGTATATATTGATACATATAAAGATTTATTACAAGAAATATCTTTCTATACATACCATGCAGATGTGGATCACTGGGTAAGTCAATGTGTAAGCATAGACATTATAATTGAATATTTATATCATTTTGATATTTAAGTATCCGTGTCCTTGCTAAGTCGTTACGCTGCTTGACTCTGAAAGACCCGCAATAACCAGGTAGATGTTAAGACCGGCATTAATTACTTTCACCGTAATCAGCTACTTAAAGTAAGGAAATTTAGCTACTAGTAGTCATCTACTGCAAGGTATAAAGGAACCTAATATCCAGCAATAAGATAACGGTTATTGGGTTTGAATATAATCATTTAAATGGTGAGGAGTCACGTGCTTTGAAATTTAGTGTTGTCTTTTTAAATTTGTTACCTTTCCAGTGAAAAAATCCGGCTGAGTATAAAACTTTACGTAGGAGGGCATTCACGTTAGTGTAAAATACATTAAGAGAAGTGAATTTTAAATATGAAAATGAGCTCACCTTGTTACGTACGAAGAAAATCAATATCTTGTGCATCTACTTAAGTAAACTATAATATTGTTTTCAAGAAAGATATCCCAACGAATTTAAAAATAATCTTTTTTTTTAAAAAATCAGCTACTTATAAATTTGATTGAAGATGCCCTTAAATTTCAACTTTTTCATTAAAACCTTAATGAATTCCGTCTTTATATTAAATAATTGGTTTATGTAGGTCTATACATATAATGGTGAGTGATATTGTGTACCTGAATCTGCTATCAATTTTCAGATACATGTAGCACGCTTAAGTTATTACAGTGCGGATCTGAAGTTTTACCTATCAGAACATATTAGATAAGTTCCAAAATAAAAAAAAAAATCAGTAGATAAATGAATTCAACACATTTTGTTGTCAAGATATTACAAATATAAGGATTGGACACAAGTTCTTTTAACTAGAGAGAATTTGTGCCCGGTCATTATGTCTATGAAGACTAATTGAACTGCAAAATTCAGCCTGTTTTATTCCTGTTTTGTCTTTGTGGTATAAAAAAATCTAAAATTGAACACAAATTCTTTTCTCAAAAGATTGTCTTCTTATCTGTGATATTTACAGTCATTCATAGTAAAGGCTTTGTTACTAGCCCCTATCGCAATTTGGCATTTTGCCAAAAGGTGATTTTTGCTGCATTTTATTGATGAATTGAATTAATTTGGCCAATATATACAGCATAATTAATTGTCATCAACAGATGTTCATATCAAAGACACTTAATACATATAGAAAAATTAATTGTGAAACGTAATGCAATTGATCGAAAACCGTAAGTTTGGGCATTTTGCCAAAATTCATTATAATGACAATAAATACAAACCTACAGGATTTTCTGTCAAAATGAACGACATATGCAATTCATATTTCAAAATAAACATGGAGAAGCTTAACATATTGATGAATAATAGTTAAAGTAATAAAAAAGCATGAATTGCACTCCAGTAGGATGTACTGTTTACACACACCCACACCCACCCCCCCATTCCCCTGCCAAATACCAAGTAGATTTTCAATCATTTCCATAAACAAGCTATATCCTGTAATGTCATGTCAATAATTGCGTGTGTTAATTTCTAGGAAAAGAATTCGAATTATGTACACGAATATCATAACAAGAAATGTTTGTAAAACATATACATGTTTCCCCCTCCCCTCTCAGCTATATGCCATATGTACTCGTGAAAATGTTTATACTACCACAGTCAACGCAAGAAAAGACTAGGGCATGGATTAAGTATTTAATGTATTAAGAATGGATACTGAACAATTTTGAATTATATAAATGAGTACAAATGCTTATTACTAAATAATGATAAAAATTCACATGATTGGTACATGATTAGAAACTGACCTTTTTGCACGTCAGATTGAAGAGTTATCAGCCCTTGGTGAAATTAAGAAAAATCTCAGTCTTCAAAACTGTGCTCAGTAAACGATTAAATTTATTTAATATTTCTATAGAGAGAAAGTGTATATTACTTTTTACCAAGAGATTTGTATGAAAATATAAATTCTTTTATAAACTTTTAAATAAAACATACTCTTCCCATATACTTCACTGTAAAAAAAAAAATTATAATAATAATAAATAATAAAAAAAAAAAAAAATTCTGAAAATTTGAGTAAGCTGTCTCAATGTTTTGCTTCTTTACTATATTTCGTCAAATTTTGGTGAATGGTTACAGATAGAAAATCCCCCTCTTCTTTGAAGACCAAGCAGCCATGAACTGTATGGTGTACCCTTCTGACATCAAAATGCACGGAGTATTACACCACTGCACTGGATGATCTTTTGAACTGAAAATCACCAGAGGTCTCTAATACAAGTGATCACAACCCATGTATGAAATATCATCACTATCAAGTAAAGGTTTTTTCCAAGATATTAGGCAGATACCATTGTACTGCATTGCACCATCTGACCTTTGACTTCTTGACCTGATAATCATTAGTGGCCATTTACTACTCATAACCAACCCACAAATTAAACATCATAACAAATGAGCATGCTCAGAGGATATCTGGGAGGACACCAACTGTACCGAGTACTACACTGCACCTGGTGATGTTTAATCTTTTGATCTGAAAATCAATGGAGGGGGGTCATCTACTACCAATGACCAACCCTTGTATGAAATATCATAACTATCAAACAAAGGGTTCTCAAAACACTGTACAGACACCAAGTGTGCAGAGTATTGCATTACACCTGTTGATCTTTGATCTGTAAATCAATAGGGTTCTCTTTTATTAATATCCAACCCACATCAGGAAGATCACGTGAATGGTTCACAAGATATATTGTAACAGTTATAATATTTTAAAAATCCAGATTGATTATTTATTTACAACATAACGCTACACTGTCCTTTGTCAACAGGCAAACAATCACATCAATTTCGAAATATACAGAAAAGAAATCAGTATAGAAATATTAGTTTGTTGTATTACATCAACATGAAAATATGCAATTACATCAATTTAGAAATATGCAATCAAATCAATACAGATATATACGATCACATCTACAGAAATATCTTAAATATACAATTACATCGATTTAAAATAAATGAGATATCACTGAATAATTTTTATCTTTTGCAATAGAAAAATAGGACGCTTTATTCATCTCTATATGTGTTTGAACTGAATAAAAAAAAAATTTCCAACATCAAACCAAAGATGATTTTAATAACTTGATAAATCGATACAACTAGTCATAATTTTTTGCCCGTTTTATAACTTTCGACCGGGTCTTGCACTTTAGCTGTAAATAAAAATGTTCGACCTGGAATCATTTTGTAAACAGTAGTAACCGGATGATTCAATCGTGTTAACCTCGGAAGGCGAGTTAGAGGATGTTCCCTCTTTCCACTTTCATTTAGCGGGAGATTCTGCAGTACCGCTTTTTATCAACTCTAAAGAGTATACATTATTTACAAACAAACACAATAAAACTAAAAAGAACAACAAAATCACAAATTTATTGTTTTTACAACTTCGTTTACTTGGTCAAGAAAGAGGGCTCACGGCGGGTTTTACCGGTCTAGTTGTTTGTCGAGAATTTTTTACTCATATTGAGACGTCATCAGTTGTAGGTGAAGTAACGTTCTGTAACGTGTCAACGCCTGCCGCGACACGGGACCTCCATTTTTAAGGTCATATCCGAAAGCATATCCGAAAGACCCATGATTCTTACTTCTAAACGCCGAGCTTTTGTCGAAGGAGCAATTACTACCTATGTTTGACATGGCCATGGCACGAGCGAGTCCCGTCATTGACATGAATTTTGCAGTCACCAGTTGTAGGTGAAGTACCACAGATTTAGATCTATGCTTAGTGTTGAGGGCCGTAACAGTGAGGGTTCTTTAATGTGCCAACGCCTACCGCGACCTCCGTTTTCAAGGTCATATCCGGAAAACCCGTGATTTTTACTTCTAAATGCCGTGCGTTTGGCGAAGGAGCAGTCATTTCCTATGTTAAAATTAACGAGCGGGGCTCGAACGTACGATCTCCCAGTTACGAGGCGAACGCTCTACCACTGTGCTATCGCGTTGTTGGAAATTGATCTGGTGGTGTTAACTGAAAATCAACAAACTCCTTCTGTAGCATTTCTTTCTCCTCATGTTTGATGATGTGATGAAATCCAATGGTAGATTAAAAGACTGGGAAATTTCTTTATATCTGGCAGTTTGAGTTAGGGTTAACCCTTATTTTTTCTGTGTCTCTTTTTCTCTGATGAATCAAAGGCACTATAATTCCAGCGTTTCCTGGTCGACATCGCTCACTGAATTCATTTTTCTTAGAAAATTCGTTTACAAAGCTGATAAATGATTAATATTAGTGTTAGTTATGTAGTAGTTTACATCTTACAGTACATTTGGATTAGTAAATTATGAACGTGGCCGTACGATGGCGCGATAACTCCCGAGAGACTCCGTAATTCGCATTTTACGAAACAGTGCTTTATGCTCATGCGCCCTACCCAAGGTAAACAAACTGGAAACCAAATTCAAATAAAAAAATTATTAAAATGATAAATTAGAAGAAGAAAAATGTTTTAGCAGAAGATTTATATATCCCGCTAAGTACAACATAAATTAGAAGGCGTATGAAGAATAACACGTATGAATTATTCAATCATAACTGTCTTAGATATTGACCTTACCCTCGGGGGTTTGGTGGATATTCCTCTTCTAAGGTTGGTTGGTGGTTGTATATCATTACTGGGACGCACAATTGATTGATTGATTGTTTGTTTTATTGTTTTCCGCCACACTCAACAATTTTTCAGTTATCTGGTGGCGTCCAGTTTTTATTGGTGGAGGAGAGAACCCAGATACAATGTACCCGGGAAGAGACCACCGACCCTCCGAAAGTAAACTGGCAAACTTTCTCACATATATTGGCGTATACGAGATTCGAACCCTCGCCGACTAGAGGTGAGAGGCCTTGTGATTTTGAGCGCGATGCTCTAACCACTCGGCCACGGAGGCCCCCAGGGACGCTCGAGAATTTCTCACTCGTATTATGGAGACGTCATCATTGCCGGTGAAGGGCTGCAATATTTAGGCTTATGCTCGGCGTTTACGGCCTTTGAGCAGGGAGTGACCTTTATCATGCCACACCTGCTGTGACTCGGGGCCTGGGTTTTTGCTGTCTCACCCAAAGGACTGACCCATTTAGTCGCCTCTTACGACAAGCAAGGGTTACTGAGGACTTATTCTAACCCGGATCCCTACGGGGGTACTTATAAGGTAACTGAAGCATGACTGTTCATTATCTTCACTTCGTCACTGATATCAGAAATGCCAAAATTGTATAATATCTGAAGGTACATGTATACGTGTACCTTGAATAATCACTATGATTTAGCTTAATACAATGATTCAAGTCATATCGAAATAAAATGAATTTTTACGAAATTAAATAAGTTGAATTCTCTAAACCTAATGTTTAAATTTGTATAAAAAATGACAATAAATTTAGGCCTTTTCGTTCAAATCCTTGTTATCAGGGGTATTCTGGGACAGCTTGGTAGAAGTGGTTCGACTTCCGGCGGAAGTTACCTGTCGTATCATTTTGTATATTTTGTTTTCAGTTATGTACGAGATCAGTTGATGACGAAACTGTGTAGATGTAAGGACGTAGAGATAAAAGTTGATGCCGTAATTGATTTGCTCCAAAATCTGAGCTACGTCACGGAAGATGAGGAATCCTTTGGGGTTGTCCCCGAAAGATTTCATTCCCATGTAGAAAGCGATGTTGTGAAGCAGCGTAATTGGCAGGACTAAGACGAAGTAGGCAACAACGATACCGATAAGCATGGCGGTGGTTTTGGTTGTTTGGGCGCTGTCACTTTTTGATGTTGCCGCAAGACGTTTGCGTTGTTGTCTGTGTCTGGCTAACTTTAACACGATCAGTGGCGTCACGGTGACCAAGAGGCAGAGAGGCACTAGAGAGTACAGGCTGGAACCAGCGGTCAACATCGCCTTGTATTCTTCAGCAGCCGATTGATCTTTCTTGTCAAAGTGGTCCGGGTAGCATTTTCCATCTTTGAGGACTTTGGTATTCTTTGTCCAGATTCCATTAAAAGTTCCTATTACTAAATACACGCAACTGATTTGTATCCATGCTGACTTTGGTGTGGAAATTATTTTTGCTTTCAAGGGAAACCAAACTGCGATGAATCTTTCAATGCAGAGACACACAACAAACCAAGAGGATGTCATTTTCCCAGTACGAAAAAACCAGAAAAAGATTTTACATCCTATATCTGATATCGCCCTTATGTCTTCACCGAACATTTTAATTACAAACATTTTATTGAAGGGTTGTGTAAGTAACAAAACCAAGTCGGACAGAGCCAGAAATATCAGATAATATCTGCAGGTCAGCTGACGAAACTTTGGTGACGTCATGATGATAATGGTGAGAATATTCCCCCCGATCCCCAGTACTAACATGGTTGGCAACAAAACATAATTAACGTACGCCAGCCCGTCCAGTACATCATCGTATATATTGGTAGTGGGTGGTCTTTGGGACAAACTCTGATTTTGAGAACACAGGCTGGTCGAGCATGGCGCAGTTGTGTTTTCTAATACCGCTGACGTATTGTTCATTGTTATCGACCCTTAGCTCAACCAATGATGTTTTCTTTCCCGTTGATCGTTCTTTTATATGAATTATATTTCACTCCTGTATGGATTGGAAAATAAGCTATAAAAAGTAATATCTTAGTTGTGAATATGAATTAATATGTACTATATGTATTCGGATGTATGGAACATGTTAAATATACACACCTATTTCACATATATCATCAAAGCAATGCACCTAATGAATGAACTTTTCAATACATATCTCAGAAGATATCATAAGTTTGTGTGCATCTAATGAATGAACTTTTCAATACATATCTCAGAAGATATCATAAGTTTGTGTGCATCTAATGAATGATTGATTGATTGATTGATTATTTATTGCTTTCCGCCACACTCAACAATTTTTCAGTTATCCGGTGGCGTCCAGTTTTTGTTGGTGGAGGAGAGAACCCAGATACAATGTACCTGGGAAGAGACCACCGACCTTCCGCAAGTAAACTGGCAAACTTGCTCACATAACGCCGCGGCCGAGATTCGAACACGAGAGGCTTTGTGATTTTGAGCCCGATGCTCTAACCACTCGGCCACGGAGCCCCCTCTAATGAATGAACTTTTCAATGCATATCTCAGAAGATATCATAAGTTTGTGTGCATCTAATGAATGAACTTTTCAATACATATCTCAGAAGATATCATAAGTTTGTGTGACCAAATTGTAGTGAAATAAAATATTATTGCTTTTATTTTTTATGGGAAAAATTATTAATAATATTTACCATCAACTTGTAATTAAAATTAAAGAAATTAATCTTTCATGTCATTTATTGACGTTTTATGAATAAAAATCTAAATCATTTTATTTCTTTAAGAAATATAGAAAAACTTATTGGTGTAACTTTAAAGGCTACATGAGCGGTAACAAAATGGACAGTTCACGCTCATCTGTATTTGCGGAATGTGGACGTTTTCATAAAAAACAATTACAAGTAGGATTAGCAAAATTGTTTTTTTTATAATAGATACATGTACTTGTATAAGAAGGTTATACGTTCAACTTTCGAAAAATTGTAGTAAGCTTTGTTTTAAAAGAAAATGATAATCAAATTTACTTAATTTCTGAAATTAGGATCAAGCAATATATATTCCTACTGAAATTTTCTGTAAGCATTAGGGTATTATTCGTGTACTTACCTTCACCTGAGAGGGATGCTCATTTGTAGTCAGCTTATGATTTAGGATTCTTTATATACATTCATTATGGCCGACACCCGGACCATTACTGTATCTAATGAGGATGAAATACGACGAAAATGAATAATAACATTTGTTAAAAAATTGTTTTCTGTATGAAACGCCATAGATAATTAGCGCGTTGGCTATCGTAAGCCAATGTTCCCTTGTTCACTAAAGCAACAAAATTCAGCACGGTGTTCCCGATACAGGTATATTCTAATAGTATGTTTTTTTTAATTAGATACCATTTTCATATATGCTATGAGTTCATGAAAATTAAAATCAGAATGCTGTAGACCTGTGTCCATCTTGCTTTGCTTCCTTTTGTACCAGGTTTGTCTCCCACTTAACGTATTGATTTGTACAGAGACATCCTCGGTTTTAGAAAACTTAAAACATTCAAGGATATTCGCATTCTGACTTATTTAAACAAAAATATTGATTCAATAAGTATGCCAAGCATCGGTAATTTTTTTTATTTCAGATTTAAGGGAACACAAGCAGTTTTCGAATTATACAAAAAGTGTACATGTACCACACGAGTTTCAAAACCTAGAACAACAAATAAGGAAAGATGCTTGAACTTTCGGAATATTTTGGACTATGTTAATTAAGATAGTGTAATATATTATGTCCTGACACGGATTTCCAAGCATTTACTGACTATGTCATGATAAACTCGCTGAAATTGGTTTTCTCTTTTACAATTCAAATGTTCTCTCTCTCTCTCTCTCTCCTCCTCCTCCTCCTCTTCGTCATCCTTCTCACGATGAATGAAGAGAACATCTTACTCTACACATCTTGCGCTACTGCTGACTTAAGAGACGATTTGGATTCAGACGATATAATATTTATAAAGCTTGATAAACAGAAACTCCATTTAAGGCATCAGAAAAACTCTGCATATAGCAACTACAAATACATCAGCAGAAATTTCGAATCATCCCTGATGCTGCCGACGATTGAGAATGACCAGAGGATCCAGATGACCTCATTTACGGACTGAGATAGAAGGTGGTAGAATTTTAAATTAGAAAACATCAACAAGGTTATATTGAATGTGCGGCAGAAGACCCCGAATGAACCGTTTGAATCACGTGCAAGAAGAAACTCCATTAATGAAGAAAAGCTCCTCTGAAAATGAAGAAAGAGTTCGGCCGGTGAAAAAGATATATGTGCTTCAGTTGAATGGTCCAAACGAGATCATTCAAGGAAAGATCTGGGTTAAGTCCAATAAGATAATTTTGAAGAATTGATTAAACTTGGTCTATCAAAATAGTCATTGATCTATCAGTATCCTCTATGACCCATCATACTGTCCATAATCCCTCAACAAATTCCTTAACCGCTCAATAAATTCCATAACCTCTCAACAAATCCTATAACCCTTTCAACAAAGTCCATAACCTTTCAACAAATTCCTTAATCTCTCAACAAAATCCATAAACTCTCAACAATTTTTATAAGCCCTCGACATTGTCCGTGGTCTATCAGAATTGTCCAAGGTCCTTCAACATTGTCGATATCATCGGAGAGATGAAGACGACAGTGATATTGAATAGCGAAATTAAACAATTATAACTCAATGCTAATATTGTTCTGGATTTTACACAAAATATTAGAGACAGTGATAACATTGTGGCTGTACTGATTGATTAACCAGTTATAAATATATTTATTACAGGCTGAGAAATCTATAATTAGAACAATACGATATACTTTCAAACACGTTTTTCTATTTTTACCTGGTCGAGTATGAATATTTTTATGATCAGTTGACATTTGGCGGGAAACGTTTATAAGGCTATAAATGTAGAGATTTCTTTGTATTTCGTCATTCGAACTTAACACTGCGTACGTTTCACTCACAAAATATAGAAACAATAATGGTATCTCAATGGTAGAACGTTCGCTTCGTAACCTTGGATGGGGGTCATGAGTTCGAGACCACTCGTGCCATGGCCGCGACAAACCAGTTAAGATAGGTAGTAATTGTTCCTTCGCTACACGTTCGGCATTTAGAAATGAGAATCATGGGCCTTTTGGATATGACCTTAGGTCCCGTGTCGTGGCAGGTGCTGGCGCGTTAAAGATCCTTCACTGTCCAGGCCCTGCGCGTAAAGCACATGTCTACATTTGTGATACTTCACCTACAGCTGGTGACGTCTCCATATGAGTGAAATGTCTTCGAAAGGACATAAAACAGGCAAGCAACCCAGTCTCAACACGAACTCTGTGTGTGCACAAGTAGCTCGATGTCAGTTATCATCAGAACTCAGACATAGTAAAAACGTCACATGTAAATTCTTTGATCACATTCTCTGTCAGAGCAGGAGAGATATGATAAGCATTCCTATTTCTAGAATGCAGAGATACATTAAAAAGTTTTTGCATTGTTCTTGCGCCCTTTATCGATGTAGGCTACATCACTTCCGGACAATATTGTTGTATGTTACACTACTTCCGGACAGTGTGTTGGTCTTTATATTTTTAAATTTTGGCCTTTTATCCTTTGTAAAACTCTAATTAAGTAGATGATATAACGGAAAGGATAGGTTCCAAAAAATTTTCTCGATTTGTACCGAATTTCTCCACTTTTATCCACTCTAATTTTCGTTAAGTACCGCTTTTGTTCACTCTTTTTTTCCCCCTATATTTTTTATTAGATAATAACATTATGAAAGAATATGCAATAAGTGCAATTGAATGGCTGAGATAACGTTAGTTATATATATATATATATATATATATATATATATATATATATGTGTGTGTGTGTGTGTGTGTGTGTGTGTGTGTGTGTGTGTGTGTGTGTTCAACACATTTGTCACGTGAAAATATGAAAATATATCAAATATCAAATTCAATATATACATCAAGTATCAATAAACATATATAGAAAAATAGATGCACATATATTTTTCTGAAAAAAACTGCCATAAAGGATTAACGCCTCGCACTAAATGTACATACACAACCCCTATGGCAATCCCACAGAAGGCCAGGTCTCTTTCTTGTAGCAGAAAAGATACATTTGTACATTTATAAGCACATTGACAATTCATTAAACAGTTTCACATTTATCTGATTTTTAATTTCCTATAAATGTCGTAGTTATATAAAAGATTGTTTTTAACATATATTTTAATCCCCATGTCTGTTTCTGATCTCTATTCAAATTTTAATTTCATTTTTATTTTGTATATAAGAAAAGCAATATTAAATAACAACAGATTTAGAAGTTGCGTGTTTCTGTTTTCGACAAAAAAAAGTAACGAATAACAATATGTTTCCACTGAATGTTTAAATAGCACACATTTCGCGCGACTTCCCATATTTGTTTAATTTTTTTTACAATAAAAAATCATGTGTTTTACGTCTTCCGTCAAGTTAAAGCTATTGCATAAATTTGATAAGTTTTTATACCAAGCACTCACGGATTTATTATTGTACAATAAATTACGTAGGCCTCCGTCGAGTGGTTAGAGCATTGGACTCAAACTCACAAGGTATCTCACCTGTAGTCGGCGCGGGTTCGATTCTCAATCGCGCCGATATATGTAAGAAAGTTTGCCTGTTTACTTTCGGAAGATCGGTGGTCTCTTCCCGGGTACATTGTATCTGGGTTCTCTCCTCCACCAATAAAAACTGGACGCCACCAGATAACTGAAAAATTGTTGACTGTGGCGGAAAACAGCAAAACAACAACAACGTAGAAGTTTAAAATTGAATTTAGCGAGTTTTTGATATTTTCGGTGCATAAATTGATACTCTGTGTTCTTTGAAGTCTACATTGAATAGTTTTGTCCAAGTTTTCTCAGAATATTGTTTAACGAATTTTTAACAGTAGCAAGAATCTTATATAACATTTTACAACTAAGTTCATCTAAAGATATTTTTTCATTGTTGTTCAATAAGTAGTTGTTATTTTTTGTTACATCAATAAATTTGCTGTTTTTGGTGTTTTTTATCTAAAAAGTTTTTAAAAGCAAATTATACTCGCAAATCCAGTTACATTATAGATTTGTTATCTATCACTATCAGAAAAATATTCTACGTCATGAAAATTTCCCTCTTGGTCAAACAGATCTTTTACCAGATAGGTGGTGATAAAATTTCATCTGCAGAGGCACACATTTTCCCTTAATGCATTCATTAAAAAGCGGATAGAACTTCACAGTAGAACATTGGTAATTTTTTAATGACATTTTTGCTTTAGATCGCAGATGTTCATATTAGTAGTTTTCAACATACAGACGAGATCTATAGAGTTTATAGTTGTCCATGATTCAAAGAGAGTTTTCACTTGCAGAATTCTTTTTGGATAAGCTTTTATCCACATAGCTTTTATCGATTTAATTTGCTTTCGAAATCAACAACCCTGACTCCACTATTAACAATATTCCCAATTAAAGTACTTCTTTTAATTCTATCAGGTTTCCTCCATGGAAAATTAAAAAAATCAATTTTTTAGATAGCTTTCAACGATTCTGCAGTTGGATAAATCAGAATCGTGGCACTGTAGTATAATTATGCAAGTACTAAATGTATTTATAATTGTACATTTTCCAAATAGAGATGTTTTCTGTTCTTCCACATACAGGTGATAAGCTCTTTTTTTTCAATTTCCTTAACTTTTAAATCCAGGGAGGTTTTTTCATAGCATTTTTCAAGGTCATGACCAATATATATTTCAAGGCATCGGACAGGGTCATTTGTGATTTTCACACCGTTTAAAGTTTCATATCTATTTTTAAAGGGTCCAAGTAAAATTTCCTCTTATTTAATCGAATGCCTGAAACTCGACTAAAGTTATTGATTAACCTTGGAGCGTTTTCCATAGATTTTATATCGAATAAATTCAATCACACCGGTTTTGTCTAATCTTACCTACTTTATGTACCGGTTTTATCCACTTTTATCCTCGTTCTGTACCGGTTTTGTCCACTCTTATCCTCGTTACGTTTTGGTTTTGTCCACTCTTATCCTCGTTATCTACCGGATTTGTCCACTCTTATTCTCGTTATGTACCAGTATAATCCACTCTCATCCTCAATATGTACCTGTTTTGTCCACATTTATTCTTATTATTTACCGGGGTTTTTTTTCCACTGTAATACTCATTATGTACCGGTTTTCTTCACCGTTATTCTCGTTATTTTTTCCCATTAATCCAACACCTAAAGTACCTTATGAACTTAGGATAAAACGAAGTCATGCTAGTGAATAGCCGATGTTACATTATGCAAAAACAAACAAACAATTCACTTGGTTCATAGATATTTTAATTAAGACAGAATATTATTTGACAACATGCTCTAAGCTTATATATTAAACTCCTGTCCTTTACTTACGAAATATAATTTAATAAAAGAATAATTTTTCTTATTATATCAATTATGATGACGCATATAAACAAGAAAGGAAAGAAAAGATTGCTTTTTTTAGTTTGGTATCAAACGAAACAAATGTTTTGTAAGATTGCCTGTGTTTTGGAGTTCCGCTAGCTATTGTACTTATTGATAACGAGGATCTGGGATCTCCGGACTAGTGTTCTATATTATTTCAGTTCCAGATGCAAGACGTATTCCAAAAGATACCCAATTATACAATCACAGTTATACCAACAAACAATTGTAACAATAGCACTTACATAACGACAAAAAGTGTTAAAATGTACCAGACTTGAAGATAATGACGTGTTTCCTTAATTACGGTTCACACATATTCAATGATGATAATTATCGTTTGGGCGTTGGTCTGTTCACAGTTCTTCATTACGGTAATAAACGCTTCATTGTTCAAGAGGGTATGTAGGAAGAACACCTGCTAATTAATATACGTATTGATAATAAATATGAAGGGTGACAAAAGTGTTTAAGGTCAAAGTCATTTATTCACTGAAGCTTTTATGTGATACTAGAGGTACCAAGAATACGTACAGAGTATATAGCAGAGATACAGAAAATATACTGTTATATCAAAGAACTACTTGTCTTCAATCTCAGAAAAAAGAAACTGGGCTCAATCACATTACTTAGTTTCCTTTAAGGCACAGCAATTGAGTATACATAGCATTACGGTATTTATACATAGTTGATAAAGCCTTAGATTCAAACATACAAGATATCAAATTGACGCAGACGCCATAGGTATTATCCCGAAGAAGATACGACAAAAATTTTATATATATATATATATATATATATATATATATATATATATATATATTTGTATTAATTTTTTATTATTTTTTAAAATATGGCCATACTGACGATATGCATTATCTACGTACATCCCTTCAGGATGAAGCGTTAACTGGGAAGTCATACTATAGCATAAGATATCTTAATTGCTATAGTAAGCAAAATTCATTAGTAGAAACAACTTTACGGGAAAGGAAAAAAACGATTTTTAAACTTTAAAAGGAGTTTTCATACACTTGTCTGGACGTAACCCTCCTTATCACCGCAAGACCACTTGGATATATTACTAGATATGTCTATCCGCAAAATAGTCTTGAATCCACAAAACACCGCACATCCTTAAATGAAATTGAACCCGAAACAAACGCAGTACAAAATGACAACAATAATGTTTATTGAATTTTAAACTTCATTTTAAACATGCTTGATTTATTTAGAGATTATACAGCTCGAACGCTAATATAAACAATAACTTCAATCCCCGATTAAATAGTTATCTTACATTAATTTTGGGGAAAATCATAAAAATAATAATAATAAAAAACCCATTAAACGTTAATCCGCAGAAACGCATGTACAGTTTGAAAACCCATATCAGAACAGACCGGCTTGTAGAAAGTTGACGATAACCATTGCATTTACAAATATTACTTTTAATGTTTTACTTTTTGGAGTGAAGTTTCACTGGCGCAGTTCAACACGTAGAAGATGAAATTTACAAAAAACATCTTGTAAAGTACATAAATCTGTTAACAGTAGATTTTGTCTTGAATATTTTATATTTTGTTCTTTTACATCGGAGTTCATTACTACTTATACTTCTCGTGGTATTTGGTTGATATTGACATTTATACGTTTGGAAAAAAATATCCCAGAAATCATTTTCTTGTACACACACACACACACACACACACACACACACACACACACACACACACACACACACACACACACACACACACACACACACACACTATAGAAATATTTTGAAATTTATATTCCAATGTTTATGCCTTTGTTATTTTTACAAAATGTCATCAGAGATATGCGTATGAATCTTTGGTAAATATAGTGAGTCTATTTTCGGGATTGTCCGGAAAAAATGAAAGAAGAAATGTAAATATGAACATTAATTTCAGTTTTGAAAATACATAGGTCTGTGGACTGCAATGCTTCCCGCCTTAGGAGATCCAAATTAACATATATTCAAATAATTGATGATATCTTTAATTATTTGAAGAGATCATTAATCAATTTGATGCGCGCAATCTTTCAATTAAAGATTACTTCAAACAATCTTAATTATGAAACTGATATGTTAAGTTCTGAATTATTGTGTGCATTGATTTAATTGATGATAGAATTAACTATGCTGCATTATTGATTTGATTGATGATAGAATTAACTATGCTGCATTGATGTACATTGTAATTGAATTATTGCTCTCTTCAATTGAATTACATGGCATCATTAATTCATTTAATGTGCGCAATAATTCTTTGACAATAATTCGGAGAGAGAGAGAGAGAGAGAGAGAGAGAGAGAGAGAGAGAGAGAGAGAGAGAGAGAGAGAGGGCTGGAGAGAGAGATATCTTCAATTCAGCATATCCATAATTGAATTATCTCCTTAAAAGAATTGATGGGTGCATTCATTCTTAATACAGTATCGTTGTAAATGATTAAAATATCTTCAACTGAATTAAAGGGATTGTCAAATCATTTATACCGAGCTCTAAATCAATTTTTGCGAGCTCTATTTCCATCACATTGAATTGATGGGAGCAATAACTGATTTGATGCATGCATCAACTGAATCGATTCGCGTATCAATTTATTTAATGCGCGTATCAACTCAGTTATTGCATGCAATAATTGAATTGATGATATTTTCAAATAATTGAAGTTATTATATACTTTTAATTTCGTCTCTTCTTTTTCCTTTAAAAGTTTGCAGGCTTGTATTACAAGATACATGCCCGAAAAGTTTCCGCCCCGCAAACATGACGTCGCAGTAGTGCATAAGCGGGACTACTTTTCAAATTCTTCGTGTTTTCTATTCCTTTACTCAATTAAATCAATAAAGAAATTGTTAAATATAAAATAATTGTTAGTTCTAAATGAAATTAAAAATATATAATATAAAGGTTATAGACTTTGTACAGCCCATATCTCTGTCAAATGGTGGGGTCATATTTCAATATCAAAAAATGACCCCAAATATACAAAATGTTTCTTTGCAATACATATCTTAGTCAGGAAGTAGGGGGTCATATTTCAACATTCGAAAAAAACTGCAGTGTACAAAAGGTTTTCTGTACAGTCTATATCTCAATCGAGTAGTGGGGTCAATTTTCAACTTTGAAAGATTTTGTATATTTGGGACATTCTTTCAGTGTTGAAATATAACCCCAACACTTGACCGAAATATGGGCTGTACAAACACCTTTTGTATATTTGGGGTCTTTTTTCAAAGTTGAAATATGACCCCTTCTGGCTACTACCTGACTGAGATATGGATTGTACAGAAACATTTTAATTTTAACCCACACCAATTCACCGCGATACGAACTGTACAGAAAATATTTTGTACATTAAAGGTAAATTTTCAATATTGAAATATGATCCCTTCTACCTGACTGAGATGTGGATTTCACAAAAACATTTTATATTTCAATGTTGAAATATAACCCCACCATGTGACTGAAATATGGACCGAACAGTTAACCTTTTGTATATTTTGAGCATTCTTTCAAGATTGAAATATAGATATTTGGATTGTATATATCTGGGATAATTTTTCAATGTTGAAATATGAACCCATTACCTTTCCGAGATATGGAATTTATAGAAAACATTTTGTACATTTAGGGGCATTTTTAATGTTGAAATTTGACTTCACTTTTAACAAAAGTCAAAATTTCATGCTTAGGAGGGTAGTTAATTAACTGTCTGGGTCAATTTTCAACGTTGAAAACTGGTCAAATAACCGCTGAAAAATGACTTCTGTGGCCGTTTTTCAACGAAGTCACTATTTAATGTTACACCAGCATACTTTTTATGAACCTTTGATGGACTTTATGAAGAGTCGCATTTAATACCCTCATGTATTTCCAAAATTGAATTCATTTCTTAAATGAAACACTGATATTCTAAAAACTTGATATTCAGACGTATAAAAAATCACATGTGACACCGGGCCAAATGAATATTGTCAAACAAATCTAACTAACTGACCTTGGAAAGTAGATAAGGTATTCTCTAATTTTCCTAATTACGTTTCACGTCACTTTCTATGCCTATCATCTTGGGTTTCAGATTTAATAAAGATAATTC
This sequence comes from Ostrea denselamellosa, assembly GCA_024699665.1. Classification (NCBI taxonomy): domain Eukaryota; kingdom Metazoa; phylum Mollusca; class Bivalvia; order Ostreida; family Ostreidae; genus Ostrea; species Ostrea denselamellosa. The sequence goes on from JAMZEH010000014.1 coordinate 43,792, forward strand.
CCAGTCTCAGATACTGTGGCATTCTGTCAAATATATTCTCACTCAATTTAATATGTAATGTACACTGTATTTCCCAGTTTAACCTGTGGATTTTCTATCATAATCACTTAATGGTAGAAACATATTTAAAACATCTAGTATCAATTGTTCATTGGAAAGATTTTTAAACATTCAATAGCTGATCCTTACAACTTTGTCTTTCTTTTGCGCTATCCTAGATCCGCCTATTTGTTGTTTTATGGTAAATAGGATTGATTGATTGATTGATTATTGCTTTCCGCCACACTCAACAATTTTTCAGTTATCTGGTGGCGTCCAGTTTTTGTTGGTGGGGGAGAAACCCAGATACAATGTACCTGGGAAGAGACCACCGACCTTCCGCAAGTAAACTGGCAAACTTGCTCACATAACGCCGCGGCCGAGATTCGAACACGGGCCGACAGAGGTGAGAGGCTTTGTGATTTTGAGCCCGATGCTCTAACCACTCGGCCACGGAGGCCCCCCTGGTAAATAGGAGAATTCAAAAGATATAGAATAGTTTTATTAAAGACTAACTTTGATGCCGTCTATTTATTTCTCCCTGTTTGCTAAATTTAATTCAGTTAATTATGTGTGCTTTAGTCATAAGATATAGTCTAAAATTTCTACCAAGTTCCTGCTATGATAGCGAAAGGTCTAAATATATTCAATGCGCATGTGTGAACAAAAATACTGATGTGAACCAAACGTTCAAAATTGAAAAAAAGATCATGAGCAAATAATAAATGCAGTATTCGCTTTTGTTTTACGTTTTACGTCGAAGCGTCAAAGGAGGGCTCAGATACAAAATATCAGGATCGAAGTTCAATATAAACTCAGAATAATCTGAATGTCATATCGTATCTCATGTGATGGATCAAACATCGACTAATGCTGGGGACTAAAGCCGATATGTATCATACTGGTATTCCAGGTCAATATGAGATTGGCACTAGCTGGGTCATTATGGGAAGTAAACCATCATGCAGTTAATATTGATGTTTAAGTCAATATCAAAGTTGGAAATGAATCGTCATGCAGTTAATATTGGTCTTTCAGATCAGTACACAACACAGGAAGTGACCATCATGCAGTTAATACTGCTGTTTTAAGTCAATATACATATAGGAAGCGAAGCAACATGAGAGTTAATACTAGAGTTTTAGGACAATATAGGAAGTGGACCATCGTATAGTTAATACTGGTATTTAAAGTTAATGTACAATATAGGAAGTTACCAACATGCAATCAACACTGGTGTTTCAGGTCAGTATGGGAGATGGACCTCTCAATTGATAGTGGTATCATGGGCTCAAAAGGGATATTCACCTTCGGCAAGATTGGCAGTCCGATTCATATGAGTTTATGAAATGTCAGCTGATACTGGTAAACAGGTCCGTACGATATATAGAGGATATCTATTTTGCGTAATTTGATATTTGCTCTGTCCAACGAGTTGAAATGGTGTATTTATTCGTGAGACTTGCCGAGCGAATAAATCACCATTTCAACGAGTTGGGTAGAGCAAATATCAAATCACGCAATATCATAGACGTTCTACATGTATATATCTCATTCGCTCTTTCTATCACTTTCGTTTTGAGATGATCCTCAACACAACAAAACAGCTGATATAAATCATTCCCGATGCGTCATTAGCGACAGTCGTGCTTGTTCGTGTTTCTACGCAAGAAAAAATATAGTGCGATAAATATTATACAGTTACATAGATTTTTATTCATGCCTATCAATGAGTTCTTGGAGGGCATTTAAATGATTAAACATAGTACTTAATTATTCCAATTTTTTTTATTAAACCATTATATTTCTTTACCGAGTATTTCTTTTGCTGACGTAACATCTTAACGTACTTGGGGGAAAAGTTTTGGTGGAGACATTTTGAAATCACATCAATCAATGTCATTGGACTGATATTATCTTAATTTAGATAAAACAGTTATTTTAGTGAACAAAGTGTTTGTGATTGGAGGTAATGACAGCTGCTCGAAACATTAAGGACTATTAGGACTATTTCGCTCTAATTCATTAATAAGATCATTGCCCTCCGTTTGCATCAATTGCAGCCTGAACACGCCGTGTCACAGAGTTACATGTAATAAGTTTGTTGATGGTAACCTGGGGGATATTATTCCATTCCTGCAACAAGTCCTGTTCTAGATCCTGGATGGTGGTTGGTGGATTTGGGCGGCGTCTTACACGTTTATCCAGCTCGTCCCTAGATGTTCTATCGGATTAAGGTCTGGAGAGAACGCTGGCCATGGAAGAACATCTACGTTGTTCGTCTGCAGAAAATCTGAGCAAACCCTTGCGACATGCGGCCGTGCGTTGTCTTTTTGCAGAGTCAGATTGTGTTGATGGACAAATGGGACAACCAAACGAGCAAAGATTTCATCCCGATATTTAATTGCATTCATGTTGCCATGAATTACGTGGAGCGGGATTCGCCTTCCGTAAGCAATACCTCCCCACACCATAAAGTTTCCACCTCCAAAGCGATCTCTTTCAATTACACAACAGTCTGCAAAACGCTCATTCTTCCTACGATACACACGTGGACGACCATCAGCTCTATACAAGTTGAATTTCGACTCATCTGTGAAGAGAACTTGATGCCACTGTTGTCTCCTCCAAATTCTGGGGTCATGCTGTCTTAACCAATCCATTCGTCCCTGGCGGCGTCGCGGTGTAAGTGGATTTTCAATGTACGGGTGTCATGCACGAATTCTAGCTCTTCGCAACCTGTTACGAACAGTTTGGGCACTTATACGACGAGTTCCATGTATAGCAAATGTAGCAGCAGTTTCTACAGCAGTTCTGAATCGATTGCGCCGGTGCTGAAGGCGCATCTTATGGTCCAGTCTGGGTGTGGTAACCCACGGACGGCCAGTTCATCCGTCCTTCTTAGCTGGTGGAGACGCACGTTTAACCGCTGCACAGTCGATTGATGTACACCAAGTGCAGTGGCAACTTCCTGTTGCGTGGCTCCCGCTAGTAGCATCGTTACAGCCCGGTTGAGTTCATCTTTATTTAGGCGTAACATTGCAGAACCAAACAAGCAATAAAATCATAAATATGGGTTTGATAGGAGTGTTATCATTTCTCTAAATTCAAAGAATCAATGACAACAGACCCGCGATTTACAAGAAATCGTGCAAAACACTCTTTTCATAAACATGTTTAATCAATCGAAGCGTGTTGACACTTGGGGTTTAAAAGCACATATTGTTCTTTATATAGGTCACGCGTATCCAGTGATACAAGTGAAAGTTGGTTAATGTACTGTTTCAAAATTTCTTTAATAATAATAATAATAATAATAACATTTATATAGCGCTTTATCTTAAAAGAAACTCTAAAGCTCTTTACAAGGTATGGCAAATCACATGATAAAACAAGATAACCCCAACTATAAAAATGTGAGAAACTTAAAAGCAGTATAAATCCTGTTAATATTAATACACTTAAAGAAAGGCCTTTCTAAAAAGATGAGTTTTTAGTTGTGATTTAAAAATGTTTAGACTGGCGACTGTTCGAAACTCTACGGGAAGCTGATTCCAAAGTGTTGGTGCGACCATGTCGAATCTACGATCGCCGTACGTTTTCGATCGGACTCGTGGCACAGTTAGTTGATTTGTAGACTCTGAACGAAGAGACCTTGCGGGTTTGTATTGGCAAACTAGCTCGGATAGATACGCCGGTGCTAGACTATGTAGCGATTTGTATACATATACACAAAGTTTGTACTGCACTCTGTATGTGACAGGTAGCCAATGTAAATCAGCCAAAATCGGCTGAATATCTTCACGCTTACCTCTCCTTGCAATGAGTCGTGCGGCTGTGTTTTGAACCCTCTGCAGCTTGCTCAAATGGGTGCTATTTATGTTGTATAAAAGCGCATTACCATAGTCCAGCCTAGATATTACCAGAGAGTGGACAAGTGTTTTGCATGCTCCATCCGTGAGAAAATGCCGAATGCGTCCTATCTTTCGTATCTGTGCGTAACAAGACCTTGAGACAGCACTGCACTGTTTTTCAAAAGAAAGGAGTTGATCAAAAACTGCTCCAAGATTTCTTACACTAAGAACACTATGAATTATGTTCTCGCCAAAGTGTAAGCTAGTTTCTGTCAAGTTTTTTATACTACTCCTTGGAGCAAATATAATCATTTCAGTTTTCTCCTCATTTAGTTTCAGCATGTTGTTCGACATCCACTTCTTCATATCATTCAAGCAGCGTGTTAACCTTGAAGACACATCTTGCCAATTGTCGGACGGCTCAACGACAAGGTATACTTGTATATCATCGGCGTATACATGATAGCGCATACCGTGGTGTAAACAAATCTCAGTAAGAGGACGGGAAAAAATGTAATAAATTTTTGGTCCCAACACTGAGCCTTGGGGCACTCCAATATCAAGCAGCAACGAATTTGAATTTTCGGAACCGATAGATATACGTTGCGTTCTTTGACTCATGTTAGACTTGATCCACAAAAAAGCGTTATCCGTGATACCAAACGTGTGCTCATGTCGTTTGTGCAGGATGTCGTGGTCCAGTACATCAAAAGCTGCCGAAAGATCCAACATAACGAGAACTGCGCAACTGTTGTTGTCTAATGCAACAGCAATGTCATGATGAACTCGAAGAAGGGCTGTCTCGGTGGAATGGTATTTCCTGTAGGCAGATTGAAGGTCATCATTGAGATGGTTTTGTTCTAGATGACGATCAATCCGAATGGCAACAACCTTTTCCAAAACTTTAGATAAGAACGGCAAGTTAGACACAGGCCGATAATTTTTTGAAATTTTCTTTATCCAAAACAGGTTTTTTCAGCAAAGGTTTCACAACTGCCTCCTTAAAACTCGGTGGAACAGAACATTCGGATATGGATCTGTTGATGATATTAGTAATATGGGGAACTAACACCGAGCTTTCACGTTCTTTGAATAGATTGGTTGGTAACGGGTCTAAGCAACATGTTTTAGATGACGTATTTGATAAAATTTTCAGAACTTCCCCACAAGAGGTACGATCGAAATTTGCCAGGGGTTGACCTTCAAACAGTTTATCAAATGTCATGACATCCGTTTTGTTGCCACCACTCTCCCTGACCAGCCTAGTCCGTATGTTATTGATCTTATTGCTGAAATATGATCCAAAATCATTCGCCAATTCCAGATCAGATGAGCAATCTGGAAGAGTTGGAACACCGGAATCTCCAAGCAATGAATTTGCAATTTTGAAAAACTGTCCTTGATTTTTACTACAAGACATTACTTTGGACAAAACGTCGTCTTGCTTGCTTTCAAAGAGCAGTTTCGTGCTTGTTGAGCACTTTTCTTTGAAAATTAAATAATGCACTGTTAGATTTGTGCGTCTCCAAACCCTTTCAGCCTTTCTTTTCTCACGCTTTGCATTACGTAGGTCTGGGGAGCACCATTTTTTATTCGGTCTTAACGTAATTTCTTTACTTAACAGAGGCGCATGTAGATTGACAACTTCGCGCACGGTGGAATTGTAGTTTTCCACATGGTCTTCAAGCGGCATGTCATCTGATTTCAAGAAACTAAGCGATTTTGTGAGGTCAGAACTTAGATCCTCGGTAATAACTTTGGAAAATTGACGGAAATTCACTAGTTTCTTTGGTCTCTCCGGTTTTGAGACATTCAAGACAGTAGATATGCCCTTGTGATCTCCGGATATATTCCCTCTAAGATCACACAGTAAAGGATCTTTCACTTCCGGCTTGGACAATAGGATTTTGTTAGGCTCCCTTGTAATAAGCAGATCAAGTATATGACCCTTGATGTGGGTTGGGTCAGCAACATGTTTTTTAAACCAAACTCATCAAGAGAGTCTAGAAACTTCTGTGTGTCCGCATTGTTCAAATTGTCAACATGGATGTTGAAATCGCCTGTGATGAGAAGTTCTCCTGATGTTACAATTAATGTTGATAAGTATTGAGTAACCTCTTCAATGAAACTGGACACGCTTGATGATGGAGGTCTATATACTACAGACTATCTGAAATTATAATTCTGCGAGTACACGACACATCCGATGTGCTCAAATTGAACATTCTCACAAGATTGCTTTTCACCAACTATTTTCAAATTTAGTCTAGCTATGATGGCTACACCTCCTCCTTTACGATCTCGTCTGGGTTTGTGATACACTTTGTAGCCTTCTGGTGTTAGTTCTTGCAACACTATTTGATCTGTATCGGTTCCAAGCCAAGTCTCTGTAATAGCCATTATATCCACATCGTTGTCTACGATGAAGTCAGAGATTGAGACGGTCTTATTTTTCACAGATCTGCAATTTAATGTAAACAAGCGCAAGACACTCCTTTCCTTAGGTGCTATCAAAAGTGGCATTTTCGTCAGATTTGTTCTATTTATGCCTCTTGATGAAATTTGCGTAGGTTTTGATGAGTAAATTGATTGATTGATTGTTTGTTTGTTTGTTTTCCGCCACACTCAATAATTTTTTAGTTATCTGGTGGCGTCCAGTTTTTGTTGGTGGAGGAGAGAACCCAGATACAATGTATCCGGGAAGAGACCACCGACCTTCCGAAAGTACACTCACAAACTTTCTCACATATACTGGACAAAAAAAGTTAAAGATCATGATTTCAGAATTATTTTATTCATAACAAAACCAAATAAATTATGTTAAACATATACTTAAAATGGTCAACGACAATCGAACAATACATTTTAAACCTGTTTTTACAAATTCATCAAAATACGTTAAGCAGCCAGAGCAACCATTGTCAGGTAACCTCCAGTTTGAAAATCGGTATGAGCAACAATAATAAATTTCATTACAAGTGATTGAATCTTTATAAAGGCAATATCAGTAGGGTGTATGTCCATCCTGAGCTTGTATAAAGGCACGACAACGCCTCTGCATACTTCTGATGAGCCTGCGGAACGCAATTTGTGGCAACCTTGCCTATTCCTGCTGTAAAGCTAACGTAAGCTCCTGGCGATTTGTCGGAAGTACAGGGCGTCTGGAAACAGCTTGCTGCAACATGTCCCAGGCATGTTCTATTGGATTTAAATCCGTAGAACAACTCGGTCAATCCATACGTTCAATTGTCTCTGTAGCAAGGTAGTCTGTCACTATACGTGCTATGTGGGGACGAGCATTATCATCCATTAACACAAAGTCGTTGCCTATAGCTCCCGCATAAGGTCTCACAATTGGATGCAGTATCTCGTCCCTGTAAATTGCACCGGTAAGATTGCCATTAATCACGTGCAAGTCAGTACATCCACCAATACTGATTCCGGCCCAAATCATCACAGAGCCATCTCCAAAACGACCGTGCTCTGCTACACAGCAATCAGCGTACTGCTCTCCACGTATGCACCATACACGCCTACGACCATCATGAAAGTCCACGCAGAACCGTGACTCGTCTGTGTAAAGAACAGGCATCCAGTGACGCAGTTGCCAGTTTATGTGATTTTGAGCCCAATTAAATCGTGCTACACGGTGTCTTTTCCTCAAAATGGGACGAACAGCAGGTCGATGAGCCCTAAGGTTAGCAGCATGAAGTCTCTGTCTGAGAGTTTGTGGTGTTATGCGCACCCCACTTGCTGCATGGAAGTCAGTATTGAGTTGGACAGCACTCTGAAACCTGTGTCTACGAGCCATAAGTGATATATAGCGATCCTGGCGAGCGGTTGTGGACCTTGGACGACCTGATCTTGGTCTCTCAGAAACATTACCTGTCTGCCTAAAACGATTCCACAAACTTGAAATCACACTTTGGGACACATTAAAATGTCTAGAGACAGTTCTCTGGACTTGGCCAGCTTGAAGCATACCTACTGCCTGACCAGCTTCCAGAGCAGTTAAATGGCGCCTCATGGCTTTTAATGTCAATAATTGTTCACCTAAGAGTCGATTAGAGCAATAAATACCCACAATAAAATAAAAATCACAATTTTTCAATTTCAATATACACGTTGGCACACTTTGATTTTGACCCCTTGCTTGTGTTTGGGCGAAAAAATCGTGCACTTATGACGTCAATATGAAACCAGGTAAATCTATTGTGTTAAGGACACATGGAGAAACTATACATGTTAAAAGTCAAAATAATTATTTGGTTAATAAAAATTTTTGAGATCAAAATTATGATCCTTAACTTTTTTTTCCAGTATATATCGGCGCGAGCGGGATTCGAACCCGCGCCGAACAGAGGTGAGAGACCTTTTGGTTTTGAGCGCAATGCTTTAACCACTCGTCCACGGAGGCCCTTTTGATGACTAAAAAATATGCCTTTTTTTCTTTCTTTTTTTTTTTGAGTATATATATATATATATATATATATATATATATATATATAATATGTCACCTGATCAAAATAATGTCTCGTGGCGGGTATGACCCTTCAACAAGGTAAGCTTACTCCTAGTAGGCACCCGACACCACCTCTGGTATGTCCAGGGGTCCGTATTTGTCCTCTGGATTTTGATGTTTTTATAGATTAATGAGATTGATCTTCACTTGTTCATTTGACCTTTTGGCTAATATTGGTCACGCAGGTTCTTATGGACGCAAATCATCGACTCACAGATATGTCCCGGGTCAATATGGAATATGAACCAGTGGCTAATACTGGTATATCAGCCCCTTTTATGAGTTATGAACCCTCACCCAGCATTGATATATCACGTCGATATCGGATGTGACGTGAACACTCACCCAATACTGATGTACATATATCACATCTATATCGGATGTGATATATTGACTAATATATGGTATCTCAAGATTATATGGGATATAAACTTTCTAATACTAGTGCCTCACATTGATATGGGATGTGTACTAAACTTCGGCTAATGCTGGAGATTCAGGTCCATGCAGGAAATGAATCTCCGGCGCATACTGGTATATCCGGGAACCCTCAGCTGGTACTGGTGATTCAGGTCTATATGGAAAGTTACTGTTTGTTTGTTTTTTTTTTATTTATAGTCGCCTGAGCAATTTTTCAGCTATCCGGCGACTGTTGGAAAGTTACTAGTTAATGCAAATGTTTCAGAGCAGTGTGGAATGTAAACCCAAAGCTAATGCCTACGATTCATGTACAGTCGGCGCTCGTTACAGCGGCAAGCGATTTACTGGCAAATTCGTCTAAAGGCTAAACATTGCTGGTAACAGATCTCCACAATACTAATATCGCTTGATATATTCGTATTCCGGCATCGGCATTAATTATCTGTAACGAATGTGCATTTTGGCACTATATAAAATCTAGTATAACGGCAGGTTACCTGTCACCTGAGATTGTGGATTTAATACAGGTACATATATGACAATTAGCTATCGGCAATAATTTCACACTTGACCAAGATTATGGAACGGATTAAATTCCTCGTCACTATGCTCGAGATAGCATCCAGGTAGTGGGTGTTTATCGAAAGCATGGACGTGGTTTATCGATACACTAATTAATTTTTGATAGAACGGTTTTCAAAAATAATTGCACGGGTATGTTTGATGGCTTCCTATAAAATAAACATTCACCACGAGAAGAATACTAATGAAGAGGTAGGTGCTCCTCATTAAATAAAAAAAATGTATAATCTTTTCATTTTTATACCGAATTGCGTGAGGTAAAAAAAAAGTCAGAACCACCGAAAAAAAAAATCCTTTTATTTATTTACATGTGGTTTATTTACGTCATTGATGGAAACAACTAAGGAGAGGGTTATCTATTCTGTAGCAAGCTGAAAACGACGCACGGGAATGAACACAATGATGTATCATTGTATTTGTTCAAATACAACACAAGCGTCGGATTGATAAATCATTATCGAACAGAAATTTAAATCCAATCTTATCACAAAGTTCTTTCTTTATTTCAAATTAGAAATAAGGGGCGTGAATGTGTATGGAGATTGCCATTGTTACTGTGATGACGAATAAACAAAGGGGAATAACTCGTACCGGTAATATCGGCATATCGTTACAACGACAGATTCGTTATAACGGCAAAATGCTTGGAAACAAACTTGGGCGTTGTAACGAGGATGACTGTAACATATGACATCCTGGATAATGCTGGTGCTGCAGTTACATATGGGATATGAACCCTCGGCTATTACTGACGCCTCAGATTCATGAGATATGAACCCTTAGGTGTAATAGTATTGTTTTAGGATGATATTGAATTGATTGATTAATTAACTGATTGTTTATTTTACATTCTTTTAAGAATTTTTCACTCATACTGAGACGTCACTATCTGTAGGTGAAGTAACACAAATTTAGACCTATGCTTAGAGCTCAGGGTTCTTTAACGTGGCCTGTCGCGACACGGAACCTCCGTTTTTAAGGTCATATCTGAAAGACCCGTGATTCTCACTTCGGCGAAGGAGTAATCACTACTTATGTTTACGTCTCAGATTTGACACGACAATGGCACCATCGGGGCTCGACATCCCGATAACGAAGCGAACGCTCTACCACTGAGCTTCCACGACCGGTCATATTGAATTGAACTTTACTACTGGTGGCTTAGTTCTATATGTAATGTGAACCTTCGGATAATTCTGGTGAATAAAGTACACATGGGGCATGGACATTCAGATAATACCTATGTTTTAGATCGATATCGGATGTCAAACCTGGGATATTAATATTTCTGGTACCGGTACACATGAGATACGAATCCCTGGCTAAAACTACTGTCTAAGGTCATATGAGATATGGATAAAAAATAATACTGGTGTCTAGCGTCATATAAGATATGAACCACAGGATAATACTGGTGTCTAGGGTCATATGAGATATGAACCACAGGATAATACTGGTGTCTAAAGTTATATGAAATATGAACTCTCGACTGATACTAGCATCCAGGTTCCTCTTTATGTGAATTCTAGGCGAATACTTGTATATGTGATCCAATTATATCATATAATTGATATTATCATACTTACATACTTATTGATTAATACAAAATACCATGTTTAAAACAAATTGAGATATGACAAACACTAGAAACTATTTAACTGCGTTCAGAATTAATTTGTTATTTGAAAAAAAAAGTCTGCTTTTAAATGAAAATTTTCCTAGTATTTTTAACATGTATTAACAAATACATAACACGAGTCTTGTTTATATAATAAATAATTGTAGGTGCTGTTTCTCTCTTGTAACTCAACAACCGATATTCAGACGTGGTGTATTATAAAATGGAGGTAATAAAAATATATTTTCTCTACTGCAAGGAAAATGTCAAACATTAGAAAATATTTTAAAGTATTTTTTCAACGTTAAATAACAGATATGTTTACAAACTGACACATTGGTAGTTCAATAACAAAGTCAATATCCCATGTATGTCACATCTAATGTTCTTATATTGACCAGGGAAGGAAAACGGGAGTAGCTGAATTCGAAGACTGTGAATACGTCATCATTGGTAAAATGTTAATCACGTGGTATCCTTAATGATAATTAGCTACGACGCATATAAAGAAGCGCCAGTCCTATCCAACTAATGGAATCTGTCAATCGCAGTCCAGGTAGGTCATTAAATGTAATCCCAACTAATCAGGGTATATTGGTTTAAGCTTTATTAACTCTTGATTGATTAATAGGAAAGTAAATTATTTGATTATAAGCATCTTTCGCCGACGTATCTCAAGAAATTAGTTTTGCATACTTCTCTAGGTTCCATGCTCTCGCCATCAGTAGGAAGCGACTATAAACCAAACTACAAACCGAGACAATCATATCAGGTAAGATCTCATTTTCTTTCATAAGAAATATTTATATTCTGGTGGGTTTTTTTTAATGAAATTCATTACGAAAACCACGTTTTGGAGGTACATTAAAATATGCTGGTGTGGTTTACGCTTTTTATGTGCAAGCGTAAAGAACCCAATTATTTTCTAACCCCATGTTTTGTTTAGATAAAGTTTACTGCACAAATATTTTAAATGCTATCGAAAATTAGCAAATTTGCTAATCTGATCAAGTTGCGTGTTACATCATTTCTATTAACGTAATATCATTCCTTTTATTTAGGACCGGAAAACATATTCAAGCAATCTTAATGACGAATCTCGCGGGTTTGTTACTCTACAAAAGTCACTATAAAGAAATAGTCCCAAAATATCTCAATTACTAGAAGCATCGTAATTTATTTAAGGAGGAATAACATTGTCATGATGCCTGACTTTCTTTTGAAGCCAAATACCCGAATGGAAATATATTCATCAGCAATACTTGTATTTTTCTTTTAAATGTAACTGCCTTACTGGGTAGCGTAGTAGGTTAAAATGTCAACCGCTGATTTGTAGATCATGGGTTCGAATCTTCCTTTTTTTCAGATTACTTTCTACTAACACTGCAATTTTGAATAAATATGATAACTTTGAAAGTTTTCAATTTCAAAATATTATTGTATGTATATCCCCCACTTTCCAGCCTTATAAGATTTTCCTGATGTACTATTCCTCCTTAAACAAAAATTAAGGATTGTCATGTATACATTTGTCAAGTATTTGCATAGTCAAAATTTGAATTATGATATAAAATGAACGTATCACTGGTGAGAAAATTGCGTCAACTTTTATGATACAGAAACCGACTATTTTTCATTCCCTTTATCGACAATGAATTCATCTAATAAGACAAAAGTATAGGACGAATTCTAGAGGCTACTAAATGTAAATGAACTTCAAGTATCTACTGTAAGATCAGGGACGTGACGTCAGACGTTATCGGGTCGTAATGAATGAAAGCTAGGAAAATATCTACGTAGTTTTTAAAGTATAATAGATTTCAAAATATAGTGCTGACGACGGGTATGGCCGATCAACAGAGCGGAGAGCCACTGTTATAATGATACAAATAAACCACAAGTAATCTATCTTAAACTAGAACACCGCTTCAATCAAGACTATGATTCCATATAGGGATCACCTACATAGACCGTCCCAGTAAATAGTGATAGAAATAGAGACCACTTACATAGACCGTCCCAGTAAATAGTGATATAAATAGGGACCACCTACATAGACCGTCCCAGTAAATAGTGATAGAAATAGGGACCACTTACATAGACCGTCCCAGTAAATAGCGATATAAATAGGGACCACCTACATAGACCGTCCCAGTAAATAGTGATATAAATAGAGACCACCTACATAGACCGTCCCAGTAAATAACGATAGAAATAGAGACCACCTACATAGACCGTCCCAGTAAATAGTGATAGAAATAGGGACCACCTACATAGACCGTCCCAGTAAATAGTGATATAAATAGAGACCACTTACATAGACCGTCCCAGTAAATAGCGATATAAATAGGGACCACCTACATAGACCGTTCCAGTAAATAGCGATAGAAATATAGACCACCTACATAGATCGTTCTAGTTTGCAGTTTTAACAATTTGTCAGTGAATTAGAACCATGTACCTATTCCAAACGAAGATTGCATGACTGACGAACTTCGTTTGACATTGGTGAAGAACGTAGAATTACCGGGGCACAATTATAAAAATATTAATAATTATATAAAAGTAAAAATTGCAATTTTTGCAATGTGTTTACAACTTTCAGTAAACATTCTTTGTTCTCTATTTTTCTATGATACTTGGCTTCGGAACTGTTTGACCATCTGCATTGATCACGATAACAGCAAGATATGCTTTTGTTACATCTTGATATACATAGTAGGTCTGTTCTATGCATGTGACCAACAGTTTCTATTCGAAAAAAGTAAAATAAACGTTAAAAAACCCTACTTTGTAACAATAAGTTGTAAATGAGGCGTCAGAATCTTTTTTCATTGTTACTAACATCTGAGAAATAGAACAGTGTCGATTTCAGAACCGGAAACTCTGTTGTTGCACACAGTCCTTATCCATTAGAGATTTTATGCTCTATTTGGAATAAGATAACGAATAGTGATCAATATCAGACATCATATATGAAATACAAAATTAAGAGAATGGCTAATATCTTTCATCAAATATGATTTTCTTTTCACATAACATCGTTTGAAGTTTCCCCGTATCTATTCTTTCACGTTTGATTGCCTGACTAACAATCTTTTAGACTTCACGTTGTGCGACCTGTGTCCGCATTGTCATTATTTGATGTTTAGAAATATTTGATGTTTAGAAATAGAATAAGTTAAACGGAAATGGATCGACATATTTCATTCACTTGCCCTCACTTGTTTTTTCACTAACTTAATTGTCTGCTAAGCTGTAAGATATGAGGTATATTCTAAAGGTATTCATGTTTTCATACATACAGCAAATCACGCATTTGACATTCATAATTTAGTGAAATTGTATCGTAATTTTGCTGAGCGGTACTAGCATTTTGAATTTATTTCTATCTTATCAAGCGACATGGATAGACTGATCTTATGAAATAATATTGGTGCGTTTTTCATAAATAGTCATGAATATCATTATAGCACGTTCAACGAATCACTTGGTTAAAAAGAATTTGTCTATATGCCAGTTGCAATGCTTCATGAAGAATAATGGGACGCGAACCTGTTTGCTAAGTTTTATTAGCTCACCTGAGTGAAAGCTTAAAGGAGCTTTTCTGATCACCCGTTGTCTGTTGTACTTCCGACCGTACCTCTGTCTGGCTGTCCGTCTGTCCGTGGTTTTTTTTTCTGTAAACTTTTCACATTTTCAGAACCACTGGGCTAATTTCAACCAAACTTGGCAAAAAAGCATCCTCTTAAAAGCGGAGATAATCACAAAAAATGCAAAAGTGGAAGGGGGGTATTTAAAAATCTTCTCAAGAACCACTGGGCCAGAAAGGTTGAAATTCCTGACATTGTGCAGATTCAAGTTTATTACAATCATGACGCCCGGGGGTAGGACCACAATAGGGGATCAAAATTTTACATGCGAATATGTAGGGGGAATATTTAAAAATCTTTTTCTCAAGAACTACTGGGCCAGAAAAAAATCACGTTTACACGAGTAGGTTGGGGTCGCAGTAGGGGATCAAAGTTTTGCATGCGAATATATAGGGGAAAATCTTTATAAATCTTCTCATGAACCACTGGTCTAGAAAAGTTCAAACTTACATGAAAGCTTCCTGACATAGAGTAGATCCAACTTTCTTCAAATCGTGGTCCCCGGGGTTAGGATGAGGTCAGAATAGGGATTCTTAGTTTTACATGCGAAAATATAGGATTTTTCAAAAATTAAATATATCTCATGAACTATTTAAGCTAGGGCTTTCATATTTTGTATATACATTCTTTACAAAAAGCTCTTTCATGTACTACAATGATGAGTGATCTTGTGACCTTCACCTAGAGGTTTTACCTACTTTTAGCAAAAATGCGACATATTCAATATGTCCTGAATTATCTAAGGTAGATTTTTCATATCTTGTGTATAGATTTCTTATGACAAAACCTTTTATTTCATGGCCTTTGACCTTGTGATTTTGAGTTTGACCTACTTTTATGAAATCATAATGTATTAGATATATCTGGAGTTATTTTAGGTAGGACTTTCATAATTTGTGTTTGAATTATTTATGGCAAGATATCATTATTCGGTGAAGTTTGACCTTGTGACCTTGAAGTTTGACTTAATTTGTGAACTCTAATCTATCTAATATCTCCTGAACTATCTAAGTGTATATCTTTCATATTTTGTATATGTATTTCTTATGGCAAGACTTTCATTTCATACTATGACCTTTGACTTTGGAATTTGATCCACTTTTAAGAAAATGTAACCTTTTAAATTTCTTCAGAACTATGAAAGGTAGGGCTTTCATATTTTGTATAAAGATTCTTTATGACAAGACCTTGTGACACAGTTGTGATTGATCTTGTGACCTTGACCTACGTTTTAAAAAACCTGACCTAATAAGTATCTCCTAACATATCTAAAGTAAAGCTTTCATATTCTGTATATAGATTCTTTATGACAAGAAGACATTTTCATACTTTGGAGTTTGGCCTTGTGACCTTGACCTAGAAGTTGACCTTCTTTTAATAAAATAAATTACGTATTCAGTATCTTCTGAACCATCTAAGGTAGATCTTTCATATTTTTGTATGTAGATTTCTTATGGCAAGGTATTTCACACCATACCATGACCTATGATATTGTGACCTTGGTCTTATCCAAGACAAAAAAGAATCATCTTAGTCATATTGATGTTGAGGCATCTTGTTATAGGAATTCGAATTCCTTTTCAATTATGCTGTGATCCTCTGTGGCTAGTTTAGTACACCAATATGGGGTCAAAATATTTCATGGAAAAAAGAAAACTTTTTAAAAATCCAAACTCAACAACGACTGGGCCAAAGTGACTTAGGTGAGTGGTGTGGTCCATGGGCCTCTTGTTATTACAGCCTATAATATTTTTAATAGTAACTACAAAAAAGTTCCGGATTTGTATCTTGTTTAGTAATCACGCTTTTTTCTAAGATAACGGGTCCTTATAAGTATTGCGCAAGCAGGACTCGCACATTTTGTCATTATTTTCTGTAAAGCTAAGGATATTGCAGAATTTCGTTTCCATATAAACAAACTATTGTCATGTGATTTGCGACACTGTATATTTTCAGCAATATCAATCGCTGATGACTCTGAGTTTCATGTATTTGTATTGATATACATATCCAGGCGTCTGTCAACAGAGAGGAAGCATTATTCCGCTTCAGCTGGTCAAAATGAATCAACCAATACTGCATACTAATACTTTGAAGCTTATGTGACTTAATACTTCCAACTTCACCTGTGTGTTTATCAATAATTGATCTATTCAATTTTCTTCTATCATCATGGCTAAAAGACTTTTTACAGTTGATATTCCTTGAAAGTGGATAGTTGACTTGGTAATCACTTAACGACTTGCATAGGGATGTGTTTGGACCTTATTGCAGTAAATACGAACACTCTAGCGAAAGTGTCTCCAAATAGAGGGATATTGGTAGAGGTACTGGAAAAACTGAAAAGACGTCCATGTGAATAGAACCGACGTTTTTATTTCTTCTAATGTAATTTCTTTTTCATAAATTGGTTTACAAGCGAATGGCAAAGTTGAAGGTAAAGAATAGTTAGAAATGTAAAATTGAAATTCTGAACTTGATAATCAAGCAAGTGAAATTCAGACATTCAATTTGTCATTAATAGAATTTACATTTACATTTTGAAAATGATATTTTCAATTCCTGTTACCCACTGAGATTCGTTACCGTCCTTGTTTGCGTGATGCGTCGTCTGTTGTTCAAAAACGTTCTTAGCCTCCAATATCACCAATTTTGGTACTGATAATCTTTGGGCGAAGAGAGAAAAAAAATGTGACTTTTAAGGTCCTCTACTACCCCATATATATATATATATATATATATATATATATATATATATTGTTTACTTCTTGACATTTAACAGGCAAATTGGGTGCAAACTTTTTATGGGAAGCACCTCCTACTGTTCCGAATAAGTCAAGTTCAAGTCGTGGGTTAGGATATAAAATTCAAGGACATGGAGATACCGGTGTGGTATACTGCTATTAAAATTGTTAAATTCATGACCACTGGGTGCGATGATCTGGTGCTAGTGCAGCTGCCATAATGTATAAACAAAATATGCAGGCTTTATAATTTTTAGAATTTTAAATGTTTACTAGGATAAAGGTAGCAGGCAAACTGTGTTTAATAATAATGAGCAAGGATGCCTTTTTCAAAACTGTGAAATTCAGGACCCTTGACTCAAAACTGAAATTCGTGACCCCTGATTTTACTAATAATTCGTCAATTTTATTCTTAACAGTCCTTTTTATAAGTGTTTTATCTTCATTAGGACAACCTCTGTAACGCGCATAGAAACTATACGTAGATTTGTGCTATATAAGTGAATATAATAATGATATTAAATTTTTGATGATTTCTGATCTTTTCCTGAACATTTTGGAAATAAACTAAGTATACAACCACAGTGAGGTTAAAGGATTCTTCCCAAATTTTGAAAGGCATGATCCTGGATCAAGGGTTTGAGCTGTAGGATGGGATTTTAAGGGTCACACAGTGAAATAACGTTAAATTGTAAAACAAATTTTAAAAAAATATATCTTTACTGTCAAACACAATAACTATTTATTTGATTAGCATTGGGGCGTTGCCAAATTTATAAAACTCGTGACTATTGGACCATTAGTTTGTACGTCAAGGTAGTAGATCACGTAGTGAAAATGTATTAACTCTGTCATTGTTTTGTTTTTTATCTCTTAAAATAGATAACACAAACTGGGCACAGTTATGATGAGGATGAAAGCCCTTACCAAGTTGCGAAATTCTTAACTTCTGGCGTAATGGTTCTGGTCCTGACTCTATAGCTCGTAAGATGAATGCGTTATTTAGATAGATATGCCATTTATTGCAGAACTTTGAGCTCATATTATACACAAAGACTGCTTATGACTGAATAGTATATCATGATCGAAACTCAAGGTCAAGGTCAATAAATAAATAAAAAAGTAGGTAAAAGTTGTTTCTGCATCCTTTTCTGAATACTATTTCAATTCTTGGCACAAATAATGATTACCAGTATGACAAGAATCAGGAGAATTAAACATTCTTTATGTTCATGAGGACATCCAGTTTCAAACCACCGCATTACAACAATGATTTATGTTCTACTTTGTGTGGTGTTCTATTTATTGTGGTGCTCTTCTTCGTTTGGAGTTTTATTTTGTGTGGTGCTCTACTTTGTGTGGTGCTTTATTTTCTGTGGTACTCTACTTTGTGTGGTGCTCTGCTTTGTGTGGTGCTTTATTTTGCAGTGGCAGATTTAGAGGGGGCCGCTCCATTTCGCCACAAATTTACAAAATAAAACAAGTATAAAACACCAGATTTGGCACCCAAATTGGCTTCAGTAGTTTGACTAATACTTCACTTTCACATGTCCATTCGACTTTTTTTTGTTATTTATCTTTTTTGTTGTTGGAAGTCCTGGATCCCCTCACTGTTATGTGTGATGCTCTACTTTGTGTGGTACTCTACTTTGTGTGGTGCTCAACTTTGTGTGGTGCTCTACTTTATGTGGTGCTCTACTTTGTGTAGTGCTCTACTTTGTGTGGTGCTCTACTTTATGTGGTGCTCTACTTTGTGTAGTGCTCTACTTTGTGTGGTGCTCTACTTTATGTGGTGCTCTACTTTGTGTGGTTCTCTACTTTATGTGGTGCTCTACTTTGTGTAGTGCTCTACTTTGTGTGGTGCTCTACTTTATGTGGTGCTCTACTTTGTGTGGTTCTCTACTTTATGTGGTGCTCTACTTTGTGTGGTGCTCTACTTTGTGTGGTGCTTAGGTGACTGTTAAGGCCCATGAACCTGTTGTTACTATCGTGGAAATAGAGAGTAAAAATGCATAACGAATCTTGATAATATATTCATATATTTGGTATATTTTCATTGTAGATAATATGGCCTTGACTATTCAGCAGACAACAGAATTGACTTTGTCAGGAATCACTTTGTCAGGAAATTGTAGTGGTGGATCTTGCGACAATGCCACCATCAATGAGGTTGAAGACTCCTTGAAGAAAGCCATGGAAATTCTCTCCTACACAAACTACTTTCTACTGCCACTATTTCTGATATTGGGACTGGCGGGGCATACTCTGACAGTCATCATCATGCAGACAAGACGGTATACCCACCTGACCTCCAGACTGTTTCTGATAGCCCTGGCACTGTCCGACTCTGTGCTTCTGCTTACACAGGTCTTTAACAAAAATTTCGTTCTGACATATCTCCAGATGGATGTTCGGGCGTTGTCAAGCGTCGGCTGTAAGGCTTTCTTTGTCATTTTCAAAACAGCAAAAATGTCTTCATCATGGTTTTTGGTCTTTATATGCTGGGAAAGATTTGTTGCTGTATGGTTTCCACTGAAAGCTAAAATGATTTGCACAAAGCGTGTTGCCTGGGCCCTTATCCTGATAGTGTACGTTCTTATAACCACATACACGTCTGTTTGGAGCTACGCCTCTCAAATAACGAAAAACAACATATGCCACCCTGATGTGTATGACAAAACGAATCCTTCCGAAGTTAGTCGGTTCGGCACCTTTCTGTTAGGAGGTCTGTCAATCTATTCACTAATTCCGATGTGCTTTCTGATAACAATGACTCCTTTGATTGCATTGAAGCTTGCACGTCAAAGCAGGAAGCGGAAGTCAATGGTTGGAAAATCATTCAGGAAGACGTCATCTTCTGATACTAGCAGAACCACAATCATGTTGGTAGGCGTCATGGTTGCTTACATTCTGCTCATATCTCCTGTGACAGCTCTTCACATGAGCGCTTTTTTCTTACGGCTAAATGCTTTCGGATCGAACGCATTGGGATTTCTGATTTTCAAAGAAGTTTGCCAAATTTTGGAGCAAATGAACTATGCCATCAACTTCTACCTGTACGTTTTGACGTCCAGCCTGTTCAGGATCGGTCTTAAAGAATTATTTTCTTGCGGAAGGCTGAGGCAGCTGTCACGTGGTAGGAGCGAAAAGACGTCATCTGGCTCAGATTTTCACAGCAGTAGAAGAAAAATCAATGAATCAGAGGGCACATCAACTATCTCAAAATGAGTTTATTACATTTCTATAACTCGGGAAAAAATAAAATTGTGTTTTATGTGTTTATACTAGAATTTGTATTGTATAAACGTTGTCTTTTTTGCTATGTAAATACATATACAGTGACATGGTAATCTGATACTTCATTCTCAGTTCTTTATATCAAATGCAAAATTGTTGGGGTTTTTTTTCATTGTATATATGATATATTTCAAAATATATGGCATCACATTCCATTGAAAGTGTACGGTAACAAGCCCCCCCCCCCCCCCCCCCCCCTGGAATTTCCAAATGAAAGAAAATATAGTTATCTTTCATCCTAGATCACGCTTAACATTGCTTCATCAACTCTTTCTTTTTCGAACCTCCCCCCACCAATGAAAAAAAAGCTGGATCCGCGCCTGGGTAATGACAATCATAACCACATAACCAAGAATATTAGTATGCACCTTCGAATTGAAACCATCGACGAGACATGCCAGTCATTTGTATAGGCACCATGTTATATTTTCTACTGCGGGATGGTCAGTGAAATTAATGGTTTAACATTTGTGCAGCGTAAAAGGGGTGCACAACATATTTGAGTTTTCTTACTACATGTGGTTATTGAACATGAATAGTTACTTCGACCAACATGCTTTTATTTATACACAGAACAATATTTGTCAACAACAGTAATTCAATAGCTACACTTACAATGAAAGCTAGTTTTAAAAATGTTTATTTTACAAAGGCCCATGTCTCCGTATACCTTTCTTTATCCGGCTATTTTTTCTTCCGCTTTTAGTGAATTTAGACACCATGTCTGTGGTAGGGAATTTGTCACGTACAGCCTCGTCTAGTTTCACAGTTTTACCAGGTAGAAGAATTTTGTGTAATATATAACCCAAATAGACCTAAATATTGAATTTTAAAAAATATCACACACACGTGGTTTTTTTTTTTTAACTTTCGCTTTCATTCAATGAGCAGACATTAAATTTCTAAACACCTGCATCTATCAGTGTCATTTTGATATTTTTTCTTCAAACAATGTGCATATTATAATGCACTTAAAACTTCCCTATTGTATTATTGTATTTATATGTTTGATTGATTTATAATTTTTTAGTGTTCTCTGTAAATGATAATATTAATGTTTTCTTTTAAAATAAAGTTCGTATTTAAAATTGTTTCTTCTCTTTCATTTTCAGAGACAAGATATTATATTACAATTCCTGTGTCTTTCCTTGGAAATACTTTAAAATGCTTAAAGTTTTAGTTGTCAATTTGATTTGCATAAAATTAAAGTTTCTTTCATTGTAAGTGTTTAAATTGATCAATTCTTCCCATAGCACACCGATTTTTATTAGTATTAACCATTGCGAATATAGTTGTCCATTGTGCAGATTGTGCAATGTTGAGGTTAGCCATTTTCTGTTGGAGAATACGTCTATTTCGACTAGTACGAGCTTGTGAATCGTAGTATCAATTTCTCTGATTCAACTCCAGGTCAACATTTCTGTAAACACCGTCTGAAAAGTCAATATGTATATTATAGAACAACATCATTAAAATAAATCAGATCTTATCGTATATCCGAGTAGTTGAATGTGACAATATTGTGGACTTCTGTTTTATGTTTTAGTGTTTGTAATCCTGACACAAGCCCAACAGTTCCGGGATATTATGTACCACGCTTATATTCAGAACATGGATCACGGTGACTACGTTTTCATTACCATTGAACTGTTTCCTAGCGCTCACTGGGGACACTACACCAAGTTTAACGACCAGTCGTCTCCTACTAGTTGTACACAGTTTAACTTTGGGGGGGGGGGGGGGGTCTAGAAGTTCAACAGATAGGTTTATTTTCAGAGTAAATGTAATATAACAAGAGGCTCTCATTTGTTAGGATTATTTATCCCTTGCAATAACTGGCCGAAATGCATGTTTCCAAAAAAATTCTTGTTTGCATTTTTAATCGGGGCTAATTCGTTAAACCTCTTAACATTGTTAATTACACGGGATTTCATATCTAAATGCGATGTTTTAAAATAGACAAATGGCTTTGTATGTCAAATATTGTTTCGGTGGTGGCGATTCATTCTTACGACATATAAAACCAAAGGAAAATATGTTGTTTTCACTTTTCAGAACAGATTCTGCAGACCTATCCGACAAACTTGAATTGGTTATGTGTTACACACACGTATAATAGATCCAAAACCGGTAAAAGAGATTGCAACGCTTTCTGAGAATATAAAAGAATTTATGACTGTTATGACCTTCTCGACCTTTTCGAATTACGTAACTTTCTTGATATTTGACATTTTAATACTTTGAATGTTAGCGTCGCACTAAGTTACACTATACAAAACAGCTTCCTGTTATATTTAGGGAAATACACAAAACACTGTTAAGATGTGAGTCATGGGTATAAAGACTTACGTCCACTGCTTTCGCATGAAAAAGTGAAAATAACAAACAGTGATCAATCTCATAATTCTTATAAAGAATTCAAAATTAAGAGAAAGGCGGACACGGATCTTTGGACACATCAGAGGTGGGAGTAGGTGCTAGGAGGAGTAAGCACCCCTTATTGACCGGTCATACCCGCCATGAGTCCTTTATCTTAATCAGGTAAACGTTCATTGATTGATTGTATATTGTTTAACGTCCCTCTCGATTATCTTTCACTGATATGGGGGCGTCACCATTGCCGGTGAAGGGCTGCAAAATTTAAGCCTATATTCGGCGCTTAGGGTCTTTATTGGCCCCACTTAGTCGCCTTTTACGACATGCAAGGGGAACTAAGGATCTTTTTTGTTAACCCGGAACGCACGAAAGTCTGATAAACGGAGTAATCCGTAATATATATAGAGAGAGAGAGAGAGAGGAGAGAGAGAGAGAGAGAGAGAGAGAGAGAGAGAGAGAGAGAGAGGGAGAGAGAGAGAGAGAGAGAGAGAGAGTGTCTGTTATCCCACCAGATGAATAACCCCAGGGACAAGAATATTCCAAACATCTCTATCTAGAGCGTTCCTTTCCAATTGCCTCCAAATAATAGACTCTCAGTGTTTGTTTTCATATCTCGACGCCCGAAATTTTTTTATTGACTCCCCCCCCCCCCTTTTTTTTTCCTTTTACTTTGTGGGTTCCTACTTAAAACTTGACTGGTATTAGGAGGTTTGCGCAGAGTACGATCAATTTATGTCCTCTGTATCCTCATAATATTGCTTTTCTAAGCAATCTGATTTAGAATAGCTTGTCGTAAAAGGAGACTAAATGGGCGATCTCTCGGATAAGACCTCAAAAACCGTGGCTCCGTGTCACAGGAGGTATGGCACGATAAAGATCCCTCCCTGCTCGACGGCCGTAACACCAAGCATAGACCTAGATATTGCAGCCCTTCATCGGCAATGGTTTCGTCTCCATATGAATGAAAAATTTTCGAGAAGGACGTTAAACAATATATAACCAATCACTCAACCGATGCTCGTGGGTGGTGGCGTTTTGATAACGTATTTGCAGGATCCCTCATAGACATGAATAATAGAAGAGCAAATTTCTCTATGGTATTCGCGGCTGTTAACTACCTTGTATCAAAACTACTTTTAAAGATGTTGGTTTTCATCTGCAGTGTCAGTTCTTTCGAACACCAGATGCCTTTTAAGAACTGAATGGAACCTCTGGCGTTACCGATCCTTGCTTTGATGTCAGGGTCAGTGACTGCCAAGATAGTTGAGGACATGATTTTTCCAGGGATAAAAGTATGGGCTCTGAGAACCTGAACCTTAGTTTTTGTTTGTTGATGTTAAGTAGATGCTGTTGGGTAAAAGCGGATATGACTTGGATTGTCTTCTCTTGTAATTGTTCCTATGTGGGGAATAATGCTGCCAGATCATCTGTAAAATCAAGGTCATATAGTTGTACCCAGGGAGATTACTGGCCTGTGGTTTGGTCTATTTCATTATCCAGCCAATCACAAGCAGAAACAGGAAGTTGTAAGTAGACATGGCAAATGAACTTCATCCATCATAGGAGTAGTATATAATGTTAATATTGGCATTCCATAGAGTTTGAGGAATTTCCAGCAGGTATCTATGTTAGCGAATGTCTTCTCGAAATAAATGAAGTTAATTTAAAGCGAGGCTTTGAAAAAAAAACTTCTTTATAAACTTTACATTTCTAGTGGGTAAAGAATAAGATATTTTTGAAGTAACCTGTGATATTTTTTTAAAATACAAAAGCATGCTATGCATATGAGCAATCTTTAAATTGAGGCAGGCTGCTGACAAATAAGTTGATGTAACAGTTCACAGTCATAGAATAGGTCATTATAATGTACCTTAGACTGCTCTTTAATACTTTGACCAGACCGATCACGGTGGCTCAGTGGTAGAGCTCTCGCCTCGTGAACGGAAGGTCGTGAGTTCGAGCCCCGCTCGGGCCGGCCGCGTCAAACCTGAGACGTTAAAATAGGTAGTGATTGCTCCTTCGCCAAGAGCTCGGCATTACGAAGTGAGAATCACGGGTCTTTCGGATGGGACCTTATAAACGGAGGTCCCGTGTCGCAGCAGGTGCGGCACGTAAAAGAACCCTCACTGCTAAAAGCCATTAGTGCTAAGCATAGGTCTAAATTTGCAGCCCCGTCACCGGTAATAGTGACAGTCGCCGGATAGCTGAAAAATTGCTCAGGCGACTATAAATAAAAAAACAAACAAACAAACAAATACTTTGACCAACGATTACTACAGGTAATATCCAAATATTCTGAAAATTGTACCGAATTAATTTGAGTTACCGTACTTCTTCTGGATTCCTAAACTTCACAAAAACCCTTATATAAAGAGATACATTGCTGGATTCAGTAAATGTTCAATCAAGGCCCTATCTTTGTTCCTCACAAAAATATTAACTGCTGTGAAGGAGAAACTTAAAAAGATATTAGGGGCGAGATTAAAGTTCAATGTCTGAAAAAAAACTAAATTCAGTTTTTGCCAAGACCCCCTCCCCTTAAAACTAAATATGATGAATGATGAAACCAATCGATTAACCAAAAAATAAACACCATATGCATAAAATAGCACTCTGTATGCTTTACAGTGTATTCAATCATTAAACTATTAACAACTGTCCTTTAAATGTATTATTTAAAAATTGCAAAGTTTATATTAATACATGTTCAGTCACTTGTGGTTTTTCTCTTGCCAACAAAGAAGTGCTGCTGTTCCTGTTTCCGTTTTCTCAGTTGGTAGATGGTACTGGATCAACATTCAACAACTACCAAAAACATTCGCATTATATATCGATGTCGGTTGACAGAAACTTGTAGGAACTTTTACTCCCCCCTCCCCCTAACTATTTGAATTTAGATTTTTATCCGACATTGATCTTTTGATCTCGCCCCTTATGCTATAAAATATACCATAAGTGGTGTAAATTGAATATGAATTCGAAAAAAAAAAACCTCTAAAGAACTTTTAGTAAATTACTTTTCTCAAATCAACAACATCAAACCGTATGACTTTTCAACACTTTACACAGCCATTTCTCACGATAAATTAAAGACTATACTTTTTGATATTATGATTTATTTTTATCATCACTGTACATTTACAGCGCCTTAACTATATAAAACAATTACCCTAAAGCGCTTTGCATGTGAAATAAACTAAAACCTAAGAACGATAAATACATGAAAAGGACATAAAATTACAATAAACTGAGGACATAAAATAACAATAACTACTACTAAGAGTAGGCAAAACTATAAAAGTTGCTTCATCAATAAAATAGAAAAATAAAACATTGATATCTACTGATTAGTCAATCCCAAATTGACTTTTTAAACACCACTCTGATTCTATGCAAAAGTAATCTGATGTTGATTCAACAAGATGCTGGAGTTCTTCATTGACAATATCTTCGTAGACTTTGGTGATTAGGTCTTCTAATAGTCTGTTGGAATTCCCATGGGCACGACTTGTGCTCCTTTATTAGCTGAACTTTTTTATATTCTTATGAGATTAGCTGACCTGTTTTGATATTCTTATAAATCAGAACTGCATAAAAAAGAAAAATTCTCTTGTTGTGGCCGTCAATTCGACATTTAGGTATATCGACGATATTTTATCTATTAACATTAATCATTTTCATTCATACGAGGGTGAGTCAATAAGTAAATAGTTCATCCCATTTCCGATTGACCGAGACGGTCATGATTTTTCATGCCTTGTTTCAATACATGTTTATACTTGGGTACAAAATTGCACGCGTATCGAGTCATTTTGAGTGTCAAACATGGCTGTTGATGCAAAGGCATGCTTTTCATCTGAAGTTGAGTAACGTGATGTGATTCAGTACTTGCATTTAAATGTAAAACAGGCAAGGAAATACACGGCAAGATAGTCGATGTTTTGCACCATCTTATACTCAGGTTAAACTCTGGATAGGGGAATTCAAACACGGTAGAACGTCTTTAGAAGATGAAGCCATTTCTGAGCCCTACTGGACGCCACCGACTAAGAAATGTGTAACAAAGTTCGGGATCTGGTATACTCTGATAGGCGAATTCCGGTGGAAGAAATAGCGCAGGCATTCGGCATTTCATATGGTAGCATTTTAACAATCTTACATGATCATTTAGGTATGCGGAATCCTCAGATCCCTTCGCAAATGGTAACCAAAGCATCAGTATGCAGCACCTTGTTGAAGCGTATTAGGTCAAAAGATGATTTTCTGATAATAATGCTCAGAGTCGTCAGTGGGTATTGCCAGGGTCGCCGAGGTCAGAAAAGTTCAAGACGCATCGATCTGCTGGCAAAGTGATGGCCACAGTATTTAGGGACGCAAAAGGCGTTATTACGCTGTAGAGGGAAACAAGTATGCATTTATACAACACCCTGCCTATTCGCCTGACCTAGTTCCTAGCGACTTCTTCCTATTCCCAAACTTGAAAAAAGGATATCCGTGAACGTCATTTCCTGTCTGGCGAAGTAGTCGTGACGGCATTTGAGGAATGGGTCAATGGAAAAGATTCTGACTTATTCAGTTCTGGACTGATGACACTTAAACACCGTTGATCTAGATGCATCGCACTAGAGGGCAATTACATCGAGAAAAAAGAGGTGGATCTCAACCGGAAATAAGTTAGGCCGGTTACTTATTGACTCGTCCTCGTATGTCAATTTGATATATCCCATTGAACTTGAATTAAAGACACGACAGTCTTCCACATCTGCTTCTTACTTGGATATTTTGTTGAACATATACTCTGCAAAAAAAGAAACGCATAATGGATTTTTTAAGATTTTAGTAGATGTATTTTGGATTATGATTTTACAATAAAAAATGTAGATATTCACTAAAATTGTTTCAATTGAAAAAAATTACAGTCCAAACCTTAGATATTGGTGAAAAAAAAGTCAGATCATCACAGTTAAGAACACTTCCTGTCACGTTTAAGTTAGTACCGTGTATGACCACCTCGAGCTGCCAACACAGTTCTGCATCTCCTTGGCATAGAGTCAATCAATGTTCTTACGTTATTGCGTGGAATTGTTCGCCATTCCTGTTGTAACATTTGACGGAGCTGATCGAGGGTCTGAGGCGGAAGTTGGCGCAGGCGCACACGTTTATCCAGTTGGTCCCATAAGTGTTCAATCGGATTCAAATCCGGTGATTTGGAACGCCATGGTAGCACATTAATGCTGTTCTGCTGAAGGTAGTCAATTGTTAAGCGGGCTGTGTGAGGCCTAGCATTGTCATGTTGGAATAACTCCCTCTGTCGGTCAATTACGCGCATAAGGTGAGGTTGGAGAATTTCGTCTCTGTACCTTTGAGCCGTTAAATTGCCCGGGACATGTACCAGTTCTGTTTTACGGTCATTAGAGATCGCCGCCCACATCATGACGCTACCTCCACCGAAGCTATCCACTTCTTGGACACACGAGGAAGAGAAACGTTCATTCCTGCGCCGGTATACACGGATTCTTCCATCACGTTTCTGTAGCAGAAAACGGGACTCATCGCTGAACCAGATTCTACGCCAGTTGCGGAATGTCCAGCCCCTCAATCTGTTGCACCATCGGACTCTTTCTCGTCTGTGTAACGGTGTCAAAACTGCTCCAAAATACGGTCTTCTGGGTCTAATGCCATATTGTCGAAGTCGGTTGCGGACTGTCTGCGAGCTGATTCTTCTCAATCCAGGTATTCCGACTGCAGTAGCTGTTGCAGCAACGGTTCGATTCCGTAGATGAAAGACCCGGATGTAGCGATCTTGTCCAGGAGTCGTAATGCGAGGTCGCCCACTCCTCGGTCGGTCATTATTAGAGCCAGTCTGCTGGAATCTGTTCCACAGCCGAGAAATTGTGCTCTGATTTACGTTTTCAGTTCGTGCAATCTCACTTTGGGATACTCCGGCCTGGAGACGGTCAATGACGATATTTCGAGTAGCAGGGTCCAACCTTGGCATGGCAGCATTTTAACGTTATGATGAATTCAAGCTTCAAACTTCGTCCTTTTATACGCTTTAATGTAGTGGTTGAATTAAGCACAAAGTTCTCGTAAAAAACGTAAGCCAAATTCCATGGCGATAGAGGTGATGTGCAATTTTAGAGAGTCGCCGAGCTAATTTGGCAGAGAGCCAAATCAAATGAACAGACCTTTAAAGTTTCATACTTACCTGTAAAAAATCAATTACTCAATTGACCATTTCAGTTTACCTGGTAAAATACATAATTTGCATTTTTAAAATTTCAAAAGGGCTATGCGTTTCTTTTTTTGCAGAGTATAGATGTTAACTGCAAACTAACAACTCGACTTTATGAAAAACGAGATGACTTCAGTTCCTCCATCGTCAACTTCTCATATTTATGTAGCAATATTCCATCATTACCTGCATATGGTATTTATTCGACACGCAAGAGCTTGTTCTGTGTATAATCAAATTTAAATTGAAGCAGGCTACTGAATACAAGTCTATGCTACAGGTGTTTCAACAGTCTCGTTTAAAGTCAGTATTTCGCAAATTCCATGGTCGTTACCACGATCTAGTTTGCCAATACAACCTGTCATTGGGTCAAATGCTGTCTGACGTGTTTCATACCCATTGTTAGGCCGTTCTTGACACACTGATTTTGACCACGTTTACCTGATCAAGATATAGGGCTCACGGCGGGTGTGAACGGTCGATTGGGGATGTTTACTCCTCCTAGGCGCCTGATCCCACCTCTGGTGTGTCCAGGGGTCCATATATGCCCAAATCTAAATTTTGAGTTATGAGATTGATCACTGTTTGATATATTTACCTTTTAATCCAGAAACTTGTTATGAGGGGCCTGAAATCATATACGTCATATAAACTGCAATAGCAATTCTGAGTAATTTTCCGTTACCGCCAATTATATCCTTGACCTCCCTCAACATTAACATTTTAGCGCTTCGTATAATAGACAATGGATCCATGTTTGCCCATCCCTCTGATTTGTATTTTCTATAGGAATTAGGAGATCGAATACTGTTAGTTATCTTAGCCTTCTCATTTAACCATCGAGCATGTATCTCTGCTGGTGGACACTCAGTCCCTGAGGATACTTGTCGCTCGAAATATGTTCTTTTATGAATATAAATAACACAGATAACATACTGGATGACAGGTCGCCCAGTATAAAAAGGTGTCACTCTGTGGAGCCTATAAGGGACACGGGCTCTAACAGAATGGTTGGTGTCCATAGGATTCTTTGGGATATTAAATATTCGTCATATTACAGTCGTCAGATAGTCAGTTTTGGTACAGAAATGGAAATAAGTTTACACAAATGAAAGATTGCCAGGTATTGTTAAGAAACATTTTTGATGATTTTTATTTAGAACCCATGTGCTCCATATCCAAATGTTCTGTAAAAAAATGTCAAACATGTGATATGTTGATCACCAGTAATTCATTTATTAGTAATCTCACGGGACGTGGTTTCTATACCAAAACGTTTGATAATCTGACCTGTAAAGCATCTAATGTTGTCTTCGCTATTGAGTGTAACCTCTGTGGGTTAATCTCTGTTGGGGAAACTAAGGGGTCACTCAATAAAAGAATATCGGCCCACAGGTTTCAAATTAATGATGGGGGTAATTCACTTCTCTACTAACAGTTTAATTCCCCAGACCATTCCATCTTGTCCATGAGGGTCAGGATTCTGGAAAAAATTTACCATCATACAAACAATCCTACTTTAAGTACCCCTTTCCGTAGACAACGAGAAGATCACTGGATTAAAACTTTAGGCACTGGTTTTCCATATGGATGCAACGATAATATATCCAATGTCAGAAATTTGACTAGTCCACTAGGAAATAATGTTAATATGATGGGACTTTTTCCAAATACACATAGACGCAAACGCAGTCAGGAACATCGTTGATATAAAAGATCTACTATACACGATGTCACACTTGATTCACTTTTACCCATGTCAACAGACAATTAGGTCAACATCATATTCGCACAAAACTTCACTCTGTTCCATTGAGAGTTTTGAATGTTATTTGAAGAAGCCAAAACTAGTCCATATGTGGATTTTCGCACACCAGAATATAGACTGAATTCTATGATTATGAAAGTTACCCATTACAGGCTCTTTAAACCAACGCGGGTTTTGGATGATATTACTTCCGAATCTAGTCGCCAGTTCCTTCAACTCAAATTTACTAACAAAGGAATTGAGGCCGTCAAAATAAGCAACATTCTTCGTCATAAAAATGTTCAGTCTTGTATTCCAGATTATTTCAAGTTCAAGTCTACACCTTGTATTTCCTAAAGATATACCTCCACTATTGCACCCCAACTTTTTAACTACAAACAAACTTTACAGTGCCTAGATTTAGACCATCTTACACTCAAAGCACCTACGTGTTCTTGTTCTTAGTCTTCTTTTAACTATAGTCCAGCTGGACATGTCATTACTGGTAATGTTGATATAGTTAAAATGAAGATCTAAAATACTTATTTTAAAAAGTCCTAAATTCAGAGAACCTCGGTCTTTCCATTGGCGACAGAATTTCATCTCTATTATGAATTCTGTCGAAGATTATGCCAAACGATGGGCTAATTCTGAAAAATAAGAAATTGATACCTTGTCAGAATGGATAAAAAGTATAAGAAGAATATCAAAATCCCGTATCAGATATATCAAAAATGCGTACCATCTATCCTTCTGTGTTTAGTAAATCAAAAGTGATAAAAGAGTTAAATAGTTTACATGAGGAATATGTTTTGGTTCCAGCTGACAAAGCTGGCAACAACATTGTATTTGTTTTTTGTAAGGCTCATTATTACAAATGCATTCTAAACGAACTTGTCATCAATTCCGCATTTATTAATCGTACGTATACTCCAACCCCCCTTTCAAAAGATGAAATTCTTCAAAATCATGCTTCAGTTTTAAATACATTTAATATCGCAGTGAATGAAGCGGATGAATATGAGTTACCGTACCTATATTGGATCCCCAAACTCCACAAAAACCCTTACAAACAAAGATACATTGCTGGATCCAGGAAATGTTCTACCAAACCCAATCTTTGCTCCTTACGAAAATATTAACTGCCGTGAAGGAGAAACTTCAAACGTACTGTGCCACTAAATATGCCAGAAGTGCTGTTAATCAAATGTGGATTCTTAAAAAAAAATCTAAAGAACTTTTATTGAATTTGAAATCACAAAACTTTTCTCGAATTCACAGTATTAAAACGTATGAGTTTACAACTCTTCACACGGCCATACCTCACGATAAATTCAAGACTAGACGTTTTGACATCATAAACAGTTGTTTCGTGAACCAAAATGGTAAAAGGAAATATTCATATTTAGTGATTGGACGTCCCAAAAATTATTTGTTAAACAACACTCTGACTCCAGGCACAAATACTCTGAAGTTGATATTAAAAAGATCCTGGAATTCCTCATTGTCAATATTTTCGTAGTATTTGGTGATCATGTCTTCCAACAGTCTGTTTGAATTTCCATGGGCATGAATTGTACTCCTTTGTTAGCTGATCTATTTTTATATTCTTACGAAGCAGAGTTCAAAAGCTCACACACGAGAAGAACAAATATCTTGTTGTGGCCTTCAATTTGACATTTAGATATATCGACAACGTTTTGTCTATTAACAATGATCATTTTCATTCATATGTCGATTCGATATATCCCAGTGAGCTTGAAAGACACCACAGAGTCTTCCACATCTGCTTCGTACTTAGATATGTTACTGAAAATAGATGCCGGCGGCAAACTAACAATTCAACTTTATGACAAACGGGATGATTTTAATTTCTCCATCGTCAACTTCCCTTATTCCCACATAGGCAATATTCCATCATCACCTGCATATGGTGTTTATATCTCCCAACTGATTCGATACGCAAGAGCTTGTTCTACTTATGATCAGTTTTTAAATCAAGGCGGGCTACTGACAAAGAAGTTGATGTCACAAGGGTTTGTACAGTTTCGTCTAAAGTCAGCATTTCGCAAATTCTATGATCGTTATAACGATCTAGTTTGCTAGTACAACTTAAATCAGTCAAATGTTGTCTAATGTGTTTCATACCAATTATTAAGCCGTCCTTGGCACACTGGTTCTGACTACGGATTGCTCCGTTCACCTGATTGGAATATAGGGCTCACGGCAGGTGTGCACGATCAACAGAGGATGCTTACTCCTCCAAGGCACCTGATCCCACCTTTGGTATGACCAGGGGTCCATGTCTGATTTGTATTTTCTATAGGAATTACGAGATTGAATACTATTAATTATCTTAGCCTTTTCATAATTGGTGAACTCGCAGTATGCACATGGATTTCTATACTGTATTTTTACAGAAGAGATGAAAGAACGAATTTTCCTATTTACTTTAAATTTCGGTGCGCGATACTAGGAAGTAAACAACTAAGCAAGGTAAAGGAAAGAGGTCAAGCAGTAAACATCAGTCACAAGTCTACACCTAAATTATGTAAGCGGTTCGGATTTACGCTTCTCTCACTTCCCTTCTATTTTGACAGAGGTAAGACGTATCTCTTTATAAGATGTTTACTGCATTATATATATATATATATATATATATATATATATATATATATATATATAATTTTTTTTTTATTTTTCCATTTTTAATATTTAGAATGTTCAAATAAGGCATTTCGATTGCGAGTGTGTATCACAATAGTAACAACTGATATTCGAATTTTGGCTGATCATTTAAAATGCATTAGTTAAGCGTTATAAACATTAAAAATGAAAAAATAAATAAATAAATAAAATTTGAATATTTTCAGCTCATATCCTGTCCATTCCCCTTCAAAAACAATATATTCACTTTTAAGAATTCCTATTTTCTTAATTCCACATAGAATTAAATGTGCATGCAATTGATTGTCATTTGATTGAGAAGAAAATATTTAAATAAGTGAACTCGATAACCTGCGGAAAACGATATTGGAGCACACAGCTTATTCAGACTTAGAAAATATCGACCAACTACGTTTTAGGGGGTGGGGTGAGGGTGACTTTAAAAGATAAGTTCCTATTAATTTCATTCCCTGAAATTGATTATGTAAGAATTTTTTCTACCTGTAACAAAATACTCAAAATTAAACGGGAAAATGTTGATTGTTAAAAATGCACATTTGATGGATTGCAAGGCCCCAAGGCACACTGTTAATGCAATAGCTGTTTGTTCGTTTTTAAAGACAATTTCCTTTTTTATATACTTCATCCTTGCTGCTTAAGATTTCACTATTCTGACTGGCTACTAATTGAAAGACATCCACTTTACACTTCTCATAATATAACTACCAGTATATAAAAAGTATAATAACACAAGTACAATCAACGAGAATACAGATGTGTATCAATTGTATATTGTATCTAATGTTATATTAAATGATTTTGAAAACAATAATCCAGCTATTTTGCAGGATCTACAAACCAATTTTACAAAGATGTTACAAAATACGACAATGGACATGTCCGAGAGTGACGTCATGGTGGTCGCCAAAAAGATGCACTGGGTCACCTCTTCCATTGTTGCATTAATCTTTGTCGTCATAGGAATGAGTGGAAACGTTCTGTCTCTCATTATCTGGAGCAAGAAGTCGATGCGATCCTCCACTGGGACCTACTTGATCTTTCAAGCAATCGCTGACATATCCGTTCTTGTTTTCTTTGTAATTTGTGACAGTCTTGGTCAGATAAATCCCGATATTTTGAGCAAAAAATCGTACGGGGAATTCTTCGCTTACTTTGGTTACCCATTCTTCTTTCTGTCAGTAATCGTCAGTATTTGGATGCTTGTTGGAGTAACAGTGGACAGGTATATCCAAGTCTGCTGGCCACACAAATCCCAGGTAGAATATAAAATTCTGGGTGTCTAATATAATTTCGCTATTTATACATATTTTGAATGGGTCTTGCGATTTTACCAATAGATTTTAATTTATAATATTAAATTTTGATCGAAAACTTTGAACATTTTCAGGATCTCTGTTCTCAGCGTAGGGTATATATCGGAGCAGGAACTATATTTCTTCTGTGTTTCATCATCAACATTCCGCATTTCAAAACTTATGAATCATCATATCCACCAGAGGACGGAAAGTCATTCAGACTGACGGAATACGGCCAAAGTGAGGGGAGTACTAATTACGAGTTCTGGGTACATTGCATGTTTCTGGTTCTGGCGCCTTGGCTTTCCATTTTCACCTTCAACATTCTCATTCTACGTAGGGTGTTTGCATCAAACAGGAAGTCCATGTTAAAGAGAGAAAAGACACAGAAAGCTGAAGCCCAACTGACACGTCTTCTTCTAACTGTGACCTTCACCTTCTTGGTTCTCATCATATTCCAGTGCATTACACAATGCTTTTTCATGCTGAAACCGGAAAATGTAAGTAAACGAACAACTGCTGAGTAATCGATTAGACGTTATTGTATTCACTGACAGAATTAAAAGTATTGAAACGGAAAATGCTGGTTTTGGAAGTAAAATTTTGATAGCGAGATTCCTCTCAAGTTTCCTTGCTATTGGGATGCTTGAAGCTGGGATGTCTCAAAGCACGTGACAAGGCAGTTTGGAATACATATATATTAAAATTGTAAATGCTTTATGGAGACGATACCAGCAAACTGGCACCATTCGGGACTGCCCATGATCAGGACTCCCGCATGTGACATCATGTCGGGAAAATACGTATATTGTGGAATCAAAATTGTTCGTGGGGGTTTAATTTTCGTGGATTTCGTGGATACATTTTACCAATGAACCCCACGAACCAGTTATTCTTTGCAATAGTTTCTATACTATATTATTGTATATTTTCAAAATAGCGTTAACCCTCGAAATTACATCCCCACGAACTAGTAAAATTTTAGGCACCTGCGAACATGCCCCCACGAACATTAATGATTCCACAGTATACGGACGTCACATTGCGTAATCAA
Source organism: Ostrea denselamellosa (assembly GCA_024699665.1). Lineage (NCBI taxonomy): Eukaryota > Metazoa > Mollusca > Bivalvia > Ostreida > Ostreidae > Ostrea > Ostrea denselamellosa. The sequence continues at coordinate 79,916 of JAMZEH010000014.1, forward strand.
ATCTAATCGGCTTCTTTGAGTAGCATTTCTGTGCATCGACGGTTAAGTCCTCGTACTGTAAGGAAAATATTGCGAGAGTCCAACAATTTTCCTCGACGTACTGCTATCCGTCCTGTTCTGCTCTGACGTCACCGTGCTACGAGGTTAACGTGGTGTAGGTGGCATCGTCGTTTCAATAATAGGGATTGGACGGAAGATTTCATCTCGACAGCAGTGACTGTCGTGTTCTGGCTTACCGTCGTGACGGAGAACGTTACATTGACGTGTGCCTTATTCAGTGCCGCCAGTTTGGTGTAGGGATAGCTATGGTGTGGGATGGAATTACAACACATAGAATGACCCCTTTGGTGATGGTGTAGGACAACGCTACTGTGACGGGATTGTACGTCAGCACGTCAATCCATTCATTCACAAAAACCAGCATAACGTCATTCTGCACCAGGACACCGCACACGTTGTTAGTGACTATCTACAACAGGAAACGTTACTGTGTTAAACTGGCCTGCGATGTCACCGGATTTATCGCCTATAGAAAATGTTTGGGATGAAATGGAACGACGTCTACCTAAAGAGCCAAAACCTCTGCTACGTTAGACGCTTTGCGTCGTTCTTTATTGCGCATATGGCGGATAATTACCAACCATTTCTGAATAACCTGATTCGTTCAATGCTTCGTAGGTGTGAAGAATACATTGGTGCAAATTGGGGTCAAACACACTATTTAACTTCTGAAACTTATTTGCATTCCTTTACTTCCAGTGGCTGTTCGTATCAACCATAATGGACATAATCCGTGATTTGGTGTTTGAATTGAAAGACAATGCATTATATTAAATAATGATTTACATAACCCAACATAATATTTTGTACACGAATCTATAAATGAAATTACTAAACTACACAGTTTCTTTTTTTCCCCGCTAGTATATATCGATTTTCTACAGAAACTTTTTCTTTTTTAAGGTTGATTACCGCATTGTAAATGAGGCGTTCTCCATCGCTAAACTTGGTGTTGTTATCAATTCCTCTGTCAACTTTTTCCTGTACTGTTTGAGCGGAAGGAAGTTTCGAAAAGAGCTACTGAAGTTATTGTGCTGTTTTATGGATACCCACCGTGCTCTTGAATCAACCAACTCTGCAACAAGCACCAGCGGAACTGGGTCTACCAAACTGTAACATGAAAATATCATCAAAGTAGTATCTAATCAGAACACTTTCATAGATGTATGTGTAAAATAAAATATGCAACATCTTTCAAATTATGTCCAGTAATGACTGTAAATGTATGTTCTAAAGATTGATGAAAAGCTATCTTGCAATATACAAGGAAACCAATTCTAGCAATGTAAAATATGACGAAAGATAGAATATACTTTAACATTCGGAAAATAGAATATTAATCAGCTCTCAGAAGATAGAGTATACTTTATTTCCTTACCCCCAAAGAATATTTTCAGAATAATGAAAACATGTGTTTTTCCGACGCAGATCATTACAACTGTCTGTATGATAAATAGGCATCACGTTAATGAAAAAGTGAAAATAAAGAACGGTGACTACTCTCATAATTCTTATAAGGAAACAAAATTAAGAGTTGGACAAACACGGATCCCTGGATATACTAGAGGTGGGAGCAGGTGCCTAAGAGGAGTATGTATCCCTTGTCGACTGGTCACAATCCAATGAACAAAAATATAACAAATTACGAAATAAAAAAAACACACACAGTAATCTCGAAATAATTTTCATTAAAACAATGAAGTACTTCGATGTAGAGTTAATTGACAGTGCTTGGGAAGGCGTTGGAGTCCATAATCCACTAATCTGTTGTACCTATAAATGCTGTGAAACAAGTCAAGTATATATAACACCTTTTTTCTTTCTTCACTTTTATGCATTTATCGTGTAAGAAATGTATTGAATAAACATAACCATGCATTTAAATAAATATAATGAATACATATTTATTTTGTTGCCTGTGATCTTGTGTGACGTCAATATGACCCGTATTAGCCCGCCACTCAAAAATGCATATCAAAACTGGAAATCGGATTTTCATTCCCAAATCACCATTTATTCCCACAACATCAAATTGTGAGCTTATCCGTGACTGGATATTTCCTGGGTTCATTAGCTCAAGAAAAGGTCAAGCAGTATTTACACTGATCAGATTCTAGTGCATAAATATTCTGATGCACAAAATGTTATCTTTGACAACGGATTTACTCCGTTTACTTGATCAATATATAGGGCTCATCTACAGGAATCGAAATAGGTTATGTGTGAGAATTGGATTGGTATTTTTTAATATATTACATCAAGAATATCTACTTTTCAGTTTTCAACATCATTGATATATATATATATATATATATATATATATGTGTGTGTGTGTGTGTGTGTGTGTGTGTGTGTGTGTGTGTGTGTCAATGGAATGTATAAAGGAATGTGTGTAAATAGAATGTAGGATTTTCAAAAATCCAAAGAATTTTTCAGTGAATTTAAAATCACAAACACCAGTCCTGTTTTCGCATATACTCTAAAGTTGATCTTATCTTAAAAAGATGTTGGAGATTCTTTAAGACAATATCTATGTCGTCTTTGACGATCATGATTAGGTCTTCCAACGGTTTGTTGGAATTCCCATGAGCACAAATTGTTTTCCTTTATTAGTTGACCTGTTTTCGTATTCTTCTGAGGTAGAATTTATTCAAATTTCTGAATGACATGAAGAAAATTCAACTCGACATTTGATACATCGTCAACGTTTCAACTATAGACAATATTTTTCATTCATATGTCGATGTTATAGATCTGCACAGTGAAATCAAAACATATGGCACTGCAGATTATTCCGCATTTGTTTTATATTTGAATGTTTTAATAACATAAAAGCTACACTCAATCTTTGACAAACTTAGTGACCACACTTTCAGCTTTCCTTATATATGTAGCTTTATATGGTGTCTTCAATGTATGTTTCATCTGATTCGATACACAAGAGCATGCTTTGTGCATGATCATTTTCTGAACCACAGCAAGCTACTGACAAATAACTTGATGTCAAGTACGTTTCAGTAATCTCATTTGAAGTCAGCATTTCGGAAATTGGCTAGGATTGACTCCGTTCCCTGGCTCACGCAGACTGTGACCGCTAGACAGGGAATGCTTACTATTCTTAGCCACCTGATCCCACATCTGGTGTTCACTCTTTGTTGACCTCCTTAGAAGGATTTATGAGATTGATCACTGTTATTTTCACCTTCGCCAGGCATACGTATCGCCAAACTTTCATCGTGAAAAAATTAAGAAAGTAATTTTTCAGTGTCGAAAATATTAGAAAATATTTCTAAAACATCAAAAATAAAAGACTGAATTTTATAAAATTTGGCTAAAATTGGGACACTCATTAACGAAAAAGCGATGATGAAGTTTATAACAATCTAAACACGATACGGAGGAGCAAGTTTTGATTACTATTACAGGGAAATAAAACACTGAAACAATGCGATAAAAAGAGGTCATGCAACATAGAGATGAACAATAGGTAGCAAATCACTGAACACTTATCATATGTAGAAATATGCACCTTTGTGTTCCGCTGTTTGCACTTCCCTTTGAATTTTGATACACCTCAGGTAAGGTGTTTTTCTTTTTACATATTGTGATGCCCAATTGAATATTTTAATAGTGTATCAGCCGATATAAAAACATAAGTATTAGCAAACCACTTGTATTCTTGATATCAGCAAATTATCTGTTTTCTTGTAGAAAACATTTTAAACAAACCATTACGAACTTATTGTTTTGATTTACTATTTTCATGAAAAACCGATTAATGTAAATATATAATATATACATTAAATATAAGATGCGGAAAATTAGGTGAATCTTTACAGAGAAAACTTTGAGAGGGGAAAAATTTGGGCGAATAGACGAATCATTAAAATGAGAAAGTAAAGAAAACGAACAGTGATCCATCTTATAAATCCTATAAAAATACGAAATTCAGAGTAGGGCAAACACCGACCCCTGGACATACCAAGCATGAGATCAGGTGTCTAGAAGAAATAAGCATCTCCTGCTGACAGATCACACCCGCCTAGAACGCTATATCTTCATCAGATAAACGGTTAATCCATAATCAAAATGAGTATGTAAAAAACGGTATAATAGTTGGTATGAAACAAGTGATACAACGTTCTACCGAATGAAAAGTTGTTTTTCTAAATTATATGATTATAACGATCATAGATTTTGAGACTACTGAAGAATCATAATAAATTGTACTGCTCTATATATTTCGTATGGGAGAGGAGAGGAAAAGATATCACGAATTACTTTTGAAGGTGTGACCTTAAATTAAAAGGAACTCAATATATTATCCAGTGTATCTTACAAAAAATTTGATTTAACTTATCCATGGATTTATGTCCTCGCGGAATACGGTTGGTTGTGATTTGTTGGAGAATCTTTCACTCATATGGGGACGTCACCATTGTCGGTGACGGGTTTCAAAATTTAGGCCGTTGGTCGGCGCTTAAGGCCTTTGAGCAGGGAGGAATCTTTATCGTGCCACACCTGCTGTGACACGGGAACGGCCGATTTAATCGCCTCTTACAACAAGCAAGGGGCACTGATGATCTATTCTAACCCGGATCCCCATGGTACACGGTAAAATCAGCATTATACCTGCAAAAATGATAATCCCAGTGTTCAGTATAATTGCATAAAAACAACTTCAACATTTAAATACTAATCTAATCTTGACATAGCTGTGTCTTATGAAAGAAAGCAGAGAGAATAGCACATGTATGTAAAAGATTTTTGAATGCAGAAATGAAATTTATTTACAGCTTCTGACACCAGTATACTAGTTTAATGTATTAACTTTACAACATGTTTGCTATTCTGCCCTAATGACCGACTAATGGACAGATCTGCGATGAGTGCATACATAGATAAATGATGTTATTATGTACAGTAGTATTAATGTTGACTTTATGTATCTTATTTACTTTAATAACTTCCTTAACCAATACTTGTCAAAAATGGCCCTGAAATCCAAACCATTCTCAGTTTCGGTGAAATTTGGTAATCTTCATCTTGAAAAACTCAGAAATTCTATTTTCTCGAATCTGTTTTTCAATTAAAATTCTGGAATATTATTTTACCGGGTTTGTGATTTTTTCTTCTTCAAATTGCCTTGATTTTTTTTTTATTTAAAATTAGAATATTGCTCAACCTAGTTGATGCTTTTTGCAGATTTAAAAATAATACATCAAAACGATGCTACCAAATACGACAGTGGACATGCCAGAGAGTGACGTCATGGCGATGGCCAAAAAGATGCACTGGGTCACCTCTTCCATTGTTGCATTAATCTTTGTCGTCATAGGAGTGAGTGGAAACGTTCTGTCTCTCATTATCTGGAGCAAGAAGTCGATGCGATCCTCCACTGGGACCTACTTGATCTTTCAAGCAATCGCTGACATATCCGTTCTTGTATTCTTTGTAATTTATGACAGTCTTGGTCAGATAAATCCCGATATTTTGAGCAAAAAATCGTACGGGGAATTCTTCGCTTACTTTGGTTACCCATTCTTCTTCCTGTCAGTAATCGTCAGTATTTGGATGCTTGTTGGAGTAACAGTGGACAGGTATATCCAAGTCTGCTGGCCACACAAATCCCAGGTAGAATATAAAATTCTGGGTGTCTAATATAATTTCGCTATTTATACATATTTTGAATGGGTCTTGCGATTTTACCAATAGATTTTAATTTATAATATTAAATTTTGATCGAAACTTTGAACATTTTCAGGATCTCTGTTCTCAGCGTAGGGTATATATCGGAGCAGGAACTATATTTCTTCTGTGTTTCATCATCAACATTCCGCATTTCAAAACTTATGAATCATCATATCCACCAGAGGACGGAAAGTCATTCAGACTGACGGAATACGGCCAAAGTGAGGGGAGTACTAATTACGAGTTCTGGGTACATTGCATGTTTCTGGTTCTGGCGCCTTGGCTTTCCATTTTCACCTTCAACATTCTCATTCTACGAAGGGTGTTTGCATCAAACAGGAAGTCCATGTTAAAGAAAGAAAAGACACAGAAAGCTGAAGCCCAACTGACACGTCTTCTTCTAACTGTGACCTTCACCTTCTTGGTTCTCATCATATTCCAGTGCATCACACAATGTTTCTTCATGTTGAAACCGGAAAATGTAAGTAAACAAATAGTGGAATTAAACCAGAATTCGTAAGTAAATGGAAAGTGTAGTAAACCTGAAAGTGTAAGTACACGGGAAAATGTAGGTAAACCGGAAAGCAAAAGTTAACCGGAAGTTTAAATAATCGGATGGTATAAGTAAACCGGAAAGTGCAAGTCATGAATGATAATTGAAAGATCCGAGATTCATTCCGAAAAGGAGAGTCATAATTTTCTTTAAGACCCATGCTAGAAATATTTTATGTCAATAACATAGTACTTATTTTCTACATAATGTACCTGGTACTGTCTATTAAATTGAACAATACAACCTTACTAAATAAAGTGAGCTATCATGAATTTACCTGGTACTGTTTATTAAGTTGAACAATGTTTCCCTTTTGTGGTCATGTTTTGACAATGGAGTGTGTTACATAATAGCAAGGACCTAACCATCACCTGGGAAAGCTTATTAAGTTAACAATAGGGAAAATGTTTTAAGTAGGATCAAGTCCTCAAACTGTCCATTCTGTGAGAGAAAAACCCTTCGGGCCTCGAACAGTTCTTTCTCTCGCAGAATGGACAGTTTTCGGACTTTCTCCTTCACAGAAACTTTTCTTTTTAAGGTGGATTACCGCGTTGTAGACGAGGCGTTCTCCGTCGCTAAACTTGGTGTTGTTATCAATTCCTCTGTCAACTTTTTCTTGTACTGTTTGAGCGGAAGGAAGTTTCGAAAAGAGCTACTGAAGTTACTGTGCTGTTTTATGGATACCCACCGTGCTCTCAAATCTACCAACTCTGCAACAAGCACCAGCGGAACTGAGTCTACCAAACTGTAATATGAAAATATCATCAAACTTGTATCTAATCAGAACACTTTCATAGATATATGTATAAAAGAAAATACACAATACCTTTCCAATTATGTCTACCTAACTGTAACGTGAAAATGTCATCGACTGTGTGTGTGTGTGTGTGTGTGTGTGTGTGTGTGTGTGTGTGTGTGTGTGTCAATGGAATGTATAAAGGAATGTGTGTAAATAGAATGTAGGATTTTCAAAAATCCAAAGAATTTTTCAGTGAATTTAAAATCACAAACACTAGTCCTGTTTTCGCATATACTCTAAAGTTGATCTTATCTTAAAAAGATGCTGGAGATTCTTTAAGACAATATCTATGTCGTCTTTGACGATCATGATTAGGTCTTCCAACGGTTTGTTGGAATTCCCATGAGCACAAATTGTTTTCCTTTATTAGTTGACCTGTTTTCATATTCTTCTGAGGTAGAATTTATTCAAATTTCTGAATGACATGAAGAAAATTCAACTCGACATTTGATACATCGTCAACGTTTCAACTATAGACAATATTTTTCATTCATATGTCGATGTTATAGATCTGCACAGTGAAATCAAAACATATGGCACTGCAGATTATTCCGCATTTGTTTTATATTTGAATGTTTTAATAACATAAAAGCTACACTCAATCTTTGACAAACTTAGTGACCACACTTTCAGCTTTCCTTATACATGTAGCTTTATATGGTGTCTTCAATGTATGTTTCATCTGATTCGATACACAAGAGCATGCTTTGTGCATGATCATTTTCTGAACCACAGCAAGCTACTGACAAATTACTTGATGTCAAGTACGTTTCAGTAATCTCATTTGAAGTCAGCATTTCGGAAATTGGCTAGAATTGACTCCGTTCCCTGGCTCACGCAGACTGTGACCGCTAGACAGGGAATGCTTACTATTCTTAGCCACCTGATCCCACATCTGGTGTTCACTCTTTGTTGACCTCCTTAGAAGGATTTATGAGATTGATCACTGTTATTTTCACCTTCGCCAGGCATACGTATCGCCAAACTTTCATCGTGAAAAAATTAAGAAAGTAATTTTTCAGTGTCGAAAATATTAGAAAATATTTCTAAAACATCAAAAATAAAAGACTGAATTTTATAAAATTTGGCTAAAATTGGGACACTCATTAACGAAAAAGCGATGATGAAGTTTATAACAATCTAAACACGATACGGAGGAGCAAGTTTTGATTACTATTACAGGGAAATAAAACACTGAAACAATGCGATAAAAAGAGGTCATGCAACATAGAGATGAACAACAGGTAGCAAATCACTGAACACTTATCATATGTATGAATATGCACCTTTGTGTTCCGCTGTTTGCACTTCCCTTTGAATTTTGATACACCTCAGGTAAGGTGTTTTTCTTTTTACATATTGTGATGCCCAATTGAATATTTTAATAGTGTATCAGCCGATATAAAAACATAAGTATTAGCAAACCACTTGTATTCTTGATATCAGCAAATTATCTGTTTTCTTGTAGAAAACATTTTAAACAAACCATTACGAACTTATTGTTTTGATTTACTATTTTCATGAAAAACCGATTAATGTAAATATATAATATATACATTAAATATAAGATGCGGAAAATTAGGTGAATCTTTACAGAGAAAACTTTGAGAGGGGAAAAATTTGGGCGAATAGACGAATCATTAAAATGAGAAAGTAAAGAAAACGAACAGTGATCCATCTTATAAATCCTATAAAAATACGAAATTCAGAGTAGGGCAAACACCGACCCCTGGACATACCAAACATGAGATCAGGTGTCTAGAAGAAATAAGCATCTCCTGCTGACAGATCACACCCGCCTAGAACGCTATATCTTCATCAGATAAACGGATTAATCCATAATCAAAATGAGTATGTAAAAAACGGCATAATAGTTGGTATGAAACAAGTGATACAACGTTCTACCGAATGAAAAGTTGTTTTTCTAAATTATATGATTATAACGATCATAGATTTTGAGACTACTGAAGAATCATAATAAATTGTACTGCTCTATATATTTGGTATGGGAGAGGAGAGGAAAAGATATCACGAATTACTTTTGAAGGTGTGACCTTAAATTAAAAAGAACTCAATATATTATCCAGTGTATCTTACAAAAAATTTGATTTAACTTATCCATGGATTTATGTCCTCGCGGAATACGGTTGGTTGTGATTTGTTTAACGTCCCGCTGGAGAATCTTTCACTCATATGGGGACGTCACCATTGTCGGTGACGGGTTTCAAAATTTAGGCCGTTGGTCGGCGCTTAAGGCCTTTGAGCAGGGAGGAATCTTTATCGTGCCACACCTGCTGTGACACGGGACCGCCCGATTAGTCGCCTCTTACAACAAGCAAGGGGCACTGATGATCTATTCTAACCCGGATCCCCATGGTACGCGGTAAAATCAGCATTATACCTGCAAAAATTATAATCCCAGTGTTCAGTATAATTGCATAAAAACAACTTCAACATTTAAATACTAATCTAATCTTGACATAGCTGTGTCTTATGAAAGAAAGCAGAGAGAATAGCACATGTATGTAAAAGATTTTTGAATGCAGAAATGAAATTTATTTACAGCTTCTGACACCAGTATACTAGTTAAATGTATTAATTTTACAACATGTTTGCTATTATGCCCTAATGACCGACTAATGGACATATCTGCGATGAGTGCATACATAGATAAATGATGTTATTATGTACAGTAGTATTAATGTTGACTTTATGTATCTTATTTACTTTAATAACTTCCTTAACCAATACTTGTCAAAAATGGCCCTGAAATTCAAACCATTCTCAGTTTCGGTGAAATTTGGTAATCTTCATCTTGAAAAACTCAGAAATTCTATTTTCTCGAATCTGTTTTTCAATTAAAATTCTGGAATATTATTTTACCGGGTTTGTGATTTTTTCTTCTTCAAATTGCCTTGATATTTTTTTTTTATTTAAAATTAGAATATTGCTCAACCTAGTTGATGCTTTTTGCAGATTTAAAAATAATACATCAAAACGATGCTACCAAATACGACAGTGGACATGCCAGAGAGTGACGTCATGGCGATGGCCAAAAAGATGCACTGGGTCACCTCTTCCATTGTTGCATTAATCTTTGTCGTCATAGGAATGAGTGGAAACGTTCTGTCTCTCATTATCTGGAGCAAGAAGTCGATGCGATCTTCCACTGGGACCTACTTGATCTTTCAAGCAATCGCTGACATATCCGTTCTTGTTTTCTTTGTAATTTATGACAGTCTTGGTCAGATAAATCCCGATATTTTGAGCAAAAAATCGTACGGGGAATTCTTCGCTTACTTTGGTTACCCATTCTTCTTCCTATCAGTAATCGTCAGTATTTGGATGCTTGTTGGAGTAACAGTGGACAGGTATATCCAAGTCTGCTGGCCACACAAATCCCAGGTACAATATAAAATTCTGGGTGTCTAATATAATTTCGCTATTTATACATATTTTGAATGGGTCTTGCGATTTTACCAATAGATTTTAATTTATAATATTAAATTTTGATCGAAAACTTTGAACATTTTCAGGATCTCTGTTCTCAGTGTAGGGTATATATCGGAGCAGGAACTATATTTCTTCTGTGTTTCATCATCAACATTCCGCATTTCAAAACTTATGAATCATCATATCCACCAGAGGACGGAAAGTCATTCAGACTGACGGAATACGGCCAAAGTGAGGGGAGTACTAATTACGAGTTCTGGGTACATTGCATGTTTCTGGTTCTGGCGCCTTGGCTTTCCATTTTCACCTTCAACATTCTCATTCTACGAAGGGTGTTTGCATCAAACAGGAAGTCCATGTTAAAGAAAGAAAAGACACAGAAAGCTGAAGCCCAACTGACACGTCTTCTTCTAACTGTGACCTTCACCTTCTTGGTTCTCATCATATTCCAGTGCATCACACAATGTTTCTTCATGTTGAAACCTGAAAATGTAAGTAAACAAATAGTGGAATTAAACCAGAATTCGTAAGTAAATGGAAAGTGTAGTAAACCTGAAAGTGTAAGTACACGGGAAAATGTAGGTAAACCGGAAAGCAAAAGTTAACCGGAAGTGTAAGTAATCGGATAGTATAAGTAAACCGGAAAGTGCAAGTCATGAATGATAATTGAAAGATCCGAGATTCATTCCGAAAAGGAGAGTCATAATTTTCTTTAAGACCCATGCTAGAAATATTTTATGTCAATAACATAGTACTTATTTTCTACATAATGTACCTGGTACTGTCTATTAAATTGAACAATACAACCTTACTAAATAAAGTGAGCTATCATGAATTTACCTGGTACTGTTTATTAAGTTGAACAATGTTTCCCTTTTGTGGTCATGTTTTGACAATGGAGTGTGTTACATAATAGCAAGGACCTAACCATCACCTGGGAAAGCTTATTAAGTTAACAATAGGGAAAATGTTTTAAGTAGGATCAAGTCCTCAAACTGTCCATTCTGTGAGAGAAAAACCCTTCGGGCCTCGAACAGTTCTTTCTCTCGCAGAATGGACAGTTTTCGGACTTTCTTCTTCACAGAAACTTTTCTTTTTAAGGTGGATTACCGCGTTGTAGACGAGGCGTTCTCCGTCGCTAAACTTGGTGTTGTTATCAATTCCTCTGTCAACTTTTTCTTGTACTGTTTGAGCGGAAGGAAGTTTCGAAAAGAGCTACTGAAGTTACTGTGCTGTTTTATGGATACCCACCGTGCTCTCAAATCTACCAACTCTGCAACAAGCACCAGCGGAACTGAGTCTACCAAACTGTAATATGAAAGTATCATCAAACTTGTATCTAATCAGAACACTTTCATAGATATATGTATAAAAGAAAATACACAATACCTTTCCAATTATGTCTACCTAACTGTAACGTGAAAATGTCATCGACTTCTCGACGAATCCTTACGTTTAGTCAGAAGACACTCTTTGATGTATGTGTTAGAAATTAAAAAACAACAACAAAAAAACCCCCAAACAAACAAAACACACACACACACACACACACACACACACACAAATAATAATAATAATCAATACCTTTCAAATTACGTCCAGTTAATGATTGTAAATGTCACGTATGTTAAAAAGAACAGGAAGTTGAATTGATAAAAAGCTATCTTACAATTTATAACAAAGCCAGTTCTAGTTAGAGCATGAAGGCAGGAAAGAATACCCTTTAACACATTCTCACTTATATCAGCGCGAGCGAGAATCGAACCCGCGCCGACTAGAGGTGAGAGGCAATGTGATTTTGAGCGCGATGCTCTAACCACTCGGTCACGGATGTCCCTGCAAGCAAGGGATACCGAGAACCTTGAATTGTCTCTATGATAAACCGGGATCACTTTAATCCAGTTAACAAATGACGAATACGTTTAACGAGGTTCTCTTCCGAGTGTTTAAGTGTTGTAAAGAAAATTTTTGATTGCTACATTGAAGGAAAATTATGAAATTAAAAAGAAAAACTGGGTCATAGGGCTTGTTAAATTTGACCTTTTTGCTCTTAAAATTTAATAACAATTTATTCGCACAAAGTTGATTTGTCTGTTGGTGTAGTTGGCGAGCTGAGAAGATCATGTCCACGGGGCTCTGGCCCTCGCGGAATCCACACTGTTTCTCTGGCAGTAAGCTGCATTCCAGATGTGTATTGAGGCGATTAAGCAGGACGCGGGCCAGAATCTCCCCAGCAATGGAGAGCAAAGAGATGCCTGGGTGGTTATCCCAGGAGTCTGTGTTCCCTCCTTGACTCTCCATACCGAGACGGCTTTTGCTGGGTCCATATGGATTTGAAGAAGCTCTTGGTCAGTTCTGGGCCACCAGATGTATAGACATCAGCTGGAATGGAGTCGGTACCAGATGCCTTCTCGCTGGACAGGTCCACCAACAGAAGAAGTCACGAAAGCCATCAACCGTCTGTCCAGCGACTCCACTTCTTCTGTTGGTGGGTCTTCCAGTGAGTTGTCAACTGGAATCGTACGGTGGCTTCCTCGTTGATGGTAGAGGCCCTGTAGAGGACATTCTCAAAGTGTTCGCTCAAGCGTTCGAGAATCATATACTTGTTTGAAAGTAAATTTCACCAATACGCATCTTTTATATTCCCGATTGACTTTATTTGAAAGTCAATTTCATCTTATATCGTTTTTCATTGACAGCGTTTGAAAGTAAATTCGATATTTCTGATCTTTAATTCAACTTATGAAATTAAGATTATTTAAAAATGAACAGAAAATGTTATTTCAATGATTTTATTTATTGAAAGTATATTAAGAAACTTAAGGTATTTTAATACTAGCACATATAAAAAGATGCATAAAAATATCTCTTCAGGTATTATTAAGTACAATGTGTATAAAGGCACAATGAAATGCATTTAAGTCATTTAATCTATTTTTTTTTTTTATCAAATTGTCAATTCACAAGGATATTTGTCTGTAATCAAAGTTATTTTCAATTATTTGCATTTGAAGATTAATGTGATGAAATCATAAACCCAATAAGGAAACAATTTGATGACGTCCGTGATCAGTGTGCGAATGACACATATCAGGCAGACGATCGATGAACGTGAAATTAGAACTTTATCAAATGGTATTAAGTAAGATGTCGTTAGACACACACACACACACACACACACACACACACACAAACACAACAAAAAAAAACAACAACAAAAAAACAAGTATGATAATCAAGAATTGTAATATCACATTTTCTCCTCATTTATTTAAACATTTTTACTGTTGAGGGATATGGATCAAGCCGACGATAGATGAACGTGAAATTGGAACTTTATCAAATGATATTAAGTAATGGGATCTTTGACACAAAAACAAATATGACGATTGTCTATCTTAGAAATGAAATATTAAAATAATTAAGATGTTTTTATCATTATTATTACTATTGTTATTATTATAGTACAACAATGCAACATCTATATCTCCATTTTCCCGGTGTGTTTTCCACTGTCCCGTTTCGTTAAAAATTTGTGTTTCATTAGGCCGAACATTGACCCTTAACCAATCGGCAATCTTCGGATGACTCCGTTACACTTCGGCTGCACTATACACGGTATGTGCACTCGGAACTCCTACGTGGCCATGGCTCATGCCTTGCACACCGACTAAGTAACTTCTAATCTTCCTACAAGAAGGTTAAATCTTAAAGTAATACAAGCTGCAACTGACGGTAAATAAATCGAAAAAGTAAAGAACTATACATAATAACACATTTTTTTTTTGGTTTGTTTTTTTTGTTTGTTTTTTGTTTGTTTTTTGTTTGTTTTTTTTTTTTGTTTTGCAGATTTGATATAAAATTATTAGTTCCGCGAAATTAACAGTAGGAGTATATAGTGAGAGAAGATGTTTCAAACATTTTTATACCGACACCCACCCAGTAGAATCTCTAAGTTAAGTTTTCTCTATATATACTCCTGTTATTACATGTAGCATCGCGATGCTAATTAGTTTTGGCCATTCTCTAACTTCACAAATGGCAATTTCATATTTCATCATACCCCCCCCCCCCCCCAACCCCAACCCCCAAATTCAAGCCCCATTTTTTTTTTATGAAACATCGCCTCTTTATGTATACCCCTGTTATTGACATCGCAATACTAGTAACTATAAGCATCACGGTGTTTATGACTGGAGTATATACGGCGCTGCCTCAAAACTATTCGCGGAAAAACAAACAACAAACATTTTGTTTTTCCGAGAATACTTTTGAGGCAGCGCTGTACATTACAGACACGATGTTTTTGAAACGCCTTATCTCTATCTTTATATACCCCATTTATTGGCATCGCGATGCTAATAGCAGGAGTAAATACAGAGAGACGATATGTTCTGAATGACACCATTATACAACTTTCATTCAAATCTAATTATCAACATTTTTAAAATATATGTTAGGTAATGAAATACTGATACTTTAAGTAGCAGTATTTCAATATTTAACTATTGAAAATTAAATATATCGTGCCTATATGTAGGCCTATATATACTCCTGTTATAAACACCGTGATGCTAATAATTATTAATCCCCGTGGGGATCCGGGTTGTTAAAATAGATCCTCAGTACCCCTTGCTTATCGTAAGAGGCGACTAAATGGGGCGGTCCTTCGGATGAGACCGCAAAAACCGAGGCCCCGTGTCACAGCAGGTGTGGCACGTAAAAGATCCCTTCCTGTTCAAAGGCCATAAGCGCCGAACATAGGCCTAAATTTATAGCCCTTCACCGGCAATGATGACGTCTCCATATGAGTGAAAGTTTTTCGAGCGGGACTTTAAACAATATTTAATCAATTAATCAAGAATTATTAGCATCGCGATGCCAATAACAGGAGCATATATAGAGAGACGATGTTTCGAAAGTCATGTAAATATAGAGTGTGCCACTAATGTATTTATAACCAGTGTTTACAAGATGACTCGTGAATATCACGGGTATTTTGCAATGCATTCGAAGTTTGTGCATAAAATACCATTTTGTAAATAAGCATCGTATGGCTAATATTAGCGTCGCGATGCCAATAATAACAGTAGTATATAGAGAGAGACGATGTTTCAAAACCATCCTCTGTGTGTGAGTGTGTGTGTGTGTATATATATATATATATATATATATATATATATATATATATCCTGTTATAAATTCAAGCTAATAATTATTATAATTTTAAGTCGATTTTTTTTTTATTTTGATCTTGGGGATTTTATAAGTAATACCGATAGGTTTTAATTGGTGCATAACTGGATAGTTGGAAAATACTCGTCAGTTATGTATAGCTTCTATTGCTTTTGCCAGCAATCGTTAGTGAAAATGTGTAAAAGAAAAATTCAAAGTGAATGTTTAAAAAAAGACTTTCTCTCTCTCTCTCTCTCTCTTCCGTGACAAGGCAAGATTTTTTGATAAAGGAGCTATTTGAAAGGTATCACACCGGTAATTGTCCAATCAAAATGAACGTAGTCAATTGTAGTTCCGTATATTTAAAAGAATAATTTTTTTCAATGCGTGATTTTTCTCATTTCCCCTTCTTCTTTTCTCTTATTTTTTGTACCCCTGATTAGGAAATTTTGTGTAATTTGTAGAAATAATCAGTTGTTTACAGTGGAACTATTTGATGTTGGTAGCTGAGGCTTCTCTCCGAGGAGCACTCGGTCTGTTTACACACATGTGAAAAACACGTGGATTTGAGGGTAATCTTCTTTGCGGGTAAAATTATTTCGAAAATGCCGTGTAGGGTGTCTTTTTTCTGGTGTCAGCAGATGAGAGAGGTAACATAGAACATGTCCAAGTGCGTTACTTGGCATCAATTTTGTAAACTGATTTTTAATGATTTTTTCCCCTCTATAGTAATATATAGTGAAAATAATTACCGGTGTGATACCTGAATTGAAGAAAGGTCGAGTTGTCTTGGGGACGAATTGATATCCCATTCCGAGGTAAACATTTGAAACTTCCAGCTTTGACGTCCGACCTATTTGTTGAAATTGTTGGTATGAACATCATCCAATTCAACCAGATTTTCTAATCTAAAACAGTATCTGAATATCATAATGCAGAGGGTAACTACCAAACTCAGAGACTGAGAGAGATATAGCAAACGAGAAGCTGAAACTGACGGAAGGATCGACAGACATCGCTGTCCGCACTAACGTCCCATCATTTTAAGACTGGTATATAAAAAGTTCAAGTAACACATGTCTGTTCATATGTTAAGACCCAAGCAGCTGTTTGTATTTTTCGCTTTTCTATCACATATCAAGCTGCAATTTATTATGTAACTTCTTTATGGGTCACTTTAAAATAGACCATGTTGCAATTTTAACCGTTTCGACTTCTCTTCTTTATGATACTGAATTTAATATTTGTTTAAAATACCCCCATTTAGCATTTTATGTGTAACTTTGATTTGTTTTACGTGATATATTATGTTTTATGCATGTTGTGAAGCACTTGGAGTAATAGTTGTAATGTTAGATAATGTGCCATATAAATACTATGTAATAATATGGAAGGTACATATTCCTCCCACAACTTTCAAGTGAGGACACTCTTATTTTACAGTGTTTGTATGGATAATGAAGATGAGCATGTGGGACTTTGAACTTTGATTTTCTTAAAATTTTTGAGAAGATTACATGTTGAACTTTGTCAGTTTTGAGGAAATATTACATAGAGAGTACATGATTTTTCTAACTCCTCCCACAGTTTTTAAATGAGGACCTTCTTATTTTACAGACTGTTTTTATGAGTATTAAAGATAGGCATGTGGCAAGGATTTTGATTTTCTTAAAATTTTTTTAAGAAAATTACATGGTGTTGAACTTCATCAGCTTTTAGGAAATATTATAAAGTGAGTGCATGGTTTGTCCTTTTAAGGATATCTGCAACGTTTCTCATTAATATATAATTTTTCGTGAATATTCACCTACAATTCACTTGCTTTCTCTCTCATTTCTACAAAGAAAGATTGGGGTATGTTAGCAGGTCTGTTTTAGAGTTAGCATATTAATTGTGACTGTTCCTGGTTGTCACAAGTAAAACTGAAATTTCAGCTCTACTGTATTATAAATGGGCAATAACGTAGTAAAGAAGGAAAGAAAAATCAGTGAGAAAATTGGGTGTTGAACCCGGGACCCTTCCATTACAAGTTAGGTGACCCAACCACTGAGGTACCCAGGCTGATGTGAAAAAGTGAGGTAATGTTACTATACATCATAAAATTTAAACCTATTTCAGAAATCATACGAAAACTCTTCATAAGTTTATTACTTGTTTTGTAAGCAAAGACAGAGGTGTGTTCTTGTTTACGAAGTTTTCAAAATAAATGGACGTTCACCTACGTTTGTTATATAGGTCACATTTCAAGTATTCTTTAGGGAAAATGAGTCATTGAAAAGTAGAACTTTGTGACTGTGCAAAATTAAGATGCTATAAATTACATAATTAGCATTTTAGTGGTTTGTTTGTGCACATAAAAAGACTTAATTTTTGTTTATATAACACAACGTAAAGGCTAGACTGTGCCTGTGCAAAATTAAGATGCTATATATTACAAAACTAATATTTCAGTGGTTTGTAAACATACATGTAAAAAGACTCAAGTCTTTGTTTACATGAAACTGAGTTAAGGCTAGAATATTGCTCATAGATGTCTCCATATGAGTGAAAAATTCTCGAGCGAGACGTTAAACAATATATAATCAATCAATCAACCTTGCATTCAGAAGGTCCAAATTTTGGTTGTCATTATTAAATGAGGTTTATTTTTAATGTTTAACATTAAAAAATGAAAAATATTTTTTTAAAAAAATGTGGACCAGTCCCTTTAATGACAATTTCTATTGTTCCAGTTACTGTGTAAAGCCTTGCAGCGAACAATTCATCACAGCGAGACAGCTGGCCATGCTAACTACTCTACTCCATCCATTCTCCCTATACTGGAATCATATCTTATTCATCTGTTTTCTCCCTACATTTTGTCCCTTTTTACATCCTAAATTATGTATTATATGTGGTTTAGGAGAATCAAATGACTGCCATATTCCTCATTCCTTAATATATCTTTACTCTTTGAGGGCATCTTCCCAGGATCTTTATCTTTTGGCAAATATTTCCACCTTTTCAGTTCCAGGGACTGGTCATTGTTGTTGGGGCTGGTCTGGACCTGACTGGGATTCAAACCAGGGTCCCTTAAATCTCTAGTCAGGTACTAGAGCTATTGCCTGAGCTATATGGCCATTCACGATTAAACTCATTAAACTGCCATAATATATTTTTTTTTAGCCTTTTTGTAATTTCATGATATTAAAAAATATGTGAAATGTGAAAATTTCATGTTTAAATAGCTGGAAGACATCTAATTTTGAAATCATGTTTTAATTTTGAAGTCGTATTTTATTGATACAATCTTCTTCGGATATGTACATCGGAATACTTTGTTAGTAGATCTGTTCAATCACAGGAATTTTAACTTGTACATGTATATCTATAGACTATACAGTAATATTTCTCTTATTTTTCGAATAATTAGGCCCTGCACCCACTCTCTTTGCACAGTGTAATGGACCAAGATTGAGAGGTTCACATTCATGCAAAGACCATGGGGGAGAATGTTTCTCATTACTCATTCAAGAGACTTTTTCGTTCATACTTTCTCATTATGCATACTATAAACCAACTTTTATACACAATGACTTTATTTCGAGATTTACTAGTAATGAAGTAGTTCACAGCGACTATTTTCATGACTGAGATCATCTTTATCAAACAAGAGCCATTAAACAACTTATCGTAGCGAGAAATTTTTGCAATGATGAGAATCTCGTGAAAATTTCTTGCACACGAATAAAAGTTGGTTTGCAGTATATATTTGTATTTCTAATTCTAGAACATCATTCCAAGATCAACATTTTGGACAATTGATGAAGCTTTGACGTCTCCCATCATTTTTTGTAAAAAGATGGGACATCACAGTAGAGTTTGTAAGTGTGAAACTTTATGGCTCTACAAAGGTCTAGGTACTATCTTGTCAATATTGATTGATTGTACCAGTCGCGGTAGATCAGTGGTTAGAGCATTCGCTTTGTAACTGGGAGGTCGTGAGTTCGAGCCCCACTCATGCCATGGCCGCGTCAAACCTAAGACGAAAAATAGGTAGTGATTGCTCCTTCACCAAACGCTCAGCATTTAGAAGTGAGAATCACGTGTCTTTCGGATATGACCTTAAAAACGGAGGTCCCATGTCACGGTAGGCATTGGTACATTAAGGAACCCTCACTGCTACGGCCCTGAGCACTAAGCATAGGTCTAAATTTGTGGTACTTCACTCACAGTTGGTGATGTCTCAATATGAGTGAAAAATTCTCAACGGGACGTAAAACAAACAAACGATTGATTGATTGTATATTGTTTAATGTCCCTCTTCAGAATCTTTCACTCATATGGAGATGTCACCATTGCCGATGAAGGGCTGCAAAATTTAGGCCTATGCTTGGCACTTATGGCCTTTGAGCAGGGAGGGATCTTTATCATGCCACACCTGCTGTGACACAAGACCTCAGGTTTTGCAGTCTCATCTGAAGGACCTCCCCATGTAGTCACTTTTTACAACAAGGAAGGGGTACTGAAGATCTATTCTACCAACCCAGATCCCCAAGGGGTTCTAGTCTATAGAATCTTTAGAAAAAATACCAAAATATGTATTAAACTAAAATATATAATTCAATATTTTGGTTAAGTAAACTGGAAATATATGGATTTTCAACTCATGAAAACTCAAGTAAGTTATTCTGTACACTTTTTGTCCAGCATCCATCCATCTGTCTGTAAACATCTGACATTTTTGTCAACAAATTGGCAAAAATCATCTTTGCAAAAAGGGGATTTAAGTTTGTTCAAAGGAAGGAATATTCTCCTTTGAAAGAGGGGATAATAAAGGACAGCTCTCCTTTCAAAGAGAAGATAATAAAGGAAATGCAAAAATAGGGTCATCATTGCAAGCCACTGCTGAAAAGTATGATCCTCTCCCTTTTCACCCATGGCTCTTTGCATGAACATTTTCTCATTTCTCATAAATATGTGTAACACAATTCAGCCAATATTTGGCCTCCAGACATCACCCTGTTGAACTCTTTGTGTTTTGTTTGTTTTGTTTTTTTTCTCATTAAGAATGTAGTTTTGTGACATTTTGACAGTATTTTCAAATGAGTTATTTTCCCAGGTGAGTAGTACCTTTTTAGGTCATGTGAGTAAACTCAGCTAAGCTATTGCAATTGGTCTGCATCTGTTGTCGTTCGTCAATTGTTAACAATTGAAAATTTTCAACTTCTTGATAACTGCTATTCTAATTCTTTTCAAATTTGATATGTTGAAACATCTTTGGGACAAAAGAGATGTAGTTGTAAATTTCAGGACTTCTGCACCACTGGGGCCTTATGAGTGGAGCAAAAACTACCAAAAATAGACTAATTTCAAAACTCTTCTTCTCTAGAACCACACATATATAAGAAAAGTAAATGCATGGTGATGAAAAGCAGGAGAGCCACTACCAAAATTGTTGATTTCATGATCCTCGGTATAGAGGTTCTGATTCCAGGGTGGGGCCAAACTTGGTATATAGTGTTTATGTTATAGTATATATGTGTAAAACTTTTAAAAGAGATCTTCTTTAATGATCTGATTTAAGAAATAGGATACATTTTTTTGAGTGTTATTTGAATATGACATGAAGTTGGTCACATGATCAAATCTATAACGCCCAAGGGGCGTTACAGTAGATTTGATCATGTACCAACTTCATGTCATATCCCAATAACACTCGAAAAAATGTATCTTATTTCTTAAATATTTACATTTGCCAGTGTAAAAATAAACTGTATGTAATTATTCAGAAGCGTTTTATTTTTTTCGTCATTCTGTTGTGATGTCAAGACAAGGGAAAGTGCAGTACAGTTAACTTAAATACTTTTGAAGCGGTGATTGTATTCATACGCAAGGAAAAAGTCAGATCACGTGACTGACTTCATGTTATTGAAAATTGAATGTCAATTTTGTTAGTAGTGTCATATAAGGCAAAACATTGGCAAATGTAAATATAATAAATTAAAACTAGAGGGATAAAATTTAGAATGAACAGGTATCCCTTTACTGAAATTGTAAATTTTATGATCCTAGGGTTACAGGTTTTGGAATTGGGTAGGGCCAAAATGGTCAGTAATTAAATGTGTTAATAACTGAACATTTTTAACTTCCTCTTGATAACTATAATTCCAAATATTTTCAGATTTGGTATGCAGCATCTTTCAGAAAAGGGGAACATATATGTAAATTTCAATATTTCTGCACCCTTTGGGCCTTAAGTACAGGGCAAAAACTGCCAACAGTTTACAAAGTTTCTTCTGTACAAATGCACATGTGTAAGAAAATCTAAATGTATAGTTATATAGAGCAAGTAGACCTATACCAATGTTGTAAATTTCATAACCCCTTGGGTAGAGGTTCTGACTCCAGGGCGGGGCCAAACTTGGTGTATATATACTATAGTTTATATGTGTAAAACATTTATATGATTTCTTCTTTAATGCTGTTGATACTAAACTGAAACTAGATAGATATTTAGAAGGAGTAAGTAGTTCTTTACCAAAATTGTAAATTTCATGATCCTAGGGGGTCAAATTTTGATTCCAAATTATTATAGTGGTTATTGTCTATATCATTTGAAAGACTTCTTGAAGTTTACTGATAAAGTATGAAAACTATTTAGGAAAAGGATGTACTGAATTTCTCAACCCCAGGATTTTGACTCTAGGACTGGTCAAAATTAATTATTTTGTGTTAATGCTACATGCAATTATATCATGTAAAGGTTTCATAACTATAAGCACTTTCGAAGACATGTAATGTTTTACCATTGTACTTTTGCTGATCACGAGTATTGGAATTTAGCTTAGATATTCAGAACGGGAATTTTTTTCTATATTTTGTAGCCCTTAGGACTGGTGATGCATTTAACTCAGGTGACCGATAAGGCCTGTGGGCTTCTTGTTCAAGAGTAGTGGGACATAAAGAAGAGATAAGACAAAGTATGACCTAATAAGGGTTATTCCTAATCATATTTATATTTTCAGAATTACTTTCAAATGTGGTTGCAGTTCAGAGGGGCAACTGCTTCTCCACATCATCTTTCCACATGTCTGGTGTCAGAATATTGGCAACTCCACAAGAAGCATTAGTGGATGAAAAAGTACACATCAAAGTGGATGGTCTGCCCAAGAATAGCCCTGTTACAATCAAAGCCTCTCTACAAGAAGGGAAGCTAAGGTTTTCATCATTTGGATGTTATACTGCAACAGATCAAGGTCATGTGATTGTGGAGAACCAGTCCTCTGTACAAGGAACATACACAGGTTGGTGTCATGAACACGATAATTTCCAGTTGTTAAAATAATTTCCAAACTGAGTATTGATGATACTGTAGATTCTGTAAATTATAAGAGTATTTATTCTGCGGTTTGAATTTTTTGCTAAAATCACAAGAATTTATTGTGCTCAAATCATGAGAACTAATAATCATGAGTGTTTTTTTGTTTTTGTTTTTTTTTTTTGTTGTTGTTGTTTTGTTGGTTTTTTTGGTTTTTTTTTAGAGACTTGTATTTTGTTTTGATTCATCTTAAAAATGAATTGGTTTTAAGAAATGATCATGAATTTAAAAATCATCACTTGTCAGAATTTGGACTCACTGCTTGACTAACCTAGGTACTGATTTCAGGTTGCCCAAACTAAAATATCAAACAAAAAGGACTTTAAATGTATTATTTTAAAATTTATTGTATTTCTATTTTAGTTTCATCAGTTTCAAACAGGATCTCATTAACTCTCTCCTTGCACACATCATTTTCACTTTTTCAATCTCCACCTCATCATCAGTACACTCATTATCTCTGAAATATTCCATGCTCTCTGCCCACTACATATAAAATATTCTATTCACTCTATTCTAACCAACATTCATCTCTTACTCAACTTCATTGACATTGTATTTCAAATGGACATTTTATGTATTGTCTGTCATTTGGATTTATTGCCCTCTCTATAGTTTATGTCATATATGTTTATTGCTCTTGTATGCCCATCTTTTTTTTTGGGGGGGGGGGGGGGGGGGGGGGACGACCCACTATTCTCATTCTCACAACATATAGCCAGAATTTCAACTGTTGTTCCTGTCCTTAAAAATTTTCAGTTATAGCTTATACATTTCATTTTACAATTTAGTCTGAATGATGATGAGTCTTGACTAAAGTTGGACATAGCACAGACATTTTGGCAGTAAGAACATAACATTTTCTTATCTTCATAAATGAGCCACAAATGACCCTAGGTCAACAATGTCTTAAACAGCCCCTCTAGACAGTTTCCGTTATATTTTAGCTTTTTCTTAGATTGTTTGGGCGTTGGTAACATGCTCTTTACCCATCTAGGCTGAATGCCCATATCATGTAACCAGATGTTTTGCTTTTGCATAATAAAATGAAAACTGGACATTTCTGGAACTTGGAAAGATGGCTTCCGTTATATCACCAGACCAAAATACTAACATGGTTTTATCCACTGGATTTTATTTTTTATCTTAATGTAAATTTAATTTGTATTCAGTTATTAAATATATACAAATAATACTGACAATCCAAACTTGTCACCAGGTTGCATTTGGGCAAACTAGGTTAACAAAAAGGTCGTCAAAAATCATTTCACGGTGGAAATGATGAGGTGATGAGCACGAATGTTGAACCCTGTAATCAAAACCAAACATACAAGTAATTTTTGATCTCTTATTAACTAGGTATGTTGATAAGGTGATAGTTTCTTACATTGAGAAGATTAAAGATTATGAGGACTTTCTTCTCAAACAAAATGCAGGTATCTACACACTGTAATGGAGCATTTGCTTTTAAGTTAGAATTTGCTTTTAAGTTAGAGAAAAATGACATTTATGTTGTTTTTGTACCAGGTAGTGCGCAGATTAGCTACTACAACTGTTCTGTCTGGCAATTAATACTCTGTTCAAGCAACACTTGAAGACTCAGTTAAAGACTCATTAACCGAACAATTGTTTCTGAGCAATTAGAGAAGAGTGTAAAATTCTTTAACAATAAAAGTTGATGTGAGACTTCATTGTGAAGCCACTCCATGATAGGTGAGTTAAAAAGGCAGGTGAATTCAGATCTGGTGAAAAAAGCTTGGACGATGGCCAGTATTGAGTTTCTTTAAACCAACTTTTATTCGTATGCGAGAAATTTTCATGAAATTTGTGAGTACGTTGTTGTTATGGATATTTCTTGCTGTGAAGCAGTCCTTCAAAATCTTCCATATTTGTTTTAAGATAACCTCTGTCAGGAAAATTTGGCACCACAAACCAGTTTAGCACTGGAAAATCTTGAAATAAAGTTTTTGTAAATGAAAGCTGATTTATAGTATATTATGTTTGTCATTATATATGAAATGATTACTGTACAGTAGTGTGGCTTGAACAGGCGAATTTATATAATTACAAGTGGCACTTATGATCTTATTAAACATAATTATGTGTATTATGACAATCTAGTGGTTTCAGACCAGAATTCCGGATAATGAATGTTTAGCTGAATAGGTTTTCACATGTATTTTTAGAATAAAGTTTCCAGATAAAAGAATAAATGTGTTGTCAGTCATGAGTGATTATCATTTAGACATATGTTTAACATAATCAACATCGTCAGACATTTCCCACAAATCCAGAACATGGTGGAGAATCAAATGATTATCAGACTGAGTAGTGAGTGGAATCTTCTCAATTTCACCACAAATCTGGAACAAATAGTAATGTTTCTCTTGCACTGTCATCAAAATAATTACTTGGCACTTAGCTCTCTCCAGGCCAGAAGGCACATAAGGCACAACACTCTCCCTCTCTCCAAACTTGCTGCCATCTTGACCTCATTCGAGATTCTTTATCCTACACTCCTTCCTGCTTGCACTGTTCTTCTCCAGGTTGTTTTTTTTTTTTTGGTCTCCTTCGTGTCATTTTCCCTGCTGGTGTCCAGCCTAGTGCCATCTTACAGTTGTTGTCACCTTCCCTCTGTAGCACATGCCCTATCCAGTTCAATTGCCGACTCCTCAGCTCGTCACTTATTGCATTTGTGTCCACCATGTCTGCCACTTCCCTATTTGTCACCATCTGTGGCCACCTTATCCTCAGGATCTTCCAAAGCTTCTGAACTGGAATGCCTCCAATTTCTTCTCCTCTGTCTTTGTCACCTTCCATGTTTTACTTCCACATAGCAGTGCTGACCTCACTAGCAACTTGACTAGCTTGACCTTCATTCTAACTCCTATGTTGGCTGCACTCCACACTTTCCCTAGTGTCTCATATGCTGCCCTTCCCTTGTTTGTCCTGCTCTTGATGTCTTGTGGTCCTCTCCTCATGTCACTATTTTTCCAGGTAAACAAATTCATCCACATTTTCCACCTCATCTTTCCCTACCACCTTTACCTTGTCTCTATTCTCATTCATCCTCATTGTCTTGCACTTCTTACTATTCAGCTTCAATTTTACTCTCTTGGCTTTCTCTTCATTGTTGTATTTTTGTTGTCTTGGTCTATGTGTGTTTGAACCTTAATGATCATAGTAGATTGCAAACTTCACATCTTCTAATATTATCATAAACATTCACCTATTTTTTTTGTTCTCAATCATTCTTCTTTTCATGTAATCTATTATCAGGAGAAAGAGGAAGTCTGACATGGCACATCCCTGCTTAACTCTAGCTTTGATTTGTTACCACCAAAATGATAATGAATAATTAACATATTATGAGTGATATATTTAATTACAAATTTCTACCTGAGAAGCATTTACTAGAAATTTCATTGTTGCAATTTTATTCTACTATTTGGTTATTATAAGTCCATATATAAAATACTTTGTAAGTTGTGAATAAATGCAAGATTTAAGAATCTGCAAGGGTATCTTCTTGCAATTTTTTGTACATATTTATTTTTTCCTTTTGATAAGGAATTGACAGTATGTATATATAATATGTGAAAAAATTTAAATTCTACATAACACTTTAGGAGTGGAACCGATGGGTTTATTTTGGAGCATGAAGCCTTATTCCCCTGAGACGGAGAATGTTCGACTGCTGAAAAAGGATGTGACCACACCAATAGTTGTGACTCTGTCAGTGTTAGAAGGCCACCACTCCTGGGGAAGTTTGTTTGATCCACCCCCAGAGACTCTAGCTACACTAGATTTGTACAGATGGTACAAACATAAAAATGTCCGAAGAGAGAGAGTGAGGCATAAGAATGTTAGGGGTGTACTGTTCACACCGCCAGGTGAGTTTCACTTCTTGTGTATAGAGTTCACATGTGTAGTCTGCACTATGGTATCTTACGACCCATTATTTCCCCTGTAATAAGAATGAGGCATCTTATTGGCTAAGAAGTTGGGGGCAAATAGCTGTAGTTGGGTGTAAAAAAAATCTTTGACATCACTGTAACTTTTTTTTCAAATGCACATGGTTTTGATGACATGACACAATTAAGGACATATGTAATGTTTCTGACATTTTCTCTAAAACTTTTTTTTTTTCATCTCCTTGATATGAAGAGTTCTTGTATGATTTTTTAAACTAAGTTTCAATTTTATATAGTGTAATATTACCATGCTTTGTATAGTGGCCTGGGCAGCACAGTGGTTAGATCACCTAACTAGTAAAACAAGGTTCTGGGTTTCATACCCGATTGCTCCATGGATTTTTCTCTCCTTCATTGCTGCAGTATTGTCCATATATACAACTTACTACAACTTTCAACAACCAGGAACTATCAGAATTTGCTAACTCTAAAACATCACATGTTCTTGAAAGCCCATTTTCATGCATATACTGTTACATTAAATCTGTTCACCAAAAGAAATATACCATATAAGGGGTATTTTTTGTGCTTTGCATGCAGATTGAAAAAATTCACAAAAATTAGAATTGCAAAAAATATATCAATACATATATATATAGATAGGTATAATATAATTACAGAAATCTGATTGCAAAAATTTCTACCCACAGAAAATACCTGCTGTCCAGTAGTTATCTGGTGACACATCAATTTTTTCTCTCTACTTTGAACTCTGTATCTAGCAGTCTTCAAGATTATAGATGCAATTGCTCTCTGTCTATGGCAACAATTGTTTTATCTTCATTATAACCAATGTTCTTGGAAATTAATACCTTCAATATGTATAATTTGATAACAGAATTTTTTATATACAGTTTTTAAACTCTTCATATATACAAAATCATAAAAGATATATTTATTTTGAAAATTGAGAGCAAATTAGCCAAAATCCATTTCTTTCAGTTGTTTTTCATATTTGTAACAGGGAATAAAAATTCTTGGGAAAGTATTATTAGCATTTACTAGATGCTAGATTTGTCCACTGCGGATTCTTTAGATCACCTGAGTGACTCAGGTGACATATTGCCGTTAGCCTTTGTTCTGTACCATCTGCTATGCGCATCATCCATTGTGTTAACAATTGAACATTTTTTACTTCTTGATAACTACCATTCCAATTCTTTTCATATTTGGTACGACAGATCTTTGGAACAAAGGAGAACATATATTGTACATTTATGACTGGGGCCTTATGGGTGGGGCAACTGTCAAAAATTGACCAATTTTCAAAAAATCTTTTCTATAACCGTACATCTGTAAGAATGTCACATATAGCAGGAAGGCCTCTACCAAAAATGTAAATTTCATAATCCCCAGGGTAGGTCCTGACTCCAGGGGTGGGGCCAAACTTAGTATGTGTAAAACATTTAAAGCTATTTTTGCCACATGCTTTGGATATTACCACAGGAATAAAAGCAAGAGTTTTATATCAAGCTATATACAAGTTATACACTTTATGCAAATTATGCAACAATTTTACTCAGTTGGATTAAAAAAAAGTAATTGAGCTAAATACCTATTTAATCATGTATTATCCAAGTAGGATAGTTAATGCCCCATTTTGAAATATTAATGATCACATGACATTGCATGTGGAATTTCAAAAATAAACAATTAATTGGTGACTTGAAAGTGTGAGTGGTCTATTAATCTCTGTAAATACATGTAGCTGTCCCATACACGCAATTTTATTCTAACTGTTTCAACCACTTTGACAGACAAAAATGACAGTTGTTTACATATGACGCAACGTCATGACAATCAAGCCTGACATCAATAAATTCGCAGCTACAGCTTAGCTCTGCAGTCCTCTAGATGAAGATAGTGAAGCAATAATGTCCTGTCGTCACAATATAAACATCCCAGAAATGAATGGGAGTGACCAAAGGTTCTGCTGTATTAATGTTACTGTTTTAATTCATTAACAGTTACTAATGATTTTATATGGGAGCTGATGGAAAAAAGAAGAGATATCAAGTTTATACTTTATGGAAACAATATTTCAGTGTATAGGAGCTCTAGTGTTGGAAACTTTACATTCTTTATAGATGTTATCCCATAGTTTATCTTACTAATATTTGGAGAAATTTACTTATTAACTCCCATAAAGAGAAGGTGATCATATCCCAGAAAATCTGCAGTTAACCAGGAAAGAGATCAGTGCTGGGATATCCCTGAAAGCTTTGTTCAACTTCTCGATCAGATTAATAAAGTTTTATACTTTTATTTGTCCAGTGTAAGCTGCATGTACTAAAATGCACATCTGATTAAAATCAGCTCCTAGATCTTATGTTGTCGCTACATTCATCTGTATGTCCGTAAATAAACTTTTCACATTTTATTCTCCAGAACCACTGAGCCAATTTCAATCAAACTTGGTGAAAAGTATCCATTGATGAAAGGAATTCAAGTTTGTACAAATGAAGGGCCATGCCCTCTTCAAAAGGGAGATAATCACAAAAGTGCAAAAATAGGACGGGGCCATTTAGAAAACTTCGCAAGAACCACTGGACCAGAAAGGTTGAAAATTACATGAAAACTTCCCGACAAAGTGCTAATTCAAGTTTTAAAAATTCATGGCCCCTGTGGTTAGGGTAGAACTATAGTAGAGGATCAAAAATTATGCATGTGAATATATAGGGAAAATCTTTATAAATTTTCTCAAGAACCTCCAGGCCAAAAGAGTTCAAATTTACATGAAAGATTCCTGACATAATGCAGATTCAAGTGTGTAAAAATCATGGCCCTTGGGGGTAGGATGGGACCACAATAAGGGATCAAAGTTTTACATGTCAATATATGGAGAAAGCCTTTTAAAATTTTCTCAAGAATCACTGGGTCAGAAAAGTTCAAATCTTCTCAAATTTCTCCTTACATCCTTGACAACCTCTTTTTTTACTGTCTTATGACCACTTGTTACTTATTTGCATTTTGTAATATGTATATATACCCAGGAAAAGATGTGAAATTTGATTAAAAAGATCATAAAACACAAGTCTATCAAACCATAAAACTGATGTTTTAAAGAAAAATCTAAGGAACAAAAAAAAAAACAGAAACAACAAACTAACACAAAAATAAGTTGAAAAGTTGTCCATGAAAGAATTGCAACGGCTTCAATCACATGATCCATGTATATTAATTATACATGTATATGATTTTTTTTTTCTCTGTATAAGGAGTAGATTGACGAATCAACTGTGGGATTCTGACAGTGGATCTCTTGGAACACTGTTGAATCTGTTCTTATGATATTTATATATGATACATAAATGGAGTTTTGCAAAATTTGTGTTTAACTTTGTTTTTTGTTTATCACACATTTTATTGGCATTTTATCTATCAGAATGTGACCTCTTCATGCTATGACCTGATCCACGGACATTTCAGTGCAGTTTCTGACTTTAGTTTACATTTTAATATTTCACATACAGCTTTCAAATTTATCCAGTTGAAGTTTTAAATCCCTATGTTGATGTAAGGAATTTTGCATTAGTTAGTTAATGGTATATGCTTTTCTAATTTAGGACCTGGGCCATTTCCTGGAGTGATTGACATGTTTGGAGGCGGAGGAGGACTTTTTGAACATCGAGCGGCGTTGCTGGCTTCTAGAGGGTTTTCTGTCTTAGCTCTGCCATTTTTTGCATATGAAGATTTACCAGATTCTTTGGAAGATGCCTCATTGGATTATTTTATTGTAAGCATTGTTCAGAACTGTTCTAGAATCAGTGGTGTGGTTTGGATAGGATTTACAATTCTACAATAACTGTCTCAAAATTTTTTTCCCAGAACTTCATTATCTGAAATCGTGCTGGGGTGGGGTGAAGTCTTTTACTATTAATTAATGTTCATACTTCACTTCATTGTTTCTATTCACAACTTTCTAACTTGCATTCTTCTCATTAACTACTGTTGTAAATGAATGAAAGTGGAGGAGGAAGAGGAGTCATCTGATGCATTTTTTATTTGCATTACAAAATAGCAAATACATGTAATGGCCATTGTCAGAAAAGTGGGGGGAGGTCACCCTACCCCACCCCCAATTCTACGTGCCTGAGATAGAAAGATCAAGAGAGAGTAATGAGTATAAAATCAAATCAATACAAAAAGAAGGGGGTCTCCATGGCCGAGTAGTTAGAGCATCACGCTCAAAATCACAAGGCCTCTCACCTCCAGTCAGTGCGGGTTTGATTCTCGCTCACACCGATATATGCGAGAAAGTTTGCCAATTTACTTTGGGAAGGTCAGTGGTCTCTTCCCAGGTACATTGTATTTGGGCTCTCTCCTCCACCAACAAAAACTGGATGCCACCAGATAACTGAAAAATTGTTGAGTGTGGTGGAAAGCAACAAACAATCAATCAATCAATACAAAAAGAGAGAGAACTTTTAGTATAAATTTATCAATGGTTCAATGTTTTAGATAGGGATCTTTAGAAAAATTGAAATCTTTTTGATAACAAACATTATCTGGTTGAAATAATATGAGCACCCATTCAGATTGTTACTCATGAAACCTAGGTGAAATAAGTATTCCCTGGTGACACACCCAGCTTGAGCTCTTGTCTTTATCAGGTAAATGGAGTAATCCATATTCAAAAACAGTTTGAAAATGAACGATCTTTTCATATGAAAACGTGTCATACAATATTCAACCCAATGACAGGCTGTATTTTGCAGATCAAGATCATTGCAATGACCATAGATTTTGCAAAAGACAGACTTTTAATGAGACTGTTGAAAACCCTTTAACATCAACTGCCTCAATTGGAAAAACTGATCATATGCAGAACAAGCTCTTGCATATCATATTAGTTGAAAGAAATAAACACAATATACATATGATAATGGATTATTGTTGCATAGATATGAGAAGCTTACAATGGAGAAGTGAAGTAATCCCATTTGTCTTAAAGTTGAGCAATTAGTTTACCATTAATGTTGATTTCAGTAAAACATTCAGATATGAAATATATGTGGAAGACTGGTGTCTTTAATTTTGAGTTCAATGGAATATATCAAATAGGCATATGATTGAAACAGTAAGTAGTGCAAATTCTTTAGTTTCCAAATTTGTTCAAACCATGAACTCAGAGGCCAAGGTGGGATTACCAAAGGCATTCAAAGCATGTAAGAAATTTTTTTCAAATTTACTTAACGAGAACAAGAGAACAATTTGTCATATAAATGTGCAATCATCCTCATGTAGTGTAAATTCAAGTTTGTTCAAACATATCATGTTCACGCCATGGCTTTTGGGGCCAAGATGGGGATGCTCTGTTGTATAAAGACATATTATTGTAGGACAATCTGACAATGCTTTCAAAATCTTCCTTTAAAAATATTCTTCTCTAGAACAAAGGAATCATCAAGTATCTTCATATAGTATGTATATACATGTATGTATACATGTATGGTTTAAATCATGACCACCAGATTCTGGGCTGGGCCATAATAGGGAATTATTTTACATACCTGTATATAGGAATTTTAAAAAAAATCTTTATTTCAAAAATGTCAAGGATACAGTGATGACCTCATGTATTGTAGATTCAATTTATTTCATTCTATGTCCCTGTAGCCAGAGCAGTTTCACAGTATGAGGGTTTTACACTCTTATATTATCAATATGATGAATATATCAAGTATATTTCTTATATTGAATTAACATGTATAGTAACTTTTTTCAAGGAGAGCACTGAATGGTTTGTTGGGCTGCCATGTGTAAAGAATGGTGGGATATGTGTAATAGGCCTGTCCAAAGGTGGAATGTTTGCATTGGAGCTCTGTAGACGAGTGCCACAGGTATGTGAACTTGTCATAGGGAATACAGTAACATACCTGTTGAAAATTATACTTCCATATTAGTGTTGTGAATGTGATTCCATTTTCTTGTAGAGTTTATAAGAATGGGTACTGTTAGGAAGCAGGGTGTCCATCCCACAATTTGTATGAGTCAGAACACGTAGAAGCTCATAGCTCATACTACTTGGCACAAAGGCTATTGGAAAGTATTATGTAATGTAAGCACACCTAAATGCACACAGACCCACTTTAATGGGGGAAAAACCCTGGAAAACTTTAGTTGTATGTATGGTGCACATCCAATTTCTTATATGAAAGTCAAAATTTCACATGTTAAATAAACTTTATTCAAAATTTCATCAGAATCTATTTGCACTAAATTGTTAGGAAACATTAAGATTTATATGAATTTACAATATGATAGTAAGCATCAAGATTTATATGAATTTACAAAATGATCGTAAGCATCAACAAATGCACTAAACCAGCCTTGTATAATTATTGCACTTGTACAAAGGGCATTTGAAAAGTTTTGAATATTCCTTAATTATTAAAAAGTAAAACAAATCAAAATATGATGTATATGTAAACATCAGCAGAATGTGCTCTAATTGTGATGTTACAAAAATACTCTCTGACAAATATGATATGATATGATATGATATGAAAGTCATATTCAAGATATCTTAGAAAGAAGAATGAAAAATAGAACTTTTCAACTGAGCAAAGAGCTTACTGCAAAGTTTGCTTTGTCAGGTTTACACCAACAGACATTATTGAAAGCTGATTTGGACAAAGTTTACAGCGACCAAGCACTTTCATATGCATCAGTATTAAGTTGGATACTTCTTTTTCCAGCAGGCGGAAAGTCGCTTGAAAAGGGTCCTTGTTCTGGTCGACTTCTGTCAGCATATATGGGGATTAGATATCATTGCTGTGAAAACTGAAACTGCTGAAGATGCAAAATATACCATAAAAGACCTTGTAGATATTAGGAATTTTGATTCATCATCTGTTTTCAGTATTCTAAAAGAACAGTTTACTTTTTGAAAAGTTTGAGCTTGATGTGTTCCCCATTTCCTTAGATATGAGTGCCAAATTAACAAACTCATTTAAAGATATTCTTAATTATTTGAAGATATCATCAATTCAATTATTGCTATCATCAGTTGAATTAATGGGTGCATCAAAATAAATATTGCTCTCATTAATTGAATTAATGCACTGTTCAATCCAATTATTGCTCTCTTTAATTGAATTAATGTGCACATAATCAATTGAATTGCTGAGAGCAATAATTGATTTAATGCATGCATCAATTCAATTAATTCTCTCATTAATTCAATTGATGCACACATTAATTCAATTAATGAGAGCAATAATTGATTTGATGTGCACTTCAATTCAAAAATCGCTTTCATCATTTCAATTGATGAGAGCATCAATGTGGTGGAAATATTGATTGCAAAAAATTTTTAGAGCTTTGTATGAATGATTCAATGATCTCTTTAATTCAATTGCAGATACCTTAATTAATATACAGTGCTTTTGTATAAGGAATTAATGCAAGCATCAATTCTTTTAAAGAGAGCAACAATTCAATTAAAGAGATCATTAATTTATTGTTGATATATTGAATTGAAGATATCTCTAATTGTATTTAGTTGCTCTCTCTGAAAAAAAAAATTATTGCACACATGAAATGAATTAATGATATTGGTAATTCAGTTGAAGAGAGCTATAATTCATTTATTGTGCACATTAATCGAATTGATGCTTGCATTAATTGAATTACTGCTCTCTTCAATTGTAGTGCACATCAGTTCAATTGTTGATATCATAAATTCATTGAAGAGAGCAACAATTCAATTATAGCGTGCATCAATTCAGCAGTTCAATTAATGTGTGCAATAATTCAGAATTGAAAATCTTATTATAATTTGAAAAGATCTTTTTTTAAATTGTTGTATGCATTAAATGAATTGATGATATCTTCAAATAAGTAAAGGTATCTTCAATTATTTGAATTTATGTTAATTTGGCACTCCATACTTACAGAAGGGCAAAAACATGTCTGTCTAGAAATGGCCACCCACTTAATTAGCAATTACAAAGACTGTATTCAAAGGCAATTAAATAGATTGTTACTGGTAACAAAACTTGGATTTATTTTCACAGACCCATCTTTAGATGGGACGTATTATTGTACAGTTGTCTGTCCGTCCGTTTGGTTTTTTTTATTTCTATATTCATTTCTCTTTCACATATCAAGTTGCTATGTATCTTCTTTGTGGGTCATTGTAGGCCATGTTGCTATTTTGATTCGTTCCAACTTTTCTTGCAGGAGTTTTGCCCCTTTATTTGATATGGAAAGTACATAATTTGTCAATCTATGTATTTGTGACAAGCCAGTTATCACCAACAATCATAAGTCAGTGCTAAAGGCCCTCTGATTTTGATTATCAATTATCCAGTTTCCATAATTGATCAAATAAAAGAGAAAACATGAGAATGATGGGCACACAAGGCCAAAAAATATCTTGCAGTTCCAGCATTATCATGCCATCAGGAAAAATCTTCATTATTGCAGGAGTAAAAATATATCAAACTAAATGCATTGTTATCACGTCCATGAAGCTCTCTAAATTATGAAATTCATGACCTCTGGGTCAGGGATTCACGTCCTAGGGTGGGGTCAATATGGCCATATAGTGAGATGTCTTAAATCTTCTCTTCTCTCACATATGTATTAAAATAAACTAAATGCATAGTTTATATGGTGTCCATGAGACCCTCTACCTAAGTTGTGGAAATCATGGCCCTGAGTTAAAGGTTTAGGTTCATGGGTTGGGCCAATATGGCCATGACTATGAGTTAAAATGCATTAAATCTTAGAAAAAAATCCTTTTTCTTTTTTACTTACACAGTAGTAGAAGATAAACTGAATTTATGGTTATGATGTCCATGAAGCCTTAATCTACATGTACTTAAATTGTGAAATGCATTGACCCTGCATGGCCAGGTCAGGGGTTTCGACTTAGGATGGGGCCAATATGGCTATATAGTAAAAATGTATTAAATCTTAGAAAATCTTTTCTCTACTTCTGCAGCAGAAATCTCCTTAAATCTTATGTATTGTGAAAATTATTTATGTGCGTAATGATTATGACAATTTCATGGCCTTAATGGTCTGGTCAGTTAAGACCTAAAAGAGGGGGTGGGGGAGGGGGGGGGGGTTAACTTCACCATATTATAGTATATATTTGTTCAATTTTAGAAAAATCCACTTTAATTTACTGTGCATTGTAGATTGTTATCAATAAACTGGAAGCATGTTATTTGCATTTATTATAAATGAAACTGTGAATAAGAGATTGAAGGATTACACGTTTGTATACATGTACTGGATTGGTTGATTGATATTGTTTGATGCCACTCTCGAGAATCTTCCACTCATATGGAGATGTCACCATTGCTGGTGAAGGACTGCAAAATTTAGTCCTATGCTCGGCACTTATGGCCTTTTTGAGTTGGGAGGGATCTTTATCGTGCCACACCTGCTGTGACACGGGGCCTCGGTTTTTGCAGAGTCACCGGAAGGACTGCCCCATTTAGTCGCCTAGTTCTTAAGACAAGCAAAGGGTACTGAGGATCTATTCGAACCTGAATCTCCATTGGATTTAAAACATATGGATTCATAGCCGTTTGAGCTTGTGATACTTCTAACTAATACTCTGGTGACCTATAAGGTCTGTGGGGTTTTGTTTAAAAAAGTGAGAATTTGATCAGAAAAGGTTTTAATATCAATTGTCAAGGTTAAATATGAAAATTTACTTGTTAGTATTGGTAGTTTAATGATTAACAGACACATTGTTTTGCAGGTCAAAACTGCAGTCCTGGTGAATGGAGTACCGTTTTACTCTGATGCTCCTCTTAAATACAGTGGTGGAGATATAATGCACTCAGAGTAAGTAATCAAAGAAGTTCGTACAGGTATACATAAGAACTGAAGTACAGTAAGTTGTGTAGCATAATGAATAACTAAATTGGAATATATTATAAACAATGCTGTATGTGTATACTATTTACATGAAATTTTGTATGCATATACTGTCTATATAATTCCCTATGTGTGTACAGTATATATGTGTGTTCGCTGTATATACAGACTTTTAATTCACTTTGATATATCTGTGATATTCAAGATATCGATGCTGGAGATGCCAAAGTTCAACTGCATATAATTTTGAATTAGTGTACTACTGTGTGTGCGTGTCTGTGATGTGATTGATATATATATAAAGGCATTATCATTATTGTTGAACAAATGAAAGTAATTCAACTATGAATCTGAGGATGTCAATTAGTCCAGAGGAATTTTTGTATCCCTATCATTTCTTAATTTTGACAAAAAAGTTTTTGAATCATTTTTATGCATAACATTTTACTCAAGGTATTGGCTTTAAACTTCCTCTGATTATGATTAATAGTTTTAGAATATTCTCTGATTATGATTAATAGTTTTAGAATATTCTCTGATTATGATTAATAGTTTTAGAATATTCTTTAAGTAGCCTGTAATACCTGCAACATTCATGTGGGTTTGGTTGGTAGGGTGGGTGGGGGGGGGGGGGGGGGGAGCTAAGTACTTTACCAAAAGAAATAATTAGTCTACAATGTAAATATTGTAAATCTTAATTTCAAACCATGGTTCTAGATTTTTTTTTCTTTTCCTTATTTCAAAAACGGTTTTGGATGCTGTAACTAATAAGCAGACTGTTCATTCCAAATAAATTTGTGTGGTTTTTTGCTTCAATGTTGATTTTTTTGTGAGTTGGAAGTAATTTGATAAAACTAATCTTTGATCTTTTGAAGAACAGCAATGCTACAGTTTTTCAAAAATAATATTCAAATTTCATGTATTATTTTACAATGATTGAAAATCTATATTAAAGTTCATTTGAATGATGATGCTAGGACTGAAGTGTCAGTCTACATTTGGAGATTTTAACATTTCCTAAGGAATATTATAGGATTTTTTCTTCCAAATATCAAGAAATTATTTCTCACCAAAATAATGAGTGAGGACCCCGAGACATTGTTTAAAAAATAGGTCTCATGGTGTACTGGAATTTTACCTTATCCATATTGGCCCAACCCATGAACCAAATATAGTACATGTGCATGATTTGTTGTTTATGGACTAAGTGTAGATATACATACAGTATTGTCAGTATCAAAAATTAGCAAAGTGGAGTAATGGAACAGGAAGAAGTATATTTTATTTTATTCTTCAGATCTAGGCATGATAAAATCAAGATGACGTCTCAGGGAATTGTTTTAATGGAGTATTATCAGCCAACTGATGAATACTACATACGGGCAAGTGCTAGTTAACATGAACACTTTTAAATCTGTCAAATTCAACACCTGTGTGATCCAATTCCTTGTATCAAGGTCTATTTTCTACATGTTCTTCACACTGTGTAATTCTACGTACTGTCTAATATGAAACAAAACTGATCTCATTGGGTGTCATATTGGACAGCTTTCGCTGTATGTATATATATATGAATACAAAAACTTTGTAGACTTACAACGAGGCATCATAATTTTCTGTTGTAAATGTGTTGTTTTAAGGACATATGCGACATTTTTCAATAATATATATTTTTTGGTGAAATTTTACGTACAATTAACTTGCATTCTATCTCATTTCTAGAAAAAAAAGATGTGGTATGTTACCAGGTCTGTTGCAGAGTTAGTATGGGTTGATAGTTCCTGGTTGTTACAAGTAAAAATGTCAAATCAATAGTCATTAATGTAATAAAGAAGGAGATTGATTGATTGTTTATTGTTTTCCACCACACTCAACAATTTTCAGTTTTCTGGTGGCGTCCAGTTTTTATTGGTGGAGGAGAGAACCCATATACAATGTACCCGGGAAGAGACCACCGACCTTCTGAAAGTAAACTGGCAAACTTTCTCACATATATCGGCATGAGCGAGAATCAAACCCGCGCCGACTAGAAGTGAGAGGCCTTGTGATTTTGAGAGCAATGCTTTAACCACTCGGCCACGGAGGTCCTCCTAAAGAAGGAGAGAAAAATCTTTGGAACAATGGAGTATCGAATCCGGGACCCATAATTTACAAGTTAGATGACCTCTCACAACTGAACTATCCAGGATTATGAAAAAGGTGGTAAAATTGTTACATTAGAAAATCTACACCTATTATACAAGAACTTTTCATATGGAGGATATGAAAAAATAATTTTAGAGAAAATAACAGAAACGTCACGTATGTCCTTAATTTGCTATTGGAAATGGTGGCATTTACCTACAGCAATTAATTATGAAAATATTATCATCATTCTTGAATCCTTGAAATGATAAACATGTACTTTGTATATCAAACAGTGAAAGTTTAAGGTTTTTGCCAAACTTGTATATTATGACATATATAATAATATTAATTATATATAGACTTTGTGTTTTTGTAGGCATGGGAGAGTAAAGCGAATGTGCTGTGCATTGTGGGAGGAGATGATATGTGTTTGAATTGCACCATTAATGAGCATTTTATGGAACTGGTGCCTGAGGAACATAAACATCGGTTTCAATTGATAAACTACCCTGAGGCTGGTCACCTCATAGAGCCTCCATACTCCCCTCACTGCAGATACTCCTTCATTCAAGGTAAGTTTTTTTTTTTTTAAAATAGCATTTATGTTAAGAAAATAAATAGGTAATACAGATGAACTGTATGCCATTCTGTAAAACTTGAAGTTTCAAAGTCATACTCTTTCATATATGATGTGAACATGCATCTTAAGATCACACAAGTTTCTAAGTAGTATAGCACTAGTTGTGCATCATATGTGGTATACATTATGTGTGAACTTTTACACATTTATAGGACACCTGAGTCACTCAGGTGACCTGTTGTTGGTGGTGTTCATCCGGCATCGTACATCATCTGTTAACAGTTTTACATTTTTAAATTCTTGAAAACTACAAGGCTAATTTTTACCATTTTTTGGTGTGAAGCTTCTTTAGAATAAGAGGAATGTAAATTGTGAAATTTATGATCATGGGTGAGGCCAGAACTAAAAAAAAAATTCAAATAAAACTCTTCTCTACTTCCACACATGTGGGAGAAAAACCAAATGTATGGTGGTTATGATGTCCATGAAGCTCTTTACCAAAATTATCAACTTCATTGCCCCTTGGTCAGGGGTTCAGTCCCCAGGGTGGGACCAATATGACTATATAGTAAAGATCTTAAAATCTTAGAGAATCTTCTTCTCTACTGTCAGACGTGTGAGATAAACTAAATACATGGTAACTGTTATGATGTTCATGAAGATCTTTACTCATTTGTTAAAGTCATGGTCCCTAGGCTAGTAGTGTAGGCCCGAAGGTGGGCCAATATGGCTCTCTAGTGAAAATGTGTTAAATCTTAGAAAATCTTCTTTACTCTCAAACATATGTGAGGAAAAACTAAATGCATGGTTATGATGTCTCTCTACCTAAGTTATGATAATGGTGACCCATGCATTAAAGATTTAGCCCCTAGGGTGGGGACAATATGGCTCTTTAGTGAAAGTGTGTTAAATATCAATAGAAAAATCTTTACTCTCAGATGTGTGAAAAAAACTAAATGTATGGTTATGATGTCTTTGAAACTTTCTACTTTAAAAATTGTGAAATTCATGACGTCTGGGTCAGGGATTCACGCCCTAGGGTGCGGCCAGTATGTCCATTTAGCGAGATGTCTTAAATCATTATAAAGTCTTCTTTCAACCATGTGTTTTATTTTACAAAATCTACTTTAATTTACTGTTTATTGTAGGCATTTTTAGAAAAATGATAAAGCTGTCTACTTAAATTGGAATTTTCATGACCCCTGGGGCAGGGGTATACTGAATCCAGGGGGATGAGGAAGCCATAGAGTATGTAATGCATAAAGGCTTAAGAAATCTACTTTCATTCTTCTGATGTTCAATCACTTAGAGGAGAAGATAAGATACAATTCATGGGGGGGGGGGGGGGGGGGGGGGGATGGATGAATAAGGACTGATTTAAATGCTTCAAAATTCATATCTTTCCATCTTTTGTAATTGAATGGGAATTGTATGCATATATAGAAAGAGCATAAAGCTGTGCACAAAATACTTCAGAACAAGGCTTAAATGCAAATATGAGATTCAATCCCTGACTATGGTTCTCTGGTGACTGTGAAGGTCTTTGGGCCTCGTGTTAACCACTGCCTTAAATCTTTAGGTATAGGGAAACAAAAGCAGTTAATTTCAAGTTTTCTTGGAGTCAAAATCTGAAACTAGATTAAGAGCAATGAATTTCCTTAAAGATCTTTCTCTTTCTTCCTCCATCCAGCAAAATCTTTGAGGCTAAAATAAAGAGTAATTAATTTGTTTTCATACAGAGTTGTGCTTATTATGTTATCTTTGAAGTCACAAAGAGGAATACATTAATGCTGTTCTTCCAAGACAGTAATGATATACAGTGATAGCTGAGGGTGCTGTAATTAGGGTGAATTCGAAATGAACATTTTCAGTATAAAGAGTGTTTTACTGCTTTATAGGGGTATAAAATCACATTGCATTATCAGTGATATTGTATATAGACAGAAATTACCAATGCTTTCTAAACAAACTGGGCTTTCCTCACACACACACACACATATATATATATATATTTTATATATATATATATACTAGTTCATGTTTCTGACACAAATAACAAATAAGTATTTAAGTATTTACAAGTACATTACATGCATTGTATACAGTGAATCAGTGAAGCTTTAATTACTGACAAAACATTGATGATGTAAAACATCACATGTAATGTATACAATGAATCAGTGAGGCTTTAATTACGGACAAAACATTGATAATGTAAAACATTATTGTGTACAATGAATTAATGAAGATTTATTACTGACAAAACATGGATAATGTAAAACATTACATGTATTGTATACATTGAATCAGTGAAGCTTTATTACTGACAAAACATGGATAATGTAAAAGATTACATGTATTGTATACATTGAATCAGTGAGGCTTTAATTACGGACAA
Organism: Ostrea denselamellosa; assembly: GCA_024699665.1. Classification (NCBI taxonomy): domain Eukaryota; kingdom Metazoa; phylum Mollusca; class Bivalvia; order Ostreida; family Ostreidae; genus Ostrea; species Ostrea denselamellosa. Next base: position 121,929 of record JAMZEH010000014.1, read on the forward strand.
AACATGGATAAATGTAAACAAAATTGACATACTATTTGGAAATGTTTTTACAGTGGATTTCTTCCTCCATAAAATGACAGCCTTTGATTTATAATATACTGTACCACCACACTTTATTTTAGATACATTCAAGATTTTAATGAAGATATTTATCTTTTTTCAGGTTCCAAAGTATTGTGGGGAGGAGAAACAAAGGCCCACAGCTACGCACAGGAAGATTCATGGAGGAGGATCCTAGAATTTCTTTCCAACCAACTTCAATGTGATAAATCTTCAAGCCGTCCCCTGCAAACAGACAGTAAATTGTGAGACAAAGAGTGTTAATAATGTGAAATAATGGAATTAGTGCTACTTTAGTACAGGAATTGTTAAGTAGTTTATACAGAGACTGTACTGTCTTATTTCATTCAGAATGAGTGTATTTATTGGAAACATTATATTTAAAGTCTGTAAAAAAAAATCTTCTAATCTCCAGCACACAGACATAGATATTTGATCTTGGGGTATGAAACCTCTGAGGTGCACACATTAACACACGTTTTATTGGGTTTTACTTGTACAAAATACGAATCCAGTCTTTTGTTGATCTGAGGGCCTCAAGGCCATTACTGAGAATAGACTTCAATCTAAATTTCAAATCCAGCAAACTTTTGAAATAATTTTTATAAACAAATAAAATTTCCAGTATACTAAATTTGACTGAAGGCCATGTACAGTTTATGGTCTTGAGGCCTGGTTAGTGATTTGATTTGTTTTATTGAAGTTTTCTTGTACAATACAAATCCAGGGTTTTAGTGACCAGGTTAGGGATTTTATCTGATGCGAGATATTCTGTAGTTTTACATATATTGACTGTTTGTATTGTTTGATATATACTGTGCCATACTCCTTTCTTTTTGTGCCATACACATGTATTTTGAATTTTAAATCGTGAGTGCATTTCTTGTTATACATCGAAAATGATATTGTATTAAAATATTACCAGTGTATTGATGCCTTTCCTGTTATATACCAAAAGTGCATCTGTATTAACCTGTTGAAATGCTGCCATTTATTATGTTTTCAACTGTGAAATACTGAAATAAGATTAAGGATGTAAAACATGCTTTCTCTTTGTGCAATATACATGCATCTTGAGTGCATTTCTTGTTATACAAGAAAAATTATACTGTATTAACATGACAACAATGTAATTGTATTAACCAGTTGAAATTCCGATACATACTCTGGAAAGTAAATAAAAAATGTATTATTGTTTGCAAGGTTTTAATTTGCGTTTACAAACTTCATGTCAAATCAATTAAAAGCACACCAAAAATTATGCCAATTCATTTTGAGGAGTGGAGTTACTGTGCGAGTCAATCTGAAGATTCTAGCTGATTCAAACCAGATCCAGACCAATGGTCAGTATGAATTACTGCCATTCTCTAGGTTAATGGGTATTAGTTTACACTCACTGTCCAATTTGAGGATGGACTCTTCTAGAAAAAAAATATACAATGAGACTTTTCAGTGGACTAATGTTTTGTTGTTAGGTCACCCGAGTCACTCTGATGAACTGTTGCTGTTGGTTTTCATCCATTGTTGCGCATCATCACTTAACAATATTACATTTTTAACTTCTTGAAAACTACAAGGACAATTGTTACCACTTTAGGTTTGAAGCTTCTTTAGAATGAGGAGAATGTGAGTTGTGAAATTTATGATCTTGGCTCCCCTGGGAACTCATGGATGGGGCCTAAACTGCAAAAAAATGCCAAATTTTCAAAAATCTTCTTTACTCCCACATGTGGGAGGAAAACCAAATGCATGGTTATGATGTCTATGAAACCCTTAACCAAAATTGTGAAATTCATTGCCCCTTGGTCATGGCCGTATAGTAATCTTAAAAATTCTTTTCTCTGGGTGAGTTAGAAAAACTAAATGCATGCAAGGTTATGATGTCCATGAAACTCTCTACCTAAATTATGAAAATCATGAGTTGGGGATTTAGGTTGTAGGGTGGGGTCAGAATGGCTCTCTGGTGATTAGAAAAATCTTCTCTACTCTCAGATATGTTTTAGAAAAAATAAATGCATGGTTATGATGTCCATGAAGCTCTCTACTTAAATTTTGAAATTTATGACCTCTGGTTAAGGGATTAATGCCTTAGGGTGGTGCCAATATGGCCAGATAAATATTATTCATAAGGGCTGATTTAAATGCTTCAAACTCTATCTTTCCTTCTATTGTTAGTGATTGAATGGAAATTGTATGCATTATATTCAGAAAGATCATAAAGCTGTATACAAAAGACTCCAGAATGAGGCTTCAATGTAAGTATAAGACTCCCTGACAGGTCTGTGTATGGGGCTATGGTACTCGAGCTTCAAGACATAGTGCAGATTCATTATTTTTTTTAAATGATAGCCCCCCCTAGGAGTAGGGTGGGGCCACAATAGGGAATCAAAATTTTATATGCAAAAATATAGGGAAAATATCTTCAAAAAACCAGAAAAGTTTAAATTTACATGACAACTTTTTGACATAGTGCAGATTCAAGTTTGTTAGAATCATGACCCCCGGGGGTAGGGTGGGGCCACAGTAGGGGATCAGAGTTTTAAATGCAAATAAATAGTGAAAATCTTCATTGCAATTCATCTGTGAATTAGAACGCTTTGTCCGATACAGTATTGTGTTAAGTGACAACACATTTGAATGACACAGTTGAATAAAGAGTTTTCATTGGACGGTTCCAGCCCGCCCACTTTCTCGCTTCTCACTTTTGAGATAGAGAAGAAACATCGACAAGTGTTTAGTGGAATATTAGGAAGAATTTGCCAAATTTAGCTGTCAAGAATAACAAAGATCCACTGCCGCTGGATAATGGTTAGGTTACATTGTAGCGTCGGTGGCCTAGTGGTTAGACTCTCAACTGAAAGGTTGTGGGTTCGAGTCCTGGCAGTGGCAGGACCAACGTTGTGTCCTTGGGAAAGGTACTTTACATGAATTTCCTCACTCCACCCAAGTGTAAAAGGGATACCTGGCTATAGACAGTGAAAGATATTGTTAGAATGTTTTGTGCTCTAGCGTCTTAACAGCAGCTTGCACTGAGAAAGCTCTGGAATGTTATAAGGTCTGCTGGGGTAATAATGTATTGTGAAGTGCTTTGAGCAGCATACAATGTATGCTGGAAAAGCGCTATATAAAAACCAGTCATTATATTATTATGTAGCAACATTAGAGACGCGGGCAAAAAAAAGTTTTTAAATGCTTGTGGTGTCAACAGCGATTGTAAATGCAAGGCTGTTGAATTTTTTTTTAAAATACAAGACATTAGCAGATTGTGAAGCCTGTGACATACGGCAGTCCACGATGAACACCTTCAAATTTGTCTGGTTAATGGAAATGGTATGAATTTGGCTCCATTATTAGCATGTATGGATACTTACTGTCTGATTTACAGATTCCACAGGAAAATGTTTAATCATCACTCATACATAAATATCTTGCATTTTGTATTTTTAATGCACAATAGGTCGATACACTGTTTACTATCTGAAACAATGGCAGATGTCTAATATTTGTCCGAGGTTTGTGGTGGTGGGCAGAGCTTGCTTTCTAGCACATTTCATTGGTCAAAAACTTCTGTGGATTGGTGTATTGCATTCATCAAATATGCAACTACTCCCATAAAAGGGAATTTGGACTGACTTCTACATATGGAATTGCATTGTAATCAGTATACAGTTGTTGACTGGGGTAGAGGGAAACAGTCAATCTGTTGGACCAGAGTGCTAGCTGTTGCCGAAGGCCATAGGTCGTGGGCAACAGCTTACACTCCGGTCCAACAGATCAACTGTTTCCTCGAGACTCCTGTCAATAACTGCTTTGTTATACCATACTAAACAGTCCCTATATAATTCCTTACTAAAAAAATGTTTCCCCAAGAAGCATCATCACTTGGATTTCATCAGCGAAACGAGCATCACTCATTTCTATTTTCCCAAATGACAGGAAAAAATCACTCAGCATACCTCAGCTAATTACATCTAATTGACGGTTATCAGCAGAGGTTTGCTGAATGAGGAAAAGATAACTCAATTTCGCGCCATATGACATCAGCAGGCAATAGTCTTTTTTAACAGTCCCTGGACCAACAGTCGGGGAAAAACAGTTGAACTGTTGGACATTTTTTAAGTAAGGAATTATATATGGACTGTTTAGTATGGGTATAACAACTCTATTGTGTCGTCACACAACGCATTACTGTATTGGCAAAAACATTCTAATTCAAGGGTGAATTGCGGTAATATGGGCCAAAGTGAGCGATGTGGCCTATGGGCCTCTTGTTTAAAATGATTTAAAGTGGCCCATTTTTTCAAATTTCCTATATATTCTCAAGTAAAATATTGATTGTGTGATTTCAGCCAACCCTGGTCAAATATGAGTGTGCACTGCATGGTATTTTAATGTTGATAATACTTGTGAATCTATTCAGTGGTTCTTGATAAGGAAATTTTCAAAGATTATACATTATAATTCCCATTTAAAAATTTATCCCCGATTGCATGGTCTCATTCTAACCCCGGTCTGTGATTTGAAGAAAATGGAATCTGCAGGATGCTTGCAAATTGTATGTGTACAAACAGGATTTAAACTAATAAGCAGCTTTGGCAGAGAAGCAAGAGCACCAATTTCAAACTGCACTAAAATAAAAAATTCTCTGTTTACCCACTATCATACATAGAAGAAATTAAACACTAAATCATACCAAATAATGCATCAACTCTGATGGCATCAGATTTTAAATACTGTATGCCAAAATAAATACACATCCAGTATCATGACCCTGCTGGTTTATAAGATTTTCAAAAATAAATTTCTTTTTACATGTATATATAAATGCCATGTAAAAATATGATCCCCCTATGGTTGTCCCACCCTATCTCCCATGACTATTCTTCAGATAAACTGAACCCTTCTTTAGGTACCAAAGTTTTTGATCTTGTAACTGTGACCTTCGTGTTTGACCTAAGGAAACCTATTCAATATTTCCTGAACTATATAGGGCTTTCATATTTTGTATATAGATTCTTCATGAGAAGACTTTTCCTGTGATACCATGTTGTTTGAACTTGTGACTTTGAACTACTTTTCAGAACCTAACCTATTCAATATCTTTTGAATTAGTCAATTTAGATCTTTCATATTTTGTAGATTTCATATGGCAGGACTTTTCAATTGATACCTTACAATCTTGTGACTTTGACCTTCTCCAGAACAGCAAGGTCATGTTCAAACAAGTTCAGTTATGTACTGACCCTGACCCTTTGGGGCTAGGTTGAGTCGCTCGACATTTTAAATATTTATAATAAAAAAAAAAAGTCTTCCTGTAAACAAAATAGTTTGTTTATAAGAAGAAAATTTTTTATTATAGATATTTAAAATGCTGAGCACCTGTGCAGTTAGCATAATTTTTGGATAGTACTACACATCTGATTTAACATAAAGTTTGTACATGCGTATCAAAACACTACAAACAGTATATCTTTTATTTACTCTCCATAGTATATTATAACAGTATTTCAACAGGTTAATACCATTACACTCTTGGTGTATAACAGGAAAAGCATTAATACATTGTATAACATTTTAATACAATATCATTTTCGATGTATAACAAGAAATGCACTCATGATTTAAAATTCAAAATACATGTATATGGCACAAAAAGAAAGGAGTATGGCACAGTATATATCAAACAATACAAACAATCAATATATGTAAAATCTAGAGAATATCTCGCATCAGATAAAATCACTAACCTGGTCACTAAAACCCTGGATTTGTATTGTACAAGAAAACTTCAATAAAACAAATCAAATCACTAACCAGGCCTCAAGACCATAAACTGTACATGGCCTTCAGTCAAATTTAGTATACTGGAAATTTTATTTGTTTATAAAAATTATTTCAAAAGTTTGTTGGATTTGAAATTTAGACTGAAGTCTATTCTCAGTTAATGGCCTTGATCAACAAAAGGCTGGATATGTATATTGTATGAGTAAAAACCAACATGTGTTAATGCATGCACCTCAGAGGGTTCATACATCAAAATTAAATATCTATGTCTGCGTGGTTGCCCATAACTTTTAAACTGTACAAGGTAGGGACTACATATTACAGGTATGAAAATACCTTAATTTTCATCTAGGCATTTCATCCAATAAACAATTTGTAAGCATGAGATAGAGAGAGCAGTACCTTCTTGGATTACAATTTGAAAATAAAGATATGTAGGCTGGGAATTTTATTTTCCAATTTAGGACCTCCTTCTACTGAAGGGAAAATTTATTTGTGAAAGGGAAAACTATAATTTTTTGTAAAAAGTGGAAAGATGCCCTTTACCAGTAGTAAAAAGAATCATGATAATTCCTTGATAAAGCAATAAATCATCAATACTTCATTTTCATATATCACTCATTTGGAAGGCACTTCATTAATTCTAAAACAATGTTGTTTCATTTTACTATGAAAATAATTAGGTATACATGTAGTGAAAATAATTTTCTTTGTTAAATATTTTTACTACATCTGTGTGATAGAGATTTGAAGATTTTTTTTACAGACTTTCAATATGTCTCCAAATACACTCATTCTGAATGAAATAAGATAGTACAGTCTCTGTATAAACTACATAAAAATATGTACTAAAAATAATAATAATAATACATTTATATAATGCCTTATCTAAATATACTCTAAAGCGCTTTACGCTATGCTTATACCAAAACATCACTAATTCCATGACTTCACATTATTAACACTCTTTGTCTCACAATTTACTGTCTGTTTGCAGGGGATGGCTTGAAGATTTATCACACTTTAGTTGGTTGGAAAGAAATTCTAGGATCCTCCTCCATGAATCTTCCTGTGCATAGCTGTGGGCCTTTGTTTCTCCTCCCCACAGAAAATCAAAACCTGAAATAAGAGGCACATGAGCCATATCACTCACCTGAGTCACCTTGACCTTGCAGTTGTTCAGTTGTACTTTTTAAAGATTTTTTATCATCTTTATTCCCATGGAAATTTTTTACCCAATATAGTGTTTCCCATCTAGCCCCAAAGGTCACAACATAACTGTGATACAAGGTCAAATATCATGGTATGAAATGTATTGTAAGGTCTTGCCATAAGGATTTTGTTTACATAATATGAAAGCCCTACCTTGAACAGTTCAGGAGATGTTACCTAGGTTAACTTTTTTTAAAAGTAGGTAAAAATCCCAGGTCAAAAACTTTGGTACCAAAACAAAGGATTTGTCACAAGGAATGCATACATGAATCATAAAAGCTATATATCACTCTCCATTCAAAAGTTATGAGCAAGGTTAAAGTTTTGGTTAATTTGGAAATTTGGGTGAAACTTCAAGGTTATGGTCAAAGATCATGGTATGAAATGTAAGGTCTTAACATAAGGAATCTATATACAACATATGAAAACCCTACCTTAAATAGTTAAGAAGATACTGTCTATGTTAGGTTTTCTTAAAAGAAAGATCTAACTCCAAGGTCATCACAAGGTGAAAACTTTGGTACCAAAACAAAGGTCTTGCACATATAAAATATCAGAGCCCTATCACACACCATTCAAAAGTTATGAGAAAGGTTATAATTTCAGATAGATAAACAAACAGGACAAGACCAATATTCCTACCCTATGGGTCACAATTTGGACAAACTTGAATCTACACTACCTGGGATTCTTGTATATTAACATGACTAACCACAGCCCTGTTGTTCTTGAGAAGATTTTCAAAATACACATGTAAAACTTAGATCCCCTATTTTAAACCCACCCTACCCCTGGGGCCATGATTTGAACAATCTTCAATCTACAGTATGTCAGGAAGCTTTCATGTATGTTTCAACTTTTACAGTCCAGTGGTTCTTGAGAAGATTTTTTAAGGACCCACCCTATTTTTTCTTTTTCTTTGATATCTCCCCTTTGAAGCACCTTTTCTTTTGAACAAATCTGAATTCCCTTTACCCAAGGATGATTTGTGCCAAGTTTGATTGAAATTGACCCACTGGTTCTGGAGAAGATGTCAAAATGTTAAAAGTTTACAGAGGACAATGGACAGAGGGGCAGACACCAGGCAAGAAGTGATCAGAATACAGCCTTCTTGTCAATGAGCTTTCAGCTCAGGTGAGCTAAAAGATTAATGTCTCAATTAAGCATTCAATGAATTAAAAATTGTGAAGTGCTGTATTAGATTTTGAAATTAAAGTAAAGGCAGAGAAGATGCCATCCCATGGTGGAGGGAATACCTGAAAAGAGCATGTAATTTTGAATTTACATTCACCAATGTTTTATAACTAATAAATGTTTGCTGTTTCATTGTATCATATTAAGAAATAAATACCAATCTTAAAAACTTCACTGGGACATTACAAGAAGTAGTCACATGATCAAAGCCCAGTGAAGTTTTTAAAATGGTTATTCACTTCTTTGCTACTTGTGTATGCATTTGAAATGAACAGACTTAATATATTAGATATAAATCTAGCTAGAAAACTGACATGTCAAAAAGAACCTCACAATAAATATACTGGACATAAAAAGTTAGGGATCTTGGGCATTTTGGTTTGATAAAGTTTTTGGAAGAAATTTATAGTGAAATACCACATATAGATGGATTGAGAAAACATTTTGTGACTCAACTCCGAGTCACTGTATGTTTCTTCACAATTTGCATGTGCCCATGAGCTGCATGATAAAAATGTGGTACTCTTTGGGTAGTTGTGCCAGGCAGACAGTCAGTCAGTGAACATCACTATGTTATTAATAAAGTACATAACAATTGCATGTGACTTAAGTAAAGGTATGCCACCACAAAGACGTCATTTAGAGGCAAATGAGTGCAATCAAGCAATCGGAATGCTTCAGGTTGGACAAACCTAGCAAGATGTTGCTATCCGGTTTGGTGTGTCCCAGAGTGTCATCTCAAGACTCTGGACATGATTTCAAGGGACTGTTACAGTCGATGAGAGGCCTAGGAGTGGCAGACCCTGTGCCACAACGCAATGGCAAGACAGGTACATTGTGACATTGGCACAGAGACAGCATTTTCATGCTCCAAGACTGACTCATCAGTTTAATGTTGCAACAGGCCTGCACATTACATCCCAGACTTTAAGAAACTGACTACATACTACTAATCTTGGGGCTTACAGGCCAGTAGTGCATCCCAGACTTCTCCCACATCATCCACGAACATGCTTGGAATTCGCACATCAACATGTGAATTGGGATAGACGACATTGGGAGCCAGTACTGTTCACCGATGAGTCCCGATTCTGTCTTCGATGGTCATAGGCATGTGTGAAGAAAGGCCAGACAGAGATACAGCCAGGCATTGGTGGCTGAACACAATCGGGTTTGGGGGTGGCTCTGTGATGATTTGGTGTGGGATCTCTCTGGCGGGTCGCACTGACATGGTAGCCATCAGAAACAGCACACTGATTGCTCTCTGATACAGGGATGAAATTCTTCACCCAGTCGTCAGGTTGTTTGCAGGTGCATTCGAGCCAAATTTCATTCGATGGACAATATGAAAAGCAACTGAGATCAAACCAAGTATTGCTGAAACTCTGAGTCAATTTTAGACATGTTCTATAAAGTTCAGGTTGTCTTTCATGCCAGATTTCTTCACATCATTCAGTGACATGTTGTTGTGTGCACTATGCCACAAAAAAGTCAATAAATGAAATCGAGATTTCTGAATAATACTGATGAAAAATGATGTCAGCATGTTAGTAATTTAAAGATATTGCATGCCATAGAAAGTGCATTTATCTTATTGATGTATTTAAAAATGCTGATAAATGTGAAAATCAAAAGGGGTCTTCTTCTACCTTATCCAAGTACATGTATTATGTATAAAATTTATGAAAATCTTTCAAAGGAAACTTAAGTTATCGTGTGCCATATAAAGCACTGACACAGAGAGAGTGATTATTACAAGCCACTTGCCAGATGGGGGTACCCTGCTGCACACTATGATAGTGCAAGATTTTCGAATAACATTTAAACTAGCCTATACTATGTCAATTTTTTCCTGATCGTGATTTTGTGTTATGATTATTTTACTGACAATTTCTGTCCTCATCTTTCTGAGAGAGTGTGTTTGTATCTAATGGAGCACCAAATATTAATAATATTCTTTACATTTAAACTACATGCCGAGGAGTGACTTGAATACCCCCACCAAAGAGCCATATCTCTGCCAAAATTGCCAAAACTTATCAGACTAAACCAAAATAAGTACTTAACCTGCATATTCTCAAGATATATCTTATATTCTAATTCAAAAATGTTCATGTATGACTGAGATAATTGTGGACTGTTTAAAATTTTCTAAATCCAAGGGCATAACTCTGCCAAATATAGAACCAAATGAAAACTCAACCTGGATATTTTCATGATGTATCTGTATGCCATATCTCAGTTGGATATGTGCATATGCAGCAGAGATATTCATGGAATGACAGATGATGGACAAGCAGAAAAACGTAACACTACAAGGTCTAGCCATTTCATGGCTGAGGCATAAAAAAAGAACTCAGTTTCACCAGTAGGGGACTAAAAAGAACTCACCAAATACTTTATGGAAGGAGTTTCTGCAGTGAGGTGAGTATGGAGGTTCTATGAGATGACCAGTCTTAGGGTACTTTATTAACTGAAACCGATGTTTATGTTCTGCAGGCACCAGTTCCATAAAACGCTCATTAAAGCTGTAATTCAAACACATGTCATCTTCTCCCACAATGCACAGCACATTTGCTTCACTCTCCCATGCCTACAAAAACACAAGGTCTATAGATCTTTTGTGTATATAAGCACTTAAAATTTTACTGCTTTTCATAATTAATAGCTATAGGTAAATGCAACTATTTCCAATGACAAATTTTTAGATTTAAACTAGAAAACTGACAAGTCAGTAAGGTCTGTGCAATAGTGTCTGATGAATGGACAAATGAAAATCTTCCCACAGAAACTTAAGGTATTGCACACCATAGAAAGTGCTGGTCATTAGATGGATGGAAATCTGAAAATTAAAAGGAGTCTTCCTCTGCCTAATCAGAAAATTGTGTACAAAATTTATGGAAACCTCATCATGTAATCTCATGTTCCTCTGTGACATAAAAAAGCTATTACCTTTATATCAATAATATTAAAATATTCTAAGTCGCATAACTCTGTAATGACAAAGCCAATAAATCTGAAAATTGAAAGAGGTCTTCCTCTTCGTAGTCTGAAGAACTGGCATAAAAACATAAAACAATGAGCTGCTACTAGTAGCTGCTGACAGAGACTAATGGAAAAGAGATGTTATATCTGCGGTCCTTCAGTTTTCCCAACAAAATACAACCACAGTACATGGGCCTGAACTGAATCAAAAGTTATTGTGTGCCACAGAAAGTGCTATAATTTTGTCAATATTGAAAAATTCTACCTTACTTAGTATAGTCACAGCAAAACCAATAAAACTGAAGACCAAAAAGGTCTTCCTCTGCCTGACCAGGTATTATGTATAAAATTTATGAAAACCTGCTCAAGATTCTTAAGTTATCATCGCCATAAGTGCTGACAGATGGACCAATGGATAGACAGAGTGATTACTATAGGAAATTCGCCATTAGGTTGGGCCCTAAAAACAACACAATTACAAATACCATTCTGTGAAAATTATGGCATCAAATGGAAGACTTCTGACTAAAATTTTTGTTTTCACATACATACAGTGAAACCTGTCTAACATGACATCCACTGAGAGACTAATTTTGTTTTGTTGAATTACAGTGTAAAGAGCTCATATGAAAAAACAAGAGTCCCACAGGCCGTAACAGTCAATCGTGTACCACAGCCCATACACAGACCCATAAGGGAGTCTCATATTTGCATTGAAGCCTCATTCTGGAGTCTTTTGCACACAGGTTTATGATCTTTCTAATATACATACAATTCCCACTCAATTACATTTGAAGGAAAGATGAAATTTAAAGCATTTAAATCAGCCATTATTAATTACCCTCCCCCCCCCCCCCCTCCTATTTTCCCCTCCTTTAGTTGAATTATATCTGCAGTTTTGGGCAGCTATATCCTTTCCTCGAAATGTGTGTTCATTTTTCATTGAACATGAGAAGAATAAAAGAAAATGGCTTCTCCCTCCCCCTGGAATTGGTACCCCTGCCCCAGGAGTCATGAAATTTCCAATTTAAGTAGACAGCTTTATCATCTTTCTAAATATGTTATCAGTTTCTATTCAGTTTTAGCAGAAGTAAAGATTTTTAAAAATTGATGTACATTAATAATATTAATTATGACCACTTTGGTCCCAACCTGAAGTCAGAACCACAACCCCAGAGTTCATGATGTTTGTAATTTTGGTAGAAGGTTCCTAGTGTACACTTACAATACGGCCAAGTTACCCCCCCCCCCCCCCTCAGTCTAAACTGGCTTGACCATTAAGGCCATGGATATGTGCACAGAAATAATTGTCACAATACATAAGATTAAAGGAGATTTCTGCTGCAGAAGCAGAGAAAAATTTTTCTAAGATTTAAAACATTTTCACTTTATAAACATATTGGCCCACCCCTTTTAAACCTGAGCTCCTGACCTGGCTAGGGGCAATGCTTTTCACAAATTAAGTACATGTAGATTAAGGTTTCATGGACATTCAGTTTATTTTAGGTAGAGGGCCTCATGGACTCATAACTATACATTTAGTTTTACTTATGCATATGTAGGACGAGAAAAGATTTTATACAATTTAAGACATCTCACATTAGCATTTTTTGCAGGTTTGGACCCACCATGAGGCCCTGGGAGAGCTAAGATCATAAACTTCACAATTTACATTCCTCTTTTCCTAAAAAAGCTTTGAACCAAAAATGGTAATAACTGGCCTTATAGTTTTCAAGAAACAGTTTAAAAAGTAAAATTGACAATACTCATCTCACAACGACAGACCAACAACATTTGGTCACCAGAGAGACTCAGGTGTGCTAAAAATACAAATTTGCAAGTGAAAGTAAGGATTGAAATATACAATGAAAAGCGTTACATGGCTGTAAGATTAGAGAGGTTCAACTGTATAAAGATATGTACATTGTATATATGAACTAGCACCTACCCTTATGTAGTACTCATCAGTCGGTTGATAGCATTCTGTCCAATGAATTCCCTCTGATGTCATCTTGATTTTATCTAATCTAAATCTGACAGAAAACCATATAAATTTACTGATGAATCATATCAAATATATTTCTTCTTATTCCAAGACTGTATATTGCAAAGTAGAAATAAATTTCACTTTTGAAATGCATTATGTATATTTATACGAAAGTTCATTTCCAGAAAATTAGTGATTGCAATACAGTAGACCATCTGTATCTCAAGTATGGGTTCTCAGATACACTTATTATTTTCAGAGAAAACTTTCCATTTAGGACCGATGTCTATGCTGTTTCTAGAGTTCTTTTTTACAATTCAATTCAAAAGTGATTGCTTCAAACACATAAACTAATATTTTGCTGCATTCGATTACAAGAAAAACATACTTGAAAATAAATGTATATAAATCTTGTTTTTATTATCATTTTTGTTTTTAACCGAGATTGGCACTCTGCTCTCCTCTGTTTTATCACAAAGAGGTATACAGCGGCATCACGGATATGCACGGTGAGATGCGCAATGGCTTCTACAGAGATCCTCTGTATCTGAACTGAAAGTCTTTCTTGTGCAGAAAAAAATAACTTTAAAGTTGCCAACAATTTTGAGGGTCCACTGTGTTTTGGACAATTGTTTTCTACTTGTGTTGCATGGAACATGCATAAAAATGTGATTTCTTTCGTCTGAAGAACGAATTAGACAGAAATCAATGTCTACTTGGTAATAATAATGAATGGATTATTCCAGAATTTTTTTAAGTTTTCAGTTCGAATACTTTTTCAAGTATGTTCAATCATGCGGTTCAATAGCCGGTTTCAATAGAGTCCAAAGTCAAATCAGTTTAGGACGACACATTCAGCTGGTAACACGCCTAAATTTTTGGAAATTTTATTCTTTTTCTTGTGTGATAAATTATACTATATGTATAATAAAGCTGCTACGTGTCGTTGCTAGTCCAATTAATGTGTTGTGTTGATTTATTACTGATCTTGTATCAGGAATGAATGGGTTTCAAAGTAGAACTTGTGTTCATAAATGATTTAAAAAAATTCCTGATATCTCAAACATGGTCATCTCAAATATCTCACTATGTCAAAGTGTCTTCAAGGTGCAAAGTCCTAATTTCACTTCAAAGTCAGTCATTAATTTTCTGGTCTGCAAACATACTTGGTCTTGTTACATCACATATTCTCACCAGAGGCTCTTCACACTAGTAATAATGGGCCACTGTTAAGTACCCCCCCCCCCCCCTTATGCAAGGTATGACAGCATGGGTATTTATTGCAGTCTTTGAACATAAAATGAGTAATTTCAAAGCCAATCATGCATAACCCCACCATATGTAATGGACAGTGTTTCAATAATATGCATAACCCCACCATATTTAATGGATAGTGTTTTAATGATATGCATAACCCCACCATATTTAATGGATAGTGTTTTAATGATATGCATAACCCCACCATATTTAATGGATAGTGTTTTAATGATATGTATAACCCCATCATATATAATGGATACTGTTTTAATGATATGCATAATCCCACCATATTTAATGGATTGTGTTTTAATGATATGCATAATCCCACCATATTTAATGGATAGTGTATTAATGATATGCATAACCCCACCATATTTAATGGATAGTGTTTTAATGATATGTATAACCCCCCATATTTAATGGATAGTGTTTTAATGATATGCATAACCCCACCATATTTAATGGATAGTGTTTATATGCACTTAATTATTTACAAGTTTGATAGATTGTATTAATTGTATTGTTTAAGTTCCAAGAAACATATACAGTTCATAAGTTTAATATTTTTTTTTTACAAAGAAATAATAAAGATACATAAAGTCAATACAAGGAAGGTAAATGGACCTAAATTCAATGTATAGAAAGGTGATGTTTATGAAATAATATTATAGTTATATAACTGTAGTGAATATAAAATATAATATGACAAAATTTAGGATAACATCAGCATTATATATGCAGTTCTGTTCTTATATCTGAAAACTAATATATAAATATTTTCCTAATTTACACATAATTCTGTGACATTTTCTGTTTATAATAACAAGTGAACTAGTTTTTAAGTAGAGGGTAAATAGAGAGATATATGCAAATTAAGACTTTCAAAGTGCATGAAAATAATAATCATGAAACAAAAATGTATTAGATAAGATAACTTACGCTTTATCATTAGCATGGAAAATAGAGAAAATGAACTGAAAAGAAACCATTATGATGACGGCCAGGCACAAAAACACATCATCATTAAACATATGTCAACACAGTAAAGACAAGTTTTTAACCCCTAGCATAAAATAAAACTCCAAGTGATTGCCCAAGGTACAGAGAGGAATGCACAGTACTTTGTATAATATTTAAAACATTGTTTGAATATTGCGTATTTTTGTAGTGGTATATGAATTATCTTTTAAATTTGTCTTTTTTCATTTCTTACGTGATAAATTTTTTAACTACAGTGCAATATCTATATCCCATTCAAGCTTGGAAATCAATACTGCAAGCACAAGATCTGCATGGTTATTATATAATGGAATGTTTTATAGAAGAAAAAAAAGAAACAGAAATGTTTTTCTTTGAATTACAATAACTTTACTTAATTCTTTTAATGGGAAAAAATAGCAGTCGACAACATTACTATTATTTATACTGCAAGTGTTATGTATCAAATAAACATATAAACATTAGGGAAAGTCTTTTAACTCAAAATGAAAGACAAGTTTTTATATCTCGAACTCTCAGATATCTTGAAGTTTTGAGGAAGATCCTCAGACTTCAAGTTACAGATATTTTACTGTATTTCATATAATAACACTATGAAAATGATTTTACTGAGACAGTTTACAAGTGTATATTTATATTATGTTTCTCTTTAGTGACTTTATATAACTATTGTGACATCACATCAACATTAACTGCCCTACACTCCAAAAGCATAACGAGCAGTGAGCAGCAAAAGGACATAAGGCATGTACTGGTTAACATTAGACAGATTAATGATACAGTTGATTCTCGTTAAATTGATTAGGAAAATATAATTCCATGCTTTCTTTATTTACTGAGGATTGTAAACAGCCCTATGACTAGGCTGGAATATCCTCTCCTTGGAAGGTTAGGAAATTGTGGCAGTATGGTGATGAATTGAATATACAGGCTATCAATTGATAGATTGGCAATAATAATGTCTTGTTAACAAAAATATAGTTACTTCTTTTCTTTCAAAGTTGGCTTTATAATGGAAAAATTATATAGCAGGAAAAATGTTTCTGATAGAACTGGCATTATAGCGAAAATGGCAATCCATGAATCAAAGGGCTATAACTTTACACTTTGATTCCTATGTGTAGCTGTGTGTACTTCATTTACTTACTCTGAGTTCATTATATCTCCACCACTGTATTTAAAAGGAGCATCAGAGTAAAACGGTACTCCACTCACCAGGACAACACCTTTGACCTTCAAAACAATGTGTCTGTTAACCCAACACTGGCTCTTGGATGGCAAATTAAACAAACGACCTTCAAAACAAATCTGTTAACCCTAACCCAACACTGACTCAAGGATGGCAAAATGAACAACTGACCTTCATAACAATGTGTCTGTTAATCACTACATACCCCCCAATACTGAATATAGATTCTCCGACTTTGTCATGTATATGTAATTGTGACATAAATTTCAAATAAAATTTTTCCAGGTCACAGAATGGTGGTGCATTCCTTTCTTACCTCTGTAACCCAGTTTACTCCTCAATAATTTAATTTTACTTGTAACATGCAATTTGATTGGCTTAGCACTCTGAAAAAATTTAGTTTACATTGAATAATGTAACTTGGTATGGGGAGACGCCCCCTTGACAACAAAGATGACACTACTTTTTACAGCTCTAGCTCTAAAGTTGTAAGGCTTCAATGAATTGAAAATCAAAGTGAACAGGACTAAAGTGACTCACTGAATGTTTAGAAATAACATTGATTTTATTACATTATAATTTAATTTTACTTGTAACATGCAATTTGATTGGCTGAGCACTCTGAAAAAATTTAGTTTATATTGGATAATGTAACTTGGTATGGCAAGACACCCCGTTGAGAACGAAGACAGCACTACATTTTACAATTCTAGCTCTAAAATTGTAAGGCTTCTATGAATTGAAAATCGTGCACAATAAAATGCATTTGTTTATACACATTTTTTTTTCATGATTTCAAACAAGACATATTTTCTTACAAGTAACAATACACAAAACACTGAAAAAATTCTACATAAATTCTGACACAACGATATCATATGTAAAATAATGGTAATCAAGTATTTGCAAAGTTTGCAGTTTCATTATAAAGATATTTTTATGAGAGAGAGAGAGAGAGAGAGAGAGAGAAATTGCTTGATCTGCCTATATAAGTACAAAAATGTGTCATGTCTTGTACAAAATGTGTTTTACATGACGTTACTTCCCATCGATTGACATAGAGCAGTGAATTGTTTACATATTTTACTGTGTTGGATTTTATTGCATGCTATGGTGAGTTATGAGGTAGTTTAAAACTTTTATGAAATCAAAAATGTTTAAATCGCAAATTCTATAGCACTTTCTGGTTTTCTATGTGATGTATTTTGTGTGATGCTAGATCTAAACTTTCGCTTTCTGTCTGAGTGAGTATAACGTCTATCTTGGGCTGTGAATAAAACATCAGACCTAAATATGGACCCTGAACATATCTTCTGTTATTAAGGTTCATTGCAAACTTAACCTTACGTTTTCAAATTTCATGAACAAAGTACATGTTTCATGCGAAGAACCAAGATGGCTTCTTTCACGTTCGACACTTTGTCAGTATGTTGCTAAGTGAATCATTGCGCAGTACATTTTTTATTTTACATTTAAATCATAAATTAAGACTTGTACACTGTAATTTTGACTTTTTAAATTAAATTATAAGGAATGAAGCTAATTTTGACCTATGTTATACGATATAATGTAACTTGGTGCAGTTTACACTTATAATCCGCTTTGTGAATTATAAACTAAGTTACATTATATCATATAACATAGGTCAAAATTAGCTTCATTCCTTAATTACTGGCAGTTAAGGTCTATGTGGCAGAGTATGATTGTCAGTTACTCGGACAAGTACATAGTTCGTTTTTTTTTCCAGAAACTCTTACTTTCTCCCACATTAACAGCCCCCTGATGTCGTCAGACTACAAATAACTTATTTGAGCTTCTGTGGCATTTCATGGTATAACTGTATTTAATCCAAATGAACATTAATTCATTAAGTCTATCAATTTACTTACTTCATGACCAAAGTTGAATTTGTGGAACAGGCCAAAAACAGTACATTCCCAAGACTCTTTTGAAATCTAATTTTGGGGCAGAAAAATCTGGATTTATAAGAATGTTCTTGCACATAAACAACTTAGAACTAGATCTGTACTAACTGGGATAACCCTCTCCCCCCCCCCCCCCCAATTGTAAAGCTTATCCACAATGGCCTGGGCAAATTGTAGAACAAACAGACAGACATAGTGATTCCTATGTATACACATCCCTAAAAGTTTGCTTGCAGAGAGTATGACAAATGGAATCACATTCACAACACTACTATGGAAGTATAATTTTCAACAGGTATGTTACTGTATTCCCTGTAGCAAGTTCATATACCTGTGGCACTCGTCTACAGAGCTCCAATGCAAACATTCCACTTTTGGACAGGCCAATTACACATATCTCACCATTCTTTACACATGGCAGTCCAGCAAACCATTCAGCACTCTCCTTGAAAACAATTACTGTACATGTAAGTGTCATGAGAAATTTTTCCTTGTATATGAAAACAAGAGGCCCATGCGCCACACCGTTCGTAGTATGAAATGAAAGGTCTTGCTGTAAGAAATCTATTTACCATTGTGTCAAAACGTCTTGCCATAAAAAACTATATACAAAATATGAAAGGCTTACCTAAAGTAGTTCCAGATATATTAATAGATTGTGTTTTCTTAAAGGTAGGTCAAACTTTGACTTCAAGGTCACAAAGAAAAAAGCCATGATACGAAATGAAAGGTCTTGCAATAAGAAATATATATGCAATATTTAAAAGATCTATCTTACATACTTCAGGAAATACTGAATAGGTCAAATTTTTATTAAAAGTAAGCCAAACTTCCAAGTCAAGGGCATAAGATCCCACACCAATGCACCACATGAAAGGTCTTGCTGTAAAGAGTGTATAAACAAATAGATAGCCCTAACTTAAATAGTTCAAGAAATATTTTTAAAAGATTTTCCCTATATATCAGCATATAAAAACCCCTGGGAATCGTGATTCGAACTTTACTTTATGTCTAGAAGATATATTGTAAATTTCAACTTTTCAGGTTCAGTGGTTCTTGAGAAGATGATTTTTAAAGATTTTTGCTATATATTCACATGTAAAACTTTGATCCCCTATTGTGACCTCAACCAAACCCCGGGAACCATGATTTGCACAAACTTGGAGTTAATCCACTTCAGGAAGATTTAATGTAAATTTCCACTTTTCTGGCCCAGAGGATTTTGAGAAGAAGATTTTTAAAGATTTTAGCTATATATTTGCATGTAAAACTTTCATCCCCTACTGTAGGCCCACCCAAGCCACAGAGGTCAATGATTTTAACAAAATTGAATCTGCACTATATCGTGAAGCTTTTATGCAAATTTCAACTTTTCTAGTCCAGTGGTTCTTGAGAAGATCTTCAAATGACCCCATTCTATTTCTGCCTTTTTGAGATTATCTCCCCTTTGAAGGGCATGGTCCTTCATTTGAACAAACTTGAAATCCTTGAATTCTCTCTACCCAAGGATGACTTGTGGCAAAATTGGTTGATGTTGGATCTGTGGGTCTGAAGACGTTCAAAATGTGAAAGTTTGCAAGAACAATGATAACAGACAACTTCTGATAAAAAATGCTCACTTAAGCTTTAGCTTAGGTATAAAGCTTAAAGAAAATCCTCCCCAACCACACAGGTAACTCTGATACAATCCTATGGATGCTTACAATGAAATAATCCAATGAAATTTCAATCATAGAATCTGGTAAATCTTCATATGCAAAAAATGGCAGAGATAAGACAGAAAACCCTCTAGAAGCCAGCAACGCTGCTCGATGGTCATATAGTCCCCCTCCACTCCCAAACATGTCAAGCACTCCAGGAAATGGCCCAGGTCCTAAATTAGAAAGCACATACCATTAAATAACTAATGCAAAATTCCTTACATCAACACAGAAATTTAAAATTTCAACTAGATAAATTTGAAAGCTATATGAAAAATACTTGGACAGAAACTAAGGTCAGAGGCTGCACTTCCTGTGTCAATATAGTCAGGTTAAGGTCACAGCATGAGAAGTTCACATTCTGATAGATTGTATTCTGCCAATTCTCTTTTTTTTTATTCCATTTATAAAATGTCAACGATCTGTAAGAATCTGTTTTTAAACAACTTCTTTTTCTTTACAAGGTTATATGGCAAACCAATAAATATCATTTTGAAATTATTGAAGAGTTCCAAATTTGATTGGTTTCTAACCAACAGATATATTTTAATGACAGTTAATTGTGTGTACGTTTTCTCATGGCTAATGAGTAGAAACACAAAATCAAATGGAGTTTCTGACGATGAACAAGGTTCATCTGCATATACATGAAGTTGGGCATTCAAATCAGCTGTAAAATATCAGCAAAATGTGTTATTAATTTACATGTAAGTGACTTTGAACTGAATAGGATAGGTTAATTAAGTCACGCTCCCCAGGGAGCTATGTTGTCTGCCTACAACTCTTGTTCGAAACTGCTTATCCTAACAAGTTCATACCTCCTCACAAGAATATAGGTCAAGTTTGTACTTAGGTCTGGTAAAAAAAAAAATCTCTGGCAGAGTTATGCCCCTTGGACTTCAAACAGTTCATAATTTCTGCTCATTATCTCAGTCATACATTGTGACATAGACAGAGATATATCATGAGAATACACAGGTTGAGTACTTATTTTGGTTCAGCTGATAACTTTTGGCAGAGATATGGCTCTTGGGCAGGGGCATTCATATCACTCAACATTTAGTTTAAATGTTAAGGTGATAAGTACATAATACAGTTGTACAAGATGCTATCCATTTACACTAAAGTTTAAAAGACACATTTTTATATATGATTTGGAACAAAAGTTGGCAATATATCAAGGGAGCACTGTATATTATCATGAGTTATCTAGGTCAAATCAGGGTAGTATTGGAATTGAACACTGCTAGTACATGGATCTTAATACACTCTGAGGCAAAGCAAAATATTTGATTGACATACAAGCTGTGGTAAATCCCTTATTAGACCTAGATAACACATTTGTTTCCCATGTAACCCAATCTGATATAAAATGATCAGACTTCTTAGATCCGTACCATATACTCTGTGTACACACAGTATATGGCAGTTGTACGGATCTAAGAAGTCTGATTTTGATTAAATTTACTCTATGTGACCTACATCATCAATTTATTTCCTAAATAAACTAAATAACAAATTTATTTCCTATGTAACCTAAATAATTAATTTTCTATATTAAGATTTAACATAACAGTTTACATAGAAAAATGGGCTTTTCCTGTGTGATGTCAAAACATTATCATGTGCATACGGAAAACAAAAGCTTCGCAAGGCAGGGTATAGTTCCTTGCAATAAGTGTCTTAAAGTTTTGCTATGAAGTCCAGTAGTGACCTTTGACTTTTTGACCCAAAATATACAGGTTTTTTCTTCTCTTGGTAACAAAGTTATATGTGAAGTTTAGCTATATGTGAAGTATGAAAACAATCAAGTACAAAATGCGCCCTGTAGTCTCTACAAGCTCAGCATTACACACACATTCACAGAAATGGTCCTACTACTACGGGTGTATTCCTTCTTCCAATGAATTGTTAGAAGATAATAACCATTCTTATGTCATGCAAGTTTTTACAACTGCCTACAGCTTTTCCATCAAAAAGAATGTATGTGTCATTCTTGTTACTGGTATATAGGAAATAATGGGTCATTAGATACCATAGTGCAGACTACACATGTAGACTCTATACACAAGAAGTGAAACTCACCCGGTGGCGTGAACAGTACACCCCTAACATTCTTATGCCTCACTTTCTCTCTTTGGACATTTTTATGTTTGTACCATCTGTACAAATCTAGTGTAGCCAGAGGCTCTGGGGGTGGATCAAACAAACTTCCCCAGGAGTGGTGGCCTTCTAACACTGACAGAGTCACAACTATTGGTGTGGTCACATCCTTTTTCAGCAGTCGAACATTCTCTCTATCAGAGGGTTCAGGCTTCATGCTCCACAATAAGCCCATCGGTTCCACTCCTAAAGTGTTATGTAGAATTTATATAGATATTGTCATAAAAGTCCAATCTTTTCACATTGTACATTAACATATTACCAGTAGCCAATTTGAAATTATTTTAACAACTGTAAATTACTGTGTTTATGACACCAACCTGTGTATGTTCCTTGTACAGAGGTCTGGTTCTCCACAATCACATGACCTTGATCTGTTGCAGTATAACATCCAAAGGATGAAAACCTTAGCTTCCCTTCTTGTAGAGAGGCTTTCATTGTAACAGGGCTATTCTTGGGCAGACCATCCACTTTGATGTGTACTTTTTCATCCACTAATGCTTCTTGTGGAGTTGCCAATATTCTGACACTAGACATGTGGAAGGCTGATGTGGAAAAGCAACTGACCCTCTGCACTGCAACCATATTTGAAAATACTTCTGAAAAATATTAAAATGATTGAATGGGAATAATCCTTATAATGCCATACTTTTATCTTTGTTTTACATCTTACTCTATTTGAGTATGTTACCATCCAGCCAGGCAAAACAAAAATCCATAAAAACAGTCAATACATATGCAACAGGTAAAAAATGCAAATTTTCAGACCAGAATTTGAATCCTGACCCCCTGAATCTCTAGTCAGGTGCTTTAACAACTGAGCTATCTAGACACCAGAGATTGAACCCGTCTAGTACCAAATGTAACAGGAAGGGAGAATTTGCAAAAGTCAGATGGGTTTAATCACTGGTTGCCAGATATGGCTAAGTTGTTACAGGACCTGACTTGAAATTCAGGGGACCCAGGTTCAAATCCCGGTCTTTTCCATTATATTTTCTCCCTTCCTGTTACATATGGTGTTGTTGACCACTCCTGGATTTGCAGGTGAGTCATGTCTTGAGCAAGAAAGTCTGGGTTGTGTGTCTTCAAGGGTGAAGACAATTTAAGGAGGGAGGAATGTAGTGTTCAGACAGGTTCAATCACCCAGGTGGCCAGATAGCTCATTTGGTAGAGCACCTGACTAGAAATTCAGAGGACCCAGTTTCCAATCCCAGTCTGGTCTGTTGCATTTTCTCTTTCTGTTACACATTACAAAAAGGAGCACAACTTTTAAAAGTTTTTACTTATAATTATAAAAAATTATAATCTGTAAAATGCATGCAAATAAAAAAATCTTTGCATGCTAATGAATTAGTCTGATTATGAATAAATGACACCAGATTGAAGTATTTATTGGGAGAATGGCAAGCTATAAGAGATGTGTGTGTGTGTGTGTGTGTGTCTTCACTGGATTTTTGTGAAATTAAGGTACCCACCTGCAGCTGTGTATAACAAAGAAATAACTTGCCATGACCTATCAGTGCTTTTCTTGGTAAAATGTTAAATTATATACATGATTCCGGCCATGAGGAAAATATTTTTGTAATCTACTGTATGTTACTAATGATAAGTATCTCATTAACCAACACATTCTTAACAAGTATTTTTTTTTACCATGGTGATATTCAATAAAAAAAATTGAAAAATAGGAACATTTAATATTATACTTTTGGAAGCAGGGCTCAACACTTGTCTTTTCTACCTTTTTTTGGCAGCATAACTATTTTATGAACTAATTTATTCATGATAATTATCATTTTTGCTTGATTAAATTAAACAAAGACAAAAAAAAAAATATCTAATTTTAGAATGAACTAAGAGTATTGAATAACTTCAGTACTTCATTTTTTTTAATCATCATTTGTCCATTATGACATATTCCTAGATTTTGTACCAGTTTTAAGTTGAGAATTTGTAAATATCTAAAGGATTCCATCTTCGACAACCTTCAAGTATGATAGATGAAATTATTCAAGCAACCTCATTCAAGACAAGTTAGCAACATCACTTAGAAAAGTTGGCAACATCACTTAGAAAAGTTAGCAACATCACTTAGAAAAGTTAGCAACATCACTTAGAAAAGTCCAAACACTACACTACTTTCAGTGTAAATTCAAATGGCAATGAAACAAAGCATGGGATTCACAAAAACAGAGATCTAAAGCAAGGGATTCAGAAAAGCAGAGAGAAAAGCATAGCTTGGGATTCACAAAAGCAAAGACAGAGAACCATATGGGATTCAGAAAAACAGAGATCTGCAGCAAGGGATTTTTAGAAAAACAGAGACATCTATAGCATGGGTATCAGAAAAAACAGATACAGAGAACCATAGCATGGGTATCAAAGAAACAGAGACATATCTGAATTTTGAAGTCATCATTGCAAATGACCTTTGGCATCTTTGAGGATCAAAAGTACGTGTTACAAATTATTTTAGAGTTAAATGATGGTGAATTTCTTCAAATGACATGCATGTAGATTTATAAGCCCAGAAATAAAACAGGCATACAAAGTGGGTGGTTCTGAGTGCCTTTCCTTGTGGTGTTATATAGTATATCAAATAATGATATACTTATGTGTATCCACAGGCTAATGATGTTCTAAATATCTATAAGTAAAAAAAACTGTTAATACAATGTAGTTTGTTTTGCAGGAAGAAAATTTTTTATTATTATAAATATTTAAAACGTCAAGTGCCTGTGTGTGTATCTTATGTGTGTGGTGTGAAACATCCATGTACAATGGATAAACTTTACATATCATATTTTTGGATTGAAAGTACTTCTGGTTGTTGCAGGCATTGCAAAGTAGAAATGTAGAAATTTGATGTGACCTTGAAAGAAATTTATCAACGACAGAGGGAGAATTAAAAACAAAGGTAATTAGAATGTGATAAATAAGAACATCTGTCATAACACACAAGAGGCACACAGACCTTAATAGTCACTGGAGTACCATAGCCTACACAAAGACCATGCATTTAGTATTTCTTCACACGTCTGAGAATAAAAAAGATTTTCTAAAATTTAATACTAGTACATTTTCACTAGAAAGCCATTATTAGCCCCACCCTAAGGGCCTAATCTCCTAACCCAGGGGTCATGATTTTCACAATTTAGGTAGAGATCTTTGTGGACATCATAATGCATGCATTCAGTTTTCTCACACATCTGAGAGCAGAAAAGAAGATTTTCTATGATCTAATAGATCTTTACTATATATTGGCCCCACCCTGAGAGACTGAACTCCTGACCAAGGGGCCATGAACTTCACAATTATTGTAAAAAGGGCTATATGGTCATTTTGATTTTTCTCCCCCCCAGTTTTGGCCTCTGACCACGAGGCAATGCTGGGAAGCCAGGATCGTAAACTTCACAATTTACATTCTTTTCACAATTAGGTAGAGATGTTCATAGACATAATAAGCATGCATTTAGTTTTTCTCACACATGTCCGAGAGTAGAGCTACTAGAAGATTGATTGATTATATATTGTTTTTATGTCCCGCTCGTGAATATTTCACTTATAAAATATATGGAGATGTCACCATTGCTGGTGAAGGGCTGCAAAATTTAGGCCTATGCTTGGCGCTTAGGGCCTTTGAGCAGGGAGGGATCTTTATCATGCAACACCTGATGCGACACGGGGACCTCAGTTTATGCGGTCTCATCCAAAGGACCGTCCCATTTAGTCGTCTCTTACGACAAGCAAGGGATACTGGGGATCTATTCTAACCCGGATCCCCACGGGGCAGCTACTAGAAGATTTTCTAAGATTCAATATATTTTTACTACATACTAGTGATCTAATTGATTTTTCAGGCAATGAAGGGGCAAGCATGCCATTCGTCTTATTATTGTTGAAGGTAATTTCAAGATAGAAATATTAGGTTGGTAATTTACCTTAACTTTATAGGGATGCATGGTATCACACAATTAAGTATTGAATTGAGATTTGAGAACTGTGATCTACAAAGATCGACATTAATGTTCTTCTTTAATCTGGTTCTAAGCATCAAGGTGTTGGGAAGGCAATGGAGGTTGTCACACAAAATTTTCTCCTCAACGAAAGTGGAAAAATTTCCCTCAGATCTCGTCAGTTTATCTGTTTGTCAATAAATTGCGGTATGCTTCGCAACAAATTCCTGTGATTTTCAAAAAAAAAATAATTTACTCGCTATGTAGGTTTGTCATTGTATAAGGAATATTATGGCAAATCCCTCCCCCCCCCCCCCCCCCCAAAAAAAAAAAAAAAACCCCAGATACGAACAAAAACTTACACAAACACAAATCGACTGAGAACTTGGGGGCGGGGTGAGTTAGTTTTGTTTATTTTTTGACTGTTAATACACATACTTCGCATAACGCTGTTTATACATGTAGCCATTCTACGGTTGACGATCATGCACCAGTACAAGAATTCCTTATTTATCAGTTTATAAGAACACGGATCTCACTGATTCATCTATGTTATGTGACTCGATTGAGAGTTTCAAGTCATTCCTCGAAAAGGACTAATTTCTGCACTCTCTCATCCACTGCGACATCACCAAATTTGGGATCTGCAGTGTACCCATAGTAATAGGCGAAAACTGTAGAAGAGACCGCAGTCTCATTTGATCACGTGGTAGTACTTTCAGTTTGTGTCTACCTTGGAGGTATATAGAAGAATTCCGGATTGTGGAAAATAAAATGATCAATTAGAAATATGAATAAACTCTTTGAAGTCACTTTAAATGTCGTTTTGATTTCATGTATGTATATAGATAAGATAACTTTATTCCAGTTTTGGGCCCAGAGGGCGTAACAGAAATGACAATTTAAGGAGAAGAAAACATCAAAATGCAGAAAAGATTTAAAATACTAATTACAAACTCAATGCGGATGTAGCGTTGAAAATACTCAAACAAGTGATCCGTCCATGTGGATTGTACACATAAGTGATAGTATATATCAAAGTATTTACATAAATGTATTGTATTTACTAAATACATTTTTGTA
This sequence comes from Ostrea denselamellosa, assembly GCA_024699665.1. NCBI lineage: Eukaryota > Metazoa > Mollusca > Bivalvia > Ostreida > Ostreidae > Ostrea > Ostrea denselamellosa. The sequence goes on from JAMZEH010000014.1 coordinate 149,426, forward strand.
GTTTTACAGTCTCCCTTCTTTTTTTTTTTTTTCTAGTTTTGTAATTATTGTAATGTCTTCATTTGTCATTAACCATAAGAATTTGCCACTGTTTGATAAAGATTTTGTTAAGTCTATACAATTCTTGTTTCTCTCAATGCTATAAAATGGACATTGAGTGAGAAAATGCAGTTCATCTTCAACACAGTTAAGGTTACAAAATTCACGTATTAACCTCGCTTCCTATAAAATGAACACAACACTTTAATATAATGCCTGACAGCCAGCCGTACGTGCAGGATGCCGCCGTTTATTTTATATATAATAAATATATCAAATCAGAAAACTGGTTCATGTCAACATTTTTCATAACCCAACATGTATAAAATTCTCCACGAAAATACATCAGGGCCGGCCAGGAAAAAACTAGAGATAAAAAGATGGAATTTTCCTAGGAAAAACTCTAGGAAACCTGTGTCCGTTGCCAGGTGCCGCTGGATGTAGGGAGTTTGTGAACGGACTTCACAAAGTACAAACATGTAAAATTATATATATAAAAAGATCTCACAAACATACACAAAATGTAAACATAATTTACTGTACATGAAATGTTAAATATCGCTTATCTCGTGCAGTTCGGCGGCTAGAAGTGACCATCCTACAAAAATCCAACCTTAAAACCCCTTACTCTGCAATTCTATTGGTCAAACCATGGACCATACCACTAAATATAGACTATACCAATTTTAAATACACACAGTGAATACAACATTTTCCCGCTATACTATCGAAACGCGGGAAAATATTAAGTATTAACCTCGCTTCCTATAAAATGAACACAACACTTTAATATAATGCCTGACAGCCAGCCGTACGTGCACTAGACCATCAAAGAAAGGGCTGAGTAAACTAGTATTTACAAACCCAGTGTTTTAGAAACTAGCAAACGCTTTTCCAAAGAATCTAATATATAGCCATCCTTTGCTACATCCGTTTTCCATCTGCCGTGCCTCTTAAGACACCTCTCATCCACACTGGAATTCGCAGCCGCAGTGGCCCCTCCCGACCTAAGTGAATGCAATCCCAGATTGACCCCATCACCAACAATTGATTTCAAAAGAGCCAAAATGTTGCATCTAGCAGCTGTGTAGCTAAGCTTTTTGTTTTTGTAAATAAGCTTACAATTATCTTTAGAACGAAATATTGGTCTGAATATAAAAAAATTGTTGTCTACAGCATCACCCAAGAGAGACAAATATCTTGAATACATATCAAATGGACAAGCAGAAGTTGATCCTTTGCATATGAGTACCTCGTTTCCCCGTCTGTATTGATCAGTTTTGACTTTTACGAATGATCAATACTAAATAATCATCATGCAACTGAACATCATTAAATGTCAAAGAAACAAGCTCATCAAATCTCAAGAATCCAGCAAAACTAAATAAGATCATAGTAAGATTTCTTACAGTTAATAAGTCAGTGCTTTGCTGAAATTTATCACACAGAGCAATTATTACATCCTTAGTGATGGGCTCCTTCTTCTGTACCAGCCGACTCGATTTTCTTTTTGCAGCCTCTAGAATCGAAATTACATACGTGTTTTTGGTTGGATCCGATAAACCTACAGAGTCGTGCGCCCATTTGATAGCGTACACCGCAGCACTTACGCTATGAACAGACGAGCCATTATTTAATAAATGAGTTAGATATAACGCTACATGAAAAGGATTTGCCGGCAAAGCACTATGTCCTTGCGACTTTATGAACTTCTCCCATCTTTTAAATGCGTTGAAATATGTCTTGTTCGTATTATCACTTTTACTGGAAAGTATCAAAGTACCCAGCTGTGGACATAGATCCTCGAGATAGCTGCCCGGTTGAATTCCGTTGTCATGTGCCAGTTTTCTTATTGCGTTTTGTAATCCTAATCCTGAAAAAGATTATATAATCAAAATTCTATACACAGGAAAAGCATGTTAAATAACATCCCCTGTTTTCCAAATATTCCGTTATTCCCTCTACCTCTGCAAATGCAGTAATAGTTTTTTAAAAGTGCATAACTTTTGATAAAATACTGAAATTTTCCTTCCTTCCTAACCAACATTGGCCAAAAGGGAGCGGACGTCCATTCTGGCACAACTAAAGTGCATTTACATTTTTCTATTTCAATTTTTCGAATCACTTTCGGAATCAATATCGGTGGTGGCACTAGCCAGTTTACCTCCAGTGACCAGACCTGTGCAAAAGCATCTACACCACTCGTGCCTGCACACCATGTTTTTGGATTGAATAACAAACATTTAGCATTATAATTCGTTGCAAATCTATCACAAGTGTGTGGACCCCAAAGTCGATCAAAATAATCATAAACATTTTGTTTGATTGACCAATCATCGCAGCAACTTATCTTGCTCAAACCATCCGCTTTTTCATTTTCTTTGCGAGGTATCCATTTACAAATCAAATCTATCTTTTCCTCCTCACAAAAACCGTGCACAGACATAGCAATATCCTGCAACACCTTAGTCTTACTCCCTACACTCAATATGTGCTGGACATTCTGATTATCTGAATAAACCTCAACTGAGTTTCCGCCTATAATATCTACTGAGTTTTTCAAAAGCCTATTAACAGTCTCCAGCTCTCTCCATGTAGAACTCTGACTACATTCCCACTCGTTCCATATTCCGAACGCTTCATAATCTGTATGTTCACCCTCTGAACACAAAGTCAAATGACCTCCATAACCCGATTCGGAAGCATCACAATAAATTCTAATTCTGTCTACATCCGAAACTGTCAACTGACTTATCGGAGCCCCTTTTTTATTCATTCCATCTACCTCTTCTATCCAAAACTTAAGCTCAGACACAGCCTCTGGATGCAATCTAATAAACGAATTCCAACTGGAGCGTGACTGAATGCAAAAATACAGATATCTTGTCCTCAATCTAACAATTGTCCCAAACGCAATCTTTGCCGAAATAATCTGTCCTACCACTGATGCCACACTTCTAACATCAAATAGTAAATAACCTAGTTCGTAGCCTTTCAGTAGATACATAATAGTGCATTTCAACTTCTTAACTCGACGCTCTGACAAAGTAACAGTATTTTGCTTTGTATCCCATACTAACCCTAGCCAAACCAAATTTTGCACTGGCTCCCACTGACATTTTTCGTTCGCTACTAAAAAGCCGAGCATATTCAAATCTGATTGAATCATATCACAAACTAACTTTGCATCCTTGAAAGTGGAAGACCCTCCTATTCCGTCATCTAAATACATAACGATTTTGTAACCTTGAGACCTCCAATATTTAACAACTTCCCTCATGACTTTAGAAAATATATAACCAGCAGTACTAAGTCCAAATGGAAGCGCCTGAAAAACATAATACTTGTCACGCCATTTAAATCCTAGATATTCCCTGTCTAACTCGTGCATAACTATATGATGATAAGCACTTTTCAGATCAAATGCAAAAAGATAATCACCCGATGTAAATAAATATCTAGAAGTACTAGCATCCTCATACTTATGCTTAAATTTGAATAAATGTGGGTTAACATGCCTGCAATCTAAAACCAGCCTTTGTTTGAATTTGTTACCTGCTACGGTCAATGGGTTTACAAATCGAGGTTTTTTACTCACTTCCAAAATACAACCTTTCTGTACCAACTTTTCAATTTCTGAAGACACAAAATGCTCATTGTTAACAGCTGATTTGTTGTTACTTAATTCAATAGGCCCAGGTGTAGAAAATAAAGGCATTTTATAGCCAAATTCCAAAACATCAATAACAAAGCTACATGCTCCTATCGAACGCCACTGACCTACATTCTCTCTCAATCGTCCAACAGGTGAAATAAGATTATCGCATGAATGATTTACAATAACTCTGCCAAGATTACCTCTAATAACCTGTTCAATCAAATGATTATTTTCAAAACAATGCACTTATCTTGTTCTCTTCCAATTTTTCTGTGCAATCTTTTCTCCAGTGTCCCCGCTTGTTACAGCGGTAACAATGCCCTGATCTCCAGACTCCTGTGCTCGTCGAGGTTGATGGTAAATCTGGCTTTGGATAAGGTCGCACGGCCTCTCGATACTTCTCACGCCGTCTCTTCGAGTCCTTGACTTTTCGTTCTGCTCTCGCCTGTGCCTTGCTGATTTTCTTCTCATCCTCCGAGTCGGAAGCGATTGGGTTCTTCACATATTCATCTACTGCTCGCCATCCTGCCTCAGACGAATCTGCGAGCCTTATTAATTTTTGCCTATGTTTCACAATATCCAAACCTTCTGCTATCCTCTGTTGAGCTTCTTCCAGCTTGTGCTCCTGCAGTTCCTTACTTGCGTCCTTCAGCTTATTGATAACTTTTACGTTGTGCTTGTGTTGCTCTTCATTTCCCCTCTTTTTGAACTTATACCCGTCAGACAGAACTTCTTCAAATTTAGATTCTTGACGCTCCGCAATACTTCTTTGGTTATCGTTAATATTTTTCTGAACATCCGCCAGCCTTGTATCCAAAAGCTCGGAAAAACTGCTAAGAATTTCATTATTTGCGTGCTGTAAAGTTTGGTTAATTTGCCTCTGAACGGACTCCGCATCCAATATCGCTTATCTCGTGCAGTTCGGCGGCTAGAAGTGACCACCCTACAAAAATCCAACCTTAAAACCCCTTACTCTGCAATTCTATTGGTCAAACCATGGACCATACCACTAAATATAGACTATACCAATTTTAAATACACACAGTGAATACAACATTTTCCCGCTATACTATCGAAACGCGGGAAAATATTAAGTATTAACCTCGCTTCCTATAAAATGAACACAACACTTTAATATAATGCCTGACAGCCAGCCGTACGTGCAGGATGCCGCCGTTTATTTTATATATAATAAATATATCAAATCAGAAAACTGGTTCATGTCAACATTTTTCATAACCCAACATGCATAAAATTCTCCCCGAAAATACATCAGGGCCGGCCAGGAAAAAACTAGAGATAAAAAGATGGAATTTTCCTAAGAAAAACTCTAGGAAACCTGTGTCCGTTGCCAGGTGCCGCTGGATGTAGGGAGTTTGTGAACGAACCTCACAAAGTACAAACATGTAAAATTATATATATAAAAAGATCTCACAAACATACACAAAATGTAAACATAATTTACTGTACATGAAATGTTAAATATCGCTTATCTCGTGCAGTTCGGCGGCTAGAAGTGACCACCCTACAAAAATCCAACCTTAAAACCCCTTACTCTGCAATTCTATTGGTCAAACCATGGACCATACCACTAAATATAGACTATACCAATTTTAAATACACACAGTGAATACATTTTCCCGCTATACTATCGAAACGCGGGAAAATATTAAATATTCTTCTGCTCCTCTCTAAAGGAATATTTTTACCAGTGATGCTTTTTACATGTTCATATCTGCCTCTTTTAATTCTTAAATCATGAGCACTAAGTACAGTACAGTCGTCGCGGATTTCGTATTTTCCACCCAGTCACCGTGGGCAATTTTACCTGGTCCACCCTAAATCTACCTGAGCGATGCCGGTGGGCAACGCGGACTCGCCTATCGCGGTGGATGTCCACTGTCCCCGTAAGAGTGCTATATTTTACCTGAGAAATTAAATACAAAGAGCTGATGTATACTTATTGATTGTTTGTGTATTTTACATTCGGGAGGAATTGATATTTAGTCTATGACATACGTATTGAGTTTGCTATAATAATTCCTCTGCATTTTGCCCACATTTTAAGTGTAACCACGTCATTGTCACTTTTTACATGTAAATATATAATTTCCTACCCTTAATAGATATAATATAATATACAATCACAGGCGCTTGACGTAAAGATATATTAAGTTAATAAAGAATATCTTCTAGTCAACTAAATATAATTTATATTAGTTTATTGGAAGATATTTTTTCATTATGCGTTCAAAATGTCAACCGCCTGTGAAAACAATCATATAATTATTGAAGGTTTCCTGCTTAGTATACTTTATTGTTTGTACGTGTTCCAGTATGATTTCAACAAAACACTCGCTAATTGACCAATACTAACATGCCGACCGTCTTTTTGGCTTTTTTTTCGCTTGTTTGTTACATGTAATACCTGCAGCAGCCTGAGCATTTTTAGCTATCCGGCGGCTTGTGCTTCATGTGCCACGTACCCGTGACGCGATATTGCCACAGGGGATTAAGAGAGCGTGTCTCGATTTTGTTGTTGCCGCGACTGAGTTTGTCATGTCTTCTTGAGCTTAGCGGAAAACCAAAACGAGTATGTGGACTGATCCAACATCTAATTTCAATTTGATGGTTTTCAAGATAGGAAGCAAAATAGGCAGACAAATGACAGTGGTGCATGTGAAAATGTTTCAACATCTAAATTCGATTGTGATCCAAACATTATCCGTGATAATCAAGCAATAAAAATCATGACGATTAACAAGCATTTCTTTAATTGATTGACAGCTGCGGGGGTCCAATAAATACCACACACACACACACAGAGAGAGAGAGAGATCCAAATGCGGTGTTTGGGTCTTCAAACATTTTATGAATTTGTGCTGCAACTCGGGGACATCGTCGATGTGGACAGGATTAATATGATATAAAAGTTTGTTCAATAAAAATAGACATACAATTAGGACGAAAAAGAGGATGGTCGTACTAGTCTGAACACGTGTTGCTGTCCAAGAGAAGCCAAACTGCTCAGCCCGTGCACAACAGACAGGAATTGTTACGTAACTATAGATAAGATAACAGAAGGTCATGCAATATAGAGAACAATCCTAGGGTGGTTTTGGGGATTAGTTAGAATGGACCTAATCGAACTGAGTCTCGGGACAGGCCTTCCGTAGGACATTGACATTTTAACGATGGAACATTTCTAGCGTTAGTTTGTGCACTGGATAGCAATTCCTCGAATTCATATGTAGTAAATAATATACCGTCCTTTAATGAGTTTAAACTCATACAGCTTCTAAAATGGCAAGTGCTATGTTTTGCATTAATCATAGGTGAATTAGAGATACGCACTTCTTCATTTCTGATAATTAACAAACAAGCTCTACACTTCATAACATATATTGCCTACAACAAATGAGACCAATTTTATGGCATGAACTAACTTCAACAACATTCATTCATTCCATCTTTATTTCCTCATTTCTGAGATTATGGTGACATATAGAATTACGAGAACATTACATACAATATTACATTACAAATGAACAATTGACAAAATTGTTCAATGCATATATATATGCATATACATGTAGATACACAGAAACACAAATACATTCAATACAAGGTTATGAAAACATTACGTATGGTATTACATGAACAATGAATAACTGACATAGATGATACATATTATGTACACAAGGACAAAGGAAAAAGACAATGACACACATAGAGACAGGGGGAAAGTATATATTTAGTAATCAGGTAACATATACCGTATAGTACATAATTATACTGGTGTATTGTACGTGGGAGAAAATTAAGTAGAGGTTGCAGCCCTGCTAAAAAAGGCAGAGGCTTTACTGATAAATTTGGCGCAGAGACAAATGAACTCTTTCTGCTCACATTGGTCGTTTAGTGCTACTGGTGGGAAGCCTCCTAGAAGTGTTAAGTACAGGTCATAGTCACACATATGTGCCAACTCTGGGTACAAATGAACATCAAATTCATTTACAACACAATTGAAAAAATCGTTTCTGATATGCTCAGTGCCGCGGCACTTCAACACCGCGTGCTGGAAAGGATCTTCGTATGGTGTGTTACAGAGAACACATATTTGTTGAGGGAGTTGAGGTGTTACAGTCCACAGTTTTGCAACAAATTTTATCAATCTGATTTCATCAAAGGAGAAGTCGAATTTGTAAATTCTAGCAGGGATGATATTGTGATGTAAATCCTTATACATCACAAAGTCACTGTCTGTTTCAGTTCTATGTCTACATGCAGTGAATTGATATTTATAAATTGACTGACGTATGATATTTTTCCAGGGGATTTTACCAGGAAATTTTGCCTCATTTAGGAATATTTGCAGATAATTTAGTAAATCATATTTCAACAAGATTTGCCAAATGTCCTGTAAAAATCCGGATACTTGTTTTCCTTCGTTGATTATAAAGTCTTGTAATCTGTATAAGAAAATTTGTTTTGATAAGACGTTCGGTCCATAGTTGCATAACTTTCCAAAGAATGCGAGTTTTCGTTTATCAATTTCTGTTTCAATGGGATAAATACCTAGCATGCTCTCACACATATCAGAACGGGTGGAAATCTTAAAGCCCTGGATGTCTTTTAAAACAAAATGTTGAAAACGAATTAAATGTTGTAGGTCTGATGTTTTCAAATTGTTCCAGATTTCGCACCCATATAACACAGACGGAAGTACTACTTTTTTTATAGAGATTGGCAAGAGTGACTGGGTTTGTGTTGTTTGATAAGTCATTACGAATGGCAAAGTATGATTTCTTGCCTTTGTTGCAGCTAGCCGTTGTTCTTTCTGTAGAATTAAATTTCGTTTGTTGAATGATCCCCAGGTGTTTGTAACTGTTGTTTATGGAGATATTATCATTTCCTAATGTCCAAGACCGTTGCCCTGTGGGGTTTGTTTTACCAAATATGACGATCCTGGATTTCTGTGCATTAAAGGAGAATCGCCATAAACGTGAGTACGTATAGGCATTGTCTAAAAGTTTTTGTAAACCGAGAGCAGTGGAACTTAAACATGCAATATCATCCGCTAATGTCGGATTTGTTGAGTTTGCATTAAAAACACCAAAATTAGGTTCTGTACGTTCGAGCATGTTCAATAAGTCATTGATAAAGACGCAATAGAGAAAACCCGAAAGGACGCCTCCTTGTCGGACTCCTTGCCGAATCGGAAACCAGTTTGACATTTGATTGTTTACAATGACAGTGCTTTCATTATTAATGTGACAGTCATCTATAATTGACCAAATTTTACCCTTTACACCTAACTTGTATAGTTTAACCATGAGATCATTCCTCCACACGGTATCATAAGCTTTTTTGCAGTCCAAAAAAGCTGCAAATACTGCACTACCGTGATCATTATAGTGGAGAATCGTTTCCTGTAGGTTAAAAGCCGCTGTTATGCAGCTTAAATTCTTCTGGAATCCCTGCTGTTGGGGTTTGGGAAATTTCGTATTATGCATTACGTTTAGTGAGATGCGGTTATGTATGATTTTCTCAAATACTTTGAGGAAACATGATAATAAGGAAATTGATCTATAACTGTCCGGTGAGTGTTTTGGTTTGTTATCGCCCTTATATATGGGTACGATGATGCCTTTTTTCCAATCACTTGGTATCTTTCCAATTTTGAGTATACTGTTAAATAGGACGCACATGTATTTTATGACACTCTTCCCTCCGTATTTTAAGTGTTCTGTCTGGATTTTGTCAGCTCCTGGAGCTTTACGCAATTTCATGGACGCAATAGCCTGTGTAATTTCTGATTGACTAATTTGGTCTATTTCTTGAAATTCATTTAGAGTAAGCTTCTTTATGTTGTCGTAGGTTGAATCTATTTCAATTTTGTGTGTTTCATTGAAATTAGTTTCATTTTGTGGTGTATATATATCGGTATAATAGAAAGCAAATATATCTGCAACCGATTCAGGGGCGGATGCTGTGATGTTTTTATAGATTATTTCAGGATATATTCTATCGCGTCGAGGGCGTTGTCTACTGATCAGTTTCCAAAAGAGACGAATATCGCATCCCGCGGCATGATCTATGTCAGAGTAGGTATCTTTAGTATAGTTTTCGAACGCTTCAATTTGACATCTGCGGAAATCTCTTTTCGCTCGCTTGTATTTAAAGTATGATTCATGTTGCATTCATCGTGGTCTGCCTTCATTTACCCAGATATTTCTCATTTTCCTTTCTCTACTATGTGCTTCCTTAACCCCTTTTGTCCAGTAAGGTTTAGTGTGAGGATTGAATTGTTTTACAGGTATGGTTTTGTTAGCACATGTTGTCAAACAGTTTGTAAGGTACTGATTAAAACTATTTAGTTCGTGAAATGTTTGGGGAGTAATATTTCCAAGTTCTGATTCCAACTTTTCTGACACATTAACTTCGTATGAGCGTATATTTTCATCTTTTATTTTGTGCCATGCGGGGGTACTGATATTGATATTTTCTAGGTTATGTCGTTTACTGCAAACATTGAATACCGCTATTATAGGCAAGTGATCGGACGTGGTCGAGATAGATCCTTCCTCGATAATATCGTAAGATCTTGGTGACATTCCTATGTATGCGTCTGTGAAAACGTAATCTAACATTGTTTGGTTTGTAATAAAAGAATATTCAGTAGTGGGAACAGAAGTACTTAGCTATGGGTGATAGAGGTTATTTTTCTCGATAAAATTCAACAATTCTTTGGATTTGTAGAAATTACAGTGTCCACTGTCTCTTTCTAAACAACTGGCATTAAAATCACCCCCAATAATAACATGACCATACCTAGAGTAATAACTGTAGATATCTTGTAATTTAGATAATTCATCTTTGTAAAAATCTAATGAATTTTCAGCAGGAAGATATACACCAACAATGTATAATTTGCCAACATTGGTATTTCCACATTCAATACCTATGATTCTGGAAGAGTGAACCTGTATTTCTTTAACATTAAATAAATGTGATTTTCTAACCAGTAATGCAACTCCAGATTTACCATGTAGTTCACTTGCATTTTGGTTTTCACATTTACTGAATGCGACATAATTAGTATCTATACTACTTAAATAATTAGAGTATTTGGGAGCAAGTTTGTGCTCGGTCAAAATTACTACATCACAAGGTATTTTCTGTAATAAGTTTGTGAGACACATCGTCGAGGAGATAACCCCTCTTACATTCCAATTCATTAGCGTCAGTTGTACCATAAGGACATAGATTGATACAAGGTTCATAATAGAGAGAATGTACAGCATATGTAATAATCAACAGTCCAAATAGTTAATATTCGGAATCCCAGTCCTCTTGAGATTTCCGCTGTTCACACATATTGAACCATTCTCGTTCGCTATACCATCGTCTACAGCGAATCCCTTCAGGCCAGAACCCCTTTGATTCAACGGATCTTGCACAAAATGGAGAAATATTAATTTTCGCCGTTTTGCTAGAAAATCGACCTTTCGGTTTGAATAGTGCTAGGTGCGTCACGTGAACTCCTTTGTTTTCAAGGTAATTTTTAATCCCGTCGTACGTGGTTTCCTTGTCTATACCAGACAAGAAGTATCGGGCGGATTTATTGTGCGTAACTCCTCGAAACACGTCCTTTTGCGTGCCTATGGTGATCACACAAGCTTGGTCCTTACATCGTACGCGTCTAGTATCTCCTTGATCGTGGTTTATAGGGCGTGACGGCGAGTCGAATACGTCCTTCGATTGTTTACTACCAGTGTCCTTAGACCCGTTATAGTCAGGGGTTCTCACGGGGGTATCGGAATCTGTATTTATTGAAGCTTCAAAATCTGTTTTATTGTGGATTCTGTCGTCTGAATTTGTGTCAGGTTTTTCATTCATATCATTGCGTATTGCCTCAATGTTCTCAGTAATGTAGCTAGCAGTAACTCGAGGGGAACTTGATTTATCGGAGTTTTTGCGCTCATCGGGTTCATGCTGCCTTGCCTTACTGACTTCTTGGGCTTTCGACAAAACACTGGCGTATGTTTTATTTGAAGTAAGAGAATTGATATTCCGTTGGAAGTTCTGAGTGACTTTAGTAATCCGTTTAAGGTCGTCAATTGTTTGGGTTTTGAAAGCTTGAAATTCTGCTTGTTCGCCTTCACTACTTTTGAAATTGATGTTAGCAAGTTTTTGAAAGCTGTCATATTTTGTGAATTTGGATGTTGATTCATTTGGTAGAGCACCTGACTAGAAATTCAGAGGACCCAGTTTCCAATCCCAGTCTGGTCTGTTGCATTTTCTCTTTCTGTTACACATTACAAAAAGGAGCACAACTTTTAAAAGTTTTTACTTATAATTATAAAAAATTATAATCTGTAAAATGCATGCAAATAAAAAAATCTTTGCATGCTAATGAATTAGTCTGATTATGAATAAATGACACCAGATTAAAGTATTTATTGGGAGAATGGCAAGCTATAAGAGATGTGTGTGTGTGTGTGTGTGTGTGTGTGTGTGTGTGTGTGTGTGTTTTCACTGGATTTTTGTGAAATTAAGGTACCCACCTGCAGCTGTGTATAACAAAGAAATAACTTGCCATGACCTATCAGTGCTTTTCTTGGTAAAATGTTGAATTATATACATGATTCCGGCCATGAGGAAAATATTTTTGTAATCTACTGTATGTTACTAATGATAAGTATCTCATTAACCAACACATTCTTAACAAGTATTTTTTTTTACCATGGTGATATTCAATAAAAAAATTGAAAAATAGGAACATTTAATATTATACTTTTGGAAGCAGGGCTCAACACTTGTCTTTTCTACCTTTTTTTGGCAGCATAACTATTTTATGAACTAATTTATTCATGATAATTATCATTTTTGCTTGATTAAATTAAACAAAGACAAAAAAAAATATCTAACTTTAGAATGAACTAAGAGTATTGAATAACTTCAGTACTTCATTTTTTTTAATCATCATTTGTCCATTATGACATATTCCAAGATTTTGTACCAGTTTTAAGTTGAGAATTTGTAAATATCTAAAGGATTCCATCTTCGACAACCTTCAAGTATGATAGATGAAATTATTCAAGCAACCTCATTCAAGACAAGTTAGCAACATCACTTAGAAAAGTTAGCAACATCACTTAGAAAAGTTAGCAACATCACTTCACTTAGAAAAGTTAGCAACATCACTTCACTTAGAAAAGTTAGCAACATCACTTCACTTAGAAAAGTTAGCAACATCACTTAGAAAAGTCCAAACACTACAGTACTTTCAGTGTAAATTCAAATGGCAATGAAACAAAGCATGGGATTCACAAAAACAGAGATCTAAAGCAAGGGATTCAGAAAAGCAGAGAGAAAAACATAGCTTGGGATTCACAAAAGCAAAGACAGAGAACCATATGGGATTCAGAAAAACAGAGATCTGCAGCAAGGGATTTTTAGAAAAACAGAGACATCTATAGCATGGGTATCAGAAAAAACAGATACAGAGAACCATAGCATGGGTATCAAAGAAACAGAGACATATCTGAATTTTGAAGTCACCATTGCAAATGACCTTTGGCATCTTTGAGGATCAAAAGTACGTGTTACAAATTATTTTAGAGTTAAATGATGGTGAATTTCTTCAAATGACATGCATGTAGATTTATAAGCCCAGAAATAAAACAGGCATACAAAGTGGGTGGTTCTGAGTGCCTTTCCTTGTGGTGTTATATAGTATATCAAATAATGATATACTTATGTGTATCCACAGGCTAATGATGTTCTAAATATCTATAAGTAAAAAAAACTGTTAATACAATGTAGTTTGTTTTGCAGGAAGAAAATTTTTTATTATTATAAATATTTAAAACGTCAAGTGCCTGTGTGTGTATCTTATGTGTGTGGTGTGAAACATCCATGTACAATGGATAAACTTTACATATCATATTTTTGGATTGAAAGTACTTCTGGTTGTTGCAGGCATTGCAAAGTAGAAATGTAGAAATTTGATGTGACCTTGAAAGAAATTTATCAACGACAGAGGGAGAATTAAAAACAAAGGTAATTAGAATGTGATAAATAAGAACATCTGTCATAACACACAAGAGGCACACAGACCTTAATAGTCACTGGAGTACCATAGCCTACACAAAGACCATGCATTTAGTATTTCTTCACAAGTCTGAGAATAAAAAAGATTTTCTAAAATTTAATACTAGTACATTTTCACTAGAAAGCCATTATTAGCCCCACCCTAAGGGCCTAATCTCCTAACCCAGGGGTCATGATTTTCACAATTTAGGTAGAGATCTTTGTGGACATCATAATGCATGCATTCAGTTTTCTCACACATCTGAGAGCAGAAAAGAAGATTTTCTATGATCTAATAGATCTTTACTATATATTGGCCCCACCCTGAGAGACTGAACTCCTGACCAAGGGGCCATGAACTTCACAATTATTGTAAAAAGGGCTATATGGTCATTTTGATTTTTCTCCCCCCAGTTTTGGCCTCTGACCACGAGGCAATGCTGGGAAGCCAGGATCGTAAACTTCACAATTTACATTCTTTTCACAATTAGGAAGAGATGTTCATAGACATAATAAGCATGCATTTAGTTTTTCTCACACATGTCCGAGAGTAGAGCTACTAGAAGATTGATTGATTATATATTGTTTTTATGTCCCGCTCGTGAATATTTCACTTATATAATATATGGAGATGTCACCATTGCTGGTGAAGGGCTGCAAAATTTAGGCCTATGCTTGGCGCTTAGGGCCTTTGAGCAGGGAGGGATCTTTATCATGCAACACGGGGACCTCAGTTTATGCGGTCTCATCCAAAGGACCGTCCCATTTAGTCGTCTCTTACGACAAGCAAGGGATACTGGGGATCTATTCTAACCCGGATCCCCACGGGGCAGCTACTAGAAGATTTTCTAAGATTCAATATATTTTTACTACATACTAGTGATCTAATTGATTTTTCAGGCAATGAAGGGGCAAGCATGCCATTCGTCTTATTATTGTTGAAGGTAATTTCAAGATAGAAATATTAGGTTGGTAATTTACCTTAACTTTATAGGGATGCATGGTATCACACAATTAAGTATTGAATTGAGATTTGAAAACTGTGATCTACAAAGATCGACATTAATGTTCTTCTTTAATCTGGTTCTAAGCATCAAGGTGTTGGGAGGGCAATGGAGGTTGTCACACAAAATTTTCTCCTCAACGAAAGTGGAAAAATTTCCCTCAGATCTCGTCAGTTTATCTGTTTGTCAATAAATTGCGGTATGCTTCGCAACAAATTCCTGTGATTTTCAAAAAAAAAATAATTTACTCGCTATGTAGGTTTGTCATTGTACAAGGAATATTATGGCAAATCCCCCCCCCCCCCCAAAAAAAAAACCCCCAGATACGAACAAAAACTTAAACACAAATCGACTGAGAACTTGGGGGCGGGGTGAGTTAGTTTTGTTTATTTTTTGACTGTTAATACACATACTTCGCATAACGCTGTTTATACATGTAGCCATTCTACGGTTGACGATCATGCACCAGTACAAGAATTCCTTATTTATCAGTTTATAAGAACACGGATCTCACTGATTCATCTATGTTATGTGACTCGATTGAGAGTTTCAAGTCATTCCTCGAAAAGGACTAATTTCTGCACTCTCTCATCCACTGCGACATCACCAAATTTGGGATCTGCAGTGTACCCATAGTAATAGGCGAAAACTGTAGAAGAGACCGCAGTCTCATTTGATCACGTGGTAGTACTTTCAGTTTGTGTCTACCTTGGAGGTATATATAAGAATTCCGGATTGTGGAAAATAAAATGATCAATTAGAAATATGAATAAACTCTTTGAAGTCACTTTAAATGTCGTTTTGATATCATGTATGTATATAGATAAGATAACTTTATTCCAGTTTTGGGCCCAGAGGGCGTAACAGAAATGACAATTTAAGGAGAAGAAAACATCAAAATGCAGAAAAGATTTAAAATACTAATTACAAACTCAATGCGGATGTAGCGTTGAAAATACTCAAACAAGTGATCCGTCCATGTGGATTGTACACATAAGTGATAGTATATATCAAAGTATTTACATAAATGTATTGTATTTACTAAATACATTTTTGTAGTTTTACAGTCTCCCTTCTTTTTTTTCTTCTAGTTTTGTAATGTCTTCATTTGTCATTAACCATAAGAATTTGCCACTGTTTGATAAAGATTTTGTTAAGTCTATACAATTCTTGTTTCTCTCAATGCTATAAAATGTACATTCAGTGAGAAAATGCAGTTCATCTTCAACACAGTTAAGGTTACAAAATTCACATATTCTTGTGCTCCTCTCTAAAGGAATATTTTTACCAGTGATGCTTTTTACATGTTCATATCTGCCTCTTTTAATTCTTAAATCATGAGCACTAAGTATGTAATTACCCTAACACTTGTACACCATTTATATCACATATCCTACAATATCATCGTGTATAACGAATTTTAAACAGATTTTAAAGAAAATTCATAATTTCATTTTATTTTTTTATTTTCCACAATCCGGAAGACATTCACCTGTGCTTACTACATGACCTACGTATCTGATTATTTATTTATTCATTTATTTTAACAACAAATGGTCTCATTTATTTGTCATGGTCTCAACTGCATAATTCATACCTGAGACCATTCCGTCTATTTTGATGTTCAGGAGCCACGGATTAGCCAGATATCTCTCATGGTCTCATCTACAGAATTCATGCATGAGACCATACCGTCTTTTTTGATGTTCAGTTTTTTGGGGTTTTTTTGTTTGGTTTTTTTTTGTTGTTGTTGTTGTTTTTTTTATTTGTTTGTTTGTTTTACGTCCCGTCGAGAATTTTTCACTCATATTGAAACGTCACCAGCTGTAGATGAAGTACCACAAATTTACACCTATGCCTAGCGCTCAGGGCCGTAGCAGTGAGAGTTCTTTAACGTGCCAACGCCTACCTTGACACGGGACCTCCGTTTTTAAGGTCATATCCGAAAGACCCGTGATTCTTACTTCTAAATGCCAAGCGTTTGGCGAAGGAGCAATCACTACCTATTTTTCGTCTTAGGTTCGAACGCTCTAACCACTGAGCTACCGCGACCGGTTTGATGTTCAGAAGCCACAGCTAGATTAGCCATATATCTTTCATGGTCTGATCTGCAGAATTCATGCATGAGACCATTCTGTCTTTTTTGATGTTCAGAAGCCACAGATTAGTAAGATATCTCTCATGGTCTTATCTACAAAATTCATGCATGAGACCATTCCGTCTTTTTTGAGGTTCAAAAGCCACATATTAGCCAGATATCTCTCATGGTCTCATCTACAGATTCATACATGAGTACATTCCGTCTTTTTTTAAGTCCAGAAGCCTCAGATTAGCCAGATATCTCTCATGGTCTTATCTGTAGAATTCATGCATGAGACCATTCAGTCATTTTTTAGATTTAGGAGCCATAGATTAGCCAGATAACTGTCATAGTCTCGTCTACAGAATTCATTCACGAGACCATTAATCTATTTTGATATTACGGTGTCACGAAATCATCAGATATCTGCCATGGTCTCATCAAAACAGACAGATATCTCCCAGAGTCTCGTCTACAGAATTCTTATTTGAAAACCTGTACAATACTGAACGTTAATTGAAGATCTAAGTAGAGAACCCCCCCTCCCTCTCTCTCTCTCTCTCTCTCTCTGTGACGATTTTTGTTTTCTTTTTTTTTTTTTTTTCATTTACAGAGGATTTTATGAGTATCCCTTCAAAGATGCCGTAACTGTAACTATCTATAATTTCTCTTTCTGGTAAAAAAAATCACCATTATATATTTTTCTTTCAATTTTTTTTTATTAATTTGTTTATTCTAATCAGTAATTTATCACGGGGTTGTAAGTTTTTATTTACTCGGAGAGAAAACTTTATTTTGAATTCATATTAATCATTCGATGTAAAGACAATTTTGAGCTAAACTTTATTTATTTCATTAGTATAAGTATACCACTGATTGTCCAAGGGAAAGAAATAATGAATCGCCTACTGACAGAAATGGAATTGTCACAGTAATAAATTTACTTTGATACTGGTATGAATATGATTTTTTGTTAGAATATAGGGGACTTAGATGAATTTGGATCTTTTTAGCAGAATTGCCAGAAAAGATTTTAACGATATCAGACTAATATAAAAAGATACTGTAAATGATATGATTGGATTCTAACGTAGTTACTAAACCGTATAGATTTGCCTTTAACATACCAAGGGGTGTATATATATCAACCGAGGTCCCATGTCACAGCAGGTGTGGCCACCATAAAATCCCTCCCTGCTCTTAGGTCACAAGCGCCGAGCATAGGTCTAAATTATTTTATAGCCCTTCACCGACAGTGGTGACGTCTCCATATGAGTAAAAATTCTCGAAGGGTTTCGTTTAAAACAATATAATATATAATAAATCAATCATATGTACCTTTCTCTGTACGGTATAAATATATCTAAGAACTTTCCTCTGTACGGTATAAATATATCTAAGAACCTTCCTCTGTACGGTATAAATATATCTAAGAACCTTCCTCTGTACGGTATAAATGTATCTAAGAACCTCCCTCTGTACGGTATAAATGTATCTAAGAACCTTCCTCTGTACGGTATAAATGTATCTAAGAACCTCCCTCTGTACGGTATAAATATATCTAAGAACCTCCCTCTGTACGGTATAAATGTATCTAAGAACCTTCCTCTGTACGGTATAAATGTATCTAAGAACCTCCCTCTGTACGGTATAAATGTATCTAAGAACCTCCCTCTGTACGATATAAATGTATCTAAGAACCTCCCTCTGTACGGTATAAATGTATCTAAGAACCTCCCTCTGTACGGTATAAATGTATCTATGAACCTTCCTCTGTACGGTATAATATACCTATGAACCTTCCTCTGTACGGTATAAATGTATCTAAGAACCTTCCTCTGTACGGTATAAATATACCTATGGGGTGTCCAATTAATATACGGTCAAGCGGTTGAAGATATCTTTATATCATTAATTCAGTGGAAGCGGACACTGTGATTCCACAACTGTGTACATGAAATGAAGTGATGGACGTATTAATTCAATGAGGAAAATTACTGGGCGTATTAACTGAATTATTGCCTATTACTCGCATCAAATCATTTGTTGGTATCACTAATTCATTTTAGCGAGTAACAATTCAATTATTGCGGTCATCAATTCAGCATATTAATCAATGATATCAACAATTGATTTAATGCGCGCAGTAATTCAGAACTGTAGATATCAATGATTACTAGTACATGATGAGATCATTGCTTGAATTTAATTTTGTTGCACGCATGGAAAGAATTTATGATATTTTAAAATAATTCAAAGATATTTTCAATTTTTTGACTTTACGTCGATTTGACGTTCTATAAAGACAAACACTGATTTTAATATCAATCGATCAGTGAAAAAGTATTATATGCTCAAAGGTTTTAATCAACAAACAAAATGTTTCAATAGCTGCAAGTTTGTATGTTATTGATATACAAACACAATCCACACCATCACTGGAATAAGACCTGGCTTAATTCAGCATTGAACTGAAATTGACATTCATTTTCTCGAAAAAAGTTTTTAAGAATAGCTAAACCTTTAAAGATTAGAAAAATCCTTTCTAAAACCAAAGGAAACATACAATGTTTGTTTTTATATTTTCATCATTATTTCTATAAGGAATCATTATTTTTGCAGATTAAAATCAAATTCAGCAAAGATTTTCAGGAAGTTGAGTTCAATATCTACATTTGAAGATAAATCGTAGGTTATTGGACCTTACGGAAATTTGCTGTTTATATAGGTATTTGATAGTCTAATATTTTCATTTGGTACATTACTTTTAACCCTGTGACATTGACCTTGAACTTCACCTACTTTAAAGAAAATCTAACCTATTGATTATCTCCTAAACTAATGATCTCAAGTATGAATTCTGTAGATGACACGGTGGAAGATATCAAATAATCTGTGGCCCCCGAGCCTCAAAAAGACGGAATGGCCTCATGCATGAATTCTGTAGATGAGACCATGAGAGATATCTGGCTAATCTGTGGCTCCTCAACCTCAAAACGATGGAATGGTCTTGTGCATGAATCTGTGGATGAGACCATGGAAGATATATGGCTAATCTAGCTGTGACTTCTGAACATCAAAAAAGACGGAATGGTCTCATCCATGAATTCTGTAGATGAGACCATGAGAGATATCTGCGTAATACGTGGCTTCTAAACATCAAAAAAGACGGAATGGTTTCTTATATAAATTCAGTAGATTAGACCATGACAAATCGTTGTTAAAAATGAATAAATAAATCTGTTATGTAGATGATGTCGTATGCACAGGTGTTTGTCTTCCGGATTGTGGAGTATAAAAGAAACGAAATAAAACTATGAATCATCTTTAAAATCATTTTAAAATTCGTTATATACGATGATACTGTTGTTTAATATGTGATATAAACGATGTGTTTGTGTTTGTGTGTGTTAGGGTAATTGCATATACACATGATATCAAAACGACTTTTAAAATGATTTTAAAGAGATTCATATTTTTAATTGATCATTTTATTTTCCACAGTTGGGAATACTAACTACTGTTTACATTGAAATATGGGGTGACGGTCAATATAAACTGAAAGTATGACCACGTGATTGGATGAGGCCGTGGTCTCTTTAACTGTTTTCAGCTTGTGTAATTTATCTCCATCATTGCGGTTCGCATTGGACCTACTGGTATCACACCGTTAATTGTCCAATCAAAATGAATGTAGTCAATAGTAGTTCCGTATATTTAAAAGAAAAAATTTTTTTAATGCGTGATTTTTCTCATTTCCCCCTTCTTCTTTTCGCTTATTTTTTGTACCCCTGATTAGGAAATTTTGTTTAATTTGTAGAAATAATCAGTTGTTTACAGTGGAACTATTTGATGTTGGTAGCTGAGGCTTCTCTCTGAGGAGCACTCGGTCTGTTTACACTGTGAAAAACACGTGGATTTGAGGGTAATCTTGTTTGCGGGTAAAATTATTTCGAAAATGCCGTGTAGGGTGTCTTTTTTCTGGTGTCAGCAGACGAGAGAGGTAACATAGAACATGTCCGAGTGCGTTTTTTGGCATCAATTTTGTAAACTGATTTTTAATGATTTTTTCCCCTCTATAGTAATATATAGTGAAAATAATTACCGGTGTGATGCCTACTTCTTATCCTACCGGGCAGGGCGAATTACCGAAAACCAGTGAAACTACCGAAAACAATCAAAAATACATGTTTAGGGGTCGAATGTAATTTGTTTGTATATATATTGCTTATGTAGGTACAGAGGAGTCGAATAGTTGCAGATTATAAGAATTTTTAAAATGTGCAAGTCAAATGAACGAAGAAACGGTGTCCGACGTTAAGGGCGAATTACCGAAAAACAATTTAAAATCAGATAAAAAAAAAAAAAAAATGATATTTTCGTTATTATTCTTTTATTTCATGTATTACCTGACTCTTCGGAGGATAGGATAGGATAAGATTTATTTAAAGTCGGTATGTATATGTAAACAGTACAACACAAGCTCCAGGGAGCTTTTGACCGACATCACTAACAATAAACATACAAGCAAAATGACAAGACAATAGACAACTCGAAGGGAAAAAGTGGTATAAAATATTAGCGAATATGATATAAATAGGTCATTTTAGTATATGCGCATACGACGTCAGAGGAAACGCAATTGCATTCGACCCCTATACTTATGTGTTTTTGGTAGTTTTCGGTAGTTCTCTCGTTTTTGGTAATTCACCCTGCCCGGGGTACTACTAAACAGAGAACCTTAGAGAACCCCAGCAATATTTAATACATTTGAGCAAATACTATGCATAATTCAGTTAAAAATTATCAAATATATATTATTTTGTTAAAAGCATTGATAAAAACCATGATTTCCCAGAGTTATTATAAAAAATTGTTACCGGGTTCCAAAGTAACAAGAAGAACACAGTTGTGGTAGAAAACGATAATTTTAAATCTGAAACAAACATATACATATATAACAAAAGATTGATAATTTCATCCACAAAGATATCACAGAAATTATCTTATAGAGTATTAGATAAGATAAAAACAATGATCAATTTACTATTGCTGTGAGCATTATAATAGAATTAAATATCAAATCTCAATCTGTACCATAATTTCTACAGTCAATGATATATGACAAAAATACAGAAAGATCAAAGACTAACATATAGGCATGTAAAATAAAATACTGATTCCTAATATCCCTTACCCAATATATGGTATCAGAATTGTTCTCTCCAATTCAAAACAGCTATGTAGCTATGTCACTCTAGTCTATACAAGAAATAATATTCCTAAAATAATTTACAATCTACAGTTCAGAAATTGATAAACTCAATATACATATACACATTAATATTAAAGGAATTAAAATAAACTGGCCTGCTATAATGTTCAAGTCCAGTGAAAATAAGAAAAATATATCACAGCAAGTACTCAGCCTGACTGACAAGATTGCTATATTTAAATCAGTATGAAAAATTCTTTAGGAAAATCACATGACTAGAACTTTCAACCAACCAAAGACTTCAAATTCAATCACCTGTAAATAACATTAGTGACTGAGTAGTATGACTTCAAACTATGGAAACCTATACTAGTTATAATGAATTATTAAGAAAGTTTTAAGTTAATCTATGGAAAGCTATTACTGTCATATTTTATAATTGAAATGGTTTCTTTTAATTATTTTCAAATTGGAATTTAAAACTATTTACACATACACACACACTACCACAAAATTAAGGAGAAAACAGTACTTCGAGTTGTAATCAATTTCGGTAATCTCGATCCCGATTCTATTTCCATTGTTTTGTTTTCAAATATCGAATGGAAGACTTGTTATTTTGTATCTAATAATTCATTCTTACAGTGTTTTAAGTTTATTTATTTATTTCATATAAGCGTAGAACTCTTAGCCATTCAATCTGGTGCAAAGCAGTCAGATGAATGTTACCGGATCCTACGACGGGGACGTGGTTCTACTTCAGGATCCATTTTTAATTTTGCATTTGTTTTCATTTTTTCTTTATTTTCTTGGGGGTTTTTTTCTGTTTTTTTTTTTATTTTATTTTTTTTTTCATTTTCTTTTTTTTTTTCTTTTCATTTTTTTTTTTTTTATTTTATTTTATTTTATTTTTTTTTTAATTTTCTTTTTTTCTTTTTTTGTTAAATGAATAAATAAATACAATGCATCATTTTCTTTTTTTTTCTGTTCTTTTTCAGAAATATAATTTGACATCATTGTTTTCTTTCTGTTGGCTTCTTTTTTCATCGTTAGTCAACTCTGGCCTTTTTGGTCACGGTCTTTGTTTTAGATGATTTAACCCTTTTGAGTTGTCCTGGCTTTTTTGCTATGTTAGGCACTTTTGGAATTTTCAGACTCCCATCAGTTGAGATAACTGTTTGTGAAGGTAACGTGAAATGCAGGAGCCGATAGAGCCGACGTTGCCTTTGCTCTGGTGTCATATTAACCCATACTTCATTTGAAACTTTTAAAATTTCTGCAGGCCCATTTATTTGAAAATCTCCTCTGGAATGCAAGGAATCCCTGAGATTCTGTGTTTGTGTTGCATCCAAGTTTTTCAACAGATCTACTAGAGAAGGCATCTTCACTATTCTCCAATCTGTGTCTAATTTTATGATGTTGTTGTAGGACTCGTTGTTATTATTTGTCCACAATTTTGGAAGCTTGAATGTTGTTTTCTTCCTCGGTTCATAGACACCTTTTTTAACTTTGACCAGGAAGTTTTGTAAATATGGCAAGCCATTCATCTCTAGAATTTCTTTTTCTTTTTCGTTATATGATGCTTCACATTCCATGACTATGAGTCCTGAGGTTGAATTGAAGATCTTGTTGGCGATTTCGCTGACTTCGGGACTTGTTAAACTGTTCTTCAAATTGTGGACAAGATTTTCTTTTAAATGCCTGGTACAGAGAGTGTGGATTGCGGTTGGGAAGCAAGTTTCAATAGCATTTATTAAGGCTTTTTCTCCGTCTGTCCCGAAAACAATCTTGGACTGGTCAACTCCATTCAATGCACTCTGAAGATGTGACAGGAATCGTTGATATGTGTGGAATGTGCCATCCCAATGAAGATACATTGGTCCCAACATTATTGGCTGCTGACCGGTTTCTGTTTTTACGATATTTTTATTTTTAAATGTTGAAAGTGTGAGATAGCATGAACCAACGTTGAAAGTTCTATCCAGTCCAATGATGCAGCCGTTTGCTATGGAAGTTTTCAGTGCGGCAATTTGTTCCTCGGAATAAACGATTACATTCGGAGCCTTATTGCTTGAAGAAGTTACCACCTCTTTAATGAATGAATTGTCTTCGTAGCTTTTGTTCAAGATATTGATAACTTCATCAGCCATGTTTGTCGTGTGGGTGTTTTTTCTTCTCATAATTGAATTTTGCGTTTCTTGCTGTTTTCAGTGTTATAGGATCTTCTGGATTCTCCCGATAAACATCATTCTTGATTTGCCTTGGTGCCTGCGCCTTTTCTAATCCTGCATTAATTATTTCCTTTTGTCGTGAACTGAGTCTATGATACGGTTTATTAACTTTTGAATTCCCATGGATGCTACTCTGACCAACTGGGTAAGGGCCCACATATTCCACAATTGCTACTCCCTCGTACATAGTACTTTCAAACCAAGTCACTCTTTTCCTGTAACGTTCATCTCTAGCAAGTGTTGAGTATTTCCTTTTAAGTGCAAGAATTTGTTCCTCTTTTGGTCGTGGGGAGAGTGGAACTTTTTTACCCTTTTGTTGTCTGAAATAAGTCCCAGTTTTATCTTTCTTTACACTCTGATACCCTAACTGGGTTCGCAGGAAGAATTCAGCTTTTGTTACATTTTTGCCCTGTTTCCACACACCACAGTCGTCTGGATATGCTGAACTTTTCCCCTCCGACCTACTTTTTGCATTATCTGAGTCGTCTAGGATGAAGAAGACATTTTCCTTGATTCCCTTTGGAATTTCTTTCATCGTCGGCATTTCATCTTCACTGCAGATTGTCTCTATTTGTTGATCCAAAGACATAAATCTTCCTGGTAAAGAATTCTCTTCTGGGTTTCTGTAAGGATGCTTTACGTCTTCCAAGGATGTTACATCCATTGGGTCAAAAGTTTCGTCTTGTGACTCATTTAAGTCCTCTATACTTTGACTGTGTCTTTCATCTTCATCGTAATTTGGAGGGACTTCACTGGGTTCCTGCTTATCTTCTTTGTTGGAAAGTTGCACTTTAACAGACTCTTGAGAGCAGTCTTCTCTATTATCATCATGACAGTCAGATTGTGGTCTGGAAGACAGCACAGGAAGTGGGGGAAAATCTTCCTCACTGTCTAGATCGATCACTGTTGTCTCCTGAATTGAGTCAAGCAATGGAACAAAATGGTTCGGAGTCCATGTCCCTGATCGATGTGGTGGACCACTCCACATGATTGAAATAGGATTCTTGTGTCCTTTTACTCGTGGGTCGAACGTTCTGTTTAGTATAACAAGACATTTGTCCATTGGGCCATTTACAACTGAATATACAGATTTCACTGGTTTCCGTATCACTGTGCTGACAGCATGCATACACCACGGAGAAGAAAAATTGCCGTTTAAAGGGCTGTCTGTAATAGTCTCCTCAATACTCTCACTGCATAACTGCAGGTGGCAACTTTTGTTCTCATCTACGTAGAATTTCTTGTTCAGTATAAGTTCTAATGCTGTTCGTAGTTGGAGTTCTGTCGCATAATTTTCATGGCCAGAAATAGCTACTGAAACGGCATTGTACAGACAGTTTCCATCCCCTTTAACCTGAACAGGAACGGGTCCATTCCAGTTTTTCCCTAACAAAGAAGAAGCCATCATATCTCTGCTCAGAGCCCAGTTGTTGAATGTGACAGGCTGAGACTCAAGCTGAGGGAATTTGGGTTCGCTTCTTAGAAAAATTGTTTCTAGTCTTGCTGCATTATAGAGAGCTCCCTCGCTTTGTCTGTGCTTAACCAGTCTTTGTAGGGAGGATTTAAAGTCAAATCGTCCATCACTTCCCACTGTGCATAAGCTGCAATGGTAGGGCAGGTCCTTGGTTTTCAAAAATTTGAAATCCGATGGACGCAGTTTTTCACACTCTATGTGGAACCACAGATTGCAAATATCGCAGGCAACACAACATTTGCCTTCAGATTCCTCACTACAGATGCCACAGGGGTATTCAACATCTGTAGGTGGCGACGTCTGGGTAGGTGGCAACGTCTGGGTAAGTGACGACGTCTGGGTAGGTGGCAACGTCTGGGTAAGTGACGACGTTTGGGTAGATGGCAACGTCTTGGTGGGTCTCTTGCGAAATCTGAAAAAATAAATGAAAAATATTAGAATTTTTTGCTTCAAAATCAATAATTATATTCAGGTTTCCGTGTGAAGATTCTCCATACAATTGAGTAGATATAGAACGGAGAATATTCTATATCACCCTTACAAATAAAGTATGAACACTAACTATACAAATATTTAAATCATGTAGATGTGATCTGTCTTGGGTATGTACACATCTGCATGATTTCCTATCAGAGTCAGCTACCATCCATGAAACATGGAACCCGAAGTTAGGCCTTTCCAGGGTAGTTCACTCTCCTAATTTTTCTATTCTACACAACACATCCCCATTTGATATAGGACCTAACACTATACATGAAATACAAAGTGTAAAGTGATCTGTCTAAGGTTGTACACTTTACACGAGACCTGAACAGTTGTAAATATCAAATCCACAGCGAAACTCCACAAACAAAAAAAGTATTCGAATTCTTGAAAATACAATTTAATGATTAATGATTCTCTCCACATAATCTCCGCGTAATTTATGTCGGCGAGTCACGGTAAATATTGAAGTGCATGAACTAATTATCTGTCCTTGCTCACATATCGGCAGATAAATTACTAAAGCTTAACCTAATCAAAACCAAAGAGAAAAGCGGAAAAACTAAAAAAAAATAAAAAAATTATGAAATAAAAAAATTAAAAAGTTCTCTTTCGTAACTTCTTTAATTTATTTCTAAGAATTCTGCTTAGTAGTAAATTAAATATGCATTTTAAATGAATTATAACTGTGCTGAAAATTTCTTTAATGGGTGATCACAATATATAATTTTTTAGTCTATATCTATTACATTTATTTGTCAACAAAAAAAAAACCCTGATACTTTAGGATCTTGAGATTTTTGAAAGAAAATAAATGAATAAATCAGCCGAAAAATAATATTCGTGTTCATTTTGGATCGGGATCGAGATCATAGAATTATTCGAATCTATATTTCGGCAATAATCAAGAAAAAATCAAATGTAAATCAGATTTTTACAATTGATTTTGATTTTAAATGATATATTTAATATATATGTATATTCATATGTTATTTGTGTGCAATAAATAATTAAATATTGCTAGGGTTCTCTAGGGTTCTCTGTTTAGTAGGACCGCCCTGCCCGACCTACTTTTGATTTTGCAATGTTTTGAATCGGGATCGGTACACATTGGTCACACGGCAGTCACACAGTCCAGATCAGTCTGAGTCTCGGGTGGTATCATGGTTTCCAATCCACTAGGCCTAATTGTCAAGCTGCTAAGTGTTGAGTAATGATCCCAGAACAAGTTTGATAAAATTCCATTGACAGTATTATGCAGAGTACGTATATTAACGATATGTCTTTTTTTTGGGGAGTGATGAAGTAGACCTTGTGTGTTGCCATACCAATTGCCAAGCAGATTGGTTCAGTGACAGTCAAGTGTATATATAGAATATGTATGCACTACATACCGTGGGCTTTTATAAGATGTTGATGATATTGATTTTTTGATTCTTCATTGGCAATAAGGCACATGTATGTGTGTAATTAGTGTTGTTAGCCATGTAAAATAATAATGATAATATAAATATATATATATCTATATATATATATATATATATATGTATATATATATATATATATATATATATATATATATATATATATACTGTGTTACATGGTATTATAGATGAACAATCATTTGTTTTTAAGGTATAAAGAGTCTCTAATATATAAACAAATTTCTGTTGTAGACACAATATTGAGAGGGTTCAGTATAAAAGATATAGGATTATTATTTTATATGATATTTTTGAAGTCTTTTTCTTATATGTGTTGGGTTCATGGCAGGTATTACCAGTCAACAGAGGATGCTTACTCCTCCTAGGCAACTGATCCAACCTCTGGTATGTCTAGGAGTCTGTGTTTGCCCAGCTCTCTATTTTGTATTACTTATAGGAGTTATGAGATTCAGTTTGTAATCTTCAACTTTTCATGTTTGTATGAAGGACCATTAAGTAAAAATTGTGGTTCATCTTCATCATTGGTCTTACAAAGGAAGCAAAATCTTTTTCCTTTTTTTGTTTTTGTTTTTTTTTTGTTTAGGAATGACATGATTACAATTTCTACCTGTTTCTATATATAAAAGATGTGCACTTGATCCTAGTTTTGTAAGATAAGGGTGGAGGATTCTGTGAATAGTCCATTTTCGAGTTACCATATTCCGGCATGATTCTAACATTTACTTTGTACTCGATGTGGGCACATCAACATCTGATTTCAACATGAATTTCAAAAAAATTTAAAGTACAAACCAGAATTAATTTACTGGATAGAGGAGTTACATGACATTTTTATAGAAAAGATAACATATTAAGACTATGTTAACTTGCAGCAGAATTGAGTCTAAGTGTATCAAGGAACAGTGGGTCTCCAATTTCGATGGCGTCATCATTCTGGTGATTGATTAATCTTTTCTGGATAGATGATGCTCTCCGGGTTCCTTGCAAAAATTTGTAGTTGTTATACCAAAAAAGCTTGGGGTAAAGATGCTTTGTTCGTTCACAGTCTGGAAAATGTCTGGAGTATAATTTGTCGTGATGTGAGCGGTTGCAGTCACAGTGCCTTAACACTCTAAGCCGTTTTCTGTAGAGTTTGGGCTGTTTAGATGTGGGAAATGGAAAGAATTTCACATCAGCCATGAACCCATATCTCCCTTTCTTCCTCATATCTGGCGTACATCCTTCCACAACACAATAGAACTTGGGCATTTTGCAGCAGACAAACTTGTTTCTAAAACAAAAACAATTTTACTATAAGTGATACGCCCCTCAGTTTTACAAAAATCACGTGACTCATGTACAAAGTAAATGTTAGAATACTGCCGGAATACAGTAATTCGAAAATGGGCTATTGAAAGACATATATCTGGTTGTATATTTAGTTTTTTTTGTCCTTATAGTTAAATAATGTACTATAAATGAGAGTTTTCCATATTGAGTGTTATTAATATTTTGTAATTCATTGAAAGTTTTATTTATGAAGAAATCATGAAGTTTAGAACCAATAGGTTATTTTTTATTGTATCAAGTTAATATTCAACTTTCTTTGTAACTGTTTGATTATAAAGCTTTGCCAGCATTTTTAATTTTTGTTGGCCAACTGTATCTTCCAAGAATGCATTTTTTTAAGGCTCCAAGCTTGCTTGAGAGCCTTCTAGCAATCATGCAGGATTTTGCTGCTACACTGCCTTTCAGCCCATCTCAATGGGCGAAATCAAACTAGTGCTTATTGGTTTTGAATGTTTCTTACAGTTCAAGACTTTGAAACATTGAATTTAATTGATATTTCAAAGGCAGAATACCATTTCCGTTGTTAATGTCATTGTTTATTATTATATATATCATTATACAATTGTTGAATAATGAATGTTTGGTAAGAGAAATTCATAAATCACGGATGGATTTACTACAAAACAGACTTTCCTGCGAAATTTGTGCTGAACGATATCATTAAATACTTACAAAATAACCTGCTCAAATTTGGTTTTCATATATATATCTATAGTCATGAAGAAAATAACAGGTTATTTCATGAACAAACCCAGGCTAGTTAGCATTCATTGGGATTTGAATCTTGTTCAGATTCCAATAACCTTTCTACTTATTACGTTGAACTTTTGAATTGTTAGTTGAGAGGTATAAACAGAACACCAACAACAAAGGAAATGTGAATGAAAACTTTATTTGGTTTACCAGTTTTGGCCTTAGGCGGCCTTCATCAGAACATCGATAAAACAGTTTACCAAGCTGAAGTATAAAATGTGGCTCTGTTTACAGAATTAATTGATGTCATGCTATAGTACGAGTTTCTTTTATGACATAGGAAAATAAACAATCATACTAAAAAGAAGGGGGTGGGTGTATTGATATACACCGTAGATAAACAATAATAATTATATAGATTTATATAAAAAAAATAAAAATTAAATATTATATTGAATAGTGCATTTAATAGTTCAATCATTTTCATAATAATCCATATATTCTGTGGATTAGAATTTCCCAATCATGTAGAGAGGAAGGTTGTTCATCAAGTCACATCCTTGGATGTTGGTTTTCTGTTTATACCTTGGTTTTCTGTTTATACCTCTCAAATATATGTTATTCTCAGAACCTGTTGAATACCTAAGGTATCCATCCTAGGAAATCTGCCGCAATGTGTTAGATCCAGTCTTATATTTGTATTATTTGCTTTTGAATTGTTAGATTAATTGTATATTGTTTAACGTCCCTCTCGAAAATCTTTCACTCATGTGGAGATATCTCCATTGCCAGTGAAGGGCTACAAAATTTAGGCCTATGTTCGGCGCCTATGGCCTTTGAGCAGGGAGGGATCTTTATTGTGCCACACCTGCTGTGACACAGGACCTTGGTTATGTGGTCTCATCTGAAGGACTGCCCCATTTAGTCACCTCTTATGACAAGCTAATCTATTCTAACAACCTGGATCCCCACGGGGATGATTAGAATAGGTCCTCATACCCCTTGCTTGTCGTAAGAGGCGACTAAATAGGGTGGTCCTTCATATGATTTTGTCAGATTTTCCAATATGGAAAATTTCCTCAATTATAATTTTCATTCTTTTAATTTATTTTTTAATTTATTTTTAATTTAATGAACAATTAATTAATTGAATACTATTAATTTCATTTAATTATAGTGAAATATTCCATTCTGCAGTCTTTGTGAATGGTAAATAGACAGAAATTGCAAAGTCCACATTTGCAAAAAGACAGATGTGGGAAATTCTTCCCAATATTGAAAGTAGCTCTATTTCCTTGATGCTGGAATTTGGTGATTTTTGACAATGGTACTTTCACAATGGTTTAAATTTCACATAGGAAAATCTATTTTTAAAGTTTAGATTATGAAAGTAGTGAAATATTTTTGATAATGTGTTCACTATGGGTTTGATTTCGTGGAAAAATGATATATAGTGAAAATAGTGAAATTAAAACCATTGTGTTAATTTCCCATTCTACAGTATTCACTTCATCAATATAATGCTTTAAAGTCCTTGGAGTCCCACCTATTTACTCTGCATTATATTGTGTCTGAACAGTGTGATATCTCCGTTCAAGTTGATACAACAAGACATATGTATTTGTTGCTTACTTTAAAATAGTGGAATTTGTTTACATCACCATAGAAATATGAAGTTT
This sequence comes from Ostrea denselamellosa, assembly GCA_024699665.1. Lineage (NCBI taxonomy): Eukaryota > Metazoa > Mollusca > Bivalvia > Ostreida > Ostreidae > Ostrea > Ostrea denselamellosa. Next base: position 180,851 of record JAMZEH010000014.1, read on the forward strand.
TGTCTTGCATTGATAATTTGTCAGATACAACCTTCTCTTACTTATTGCTTCTAATATTACTGGAATTGATGCATATGTACATGAAGCTGATGGTTATGTTTGCTACAGGTGTCTTTTCCGTTGTCAGCTGTTCAAAAGTTGTGATATTGTTTTTTTTCATAAACTGAAAATTTCTTTTCCATCATAATCAAAATACTCTCTCTCTCTTATTATTTTATTTAATTTTTTGCATTAGCTGTCTGTAAGTTATTTCAAGGACAAATATTGATATATTTATATTCCCAACGTGTTTTGGCTTTTGATACCTTTACAAATTGTAGTGATAGTTACATGCTTATGAATGCTTTATAGTTGCAAACAACGCGCATATGGATCTTGAAAAATATAATGTCTATAACTAGTTATACATGTGTAATGTAGAACACAGTTTTATTTAAATATGCACGGCATGTTTGCAAATTTATTTTTATGACATTCATCAAACATGTTGTTTTTTCATAAACTGAAAATTTCTTTTCCATCATAATCAAAATACTCTCTCTCTATCTTTCTCTCTCTCTCCATCTCCAGGGATTTGTTAAATATTTTATTTCAAAGGCCAGGACCAATTACATTGGGGAAAATAGCGCTCGATATTTGGTTGAAATTGGGAAAACATTTAAAATACTAAAGAAAAGTTTGAAAAGTAAAACTACTTGATTTATGTACTGATGTAAGTAAACTTAAATTTTCTGTTTTTTGTGGTAAAGAGAGATGGTAATCATCAACATTTTGAATGCTTTAATTTTCTTTTCTTTTATATTCTCTGAAATCAAAGTAAAACCCTAGGAATTTGCTCTCTCTCTCTCTCTCTCTCTCTCTCTCTCTCTCTCTCTCTCTCTCTCTCTCTCTCTCCACACTACTTCAAAATGACGAATTGTGTTTTTTTCAAAGATATATATTTAGAATTTATATTTCCATACACAGTGGTCAAAGTTCCAACACTAACCATGCAGTCCCAGATCAGAATAGAAAGCTTACTTAACAATGAACTCACAAGATGGGGCTTGCTGACCTCCAGACATGCATTTGGTTGTTATTTTTGATGACCATCTGACTCGATTTTCCCAGTGTTGCTTCACAACTCTGCATTTTTGTTCATTGCATCACTTGCTTTCTTCAGTTGTGCAACTGTATTTTTAGCTATTTGTCTATTAAAACTAGTCTGAAATTATTTTGTCTTACAGTGTTGGTAAAGGAAGTTGCCTACTGGGCCTTTTAGAACTGAGGTGTAACATAGTATGGCCTCACAAGAATTATTCCCAATCATTTTGATATTTTCAGAATTTCTTTCAAAAGTTGTTGCAGTTCAGAGGGGCAACTTGTTTTCCACATCAGCTTTCCACATGTCTAGTGTCAGAATATTGGCAACTCCACAAGAAGCATTAGTGGATGAAAAAGTACACATCAAAGTGGATGGTCTGCCCAAGAATAGCCCTGTTACAATCAAAGCCTCTCTACAAGAAGGGAAGCTAAGGTTTTCATCCTTTGGATGTTATACTTCAACAGATCAAGGTCATGTGATTGTGGAGAACCAGTCCTCTGTACAAGGAACATACACAGGTTGGTGTCATAAACACGATAATTTCCAGTTGTTAAAATAATTTCAAATTGGCTACTGGGAATATGTTAATGTACAATGTGAAAAAATTGGACTTTAATGACAATATCTTATCTACTTTAAATCTACATACCACTTTAGGAGTGGAACCAATGGGCTTATTGTGGAGCATGAAGCCTGAACCCTCTGATAGAGAGAATGTTCGACTGCTGAAAAAGGATGTGACCACACCAATAGTTGTGACTCTGTCAGTGTTAGAAGGCCACCACTCCTGGGGAAGTTTGTTTGATCCACCCCCAGAGCCTCTGGCTACACTAGATTTGTACAGATGGTACAAACATAAAAATGTCCGAAGAGAGAGAGTGAGGCATGAGAATGTTAGGGGTGTACTGTTCACGCCGCCGGGTGAGTTTCACTTCTTGTGTAAAGAGTCAACATGTGTAGTCTGCACCACGGTATCTTACGACCCATTATTTCCTCTGTATCAGAAATGAAGGCATTCAGTTTGGCTGGTTAGCTGGAAGTTAATAACCACATCATTGGCTGAAGCATGGTGTAGCTATAGCTTCCTGCATACATGTATGTAAGCAGTCATGTTTTTCCAATGTACACTGTTACTTTATGTTTGTAAATAAATTGATTGTATTTGTTATGTTACCGAGGTCTCAATACAATTCCCACTTATACCTCATGATGTCTTAAACTAAAGTCACTACAGCCAATACGTTTCAAGGAAAAATAGAATTTTGCTCACAATTATCTTGTTATTGTGAGGAAAGATCTCGAAATTACAAAAAAATATTTAGTAATTTTGTGAAAAGCTCTTGCTATTATGAGAAAAGATTAATTATGACATTTTCTTACTTTTCATGCTCGCCCTAATATTTGTTAGAAATCAACAGGTCTTTACCATTTTTTAAGAAGTCGAGCTTTCTCGAGAGCATTCTAGCAATCATGCAAGATTTTGCCTCTACGTTGCCTTTCATCTCAATGGGCGACATCAAATAGTGCCTATTGGTTTTGAATGATTCTTATGATTCAAGACTTTGAAACATTGAATTTAATTGATATTTGAAAGTCATATTACCATTTCCGTTATTGATGTCATTGTTTATTATTATATCTTTGTCCAATAATTAAGGCTGTCACGTTTACAAAATTTTGTAAACGTTTAAACGAAGCATTGTACACGAAACGTTACCGTTTAAACGAAGTGTTGCATAATTTAATAAAATAAAATACGCACAGAATTTTAAGACCCATTAATGACCATTATGTTTGTGTTTCAGTTTTCATCGTTCTATGGACGATGCAGAGATTGTCACCGGACGTTCCGGAGTATAAATATAAGACAGAATAAAATACACGAACATAAATATCCGGATAGCATTTAAATTGAATTCAATTTTATTCACACTGTAGTGACTGTACAACATTTGCACAATACAGATCACAAATTCACAATAAACTTCATTTTTCAAATTTTCATTTCAGTGATTTCACATTAGATTGTCCAGAGAGGGCAGAGCTGGTACCGCGGCTTCTTCCGTCGGTTCGGTTTTAACATGGACTTCACGTGCAGCCGGTGCAGCGCAATTCACTTTATGTTTTAATCTTTTGTTCAAAAAGATCAATTTGTCCACGTTCTCAGCGTCAAGGGAGGAGCGCAGCTTTGTAACAGTTCCACCCGCTGTGGAAAAGACGCGCTCAGAGGCAACGGTCGTTGCCGGCGTGCATAGCAAATCCTTTGCGAGACTTGCTAATTTTGGAAAATTAATACGACTGGTTTTCCACCAAGTGAATGGGTTGGTATTTGTCGGCGCAGTTTTTTCAGATAGATATAATTCGATCTCTTCATCTGAAGTGGAAGGGGTAATTATTTTGCAATCTTCGGTGTCAAAATATGATCCTAACAGGAAGGATATATCATCCTGAGAAAGTTTACTTCTCTTGCATTCGGGCTCATTCTCGCCTTCCTTGATGTCTGCTTCTTGTGTTTTGTTTTCGTTAGTAACACTACATGCATCAATTTTCTGTCCATCGTCTTTTTGTTTTAAGATTTTATTTATCGTATCTCGAACAACATTGCGTTGCTCGTCATTGAGGAACGGAAGCGAGCGGTAACGCGGATCCAAGAATGTGCAGAGCATTGGAATACTCTGACACATTTCTGGTTTGTCCATATTGAACCTTTTGCGCAAATCGGTTTGCACCTTCTGTTTGAATGTTGCGACTGCAACACAGTCACTGTCGTTTGAAGTAAGACGGTGATTTACTAAGCTATATAAAATTGGATAGACGCCACTGACGGTCGGATACTCCTCGCTGCACATGACACGAGTAGCCATGTACAAAGGCTTCAGAACAGGTATCATGCCTTCAAGTACTCGCCAGTGATCGTCATTCAGATCTAATGTACGCGCATCATTGGGTTTTGTTATACTAGCATCGTGAAGCACGGCATAAATAGCCAGCTTTTGTTGTTTGAGTCTCTCAAACATGTCGAACGTGCTGTTCCACCGAGTGGCCACATCAATGATTAAATTGTTTTCGGGTAGATTCATCTGTTTTTGTCTTGTATGTAGTTCATTTGTAGCTAGCACTGATTTTCTGAAGTGTGCAACTAATTTTTTTGCCGCCCTTATTGTTCGCGAAACAGAATTTACAGAATCAAACGCACCTCTAATCGAAAGTTGTAAAGTGTGCGCAAAACAACGAATGTGTTTCCATTTCAGGTGCTCAACACACGAGACCATGTTTGACGCGTTATCAGTAACGATTCCTATAACTTTCTCGTCAGTAATGCCAAATTCCTGTGTTATTGCTTTTATTTCGTTAGCTGTGTTCTCACCGGTATGTCTGTCGGTGACTTTTCTGGTGGCCAAAACTGTATTTTGAAAGTTCCAGTCATCATCAATAAAATGGGCAGTTTCTGTAATGTATGCCTCAGTGGCAAGGCTTGTCCAGTAATCTGATGTCAGCGCTACGGCAGACACGTTTTTAAAATTTTCTTTCAGTTTCTGTACCTCCTCGTCATATAGTAAAGATACGTAGTTTGAAATAGTTGCTTTTACAGGGATTTTATAATGCGAATTGAGTTCATTACAGAAATCTTTGAATCCCTCGCCACTAACAATACTTAGTGGTCGTAAATCACGCGCGCACATCAGTGCTAATTTCTGGGTACACTTTTGATATTTTTCTCTTGAAAATACCGGCGTTCTATAAGCTGTAATTGCTGTTTGCGTCAATGTTGCGGAAGACCCCAGCTTGTGACTTTTATCAGATGCATCAATACTTGTAGACTTGTGTTTGAACTTGATGTGATTGGTCATTGTCCCTGTACTCCCTCCGGCATAAGTAAACTCCGTAGCACATAAATTGCATTTCACTTTTTTCTTTCCCGCTACTTCCAACTCCGTAAAATAATTCCATACACCAGAACGTTTCTGTTTTTCGGCCATTCTAATTTTGAGAGTTACGAGTCTTGCGACAGATGATAATACAAATAAAGTTTAAGAATACCTGTTTGAAAGCAATCGACAATTTTATGACGTATTGAATCTCATCCATTAACTTAATTTCATTCAGCAACTTTCTTCAATGAAAAAAAAAATGACACATGCCAAAGGTGCCATGCAAGTGACACGTAAATATTCATACAGATTTTAAATTTGAACGTTTTTCCAGATTTGTATCCATACATTTAGATATCTTATTAGGAATTTTCTGGAAGGGGGGGGGGGGGGGCTATAATTGCCGTCAAAACCGTTAATAAATGTTTATTAAAAACAATAAAGCACATTTTGCAAAATGATCAAAGAGCAGCACAGTAATGCAATACAAGCCAGAAACATATAGTAAGAGATTCTGAGACCCTTTCAGTTTACTAATTAAATATGACGGGGAAAAAATTGTTCACAGTTCCTATAGACTATAGTCAAACTTTTATAAATTCATTACTTCCCCTCGCAATTTGTTTAATAAGTTTATTCACTTGAAATAATTATTCAAATAATTTAGATTGTAATTTGAACCCTGCAAGATTTGTGCCACATATATAAGACATCGTTTAAACGTTTAGGGATTTTGTAAACGTTTACAGCCCAAACACGAAACGTTACCGGTTACACGTGTACACGTGACAGCCTTACCAATAAATAAATAACAATTGTTTGATAATAGAACTTCATTATTCATGGATGGATTTACTACGAAACAGATTTTCCTGCGAAATTTGTGTCATACAATATCATTAAGTACTAACAAAATAACCTGCTCAAATTTGGTTTTCATTTATATCTATAATCTTGTAGTTGTACCAAGAATCCTTATTTCAGATCAGTAGAAACGGATAAAACTAAAGTGGTCATGGTTAGGTTGCTATTCCAAAAACAAAGACTATTTCCGGTTTTGTGTTCGGTAATCCCGATCCTGATTTTTAATTGAGCAAAATGAAAGTGGCATGTGCATCACCTTGCTACATATTACATTGAACTTTTGAATTGTTAGACATTATTGAAAACAGAGAGTTAATACGTATAATTGTTACATCATACATGAACAGAAGACATAACTTCTATAAACAAGTAGTCTCACTCTGAAGAGTTATATTCTTTTGAGCATTTTTCGTCTGCAATTTCATTTTATTTATTATAGCCTTTGTAAAGTAACTAATCTTGAGGGGATATTATCTAGTAAGAGGAGGATACATGTATGAACTTGTTAGGATAAGTAACTTCAGCCCAAGTTCTCTTCTTTATTTCTTTTTATGTAAATAAACACATTTCGCTGACATTTTACAAATGATTGTAATGCTTTATTTATGTACTTAAACATGAGGAAATGTCTCCTGTGGCACTTAAACATTTCTTCGCTTACTTTCTCTAATTTGCCTGCCCTCTAAATTTATTGAGAACCCTAATGTATATGATATTGCACTTGAAGCCTTTGTGGCCCTTCAGGCCTTTGATTTTGAGACAGCTAATTGGTAGGATGTTTGGGGATGGGGGATGGGTCATATAGTAGTCATTATGTGAAAACAATTAACCTGCTTTCCTTTCTGATCAGTTGGCTTTATCTCTGGTTATATTTGGCTTATTTGTTTTAATCAGCTGCATAATGATAAAAAAAATTCCATGCAAAAAAAGTGAAGGCTCCCTTCCCCAGTTTAATACCTTGAACCATCTACTGAGATATTCAATAGTTAGACTGCCCCCCTCCCCCTTCTAATTTTTGGAATATATTTAAAAAATACATTTTTTGAAAATACATGAGGGTATCAACTGTGACTCTTCATGCCAGCAAACTTTATGAATTAATTAAATTATTAATTTAAGAAATAAATAATGTCTGTCATTGAAACATGGTATTATAACTGCAGTAGCTGATCTGCTAGCATATTACATGGTGCATATTAGTTGAAACTGGTCAACCAAATAAATTTACCTGTGCATTTTCACAATATGTTGATATTTATTTCTCCTAGTTAATAATTTTCAAAACTTTTAAATAATCTTTTTTTTTTTTTTTAAATTGTTATATTAGATTTTGTCCATAGCATTTTAATTATAACTTATTTTAACCCCATGGAAGAATTAGACCAATCAAATAAAGATTAATTCTCTATGATGTTTTCTCTGTGAGTTTGTCCAAGAGTGATGAGTTAAGAATGAACTCGATCATGAGATTCTGACAGTGGCTCTTACGAAGAATTGCTTAATCTGTCCTTACAGTTTTGACCAGAGACATTTAAATTGGTGCTTTGTGAAATCTGTATATAGCATAGTTTATCACACATTCCATTGACAAACTACAATCTATCAATGTTGCTTACTCATGCTATATGACCTTGACCTGATCTATAGACATTGGAAGTGCAGTTTATAACTTTCATTTTTGTTTTGGTGATTTCCAGATGTTGCTTTCGGATATTTCCAATTGATGCTTAAAATATTAGTTTCATCACATTGGTTGAATACTTTAGTGGTATATGCTTTTCTAATTTAGGACCTGGGCCATTTCCTGGAGTGCTTGACATGTTTGGGAGTGGAGGGGGACTATATGACCATCGAGCGGCGTTGCTGGCTTCTAGAGGGTTTTCTGTTTTAGCTCTGCCATTTTTTGCATATGAAGATTTACCAGATTCTTTCACTGAAACTCCACTGGATTATTTCATTGTAAGCTTTCCTTAGGATTTCAGAATTAACTGTGTGCTGGGGCAATTTGTTTTGTGTTTTGACTCACCAGAGCTGAAAATGAGCTTTTTTTATCTAAAGTTATTCTATGTTGTAGTCGTTGTAAACTTTTCACTTCAAGGGTCTTATGTTCTTCTAAGGTGAGAAAATAATAAATAGTGAAAGTAGGTTGAGTGTTTAAAAAAGTATTTTTTCAAGAAATACTAAACTAGAGAAGTCAAGACTAAGTATGAAACTTCCCTTACATAATAGAGATATAAGTTTGTTCAAACCATATATAGGAATGCTATATAAAACCTGATGAAGAACTAGAAGTCAAATGATTTGCAAGCAGCCTTGTGTAGTGTAGATTCAAATTTGTCCAGATCATGAACTATTTCTGAATATTTTTACATGAAAGTTCCTTATAAAAATCTTCCTAAAAACCAAAAGAGTACAAGTTGTGTAATTAATATGGAAGCATTGTAATGGATTAGTCACACCTTAAATGATATGTTGCATGTTTCCACATTGTCGCATTCCAAGGCTGAAATGTACACTCCTCTCCTTTTTCACCCTTGGCTCTCTGCGTAAATATTTTCTCATTTCTCATAAACATGCATGACACGAATGATGTAATTCATTGACCAATAGAATTCACTCTTATCCCAAAATGGAAGATCTGATTTAAAATAGCACAGCTGCATTTAACTCAGTAATGGCTGTGGTCATGAAACTTAATTGTGCTTTATGCAATGAAACTATAATTGAAAAGAAATCATATACCCCAACATGTTTGTTCATTCCTTTGGTTACATTTCAGTGTCAAAATTCCCATGTCTGTATACATACAGATTCTGTTTTGGTTAGTTACCGAAGAAGTGGAAGAACGAGTTCCGACAGTTCAAGAGTAATTTGCATACGTCCTATAAACAGTTTAAATCTCCGACTAACCTGTGCTCGGAAGTTCTGCGATTGGCCAAATTGTATCATGCATATTTATGAGAAATGAGAAAATTTTCACCCAGAGAGCCACGGTTGAAAAGGGAGAGAAGCATACATTTCATTAGTGGCTTGTGATGATGTTTTGAAAGTATACAAAATTATATGCATTTTGTCTTTCTTACGCGTATAGTAATTGATTTTAATAGTTAGTTAGCCGAACTAGTGCAATAATTAGTCACAATACAGATAAAGTGTATATTCTAGTTGGTTTAAATTATGTCCCCTGGGCAGGACCATCAGGCTTTCAATATTTTACATACCTATACATGGGATTTTTTTTTCAAAATATCTGTATATGAAGAACCTGAAGGAACAGTCAATTTCATTGATTTGGAAATGTCCTTGTGTGGTGTAATTTTCTCAGGTCCTTGACCCAGGAGGCAGGGCATTCCACAGTAGGATTTAAAAGATTTATTATCAGTAAAATAAATATCGTGTAACAGGTATTTTCTGCAGTTGGAAATTTTGTGATTTTATTCAGATATGGTAGCAAATTATATTCTGCATTTCAAATTTTTGCGCTTGCATTATACCTATATGCATGTATATTTGCAATTGTAATTTTTTGCCGATTTTTCCTGTCCGCAAAATTTCACAAAAAAATAGACAACTACAAAAAGTACCCATTATATGGTATATCAGTTATATTTCTTATACTGAATTATGTTGCACTGGACTAGAGTTGACATACAGGGGAGATCTAAAGATTCAGGATTGTTGTAGGAATTTTGTAGAATCTTTTCAACATGTCTTGTTAGTAGTATTCAAGCACCAGACACATGTTGTGATATAATGGTTGAATAGTAGGAGTAGTTCATTGTTGAGCAGTTACTGGTGTTCCAGTAAGATCTATGTTTGAATGAACTGACTCGGGCAAGTATTTTAGCCTCTTGTTTATGCACGGTATTGAGAACAGTTAAACTTAAATGTGTATATGTAATCATTTGGTGTGCCATGTTGTCTCATTTCCGTAGGAGACATAATTTTTCTTTACCATCTACACAAATGATGACATTCATTGTTCAAGAGAGCACATGCAGATCATATTTGAGAAAGGAAAGTAATTCTAGAAAGGAGATTGTGCTTCATGTCGAACATAAATGTAGGTACCGTAAATAACAAATGGAAAAAAGAATTCATTTCTTGTAGAATTTGATACAGACTTTGAGCCCGCTTATTATTTCACTGTATTGATATGAGACAAGTACTTAGCAATATTTCAAAGTCCATTCCAAGCACTGATAAAAAAAAATATAGAAAATATATAGGGGTCTATTACTTCTATGTCATTTGTACTTCTTTAAAAGTTGCCATGATCCTATTTGAAAAACGCCCAGCTGACGAGAAGCATTATGTAAGTTGTAAGCCTTGTGTGTTAATCATCATGAAATAAAGTTAAAACGTTTTGAATATTATGTAATGAAAAAAATCACTGAATTTATTTCTAAGAGTCTTCTTTATTCCTTAACAAATAGCAAGCAAATATAAGTTCATAGAAACTGCCCCTGAAAAACATTGTTTGTATGTTACAATAGAGGAATCGCCATGTCTATAGGTCCATATTTTATCTTTCCATTCCACTTTGTATCTGGGCAACAACCTTGTAATTTAGAAACATAAGAAACTCGTACTGGGTACAAATGTAATTTATGAACAGACAGTTCGTGATGATTGATCACAAAATCTGAAGTTCTCTGAGTTGGAAACATGCACTCATTGCATCAGAATGAACCATCTCATATATATGTATAATAAAACAATTGATCACCCTTGATCAGTTCAACATGGGAAATGAGAATCCACAACCGGCTCTTCTTGGTGACCTGGCTGCGGCTGCTGTGGGACCTTGGTCAGATTACCTTACAGACCAGGTCTCGGGTTTTCATTTTTCCATGTTGACCTGATGACTGGTGATTAATTGCATAATATATATTCATTAGTCTCTTGTTTAAATTAAGACCCATCTTGAATCTGTCAATGGCAGTGTAAGGGAGGAAAGAGGGAATACTAATCCCAGTAAGAGAGGTCTGAATTATGTTTGACTATTTGTGATAATGCAGTGCTCCAGGACATGTTTTCATACACAAGGAAAAATTTCTCATGACACTTACATGTGCGGTAATTGTTTTCAAGGAGAGTGCTGAATGGTTTGCTGGACTGCCATGTGTAAAGAATGGTGAGATATGTGTAATTGGCCTGTCCAAAGGTGGAATGTTTGCATTGGAGCTCTGTAGACATGTGCCACAGGTAAGTGAACTTGTTTTGGGAAATACCTGTTGAAAATCATACTTTCACCTGAGTGTTGTGAATGTGATTCCATTTTGTCATGCTCTCCACAAGCCAATTTGGGGAATGTTTTTACATAGGAATTACCATGTCTGTCTTCCTACTATTTATCCAGGCCTCATCTTTGTAATGGAGAGTCTTTAGAAATTCATAGTTGATACAAAGACTACTTAATGGCAAAATGGTGTACCATGACCTTGAGACAAGGTCATTAGACCAAGATTATTGGAAGAAAAAGTGTGAAGGATGAGTGCATTTAGCTCGAACTTTTCTGACTTCTCTTGCAATGTTTAAATGTAGTAATATCTTAAGAACCTTTTACATTGCAGACAACAAACTTAATTTATTATATTTGTGTTCCCTAAAGAGTAGATGACCTCTTCATTTTAAAGTCAAAAGGTCAATGTCAATCAACTTCCTGACATAGGAATGTAATATATCTTGAACCTTTTGTTTGACAGACATCAAACTTGATACACTGGTATATCCTAAGGAATAGATGACCCTTATTGGTCACAAGTCAAAGGTCAAGTTTCAAACTACTCTGGACATAAGAAAGTATTGTCTGCTAAATATCTTGTGTATCCATTGATGATGATATATATATATATATATATATATATATATATATATATATATATATATATCTGTGTGTGTGAAACTTGGTACACTGGTACACTTAAAGAGTAGATGACCCCCACTAGGTTGTACATCATAAGACCTAAGGTCTTGACTCAAATGATTTGTTATTTGGAAATATGTCTGTACAGTATCTTGAGAGATCAAACTTGCATGTAGAATTTTGACTTTGATTAGTATATACAGTATGGCTCACGAGTATTCCGATGAAAACGTGGGGCCTTGTGGACCAAAAGTTTACTTAAAAGCGTGAACCCAGAAAATAGTTGGTGCCTTTGAACTTACAATTTCTGCACCAGCGTTGCATCATTGAGCCCTCCACATAACATGGTGTGTCCACAGTGTGTCACGCAAGATAAAATGTCATTTGAACTATCAAAATCTGTATTTCATGACTGATTTGAAATTGTTTGATTAAGGTGATTTTGTATTAAAATTATTAATTTTGTAGATTTATAAATCATTTGTAATATGTGAACTAATTCTTATATAAATAACATCAACAACGATGATTAATATAAGTAAGAAATACTTCACATATTACAAATGATTTATAAATCTACAAAATTAATAAATTTGAATACAAAATCACTGTAATCAAAAACCAAAAACAATTGGTCTGTAATTGGTAGTTTATAACTTTCAAAACATCATCATTAGTACCCTGAGTTTCACCTGAAAAAAAAAATATGGTCAAATCCAAAACAATACCACATTGAGCAGGTGTAATAGTCATGTAAAAAAGGACAATTTTAATTCTTTACCATTTCCCCCCCCCCCCCCCAAGTTTATTACTATATTTAATTTTTTTTTCATGGTTCGATGGCTCCGTAAAGACCCAAATATCAAAGTGTGCAGGCCATGCCTACCATTTTGTTTAAGCCATTTACAACCATTCACCAAGTGTGCAAGCCCCGCCTACCATTTCATGCAAACCGTGCAGACCATTCCAGAAATGGGAAACGTTTCATGCGAACTATTTCATGCAAACCATTCAGCATTCCATGCAAGAATTGTTTCATTTCCATGCAGACTGTTCAGCATTCCGTGCAAACCATTCAGCATTCCGTGCAAGAATCGTTTCGTTCTGTGCAAGCGGTGTAGTAGTACCTTTCAGGTTCTGTAATTTAAAAATATTTTTTTTATTCAAAATGCTCAAGGTAAACATGAGAAATGTTGTTTAAGAAATAAAAATGATTGCATTTGTTTTTGACATGCACAAACTTTGGAAAAATGAAACAAAAGTGGAAATCAATTAACAATGAAATTGGTCTAATTGCAATACAAAATTGCATTGTTTAATGAGTATCAATAATGCATAATTTAAATACATATAAAACAAAATTTATTCACTCATCTGTTTCTGATTTATTGGTTCTGGGTACGGCATGCAGAGTGACACTTTTGTAATTTTCTACTCAAAATTCAATTTTCTGTGGAGAAAAGTGAGTTTTGTTCAACAAAAAGCAGTTCAGATTAGCAGCAATTATAATGAGTATCAAAAATACATTTTGTACAAAATTATCTGTCAGTGGACAAAAATCACTTTTGTCATGACAATATTCATGCTTGTGGACAAAATTCACTTTGTATCAAAAGTTAATTTAGTATGCAAACTAGTTTAATTTGGATTCTGTGAAATAATATGCCAAGGAAACAGATATATACTGACGAAAGTAAATTTTTTCTCACAAAATTGAATTTTGTCAGACAAAATTGAATTCTGACAAAAGAAAATCACATTTTTCTGACCGAAATATGTTTGTATGATAACTTCATTTCTGTAATGACAATAATAAATTTTTCTATACAAAAATATCTTTTAATGGACAAATTTTGCAATGTCAATAATTCATTTTTCTGCAAATAACCCCTTCTTTGACCTTTACTTGTAAACTGCTCACCGATTGGATATTGGAAATGTAATAATCATAATAAGGTTATAACCTTTTCATTCCACGATGTCAGAATGTATGATCATGATTACTGAACAAAGTATTTGTATAAATTAACTAGTCCACCACTTCTTTAGGTCAGGATGCCTTTAGTAGATCAGCAATTCTTCGTCATTAATTTTTATCAATATTTTCAACATCCAAGACACAATAAGTTATGCTCGAAATTACACAAGCAAATTTAGTAATGTAAGCTTTATGTACACTTTTCATTAATGTTATTTATATGAAGCGCAAGGACTGCTATGGTATGCATGCTCCCAACTTCCATTGTAAGGGGTGAAACTGCAAAAATGTAGGCCATTGGTGCTATTAAAATTGGGATTGGTATATGAAATCTGTTAATTCATTATTGTTCATTTTCCTACTGAAAGAGAAAAATTTTATGTAGCACCTCATATTTTTGCCGTTAAGTAATCAGATTTTATAGTTTTTATCTTCTCTTTATCAGAAACTTTATTTCATTCATTTTTGTTTACTTTGCCACCCCCGAACCCACCCCTCCCCTCCCCCTTGGCTTTTAGTGTATCATTTTGCTTTTGGTAAGCTATCCTTGATTTCGGTAAATAATTTTAGTTTTGATTTATTTATATGTTTAAATGATTCTATGAATGAGTCATTATTTCTGTAAACACTTAATGGATAGGAAATATTATCTAAAATGTGCATAATGCAATTAAGCCATCAGAATGAACTATATAGTGAAGGACTGATTGCAGAGAAAGCATAAGCTTCAATATAAATCATGAAGATTTCTAAAGGTGTGCTTTGCATAGTACTATAGATTCCTTATTTTACGTGAGTACTTAATATCGTGAAATGAGGGGCTTCCGTGGCCGAGTGGTTAGAGCATTGCGCTCAAAATCACAAGGCCTCTCACCTCTAGTTGGCACGGGTTCAATTCTCGCTCGCGCTGATATATGTGAGAAAGGTTGCCAATTTACTTGCGGAAGGTCGGTGGTCTCTTCCCAGGTACATTGTATCTGAGTTCTCTCCTCCACCTATAAAAACTGGACGCCACCAGATAACTGAAATATTGTTGAGTGTGGTGTAAAACACCAAACAATCATAATCATAATATTGTGAAATGACTCGTACGCATCAAATCACAAGAACATGAATTTGTGAGTGCTCTGTTGATTAAAGAGTTTTTGCATGTATTTTAGCAATATAAATTGTAAGCAAATAATTTTATTTCGCAAGTGATGCTTCTCAAGAATTGATGTGATATTAAATTTAGGAATTTGCAGTATTTGTTACATTTAACATGAGAAACCCTCTCACATATGAGAAACCCTCTCACATATGAGAAACCCTCTCACATATGAGAAACTCTCTCATATATGAGAAACCCTCTCACATATGAGAAACACCCTCACATATGAGAAACTCTCTCACATATGAAAATTGAATGCATTACCACTCTGTGACCTCAGGAGAGTTTATTTGGTGAACTAAAAATTTAAGGTCAATTTTTTATTTAAATCTGTCAAGATTACATGTATATGTTAAAGTCAGTCAATCTATATTCAATACTGGGGAATTTGCCATCCTAGGGTCAGTGTTGGGTTAGGATTAACAGATTGTTTTGAAGGTCGTTTAATTTGCCATCCAAAAGCCAGTGTTGGGTTAACAGACACATTGTTTTGCAGGTCAAAGGTGTTATCCTGGTGAATGGAGTACCGTTTTACTCTGATGTTCCTCTTAAATACAGTGGTGGAGATATAATGAACTCAGAGTAAGTAATCAAAGAAATAATTAAAATACACACACGTACACATTGCAATCAAAGTACAGTAACATACATTTATATATGGTAAATTTTGATTAAGGGGAAAAGTCTATAGAAGGTATGTATGTATGCATATAAATATTTGTGTTTCCAATGTTTTTGATATTTACTCATGAACATGCTGCAGTTGTAAACAACGTGTGTATGAATGTAGTGTAATAACATATTGAATTTTGAGAATTTCTAATTGGAGATTTGGGAACATATAGTTTTTGGTCTGTCTGTTTGTCCACAAAATCTTTTACCCTTGACAGTAACATTTGAATGGATGGTGATCTTTGTGATAAGACCTTTCTTTGGAACCAGAATTTTTAAACTGCTTTTGAAAATTTCAATAAATTTAACATTGGCCATAACTTTTGAATGGTTAGTAATAGGCCATTCATGTTTTGCATGTGTATTCCCTTGTGACAAGACTTTTTTTTTTAGTGCCGAAAGTTTTTATCTTGTAACCATTACCTTGGGGGTTGACATTTAAAAAAAAAAAAAAAACAACTTTGGCCATAACTTTTGAATGGTTTGTGATTGAGCTTTCATATTTCACATATACCTTTTGACTAGGCCTTTCTTTATAGGTAGCAATTTTGACCTTATGACCTTGGAATTTAACCTTGGCCATAACTTTCAAATGGTTAGTGCTAAGGTTTTCGTATTTCACATGTGTATTTCTTGTGGCAAGACCTTTCTTTTTGAACCAAAATTTTTGACCTCTTGATGTTGACCTTGGAATTTGACCATACAGGGATATCATGTTTCATAAACATGTTATGTTTATTCCATAACAATAAATTATTTCATCAGAGTAATTGTGAGGACCCTTATGCATTTAGTGCACAGTTTAAAGAAATATGTCTTGGAATAATATGGGGCCACAGCTACAGTTCCAATGGTCTGTGAGACCAAGGGGACTCAGGTGAGCATTTTGACCCATGGGGCCTATGGTGTACTGGAATTTACCTTATTCCAAATATAGTACATGTGCATGATTTGTTGTTTATGGACTAAGCGTAGATATACATACAGTATTGTCAGTATCAAAAATTAGCAAAGTGGAGTAATGGAACAGGAAGAAGTATATTTGACATGATTTTTCAGTATATATGTTTTCCTGACAGATTCTTGTTTGATAAAATGAAGATGACATCAGAGGGAATTGATTTGAGAGAATGTTATCAACCGACTGATGAGTACTACATAAGGGTAGGTGCTAGTTCATATATACAATGTACATATCTTTATACAGTTGAACCTGTCTAATCTGACACTTGTACGAGGGTTGTTCGATATGTAATGTGTATTGTACGATATCTCAAAAGCATTTGACTCAAATAGTGACATGAACATTACATCCTTTCAAAGTATTCTCTGCTGTTTGAAATGCATAATTTCAATCTCTGAATCCATTTCTGAAATGCATCACAGGATGCTCATTTAGGTAGACCTCTGAGCCAAGGGCTTGTTGGGACTTGTAACAACGACCACATATGAAGACGTTTCTAAGTTTTGGAAAAAGGATAAAGTTGCATGGGGCTAGATCTTGAGAGTATGGTGGGTATGGCAAGACGGTAACCTTCTCTGGCTTCAAAAATTGCTTCACAAGCTCAGATGTATGTGATGCAGCATTATCATGGATTAGACAAACATACCTAAATCTTGACACAGGGCATCATTTATGATAATATTTCTTGAGCTTTTTTAGGATAACATCTCGGTAATACTTGTAATACTTTTGCTCTTTGGCACAGGAATTTGTACGGCTATACCATCACATGAGAAGAATATGCAATAAAGAACCTTCTTAGTGCGTATGGTTCTTTTGGCAACTACAGGCCTTCTACCGTGTTTAGTGAGTCATATTTTGTTTCCAATTTTTCTGACTGGTTTGAAATTGTGAACCCATGTTTCATCTCCAGTAACAATATTTGCAAATTGTCTTTGATTGAATTTGGGAAACATTTTGAGCAATTGCTTAGCAGTTTGTACTTGTACCCTTTCTTGGTCATCTGTCAATACATGTGGTATCCATCTGGCAGAAATCTTTCATACTTTCAAAATACGCTTCGAAATGAAATGCACCCGCAATAGCAATATGCCAACAGCTTTGGCAATATCATGTATTGTGTACCTGCCATCACTTTCAATTATTTCCCTGACTTTTGAGACATTTGCCTTGCCTGTTACAGTGACAGGTCGGCCAGATTTTGCTGCATCTTTGACGGACTCTGTGGCAATCAGAAATGTTCTTTCTCCACATATGAACTTTCTCATAAGATGCATTATCAGACCTATACACTTCCCCCAATTCAATAAAAATCAGCATTACCAAATGACCAAGTTTTGTGTGAACTTTTATATAAGCTCTAATTTCTTCAATATTCTCAACCCATTTCCCAACTGTTTTTACAACATTGGTCAACGACTGGCTCTATTAAAATGACTGTAGTTTAAAACTATGTGGAGCTGAAGGCTCGTGTTTATACCATTGGAAAGGTACTGAATAGAGCTATTCAAGAGTATCATTATCCACGAAATCATGCAAAGCGTTATTGTGCTGTGGTACAATACTCATTACATATCGAACAGCCCTCGTATAATATATTTCACTGTATCATATAGCACGTTTTTTTTTCTTTGGGGCGATAAGTCTGAAATGAAGTTTGGAGAATTATTGTTTTTGCTCAGTTCTTATTCTTTTGCCTCTTTCTCACACCTAAAGATATCCGTGGTTGTTCTCTGTAACTGGTCAATGAAAGTATTTAACACTCAAGGATATTATAGTGCAGTATATCTATTTGTGCAGGAATATTCTTGTTTTCAGAGTGAAGGGGATCTAGGTACCTTTTGAGGGGATCAAACAGGGGTGGGTGTAACAAAACTCTGGAAAAAATCTGATTCCACACTTCAACAGTTATAACTTGAAAAATCAATATCTTATATACAGTCTTAGAATTTTCAGCAATAATAAGGGTATGATGGCTGCTATGAATTTCTATCACAATCAACTAACTTCAGTGACTTAACTGGAATAACTTCAGAACCCAGACTGAGAGAGCCATGGGATCTTCAGCATGTTGGAACCTATAAACCAGTATCAAAGTTCAGAATAACGGGAATAACTTCAGAACATGGACTGATAGACGTGATTTTCACCAGTGATGATTAAGGATTGGTCCTGCAATCTGATTTACCTAACAAATTGTTACGTATGCATGTATTATAAAAATAACTTACAGAGTTTTTGAGAACTGTTACCAAGACATAGGACAATAGGGCCTACAGGAGAAAACTTTTACTACCATGCAGGACAATAGGTCCTACCAGGAGAAGGGTTTTACCGACACGCAGGACAATAGGTCCTACCAGGAGAAGGGTTTTACCGACACGCAGGACAATAAGTCCTACCAGGAGAAGGGTTTTACCGACACGCAGGACAATAGGTCCTACCAGGAGAAGGGTTTTACCGACACGCAGGACAATAAGTCCTACCAGGAGAAGGGTTTTACCGACACGCAGGACAATAAGTCCTACCAGGAGAAGGGTTTTACCGACACGCAGGACAATAGGTCCTACCAGGAGAAGGGTTTTACCGACACGCAGGACAATAGGTCCTACCAGGAGAAGGGTTTTACCGACACGCAGGACAATAGGTCCTACCAGGAGAAGGGTTTTACCGACAAGCAGGACAATAGGTCCTACAAGGAGAAGGGTTTTACAAGACTCATATTTTCTAGCGGGACCCACAAATAAAACACACGATTTATTGATTATATTTGATAAATTACTAAATTGCATAATACATCTTTATTGTTGTTATACACATTCTCAGCGTTCAAAAACCAGCGATGACCAGTCGTTTCTCCACTTCTGCTGAAAAATATGCTGGGACTGGTTTTCTCTTTCATATGCCTGTCTTCTTTCCTGTTTGTTATTTCCATTACCGAGTTCTTCCTATTTTTTAGCAGGCTTAATTACCCATGTAATCGGCAGTTGTACGTCACACTTAAAAATTAAGGATGGATCAAACTCTACCCAGAATTATCATTCCTTACACTTGCATATACCTCCGTCAACATCTCCAAATTAACAGTGTTATTCCACATGGAAATCTACTTTTTCATAGTTAATAAAATAGAACAAAGAGCTAATGTATGAAATACCAGGAAAATGTATGGCAAGGAACTGTTAATAGTTTTTATTGCCCATTACAATACATATCTATCTACATAGTGTAATCAAACAAAATCTACATTTCAGCATAATTCATTAATGCTTATTATGTCACAGAAAGACTTGACGTCTGTTTGATATTGATTTAGTTTTGCAACTAAAGTCAAAACCATATGATATTTGAGCATTTTTACCAATTTACAAGAATCTTAAACCCTCTAGATGTTAATTTAACAAAGGTATATGTGAGTGTAAGGAACGAAAACTTTGGATAGAGATTGATGATGGATATGCAAACGTGAGAGTAGTCTGTGATCAATGTCATAAAATGAAATATATTGCAACAAAATAGGAATTTGCGGAATAAATAAACAGTTATAGTAAGATTTTTGGTGGTTCCTATGAAAAATGTCTGCCAGGACTGGAGGTCCAACAGTTTTCAAGAACTCGGAGCTTAAATAGAAGCCAATGCTTTATTTGGGAGACTTAATAATTGGTAGATAGTAATCATATCCTTGTTTTTTAGGGGCTTGGTATCATGCTGCCAAATATTTAGGTCACCTGAGTAAACTCAATTCCAATTCCTTAAAAAAGCTTTTATGAAGCATCTTTTGGAGAACACAAATTGTAAATTTAAGGTCTCCTGCTCCCCAGGGGCCCTAAGTGCAGTGTATAAACGATAAGAGGAATGTAGATTGTGAAATTTAAGATCATAGCACCCTCAGGGCCTCATGGTTGGGGCCAAAAAAACTGCAAAGCAAAAACACACACACACACAAAAGCTTTAAAAATCTTCTCAACTCCCACACATTTTAAATATATCCCCACACATATGGGAGAAAAACCAAATGCATGATTTATTACTAGTATGTCCTTGAAGACCTTTACCAAAATTGTAAAATTCATTGCACCTTTGTCGGGGAAATATTGGCTATTTAAATCCTTCAAATGTCATCCTCCCTTCTATTGTAATTGAATGGGAATTGTATGCATATTTAGAAAGATCATAAAGCTGTGAACAAAAGACTCCAGAATGAGGCTTAAATGTAAACATGAAACTCCCCGACAGGTTTATGTATGGGTTATGATACTCAGGTGACCATTAAGGCCTGTGGGCTTCTTATTAACAGTCAAATTTGCACCCAATTATTAATTATCACAGTGTAGCAGTTGTTTTTATGTCAAAGGTACATATAATACTCTTCAGCTTGGGAGGTAAATAAACGGCTGAGTTTTTGTTTTTATTTTTGTTTCTGAGACAGTAAAATGTTTTACAGATAAGTAATTTAAGACAATAATTTAACATACACTGCTAATTGATTTTAATTGTTTTGGAACTCCATGTCTGCCAGAATATATTCTTCTAAAATTAAAAAGGTCCTGCAAAAAATGGGTGCCCTATAGTGATCAACCTGTGTTTGCATCCAACCGTGCAAACACTTTTCTGGGGTTTTTTGGTTCTATCCCTGCACATATTGAATTGTAAATTTATGCATAATTTATATCACTGGGCTACAGGTCAAGTTTGAATTTGGGCTTTGTAGACTTATTTTTCAAAGAGTTATGGACCTTGAACCTAGCAAATTTTAGGGATTTAAATGTTTTCCAGACTTTTTTGGCTATCCCTGCAGTAACTGAAAATTTATATATGACCTTCTATCAAGGTCAATTTTGAGTTTTGGCTTTGTTGATGTATATTTGAGAGAGTTATGGACCTTGAACTTAGCAAATAATGCCAAGAAGTGGGGCTCTTTTGTTATGCTTGCCATCTTACTGATATCTAATTTGTATACCTATGAACTAGAAAATTGTCAAGTTCACACCCACAGAAAAAGAAAATGCTATACATAGTATTTTCATTCCAAGGTCTGTTTTTATCATGTTCTTTACACTTTGTAATTTGGCATCTTGTGTAATCCAATACGGATTGGTTTCAGAGGATATCAGATTAAATAGGTCTTGCTGTATGTATTGATTTCAAAAGCATAATATTTCTTTCAACATTGCCTTATACATGTAATATTCTCTCAATGATTTTATGACTTGTGTTGTTTTTAAATTAAAACTGTTACATTCACCTACAACAATTAATTTTAAAAATAGTATCATTAATGTGATGTATATCAAACTGTGCTTATACACAATAGTATCATTGTACCTTGTGTTTTTGTAGGCGTGGGAAAGTGAGGTGAACGTGCTGTGCATTGTGGGAGAAGACGATGGTTGTTTAGATATTGCCGCCAATGAGCGTTTTATAGAACTGGTGCCTGCAGAACATAAACATCGGTTTCAGTTAATAAAGTACCCTAAGACTGGTCATCTCATAGAACCTCCATACTCACCTCACTGCAGAAACTCCTTCCATAAAGTATTTGGTGAGTTCTTTTTAGTCCCCTACTGGTGAAACTGTAGGGGATTATAAGTTGTGTCTGTAATTGTATGTCCTTTTTTTCTTTTCTTTTTTTTTGGTCATGCTTTAAATGATTTAGGATGGTGAAATTTAGTTTTGACGCAGATGAATGATTCGTACAAAATGTATGGGACGTTTGCTGAATATAATTTTCAGATCTTTTTTTCACTACATGCTTTAACTTAGGAATCTGAAATTTGATATGTTGTTACTTAGTGAGGAGATACAGATGAAGTTTCACTATCGTATTGTAACAAAAACTTAGTTTCATGGTTAAATGAAATTCTTCCATGTTTGTTTTCCGTTCTGTTTTCCTCTGTGCTTTGATTTTGGAAGCTGAAATCGGTATGTGATTTACTAATATATGTTTACAAATCAAATTGAAGTTTCATCACAATTGACTGATTTTTTTTTTTTTTTTTTTTTTTGGAGAATCATGGAACATTATGCCCAATGTAGTTTTCAGACTTTCCTTTACAATCCTTAACTTAAGGATTTGATATGTGGTTATCAAAAGAGAAGATAGACATTGAGTTTTAATTTCACTACAATTCAATTATTCTTAAAAAGAAATTGTAAAATTTATTCTCATGACTGAATCAATTCTCTGTATTTCATCTGATTCACTGCATGTATATTTCAAGAGATTGAAAATAGAATATTTCTTGATAGTCAAAAATATCTAGCCAACTGTCAAAAAATATCCGATTATAAATTTATTTTTTTTATGGGTAGAAAGTTATGAATGTTGAAGATGATAGGAAGGAGGGGACATGTTGATCTTTTTATGCTTCATTTGTTTATAATACTGGAGGTGTGATTATTGCTAAAATGGCAGTAGAACTCGAGGCTGAGGATACGAATGAAGCGATGTTTGATGCAATGATAACGTCTTTGCAGATAATCATTAACATGTTTTGAATATCAAAGAAAATGCAAAAGATGTTACAACTGAAATTTCAAGGACAGACATGGTATCTGTAATATGTATAAACTAATCATATTCTATTTTCTTTATTGTTTCTGAAACTTGCTGTGGAGTTCTTTGTGGGTCACTCTAGATCATGTTGCAGTCTTATCTATTTCTACCTCTCCTACAGGAGTTTTGCCTTTCTATTTGTAATTAATTATGTTATATGGAAGGTCTGTCTAACATGCTCCTCCTACAATTTTTAAGTGAGGCTCCTCCTACAATTTTTAAGTGAGGCTCCTCCTACAATTTTTAAGTGAGGCTCCTCCTACAATTTTTTAGTGAGGCTCCTCCTACAATTTTTAAGTGAGGACTTTGGTACTTTACAGAGTGTTTGTATTAGTATTGAACATGTGCTTATGGCAATGAATTTGATTTTCTTCTTATTTGAGAAAATTGAAGGTTGTTGGAATCAGTCAGTTTTGAGGAAAGGAAGAAGTTACTTGATGGTTACAATATATTGTTCCACATACAATTAGTGTAAAGCCTAATGCGACACCTATGGTGTCTGTTTGTTCAAATTTGCCATCTCATAGAGCATCAGTATTATCTTTCAGAAATTATTTCGAAGATAACTGATTGTTGAGGAAGCATTTACGAGATGCTGTAAACAAATTGGTATCAAAGATGAAATTGGTGGGTCAATGTCTTTATTATTCCCCTACTAGCTTTCCCAAAGGGGACTAATAGTTTATCCTTGGTCTGTCTGTTTGTCTGTCTGTCATTCTGCTTGAGGTTTTCTGGATTGTTTTGTGTTGTTTTTTTTGGTTTTGTTTTTTGGGTTTTGTTTTGTTTTGGTTTTTTTTTTATTGGTGATTGGTTTTTTTATTTTTTTATTTTTATTTTTTGGAAAATTTATATGATGCACACCATTTACTATTCACTTTGATGTTGGGTTTACAACTTGACATCACATGATAATTACAAGTAATTAATAATGTTCCTGTTGTCTACTGGAAGGTGTAACCCTAATTTACAGCAGTTCTGTTGTACATGTACTCTGTTGATAAGAACGTCTCTTTAGCTAATGTATCCGGAACAGTAAATATGGTCATAATTTGGGTTCTGGATTGTTAAATCTTAGATATATATTGTCATCAATTAAACAGTAATAATTATTCTGTAGTTGATAACATTTGTCTTCATCAATTGTACCCGGAACATTAAATATGGCAATAATTTGGGTTCCGGGTTACTAAAACTGCAATTTATCGTCTGCAAATAGTAAAAACTACTCCATCGTTCAGAATGTTTCTTCAAACAAACAATCTTCTCAAAGAAAACTGCTTCCTTATAATAGATATTATTGTCCTTCAGAATATTATAGTCAATTTCATTGGTCAAGGGCTGTGTTGTCTCCCTTCAGATAATAAATTTCAATGGCACAAGTGAAATAATTCTATTAAATGTTATTTTAATGTACATGTATGTGGGATCTTTCATCAATAAATTCTAATAGTGACGATAGTGTCAAATAACAATTGAGAAGATAGATGTTCCCGTTCTAATGCAATTTTTCACTTCACTTGATGACATCTTTTATGTTTTATGAAATACATTACGAAATGTTTACGCTTGGCATTATGTTTTTGCATGATTTTATTGTGACATCACCATCGAAAGCCTTCTGTCTCATTGTTAATGCTTGTTTAATAACAAACTCAGTCTTTTGCATGATTTAACATACACATCTGATAAATAAAAAATAAGATAAAAAAACAAAAAAAAGTGCAGGTAGTTGAGGGTAACTTTGATTTCACCCCTCGAAAACCAAAGTTATTTGAATTTTCTGCAGAAAAACTTGTCACAATTTTGTTGACATTTTAAAGAACAAATATGGCACAAGTCCATATATGATTGATGCATTTTTCAGTCTCAGATTCTTCAGGATATTAAAACTATTATGGACTGTTTAGCAGGGAGACATCACAAATTATCAGGTCTTAGTAGGGCTATCACCATCAGGTGCATTGGTGCCTGCTGGTGATAGCCATGGTAATCTCCATACTCAAGCATGCTTTTATACACTTAGCAATTAGTCACCATCACTTTTATGTACAATGATACAATTGTGATGAGATAAAAAAATTTAAAAAATCAATTCAGTAAAATGCCTTTAGTAGTTATAATTGTTATCATAACAAGTTTCATAAGGTAGACCTAATCTACCTGTAGCATGTTTAGACTATACCAGTCCACAGAAAATTGTTGTCAAATCACTAAGTGCTAGACCTTTAGAACAGTTACAGGTATGTTAGATACTGCCTCGTCACATAATACTAAAGTATTATAGAAATGACTTTGACTATTCCTGGATTCTCCTCTTTTCACTTTCTGACCAACTACTGGGATATTTCCCTGACATCAGATATGTGCTGACACCTTCCATCATTCGAGGTTAGAATGAAAACTGACAAGGTTTTGCTCACAGATTGAAACCTTGGCCGGAATGAAAATTACAATGAAACTCAGAACCTAAAATACAATTTTAAGGTTCCAGCCATAAAATATCAAATGATATACCAAAAATACCCAGAACGTACATTGACATTGGTATTATGAGAATTTCTTATAATAAATACAGAAGACCTTAGCCAGCTGATTTTGAGGTGGACCTATTTTTAATGGGGTTGTTATGGAGCAGTTTTACTGTATTGGTATTGGCTTTTATGTCAAATTGATGAGTTACTTGTACATCATGCAGTGCTTATACTACTATATACAACAAATCAGTCAAGCTTTAATTACTGACAAAACATTGATAATGTAAAACATTACTTGTATTGTGTACAATGAATCTGAAGCTTTAATTACTGACAAAACAATGATAATTTAAAACATTACATGTATTGTATGCAATGAATTAATGAAGATTTATTACTGACAAAACATGGATAATGTAAAACATTACATGTATTGTATACATTGAATCAGTGAGGCTTTCATTACGGACAAAACATGAATAAATGTAAAATTTACATACAATTGGGAATGTTTTCATTTTAGTGGATTCCCACCCCCACAAGATGACGACATTTCTTCTATTACTTTGTACTATACTGTACAACCACACCACTTTACAATGATTTAATGGCGGTATTAATCTCTTTCTAAGGTTTTGATTTTCTGTGGGGAGGAGAAACAAAGGCCCACAGCTACGCACAGGAAGATTCATGGAGGAGGATCCTAGAATTTCTTTCCAACCAACTTCAATGTGATAAATCTTCAAGCCGTCCCCTGCAAACAGACAGTAAATTGTGAGACAAAGAGTGTTAATAATGTGAAATAATGGAATTAGTGCTACTTTAGTACAGGAATTGTTAAGTAGTTTATAAAGAGACTGTACCGTCTTATTTCATTCAGAATGAGTGTATTTATTGGAGACATATTGAAAGTCTATAAAAAAAATCTTCAAATCTCAATCCCACAGATGTAGTAAAAATATTTAACAAAGAAAATTATTTTCACTACATGTATACCTAATTATTTTCATAGTAAAATGAAACAACATTGTTTTAGAATTAATGAAGTGCCTTCCAAATGAGTGATATATGAAAATGAAGTATTGATGATTTATTGCTTTATCAAGGAATTATCATGATTCTTTTTACTACTGGTAAAGGGCATCTTTCCACTTTTGTTTTTGCTTTTCACTGGTAGAACAAGATGAGTGAACAAGGTGAGGAAAATGCCCATTCATTGAAATATATACTATATACACATTTTCTATCATATATTTATTCTAGTGATCAATGGATATTTTTATTGTTTGATGATTTGTTTTAAAAAATTAGTAGTAAATTAGAACATATTAGCCACCAAAAAATTTATGAAAATAAAAAGAGATATTAGAAGTATTGAACCCATTACCTAAAATGCTATACTTTTGTGTCCAGCGATTTTGACCAGCTTGCTTACAATATTGATGGGGATTAAAATCATGCTTGAAATACTGTCTTCAAGTAAGGGACTTGGAATATTTTACAAAATGCTATTATTTTGTCTAAGATCTTTACATCTTTCATCTATAGTGGATCATTGCTCCATCTTTTTGAAGACTGAAAAATTCCAATATTTCAAATAATTGGATTGCTCATGTGTTTCATTTACAACCAATGGTAAATATACTTACTTTAAAACTAATTGATGAATTTGGAACTCTTTTTGAGAGTGATTTTATTTTTTTTATTAACTTAATGACCTAACACAGTGTCTGTCGTTATCCTTTGTGCATTAACAATTGAATATTTTTAACTTAATTCTTCTTGATAACTACCATTTCAATTCTTTTCAAATTTGGTATGAAGCATTTTTTGGACAAGGGGAACAGAAATTATAGATTTCAGGAATCCTGCACCCCTGAGGCCTTGGGGGCAGGGCAAAAATTGACCAATTATCAAAAATCTTTTTCTTTACAACCAAATATGTGTAAGAAAAACTAGATACATAGTTATGTAGAGCAGAAACACCTCCATCAAAATTGTAAATTTCATGATGCCCAGGGTAAAGGTTCTGACCTCATGGTGGGGCCAAATGTGGCATAAAAGGTATATGTGCAAAACATTTAAATATCATCTTCTTTAGTGCTATTGATACTAAATTGAAACTAAGTGGATATTTAAAAAAAAAAAAAAAATAGTCCTTTACCAAAATTGTAAATGCAATTATCCCAGGGCTAGGGGTTTTGCTGTTGGTGGGGCCAAAATGTTCAGTTGTTAAATGTGAGTACTATAGATATATATATATTTTTAACTCCCTCGTGATAACTACCATTCCAATTCTTTTCAAATTTGGTATAAAGCACCTGTTGGACTAGGGAAACCTAAATTGTTATTTTCAGGATTCCTGCCCCCCTGGGGCCTTAGGTGGCAAACATTGACAAAGTGTTAAAAATCTTCTTCTCTAGAACCATACATATGTAAGAAAAACTTAATGCATAGTGATTTAGAGCAGGAAGACCTCAACCAAAATTGTAAATTTCATGATCCCCAGGGTAGAGGTTCTGACTGTAGGATGGGGCCAAACTTGATATATATAGTGTATATTTGTAACATTTGGATAATATGTTCTTTAATGCTAAATTGAAACTAAATAGATGTTTAGAAGGAGTAGGTAGTCCTTTACCAAATTGTAAGTGTCATGATCCTTAGAGTTAGTTCGGAGGTGGATCCAAAATTATTACAGTGATTATTGTCTTTAAAATTTGAAATATTTCTTGAAATTTGCTGATTAGTATGAAAACTGAATGAATATTTAGGAAAAGTAGTAAAGGATGTAGCAAAACTGTGAATTTGCATCCAGGGGTTTTGACTCGAGGACAGGTCCAAATTAACCATTTGAAGTTAACATTACATTTTCAACAGTGAAATACTAAAATTTATTCATTGAATAAAAATTTATATTTTCACACCAACAGTTGTTATTTCACACTGTGAAAATAACATACAGAGAAAATAACATTCATGACTACTTTTCTATGTTTAATGAGTTATCTCTCTTGAAGTAACTTCCCTTGGGGTAACTCTTTGTGGTCTGTTATTCAATATTACTTTATGCATGTTTATTTATTTAAATACTCAAAATGAAATTGAATTGAAGTTGTCTTATTGTTCAAATGCATGGATTTTTATATATCTGCATAGTACCTTAAGGCACTATATTTTCTGTGCAATATTGTTGTGAACGTTAATAAACAGTCTAATTTAAGGGTGACGTCCGATATTAATGTTCGCCAATTTATCGTTATACACTAGTTTTTCTTTAGATATCTTACTGAGTATGTTTTAAGACGATCACTAAGAGTCGTCATTGTGAATTTGGCGTAAGGAGGTTGCCTAGATATTTAATAAACGACATTTATTTTTCCTTTCTTGCTAATAATGACCAGGACTGGCTCTGTAACACTTGTACAAACCCGTACCTATTTACAGACTCCTTCTTCGAGGATGCAGGGTCACCTGAATCCGAAGATATTACAATTGGTGTTCAAACTAGCAAAGTTAACCACAGCCATAATCACGACGTATTCTGTAATCTACGACATGTGAGAGCTAGAAAGCGTAATGACTTCCTCATCTGTCACCTGAATATCAACAGCCTACGATGTACCATCAACAAAATTGTCAACAAACTAGGTTCTAAAAAGGCAACTGGAGTCAACAACATCCCAGCTAAACTACTCAAAGCAGGCTCCCCAGTTATTAATCATCACTTATGTGAGCTGGTCAATCAATCCATCAGTACAGGTTTCTTCCCAGATAGACTTAAGCAAGCTCAAGTCATTCCCTTATTTAAAAAGGAAGACCCACTATCGAAGAAAAACTACAGACCTGTTAGTATTCTTCTTGTCATATCGAAAATTTATGAAAAGGTCATGTCTATACAGTTGTCGGAATATTTTGATAACATTTTCCATGATTTTTTATGTGCTTTCAGGAAAGGTCATGGATGCCAGACCACATTGCTCAGACTGCTAGAAGACTGGAAATGCGCGTTAGATCAAAATTTACATGTGGCAGCTGTTTTAATGGATCTTTCGAAAGCTTTTGATTGCCTGTCACATGATATTCTTCTGTGTAAACTTTCAGCCTATGGGCTTTCTTCAAAATCTGTGGAACTTTTGGAAAATTACCTGTCTTGTCGTTCACAGCAGGTAAAAATCAACGGAGTCTTGAGCAGCTGGTCTGGTATCAGAAAGGGGGTACCACAAGGATCCATACTTGGCCCTCTTTTGTTTAATGCTTTTATTAATGACATATTCTATTTTATCAAGCATGGAACACTCTATAATTATGCTGATGATAATACATTATCCTTCTGGCATGAAAATTTTGACAAACTTATCTCGGTTTTACATAATGAGAGCAATATTTTAATCAAATGGTTCAGGGAAAATTGTATGCAGGCGAATCCCGGCAAATTTCAAGCTATTGCAGTTGGTATGAAAACCTATAAGAGAGAGCCTGTTTTTAGAATTGAAAATGCTGAAATTTTATGTGAAGAGTCTGTAAAGCTTTTGGGAGTGGACATTGATTTTAAACTTAATTTTGAGAATCATATTAGTAATATCTGCAGAAAGGCTGCCCAACAGCTCAATGTTCTGAAACGAATTGGTGTTTTTTTTATCAAAAACAAACAGACT
Organism: Ostrea denselamellosa; assembly: GCA_024699665.1. Lineage (NCBI taxonomy): Eukaryota > Metazoa > Mollusca > Bivalvia > Ostreida > Ostreidae > Ostrea > Ostrea denselamellosa. The sequence continues at coordinate 210,992 of JAMZEH010000014.1, forward strand.
TGCAATCTTTCACAGTTTTATACTATCTCATTTTAACTTTTGCCCTATGGCATGGCATTTCTGTAGTCAAGGCAGCACATCTAAGATGGAGCGTATCCAAGAACGGGCATTAAGATTTATTTATAACAACTTCCATTGCTCTTATGAAGATCTTTTACAACAAGCTAATTTGCCAACTCTCAAAATTAAAAGAATGAGAACCATGGCTATTGAGTGTTTCAAAATTATCCATGACCTTTCCCCAAACTGTCTATCAGATTTACTTGCTCTTAAGAACACATCATATAGTTTTAGATATAGTAACATATTAGATGTACCTAGAGTCAGGACTAGCACTTATGGTAAAAAGTCTTTTAAATATGCATCTGCTGTTTTATGGAATGAACTTCCTGAAAATTTTAGATCTGAATCAAATTTCTCACATTTTAAAAGCCTTATATCAACATGGAATGGAAAGGCATGTAAATGTACAGCATGTTCAATTTAACTGTGTGTATTCTGTTTCATTTCTGTTTAGTTGTATGTTATGCATGATGCTCTAGTTTAATTTCTATATTAGTGCCATTAGTTTACCATATTTTTGAGTCTGCTGCTGTATCTAAATTCTTTATTTGTGCTATTCCTTTACCATACTTTTGGTGCTTTAAATTATCTTGATGCCATACTAGTGCTTGCTTGTGCCAATTTAAGTATATATGACAGTATGTGTTACATGTATTTACTTTGTGATAGGCTACTAATATTTATTGCTTTGTTTTTTGCTATATTATTTCAAATGTCTGCATGCTTCGTGTCGTCTATTGTCTTGTCATTTTGCTTGTATGTTTATTGTTAGTGATGTCGGTCAAAAGCTCCTTGGAGCTTGTGTTGTACTGTTTGCATATACATACCGACTTTAAATAAATCTTATCTATTTATCTAACCTTCAGGGTGTAAAAGTAGTCCCAAAGATTTTAATCAGAAAACACATTTCCGGTTTTTGTTTTCGCCTTGTTAATAATTGAAATAAAATTATCAAAGTGTTTTATACTGCTGATGTTTTCGCTTAGAAATTGTTTTATATTATAACAAAAAGATGGACTATATATTCAACATGTTATATGAATTCTCGTCCTTCTTTTTATGGGATATCGCGTTGATGGTAGACCCGACACGAAGTGTGTAAAAATAAAATCGGAAAAAAGTGAGAGTTTGAACCCGTATTATGAACGGCTATGGTAGTGTTTTCAAGTGTAAGTTTATTATAACTGGTATAGAGTATTATGAATAATAAGACGTAATATTTACATATCTTGTTAAATATATCAGCTGTCCTTTCAACGGAAAATCTACAATGTAGATGGAGCATTTTGTAACGAATATAAAAATATACATTGAAATTCTCTCTTCAGTATCATTAAAAGTGTAAAATGCAAATACCAAATTTTAGTATCATTATTTATTAACAATTTAGTTTACTAATTAACGTCATTCTGTGAGTGTTGCTATCAAGGTCAATGATCGTTTTATGATTATTGAAATGCAGAAGCGCAAGCATGGTTTAAAATAAAACAAACGATGAGATTTAAATTGATTGCTTCTGTTTTACTTGATGGTTAGCAAAGATTTCCCAAAACCCATTCTCTAAATTGTCAAAATTAATTATAACAAAGATGAGCATTGAAATTGAATTTCCAGATTGTTTAACGTTATTGGCTGGCGAAGTTTCCCCCCACCCGTACTCAGCATTGAAATGTGTGGGCAATAAGCTTGTTGATTTTCACGTTATTTTATTGGATGTGGACTGCAAGTCGTTAACAACTCATTATTACAGATCCCCCCCCCCCCCCCAAATTTTTTTTGTTTCTAATGCAAAATTGATTACACGAGTTTACTTCAAAAGCTGTGGCTAGGTACATATATAGTTCAAATACCAGCAAGAGTCGATGCAAATTCAAATTTATCAAAATGCTAAATTAATAAAATTATGACTCTTTCGAAAGAGGGCCTCTACGTAGCAAAAGCTGGGCAATGTAATTTAATTGGACATGCTTTTTTTTATTTTCTTGTTTGAACTGGATGCCAATCAACCTGCTGTGTGCTGGACCTCGGTTTTTGCGCTCTCATCGGAAGGACCGCACCATTTAGTCGTCTCGTACGACAAGCAAGGGGTACTGAGGATCTATCCTAACAACCCGGATCCCCACGGGGATTTTTTCACTTTGAAGACGTAGCACAAGAACGATAACTAGCATAAATATGTCATATATATACAAAATCAGCTGTTCGTAGTTAAATATGCATACAAATTTGAAACATTCTTTTTTCCTGATCTTGTTACAAAGGGAAAAAAAAAAAAAAATTAAAGAAATGATAGTCAATTGAACAGCTGATTTGTATGGATTTATGTGAGTTATCGTTCTTTTGGATTTATGTGAGTTATCGTTCTTTTAAATTTTTGTGAGTTATCGTTCTTGCGCTTGGTCTTCTAAGTGAAAAAAGTTCTTCATACCATGCTTTAAGAATACACTTTAAAACTTACTTTATCAAACTGTATTGTGTTTATTAGATATTTTAAACATGCTTAATCATGTAAGTTTTGATGTATATAGTCCATATTTTTGTCGATCTTCCGAAGGTCTTCAGTTACCCGTGGGTCTTCAATTAGGTATGCCCAGCTAAAACGGAAAGAAAATGTAATAAACAGAAAATTCAATGCCTTGTTGTTGGATATAGAATTCATTTTACTTGTGAGACAGAATTTTTTTTTTTTTTTTTTTTTTTTTATACTTCGTACTCGTGCAAACATTAAAAAAAAATCCTGTCTCGTGAAATTCTATTTCTGAATGTAATTTCGTGAATATTGCCTCTGTTTAGTGAAACATTTTATAAATTGTGTATTTTTGTTTGCAATTCATCGGACAGGAGTACCCACAAAGTTTATGAAGGTTGATTTTTAACACAAAATCTAATGGTCCAATGTATCTTGCATTAAAAATTGCTGCGACACCTTGATCAAAGATACATAAGCACTGCGACGAATTTTGACGTGCGTAAGGAAGTCTTATGTAAAGATCTAGTTAGGGATATAAGTACATAGGTATTTTATAGTGAAGGTCATGGATTTTTATAATTTTACCACGGTTATTGCAAAGATCAAAAGAATGCCTTGGTCATTATTCTGCGATATACCTTCATGCGTAGTAACAGATTATGAGAAAGTTTACACATATCTCACTTGCTCTTCGTGTTTTACCAATGCTACAATAAAGTCTATAACTGATAATTCAATTTTATAATCATAAAAGTTAATATATGTTGGAAAACAAATATATGAATGACTAAAGAATATTTTTCATTCGATATAAATCAATCGTCAGCATTCCGAAATCGATATACATGTAAACAAACATGGTGATGCACAAACAAGTCAACACTCTTCTATATTCCTGTAGATTTCTTGGACATTGTATTACACGCAGTTAATGTAATGCGTCACCATCAAACTAAATACATGATTTTTGTTTGTTTGTTTTTTGGGGGGAAGGGGGGTTTGCTTGGTTGGTTTTTTTTTGGTTTTGTTTTTGTTTTGTTTTGTTTTCAAAATTGATCTGGTATACCCTAACTCTTCACCTTTTTTGTTAGCAAGAAACAAAAGGAAAAACATTCGTCCTGACGTCACGAAGTGACATAATTCGTAGCTGTATAGGTAAACGATCGGCTGTATATTTCTGTTGTAGAATACTTGTTTTCGTGGGTGATTCAGGATAACTCTAGGAAAGTTGTTTGAAACATACAAGCCTCCGCTAACACCTTGGCTTTTACTAGGTCACCGGCGTAAACTCGGATAACCTATTGCAATTGGTCGTCGTCCGTTAATAATTGAACAATTTTAATTTCTTGATAACTACCATTTCAATTCTTTCCAAATTTGGCATGAAGCATCTTTTGGACAAGGGGGGGGGGGGGGGTGGAGCTAAATTGTAAATTTCAGGACTCCTGGGGCTTCAGTGGCGGGGCAAAACTGCCAAAAATTAACCAATTTTCATAAATAATCTCTAAAATCGCGCATGTGTAAGAAAACTAAATGTATAGTGATGTAGAGCAGGGTGGCTTCTACCAAAATTGTAAATTTGATTATCCGTGAGGAGGAAGTTCAGGTGGGGTCAAACTTATGTGTATATGTGTAAACATTTAAATAATATCTTCTTTAATGCTATTAATACTAAATTGAAACTAAATAGACATTCAGAAGGAGTGGATCGCCCTTTACCAAAATTATCAATTTTCATGATCTCAGGAAGTTGGGCCAAAATTATTATCGTGATTTATCGTCTTTATCATTTTAAAGACTTTTTTAAAAGTTTGTTGATATGGTATAAAAACTAAATGCATATTTAGGAAAAGCAGGAAAGGATATATCAAAATTGTGAATTTTGCAATCCCAGGATTTGGACTCTAGGACGGGTCCAAATTAGTCATATCGTGTTAATGTTGCGTACTTTTATTACATTATGTGAAGTCTTTCATCGGTATAGGCACTTCAGTTTTAAGAACACGTCTCATTTTATTCTGTTGTTAAATATTAGAATTTAGCTTAGATATGCAGAACAGTATTTTCCCCTCAATTTCTTAGGCCTTGGGACTAGTGATACTTTTAACTCGGGTGACCAATAAGGCTTGTGGCACTTTTATATTTCAAAACGACATTTCTTGACCTCGGAGGTTATCCTGCAACATCCACGAAACGCGAACTTTGTTTCTTCATTACACCGATTTATCTATGGGGCTATTTTGTGCTGAACAATTGTAAAATTCGTATGGTCTCTTATTTTCCATAAATAGATCTAACCTACAATGCATACCCAGTACCTTTATCGAGAGTGGGTATTTTCTAATGCCGGACGAAGGCACAGTTACTACTTAAGTTGAACATGGGACCTCCCAGTTGTGAAGATTGTTTGTTTTACGTCCCGTCGAGAATTTTTCATTCACATTGAGACGTCACCAGCTGTAGGTGAATGACCACAAATTTAGATCTATGCTTAGCGCTCAGGGCCGTAGCAGTAAGGGTTCTTTAACGTGCCAACGCCTACCGTGACACGGGACCTCCGTTTTTAAGGTCATATCCGAAAGACCCGTGATTCTCACTTCTGAATGCCGAGCGTTTGGCGAAGGAGCAATCACTACCTATTTTTCGTCTTAGGTTTGACGCGGCCATGGCACGAGCGGGACTCGAACTCACAACCTCCCGGTTACGAAGCGAACGCTCTAACCACTGAGCTACCGCGACCGGTCCAGTTGTGAAGAAAGCACCCTAACACTCTAAGGGTACAACTACGACATAATACCACGAACAGATAATGTGGAACTGTTCCACATTCCGTCATTAGTGATTGTCTGAACTTAACAGAGAACGATCAATAAAGTTTTACAAAACCGGAACCCAACAAGGTGTTAATAAAAATAAAAGGATGTTTTTGTTCAAGTTAGTGCTTTTAATCTTTATTCATTACACAAAATAATTGCAAACTTAAAAAAATATAATAAGTAAACAGCCCCAAAAGAGAAATTAAAGCACACATGAATTTTATGAAGTATTAATTATCTTTAACTGGTCGGTGTATCCTTAGAGTTAATTTCTTCACAACCATCGATACTGGTCACTTTGTACTGATGAAGATGAAGACACAAGAAGTCTGACTGTTAAAGCTTTTTGATACCTTCAGACACCATATTTCTGTAATGTATGACCTCGACCTTTCCTCTTATCCTCAAAATCCATCGGCGGATTCTTGAAACTTGTCATGCGCAATTTTCAATGCTTATGTCACATATCGTTGTCAGGAAATAAAACCAAATTTGATTACACGTTTACATATTTATTACACGTTACATAAATGATAATTTTTATACTCTCATGTTTACTTTCACACACTAAATAAATACGATCAACAAATCAGACTGTCGTTTACAATAGATAAATGTCACTCTAGCTTATGGCACAGCGGTTTCACATCCTAGGTGTTGATCCTGGCGGTGGTATTAGGGGTACTTGGCTCCCACATGTCCTACGACACATCGCCTTGATGACTTCAAATTGAACTACAACTGATTGGGATCTATAAAAAATCAAGTTGCACTATTCAAATATACATATTGTTACCTTACATAATACCATGACATATTGCGCATGTGTACGCATCTCTACTACACCGTACACTCTTGTACTACAAACACCATATATACTATGATACTCATGTGCAGTAAATACTTCACTCACTACTAATATACTCAATACTCAGCGTATATAAATACACATGTAATTTACTTACTACATAATGCACATACTCGTATACATGTACTACTGACAATGTTTCACATTGTTACTATACTGACTCACTTATCGATGCATTCACTAGAATTTTACACATACTCTATATTATACTATATTGTACTTCACTATATTGTACTCCACACTAGTAAAATTAACAATATGCAAACTTGAATCAACTTTACACAACAAAGTCGACAATAAACTGCAGTTGAAGAAATTTGGAAGTTTTATAGATAAACTGAAATGAAATTAATATCAATTAATGAATTAGATAAACTTACCTCAGAAGTGCTACAGTTGACAATCTGTCCTGAAGTACACAAACGTATTACTTTACTGTGTCAATTTCTAATGCCAGATACTTGGCGTCTGTTCGCTTTGCCTGCTACGCCCAAAACTGACCAAAGCAGCACCGTAAACCAGTTCGAATACTAGTTCTATAAAAATAGACCTCGCTTACTGAGCAAATAAAAACCGGATTTTTAAACCTACGGGTGAACGTTTTGGATATAATAAACTATTCACCTGTACACAACCCTTGTCTATGACAAGCAGTTTGGACTTTAAATGTGACAGCTTAATTATTGGCGATATCATTTGGAAACCATTTCTTACCACATGTGACCTAATGAACTTCAATTTTAACCTTTCAACCTAAAAAAAATAATAATGATAGGAATATTCCTCTAATCACGAAGATTCCTCTGATGAAGTTTCACTCTTACAGTTCAAACGATATTTGAGATATCCTCCAAAACCATGTATGTTACCGACAGACAAATAGATAGACCCATTATATACCACTTTCGGTAAAGCGCGGAACAAAAAGTTTGCAATGGAAATTGAAAAATGTAATTCTTTATAGGTGTCAACTGTTCCCATGGTAACACCTGGTGACGGTCATCTTCTTAAAGGTTTTCATTGCTGTTTGTGATATCATATCCTTGACTTCGTAAGTTTGTTATTGTAAAATATACTTTGGAGATGATTGGGGATAAAATCATTCTGCATGAAATAGAACGAGATTTCTGAGATCCGCTCCGTATTTTTTTTTCTTTCGCGCAGAATTTACGGAGCAGATCTAAGGAGCCTGATTTTGATTAAAACATTTTAAGGTTCAACTCGAGACATTGCCTCAATTTCAGTTCTTGCATTTTTCTTAGTGTGTACAGTGATTTCCGACATTACCTCTGTGACACTGTCTATAAATACATACATGTTTTAAGACTCGGTAACGAGGCGCTAAGTTGACGCTATTGCCGACCATTTGCACCTTGTTGCTGCGCATTGCGTAGTCATGGAATCACGTCTCTATCCATGACTACCGGACAATTTTCTCTGGATTCACCGATTCTTTTAACCAAAAGTTATGGGTAAGTTTTTTTCTTTTTTCTTATTTTTCACTTTTAATTAATTAAATTCCTTCTGTTAGTGTGCTCTGAAGTATATTCATTGAATAGTGATAATAAAAACCAACGGTCGTAAATTCAAGAAAGGATGGGAGGTACCGGTATACAATTCAACATCATGAATCTCAAAATAAATAAATATTTTTTATCGATTTGAATTTGAACATTTCTTACAATATAAATACAGACAAAAGGGTGAGAAACATGCTATAAAAACCTTAGGGGTTCTTCTAATTCTCTTCTATTTATAGATTAGTCGTTGAGGTATAAAAACTGTCCCACAATGTACCGAATCATCGATAAGATCAAGGCGAATAGGGTAAGCATAGTACTGCATTTTTGAAGTTCTCAGTTCCTTTATACTGTTGTCACAATGAGAACCCCGGTCCCTAATCTAAAATATTTTACACCTGAACTGGTACTTTCTAATCGCCAAACAGACCCATGAGAAGCAGAAGACGTTGCCCTGTGATGTAAAATCTCTGGCCAGTTCCATCAACATAGGGGAGGTTTTGGAAGTCACGCAACCATCTATCATCGGGCGAGGTCTGTTAACAAACATAACAATGTATATTAATTAATATTAGGCCACTACCTGGCGTTATGTGACCTTTTTGTTTTAAATATATGCACGTATATGTAAAGACGGTTCGATTCAGATAAATATCTGGATAGTCAGATAATAATATAATAAATAAATTAAATAATAATAAAATATCCAGATATTTTTTCTGAATTTTCACATAAATTCACAGATAATGTCAACTAATGCAAAAACAGTTTGAGTCCCAACCGGAGTAAGGTATGAAAATGTATTCTATCCAAGACTATAGTCGAGATCCTAGGAATGAATGCGTATTTTGTAATTGACCAGGGATATGCCGAGACGAGCCCCTGACGGATTCCGGTAAGAAGCTTCAGCTGATTAAGATGCTGTGTCTCACTGTATTGCCTATCCTGGGTCTGTGGGCATACACCGTCTATACACTGGCTGATATCATCGAGGCAAAAAACGAAAACGAATCGGCAAGATATTACACATTTCGTTTTAATTACTAGAAGTGTTCATCAAATAATAAAATGTTTTGGTGGTTTGTTGAATGCAAAAAGGTCTCAAACATTGCAGAAAAAAAATATTTTTTTTCTTCAGTGTCTGCGATCATCGTATCTCATTTAACAAACTAAGAAAACATTTTATTATATATATATATATATATATATATATATATATATATATATATATGTGTGTGTGTGTGTGTGTGTGTGTGTGTGTGTGTGTGTGTGTGTGTGTGCTTTTTTTCCAAAATAGATTCTCTTAAGTACGTTAAATATAGATATCATTGACCTGTAAGTTATTTAAATGTAAGTAGCCTTGACTTGTTTCCATGTTTAGCAATGATTTCAAGGGAAGTAATCCACGAAGTACAAGTTCTAAAGGCATAAAATAAATCACCATAAACAAATATTTATTTGTATATCTATTTCTTTAAATTTATTTATTTAGCTTTTAAAATTGTTTTAAATTTAAATTCAATATATATAAAAATTTTAGATTTAGTTATTTAATGCATGTTGATCTACATATCACTGCACACTGCTTTAACACATTTGTTTGTTTATCTATTAGGAGTTTAATATAATATTTCATGTATGAATGCATTACGTATTTTAAAAACTATGATGAAATGGACTTCATTTTTCAAATATATGTGCCTTTCAAACTCTATAAAACGCATTAAAATCTTATAAAAATCTTTTAAAAACTTACTAAGATTGGCAAAGTCCATCTCGGAGTTTCATTTTACAACTTCCAATGTATATCGCATCCAAATATGGCTGAAAGCATCATTTTAGCAAAGCACACCGTCAGCAAGATCTAACTTCTCCTTGTTGTTCTAAATAGACAAGACGTGCTTTGGAATTCAGCGTAGAGTTGGGTAAACTTGTCCACCATCTGCAGAAGGAACGCGACATGAGCGTGTTATACCTTAGTGCCCTGGGACCACAGACAAGGACTTTCTTATTGGCTGAGTACATCGAGACCGATCAAGCCATCAGTAAACTCTCAAGGTGGCCCGGAAACCTGGACGAACTGGAACGAGAAAAATTTGACACCCGCGAAAATTTACAACAGTACCTTTCTCGACGACGTCAAGTTCTAAGTCCAACAAGATACAGTCTACAAGACGAGATAGAATTTTACTCCAGCATCATTGAGGTGGTCATCATTTGGATGTACAATTCCATCAACGAGTCAAAATTCGCTTTGGTTTGGAAGACTTTAGTAGCCTACCAGAAACTGACCAGTGCTAAGGAGGCTGTTGGAGTAGAGAGAGCTCTGGGCACCGTGTATTACGCCAACGGAGGCTTTGAAAATCATGCCTATTTCGAGATGTACAATAACAGGGTACATAATTTTCGAGCGTATTACAAGACAGCAAGAAGGTATTCCAAGCGTGTAGTAGATTTATACACGGTGAATGTGGCGTCTGCGGGCAATAACGTCACTGAGATCATAGACAGTTACAGATTTGAAATCCAGCAACACGTCCAAGGCATAAACAACACGCAGGCAAACCTAGCCAAGGCGCGATGGTGGTTTGACAATATGACCCTTTATCTGGACACCCTGCTGGACATTCAACAAGACCTCGGTAACGAAATCCTGTTTGTTTTGGACAGCGTATTGGAGGATGCTACTAGAGACTTGGCAGTGAGTGCCATATTCCTGGTGGTCGTCATTCTAATGTGTCCACTGATTATTTTCGTTACGGAAAACCTGACGAGTGTCATTCAGAAGTATGCGTTAACGCTCGTTGACAAAACAAAAGAACTTACTCTAGAGAAAAAAGTGACAGACTCATTGTTATACCAGATGGTACCCAAACAAGTAGCCGACAAACTGAAAAAGAGCGTTCACATTGATGCCGAGTATTTTAAATCTGTGACGATATTTTTCTCCGATATTTGTGGATTTGCTACCATTTCTACCACTTCGTCCCCAATGGATATCGTTCAGCTCCTCAACACAATATACGTCACCATTGACGATCTATTAGATGATTATGACGTTTATAAGGTGGAGACTATCAACGATTGCTACATGGTGGCTTCCGGTATGTGAACAATCACTTGTACATTTGGTCGAACATTGATTTCAGAATTGTAGCTTAATTTGGGTATTTCTTTTAAGGTTTGCCGAATAGAAACAAAGACAAGCACGCCGGAGAAATCGCAACATTTGCCTTGGACCTATTGGCTTTGATGAAACACAAACAATTTACAATTCTTGGAGACAGACGAATAGAGCTAAGAATCGGTGTAAACTCGGGTTTGTATTTAGGTTGATTGAAATACATTTTGAGTTCAAGTACGTGTTTGTAAACATTTCCTTAACGGAAACGCTTCACATGAATTAGCTAACTTATTTACCGAATCCTTTAATTCTTTTATTCTGATATAAATACGGTCCATTTTTCCTGACTTAGGGCCCTGTATGGCGGGTATAGTTGGCTCCATCCTGCCACGGTACTGTCTGTTCGGCGACACTGTGAACACAGCTTCCAGGATGAAGTCTATCAGTTTACGTAAGTAAGCACAAATGAGTCTTTTGAAGTTGTTCAGTTATATACCCAGTACAGCTTGATATTTAATCTTTTGTTGTGATGACAGCAAACCGGATAAACATCAGTCAGTCCACCTACACAGCTTTGCATAAAATTGGCGGGTTTGTCGTACGGAAGCGAGGCACGGTTCTTGTCAAGGTAATATATCTTCAGTCGTAATTTAAGCACTAAGAAATGTGAAGAATCTCCTGTTTAAACGACATTTGATTTTAGGGTAAAGGTGAGATGGTCACATATTGGTTGATCGGAAGGAAAAAGTCAGAAGAAGGGGGGTCGTTCCATCTCAGCGACTCCGATTCCACGGATGAGGTGGATGCTCCGAAAGAAGAACTACCAGGGGAGATTACTCAGTTTACAAACCCTCACCTGCGCTCTGCCCTCTCACTACCACTTCCGGGTCGCCAGGCTGCCATAACATTAAACTACTCTCAGCAGCATGGAAACACACCCCATGAAAGTTCATCGAAAACTGAAGAGAAGTCAGAGAAGACGGAGAAGGAAAAAACAAGCTTGAGGGCGCTTATTTCTGAGAAACTTGATAAAGTCGCTCGCGTGTTGCCAAATACTTTCCAACTAACAGAAGAAAATGGAGAGAAGGAAGAAGACAAGTGAAAAAATGAGATTGAATTGTATAAAATGATATTTAATATATTTGAATGTTGAAGTTTTCATGTTTTAGCCATATAAATAATCAATAAAATAATTGTTTTGGTAATATGAGTTTGAACTGTTGAACAAGATATAAGTTTTAACGAAATCGAAAAGTAGTTGTGGAATATTTGGAGTTTGGGTGCTCAATCCGATAATATGACATCACAATGAAGAAGGAATGGCTATATTATTCTGCCCTCAGACTAAAATTACCCTTTACCGTCACCAAACTGGAAAGGGGCCTCCGTGGCCGAGTGGCTAGAGCATCGCGCTCAAAATCACATGGTCTCTCACCTCTAGTCGGCGCGGGTTCGATCTCGCTCGCGCCGATATATGTGAGAAAGTTTGCCAGTTTACTTTCGGAAGGTCGGTGGTCTCTTCCCGGGTACATTGTATCGGGGTTCCCTCCTCCACCAATAAAAAGTGGACGCCACCAGATAACTGAACAATTGTTGAGTGTGGCGGAAAACAACAATCAATCAATAAAAACTGGACGCCACCAGATAACTGAAAAATTGTTGAGTGTGGCGGAAAACAACAATCAATCATCAAACTGGATAATATAAAGCAAAATATCATACATCATCATCAATAATCAGTCTAATTACAAAATGACAGCATAGACATATAACAGTTTGGTGTATAGGTAATAGGTGTATTGGATGAAAGTAGACTTTTTAAGAAGTTTTCACGACTCTACTTGTTTCCCTTTACTGATATTATTATTTTTTAAAGTCTACATCACAGCAAATTTAAGTTGTAGGTCTTCTATGAAATTGAAAATCAACAGAATATTAAACGTGTACAGTAAGATACTTGTACACAAAATACTGGTAAAAATTCAATATAATCACCGTATAACATTTTGATGATAGCGTAAAACAAAGATATCATTAATTTGAAATATTTGCTCTTTTTCATTTCGAAATTCATTTGATTCGCCTCTCAAAACATACATTTTTATAAAGTCAAAAACTTCAAATTATGTTTTCTGGTAGACTTGTTTTGTGTAAAGTCAAAAAGTAAACAATATCTCTCGCATTTTTTGGCGGGGCTATTTTAAAGTCCATCTTTAAAGGGCAACAAGTAAACATAGCATGGTTAGCCTACATTTATTTTCTGATATGAGGATTTGTTATAAACATTTTCAATCAATTGATAAAGAAATTAATTACAGGCTCTGGTTATAGGTAAAACTGAGAAGGGTGCTGTCACAGCTCCACGCTTCGTCTGTAGTTGCTAAATGAATCCGTGATGCGGCGGAAGTCATTTGTATTTGACAGTGTTTAAAAAAAAACTTGCAGTCTTGTCTTTTTGCATTAAGTAATAAGGAATTAATTAAATTTTTTAAAATTTTCATAGCCAATATTTCGCACCATAAGGTAAGACAGTTATGAAAACTCGTAAAAATGTAGACACTCTACAAGTAAATTACATTGTCACCCCTATAAATAGCTCTTTACATCTTTTCACATAAGTGGTTTAAAGCTATAGTTTTTGTTTTGTTATTTTAATATATATATATATATATATATATATATATATATGTGTGTGTGTGTGTGTGTGTGTGTGTGTGTGCGTGTGTGTGTGTGTGTGTGTGTGTGTGTGTGTGTGTGTGTGTGTGTGTGTGTGTAATGTTGGTATCTGACAAGGAGAATATCTTTCATCTTTATTATTTCAAAGCGCAGATAACGAATAGTGATCAATGTCTTAAACCCAATAAAGAATACTAAACTAAGAGTAGGGCAAACACGGACCCCTGGACACATCAAAGGTGGAACCAGGTGCCAAGAGGAGTAAACATCCCCTATTGACCGGTCACACCCGCCGTGAGCTTTCTATTTTGAAGAGTAATCCTTAGTAATCAGTATGTAAAGAGGGGCCTAATAATTGATATGGTTGGTTGTACACTTTATAACGTCCCGTTGGAGAATTTTTCACTCGTATAGAAATGTTGCCGGTGAAGGGCTGCAAAATTTAGGCCTATGCTCGGCGCTTACGGCCTTTGAGCAGGGAGAGATCTTTATTGTGCCACACCTGCTGTGACATGGGACTCGGTTTTTAAGGTCTCATCCGAAGGACCGCTCCATTTAATCGCCTCTTACGACAAGCAAGGTGTACTATGGACCTATTCTAACCCGGATCTATCCCTACAAAAGATTTAATCTGCAGATAAGATCATTATCATCACCAGAAAATTTGTCAATGCTGACTTCGACTTCAAACGAGACTGTTGAAACCCCTGTAACAACTTATTTGTTATTAGCATGCCTCGATATAAAAATTAATTATACACTGGACATACTTTCGCGTATCGAATCAATTGAAACACCATATGCAGGTAATAATGGGATACTGCTACAAAAATATGAGAAGTTGACGATAAAAGACGCTCAAGTCATTCCGTTTGACAGAAAGTTGCGTTGTCACTTTGCCGTTAACATAACTGCTCAATAAAGTATCCAAATATGAAGTAGATATAGAAGATTCTGTGGTGTCTTTTATTTCAATTCAATTCATCATTAAAGACTTCTCTATAATTTTTTCTACATATAAAAGCAGGAGCCTTAAACCAAAAGTGACAGGAATAAAAAATACAATAAGATTATATGAAATTAGACCCTACCACAAAATAACCTATAAAAAACGGTAGTGCAAGATAATCATATGGACTATAGCAATAATGTTATTTTGGGACAGATTGTAGGAAGGATTGTATACAGCCCAAACTCGTCAACGATTAATATATTACGAATTATGTTGAGAACACTGAAATAAACATCGGATGATTCACGTGAACGCCCCTCCTTTGATGCTAATCTCCCATGTGTCATACAATGTACTTGTTGAATTCTATAAAATATTTTGGAAGGACATTAAAATATACTTTTACAATTTTTTTTAACTTTTGAATATAGTGAACTCATGGTGCCACAGAGATTATGAGTTATACATGCAAATCTGCTAAATAAAAGGGGTAAGGGATTTAATATTGTAAAAAGGATGGACTTGTACGTTTAACAAATTGCGATTATATAAATTAAAAGTATTTATATTAGCTGAAGAATAAAAAGGTGTTATCGCTATACTAATTGACGAACATTAGTCAGCGCCTGTTAAGGGTTGGTACAAAGAATATAAAGCTCGCCTAATTCAAGATAAATTTGACTACTGTGAAGACCAAAATGATTGATTGTTTATTTGTTTTATGTCCCGTCGAGAATTTTTCACTCATATTCAGATGTCACGAGCTGTTGGTGAAGTACCACAAATTTAGACCTATGCTTAGCGCTCAGGGCCGTAGCAGTAAGGGTTCTTTAACGTGCCAACGCCTACTCTGACACGGGACCTCCGTTTTTAAGGCATATCCGAAAGGCCCGTGATTCTCACTTCTAAATGCCGAGCGTTTGGCGAAGGAGCTATCACTACCTATTTTTCGTCTTAGGTTTGACGCGGCCATGGCACAAGCGGGGCTCGAACTCACGACCTCCCGGTTATGAAGCGAACGCTCTAACCACTGAGCTACCAAATTACTAATTCATTGATTGTTTGTTTTCCGCCACACTCAACAATTTTTCAGTTATCTGGTGGCGTACAGTTTTTGTAGGTGGAGAAGAGATACCATGTACCCGGGAAGAGATCAACAATCTTCCAAAAGTAATCTGGCAAACTTTCTCACATATATCGGTGCGAGCGAGATTCGAACCGGCGCCGACTAAAGGTGAGAGGCCTTGTGATTTTGAGCGCAATGCTTTAACCACTCGGCCACGGAGGCCCCGCTACCAAATGAATTTTGTCTGTAGTTTATGGACTTTGAATGGAAATACATAATACAAACACTGGGAACATTTAATTTTGTGCTAGATTTTATGCATAATTCTAGTTTTAGAGTGAGAAATAATGGATTTATCTCGAAAAATGTGTGATGACCAGAGGAATAAGACAAAGATGACCGATCTCTGCGTTTCTTTCGTACTAACAAATGCAATTTTATCACACAACAGTACAGTTTCCGGGTTCATAACGCAGGTTCGGAAAATGATATGAACTCGTACCACAGGTTAATAACAATACAAATTATGTAGGGTCATGTGAGGTCAGCGCGTGCTTACATAGATACAAAACTACAAACGTTCTTCAAGCCGATCATATTTATTTCTTTTTCATTTGTTGTTGTTATATAATGACAAAGCTAAAAAAACATCCTAAGCTTGAAATTTTAATTTAACTATCACGTTGAAAGTGTTTGTCTTTAGATCTTAATTCTTCCGCTCAAGGACATTTTCAGAAGATGCAAAGAGGCTGAAATTCAGAAAATCCCTCCTTATAAATACAGAAACGTGAAATGGAAAGTAACTAAAATATGC
This sequence comes from Ostrea denselamellosa, assembly GCA_024699665.1. Taxonomy (NCBI): domain Eukaryota; kingdom Metazoa; phylum Mollusca; class Bivalvia; order Ostreida; family Ostreidae; genus Ostrea; species Ostrea denselamellosa. The sequence goes on from JAMZEH010000014.1 coordinate 227,361, forward strand.
ATTTATTCATAATTGTGTGATATATAGAATCTTACACTCGTGCTTAAGGCATATAAAATTTATGAAATTCGTTACCAGATTTAAATATTTATATTTAAACTATATGTAATAGTGTACAAAAAAAATATAGGTTTTAAATTAAGTACGAAGATGAAATAATTGATTGATTATATATTGTTTAACGTCCCTCTTGAGAATCTTTCACTGATATGGAGACGTCACCATTGCCGGTGAAGGGCTGCAAAATTTAAGCTTATGTTCGGCGCTTATGGCCTTTGAGCAGAGAGGGGTCTTTATCGTGCCACACCTGCTGTGACACGTGGTCTCGGTTTATGTTTATGCGGTCTCTTCCGAAGGACCGTCCCATTTAATCGCCTCTTACGACAAGCAAGGGGTACTGAGGATCTATTCTAACCCGGATCCCCACGGGGTTGAAATGAAAATGCTTTGAACAACATGCGGATGATTCAAATTCAACATTTGCAAAATATCTATTATATATAACATATGATGTCTTAAGGCTAATGAACCAAAATTAGAGATTAGTAGATCTAAATGTATTCTACTAGGACGTCTAAAGTTGTGCACTGAATAGTAGTGACAAATAATACCGTCAAATTCACAATAGGCACAACAAAATATTATATGAAGAAAGGAAATGACCTGAAAAGATTAATATTATGACTAAAACTCTAGACGTTTGCCGGAAATATTGGCTGATCAAGATATACATGTAAGGTTCACCGGTCAACAGGGGATGCTTACCCCTCCTAGACACCTGATCCAACCTCTGGTGTGCCAAGGGTCTGTTTGCCCTACACTTTATTTTGTTTTCTTTATAGGAATTACGAGATTTATCGCGTGCTGCTCGTTATTTTCACTTTTCACCGGTCGCTTAGTGGTAGAACGGTTGTTTCGAGCTCCGCTCGTGCCCTGGCCGCGTCAAAGCTAAGACGTAAACATAGGTAGTGATTACTCCTTCGCCAAACGCTCGGCATTTAGAAATGAGAATTGTGGGTCTTTCGGATATAACCTTAAAAAGAGAGGTCTCGTTTCGCGACAGGCGTTGGCAAGTTAAAGAATCCTCACTGCTACGGCCATGAGCGCTATGCATAGCTCCAAATTTCTGGTACTCCACCTACAACTGGTGATGTCTGAATATGAGGGAAATATTCTCAAAGGGACGTGAAAGAAACACTCTTTTTTTTTTTTTGCTTAAAACTCCACCGTATCGGTATAAATCACTATTGGGGGTTTATGTTATGGTAAATGAAAAAAAATGCATTCAGCTGCTCCATGAGCCTCTCGTTTCTTTCTTTCGTTTTTTTTTTTCCATTTTCCTTTCTTTTGTCTGTTTGTTTGTTTGGTGTGTTCTTCTGTGTTATTGTAATTTTTATATATTTTTTTTACATAGATTGTCAGATTAATATATTATATAATATATTAATTGTCTTTTGGAAAACATGTGTCTATGAAGTGTCGTTCAGCCATGTTAAACTATTTTAGAATAAAAAGTGTAAGAAAATATCTTGACCAACAATCAACCGAAATCCTCATTGTGTCACTCATCTTATCACATCTAGACTATTGTAACGCCATTTTGTAGGGCATTTCTGACATTGAAATAAAAAAGATGCAGAGAATCCAAAACATGAGTGCTAAGCTCGTACTTCAGTTGAGCAAATTTGACAGCTCCAAAAAAGCTTTGTATGAACTACATTGGCTTCCAATCAAAGCAAGAATCGAATTCAAACTTCTGACAATGATGTACAAATGTTCAACAAATGAAGCACCAATTTACCTAACTGAACTTCTAGCAAGACACACTGCACATAGGCATGGTTTACGGTCATCGACAACGACATACAGCAACTATACTGTGCCTTTCAACAGAAGAAAGACTTTCGGCGACAGGAGCTTTAGCACTGCTGGGCCAAAATTGTGGAACTCTCTGCCAACCAATATCAGGCACTCCAATTCATTGGAAAAATTTAAGAACAGTCTCAAAACACACATGTTCTGCAACTTTTATGACTATTTTTAAAGGAAATATTTATGCACGAACTTTCATAAAAGGAGTATTTTACTTTCTTGGCATTAAAAAAAAAAATGTTTTTATTTTGTAATTTCTTAGCGTTGATTCTTAATTTCTGTGTATATCTTAGTGTAAATACTGTACATATTTAGATATCACATACTATTATGTTTTATTCGTTTTAGTAACAATATTCATACGTATTGTTGTTTTTTACTTCTTATACCCTTGTATTTTATTGTGTTGCAATAGATTTTATTATTCATGTACAACGCCATAGAATATGTATTTCATATATAGTTTTGGCGTTTAATCAAATTAACAAGTTTCAAGTTTCAAGTTTAATATAAAACAGACAAAATGACGTCGACGGTTTACGAAACCCAAAGAGTTATTAGGCAGTGCTAAGTGAGTCTATTATTTTCTCTTGTAATTCTCCAGAGCTGTGGAAGCAAATTGCAGCAATTGTCCCTAACTGGCAAGGCTGAGTTCTAATGGTCCGATACATTTAGCGCCTTATTTTGTCAACGGAAACGTAATCATTGCCATAGTAACATAAAACGAACCTTATTGCTGTGATGTAGTCTCGTAAATGTTAAAATAAGATAGATATTGGTTTTGTGGATTATTCGAGTTTAATTTAATTTCATATTTCAAAGGTATGGTCTTCTTTTCATATTATGTATTTAAAGATTTGTTTTATGTGGTCTTACCAAAATGATTATAAATATCTTTTTGTTACTGTGTATAAAACCTTAATAGGGTATAAAACATTAAGATAATTACTTTAGACTGAAGAAAAGATTAATATAAGATTTAGAACAATATATGGATGTTTATGTATTTAAAATTTCGGCGAATAAGCGTGTTGTGAATCAACGAGTCACCTTGTACATCGCTACTTGGTAAAATACGTTTCTACGCGTGTAAACGGAACTCATATGATTGTTTTTCGATTTTTATCGTGGTATCTTATGAAAAAAATATATGTGATATGGTATTTTGGCAACTAAATAAAAAGCAATTAGCAATTGAAAGAATATTTAACTATTTTCGATGTTACGAAACGCGAGCGCGCATGTGTGTATAGAAAATTTCTACCGCACACCATTGTATTGACAAAATGATAATAACTTTAATTTGGAAAAAGAAAATAGTGGACATATCAATTGATATAGAGGAAAAGATAGCCGTGCTTCGCGGATATCTGAATCTCAAACAAATCGATTATTTTCTAACTTGTTCAATAACAGTTCTGAAAAGGGTTTTTTGGGGGGTTTTTTTTTGCACCCCAGAATGAATCAGCTCTTGCAAGTAGCGAACTCTTCTTTTATGAAACTTTGAATGTAATGCATGCCATAGTTTTTACGCAGTATTTGCATACAGATTAATACACACACACACACACACACATCCTAACGTTCATGGTGGAAATTGGGGAAGGGGCATTACAGACTAGTCTTGCGGCTTGTTAAAAAAATCTCAATCTGACTCATTTACTCTAATTAGATGTTTTGATTCCGTCCTAAGCACACAAATAATTCATTGATAGTTTAAATCATACTAAAATTCCAAAATCAAAGATAAATTTTATTATCTTATAGATATTGATATTCTACGGATTAGATCTATTTGAAAATTTGACTTAAGCTTATTCACAGTTTATGGTCATTTATCATGGTGTGTAGACCGTAGCTCAAAAACATTGATAATCTTTAAGGATGGTTTTTGTCATTGTAGATGGCTTCCGAAAAGCCTAACTTGTCACAACCAAAGGCGACCATGGCAACGCTTAAGGCTCTCAATATCTACGAGGATGACGATACGAGAAAGATGGTATTCCTACCCGAAATAGATAACCCCAGCAAACACACGTCATTTAGTAGAGGTACACGTTTTCAACCTTCATTTTTTTTTTTATTTAGCTGTTGTCAAGCCCAACATGTAGAATTAGGCGCGATATTAATGTCATTCTTTAAGGTATCTGCTGCAACGCCCCGCCCTTGACGGATTCGGATAAGAAGATTCAACTGATAAAGATGCTATGCCTGACGGTGTTACCAGTACTTGGGGTCTGGTCCTACAGTGTCTATATGCTCTCGGACACTATCTCACTCAAAAGCGAAAACGAGGCGGTGAGTACGCAGATAACTTTCGTTTGCACGCATTTACTCATGATGTACATAATTTACATAATATTTGAATCAAATCAGAGTATTTAGTTTCGTAAAACTCATTTTTGCATTTTAATGTGTTTTGCAATCAACAGACCAGGAAAGCATTGGTATACAGTGTCGAACTTGGAAAGCTTGTCCATCATTTGCAGAAGGAACGAGATATGAGTGTTTTGTATCTCAGTGCTCTCCGCCCAGAAACCAAGACATTTCTTCTTGCAGAATATATAGCAACTGACAAAGCCATTACGCGACTTCCGGTCTGGCCTGGAAATTTGGATAAACTCGATAGGACGGAATTTTCAACCCGCGCCAATTTGGTACAGCATCTTAATCGCAGACGACAATCCCTAACGCCATCGGAAGTGTACATTCAAGATGAGATCGACTTCTACACTCGCATCATCAAAGTTGTAATCGTCTGGTTGTACGACTCAATCAACGAATCAAAATTCGCTGTCGTATGGAAAACGCTTGTTGCATATCAAAAGCTAACAAGCGCAAAGGAAGATGTAGGTGTAGAAAGAGCTTTAGGGACTATGTTTTATGCTAATGGCGGGTTCGAAAATCATTTTTACTACCAAATGTACTACAGCAGAGTACACAACTTCCGAGCGTACTACAAGACTGCTCAGTTGTACTCTGATCGTGTTCGTTTGTTGTACTCGTATGTTGTAAGCGAAGCCGGAAACAACTTAACTGACATTATAGATTCTTTCCGATCAGAAATCTTACATAATGTGAAAGATGGCAACAACACATTCCCAGAAATGCAGAAAGCTCGTTGGTGGTTTGACAATATGACTATGTATCTCGACACCTTACTAGACGTACAACAAGATCTAGGAGAGGAAATTTTGGCCATTCTGGATACCGTAATCGAAAAGGTCCAGACCGATTTAGCAGTCAGTGCTACCCTCCTCGTAGTCGTCATACTAATGTGTCCTTTTGTTATCTACATGACGGAATACGTCACTTCCGTTTTCCATAAATACGCCTTGACGCTAATTGATAAGACGAAAGAATTAGCAAAAGAAAAAAGCAAAACTGACTCCCTTCTGTATCAGATGATACCCAAACCTATTGCAGACCAAGTAAAGCATAGCAAAAACATCAAACCAGAATACTTCAAGGTCGTCACAGTAATGGCGTCTGATGTATGCGGCTTCTACAAAATGTCTCTGGAGTGTTCGGCGCTACAGATTGTCGATTTATTGAATACTCTATACGAAGCCATTGACAAACTGTCAGAGTCCTACAATATGTATAAGTTAGAAACATTAAATGACTGCTACATGGCTGTGTCAGGTTTGTATACACAGATAATCATACATCTTTAGAAAAGAAATATTCAGTAAGAATAATAATTCGTGAAAGTTATGTCTCTCGAATACAAACATTGCATTCTCGCGAAAATGAGGTCTCACGAAGTAAAAGTGATCTACGATATATTCAAGTTGTCTATTTCCTTTCCAGGTTTACCAGACAGGAATAAGTACCATGTGACAGAGGTGGCAAGTTTCGCTTTACAGTTAATAGACCTGATCAGTAAACGTCAATTTATTGTAAATGAAGATCGCATCGTTCAAGTCAGGATCGGAATAAACACAGGTATATCAAACGAAACCAATATGCATTTTCACAAACGTTTCAATTTTGTTTGCTTCCAAAATGACCCTTACAGTTTTCCTCTAGGTCCCTGTGTTGCTGGAATTGTCAATACTGTGATGCCTCGTTATTGTGTGGTAGGAGAAACGGTGAATAACGCTGCCAGAATGATGTTCTATAGCACAGGTGAGTACAAATGAAACAGGTGAGTAGTATTCAGTACATTAACAAATGGAACACGTTGCAATGATGGTTTGTTGTTTCATTCCAAGCCTAAACACGGTCAATTTATATTATGTTTGCAGCCAACAGAATCAATGTCAGTCATGGAACATATACAGCGCTCGAGAAGACAGGAAATTACTTCCTTAAGAAAAGAAACAAGCAGGTAAGTCTCCCAAGACAAACAAGAGCTTCCAGAGACTGCAATGCGACCTCCAAATTTAACCTTTACATTTTCAAATGATGTGATAGATATTTTTATGGAGTACGTTAGTATGTCATAAATTGAGAACTCCATCTTCTATAACCTCGCAGATCGTATTTTCCCCAAACTTGGTGAACGAATTATTGAAATGCTGTTTGTGTACATTTGCCAACTAAAGAAATATAATAAATGGAAACAAAAAAAAATAAAAATACACAGACAAGTAAACACGTGCAAACAAATAACAAAAACCTCACGTTGATCGAAGAAATAGATTTCCTTCTCATTTCAGATATGAAATAAAAGCAGGAAAAAGAATTGATGTAGCATATTACATATCTTTACTTTAGGGAAAAAACAGCATGTACTGGTTAATCAAAAAGATAGGAAACGGCTCCAATGAGAACAAAGACTCCACTGTCTCCTCTGTGTCGTCGAGCTCGGAATCTGATAATTCGGAACCCACACCAGACCAAAACAACTCCGCAGAGGACAGCCAACACGAGGACATTCCGTTTCCGTTCCGAGCCCGACTTCCAATGTCGACCAACAACGAGGAAGACGACGTCCGTACGAATGCGAGCAAACAGGATGGGGAGGCCCAGCAGAAGCCGGAAGAGATCGTAGCACCTTCCTTGTCCTTTCAAAGGCCGAAGAACCAGAACCAGGACAGTCTGACAAAAGACGTACAATACAACAACGTCAAATCAGCACTTAGCCTGGTGTAATAGATTAACATGGGATCAGTGGGCATAACGTAATGTTTAGAAAGAAAGATAACATTTGAAAATAAAATATTTCATGCAAATCGAGTAGAGTAACAAAGACCTAGTCTTTCATCTGTTTATTATACATCTTGGTGAAAATACAAGTTTGTTGTTGTGTCGTGATACATTTGTTTAGTTCGGAATACCAATGTTTAATTCTACAATGATATTCGAAATACCAATATATATCAAATTCTACAATGATATTCTACAATGATACTCGGAATACCAATGTCAAATTCTACAATCGCATTCGGAATACCAATGTCTAAGTTTAAAATGACATTCGGAGTACCAATGTCTAATTCTATAATGTCATTCGGAATAACGCTCCTAATTCGAAATAACATTCAGAATACCAATGTCTAATTCTACAGTGGCATTCAGAAGACCAGTTTCTACTTTTATACTGACATTCGGAATGCCGATGTCTAATTTTACAAATCGTTTTGAAAGTATCAAAACAATGGAATGCAAAGAAGTTATAATTTCTCTAATTTTCTTGCGATTAACTACTTGTTACAGATTTAATTCCAAACGCAAATGTTTCTCAGGTGTGATATTTTTATTGATTGGTATTCATTTTGATATGTCATGATAAAATGATTCGCCCTGTGTGTACACTTGTTTTGATAATTTATTTTGATGAATAAATGTTTTACATATTCATATATTGAATAGTTTTTTTGAAGTAACATTGATATAGAGCTGGTCATAATGTTAAACAAAATTTGTATATTCCATAATATGATTGATATCAAGAAGACCATAATTCCAGTATTCATACTGAACCATGGTCTATTTCTTTGCTGAATACTTCCTGTCCCAGTATTAGAGACTCCTTGACGATGCCACCGGGAGGTGGCGCTAGACGAAGCACCATTTCACTGCTGTCCATTACTTTGCCATCATCGTTACCACTGGTCATATTGATGTTCATACTTTCTCTATTCATTACTTCATTCGACGATGTATCTCGTCCATTTGCATGTAGTGGCGGTTGCTTGATAGAGGGATCTGTATGTTCCGCCTCGGGCTTTGGCTTCGGTTTTCTTCGCCTTCGTCGTCTTCTTGGTTTTCCCACTTGCATGATTCTTCCATGTTTTATTTCGATCGATTTAATTTCTTTCACTTCCGCTAAGAGATGAACAAATTCCTGATCCACACAAATGTTCTGCGACATATAGAAAAGATTACGTAACATCAAAAGTCTGGGCACTGGAATAAACACACACACACACACACACACACACACACACACACACATGTTCTGCGACATATAGAAAAGATTACGTAACATCAAAAGTCTGGGCACTGGAATAAACACACACATGTTCTGAGACACATAAAAAAGATTACGTAATATCAAAATTCTGGGCACTGGAATAAACACACACACACACACACACACACACACACACACACACACACACACACACATATATATATATATATATATTAGATTAGGAGTTTACCTTCAGATCTACTTTTTCCAGTACAGTTGCTGATTTGGGATCTTCTATGCTTTTAAGAATATAAAGAGATGACTTGTGTGTCAACAGGTTATCTCCGACCTGATAAGTAAAGCACTACATGTAAATATAATACACCCCTACGTGCAGTATTTATTATGCTAGTGATCTGGAGAATTGGTCATCTATTGTAAATCAGATTCAAAACCAAAAATAGTCGGAATGTATAAACCGTAGAGGTTCATGAAATAGGTAATTATAAGTCTTAGTTTTGGAATAAACAATATCACGGATTTGGTGATTTTAAAGTCTGTAAACCATATCTAATTTGTGTAATACTTAAAAATCAATAAAAGATTATCATGTAACGGCTAAACTTGATTAACATGCCACTAGAGTTTTGAGGGTTTCGTTTTCCATCAGGCTTTGTGCAAAAATTTCTATGTCCTCGTCCACCATCCTGTTGTGGGAAATATCCAGTTCCTGCAATGTCCGGTTCTTTTTCAGTGCAACCGACAAACTTTTGCAGCCGTTTCGTCCAAACCCGTTGAAACTTATGTCAAGTCGCTTCAAGCCGACATTTTTCTGTGTGATAAGATAGGAGATTCAGAAATTATTGTTCCGAGTATTACGTGTGTCGTCTGCTAGTGCTTTGAATTATTGTAAAAGGGTAACTCTAGAAGACGGATGGACAAACGCCAGAAAGTGCTCTGCACATACAGATACACAGAAATGAACAAAAATTGAGTTTAGAAATACCTTGACACCTTTCGCAAAAGCTTCTGCAGATCTTCCGTTGATATGATTCCAGCTGATGTCAAATGCTTCAAGCCTGTCATTGTTAGCTACAAGTCAAAGTCTAATTCAAAGTAAAATGTTTGAATTTCATGATTGTGAGGTGTCCACTGTTTTAGCAGACAGGTTTTACAATTTTCTCATGTTCAACAGAAATTACGAGATACCAATAGCTCTTCCAAATTCAAATCCAGCCTTTTCTGCGAAATGATTGTGAGAAAGGATGACTTCTCGTAAGCTCTTGGATTTCTACAATTAAAAGACCAAGGAACACTAGAACGCCACATGCCATTTGCAAAATGTAATTCTTGCATTCTAAATGTTAAAGAACTCTCGAATTGCCTATCCTTACTTCTGCAGAACATGTGTTTCCTTACCTCGATTACATCAGCAAAGAGAATAGAATCCTCGTCTTTGAATCCGTTGCCTGTCAATGAACAGGTTATAACCATTAAAATAAGAGACTGTTTGAATTTTTTTGAAAAAAAAAAGACGGAAAAAATAAATTATATTGTAAAAAGAAAAGAAACGAACTTGACAGCTCTAAAAACTCGAAAATGGACTGTTTACTTATGGCGCTGCAGAGAATCTTCGCCCCTTTGCTGCCTAGATCATTGCCCGACAGATTCTGAAAGTATCAACTGAAAAGATTAACTTGTTATCAAATATTTCAAAAACCACTAAATGGATGACGTTATAGCGAAATTTACCAAGTGCGTGATGCACATCGTTTCCAAAAATGCTTCCACCATATGTTCTAAACCGAATGGGCCTATATTGTTCTCAGCAATGTCCAGAAAAACTATGTTGTGATCCAACTAAAAACATAGTGCATCAATGTTTGGTAAATCTTAAATACTGCTGCATTGATAATCACTGAGCAAGATAAGAAGGGAAAACTAATTATACGGAAGCTTTAACGTGTAAACAAAGTTGTGATTTCGATTTCTTGAAATACTTTCCATAAGTGGGGCTGCCAGAGCCAGGGCGCCCATGGGGCCCAGCCCACAGTGAGGGACAACCAAGGCGTTGGTGATCGGGTTCCTGAGGTAACTACTAATGGGGATGACATGCAGCTTCTTACACTCCCGTCTGTAAATCTCCTGTCTCACTTCGTGGGGTTCCAGAGCGCGGGTAGGAGCTACATTAATTAATTGTTGATAGTTTTTGTGCATATCATTTGTCCATTTATAAAATATTTATATAGCAAAATTAAATAAAAACAAGTACAAAATATTGCACTAAAATTAATCTACAAAGGTTGAGAGAGAGAGAGAGAGAGAGAGTAGAACGTCTACAAATCAAAACAAGTAATTGTGACAGGATGCTGTTACAAAGGTCTCTCAATACCTTCTTCCAAAACAAATTGCTCAAAGTCCACATTTTCAAAAATAAACTATATATTGCTTTTAGACTTTAAGAAATGATACATTTGCCTACATAGCTTTCACTGTATGACTAGGACACCTGAAATCTTGGAATTTTTTAACAATGCATTTACAGAAACCGTTGAAAAAATTTGGGCAGGGGAAATTTGACGCGGTTTTTTTTGTTTTTGTTTTTGTTTTGGCGCGCCATTCGGAAAATAGCAATTTCAAGATTTTATTTGTTATCCTCAACTATCCCTAAATACCAAATTTTGTTGAGATCAAACAACATTGAAAAATTGAGATGTTTTGGGTCGCCATTTTGAAAATTTCGGCCATATTGAAAATATCCAGTTCACCAATTTACTCCCCATCTTCAACTACCTCTACATACCAAATTTTGTTGAGATTGGATAACAGTTTTAAAAAATGGTGCGTTTTTCGGCGACCATTTTTGAAAATTTCTAACATTTTTAATATTTTGAGATGTAAATTTAACACATACTTTAGCGACCATTTTGAAAATTTCTGCAATTTTGAAGGCTCCGAGTTTCCTCTTTCATGCATATTCACCATCCTCAACAACCCCTATATATACCATGTTTTATTTAAAATGGTGGATATTTTGAAAATGTCAAGTTTACTATTTTATTTACCATCCTCAACTACCCCTACATACAATATTCATTGACAACAGATAATGTCAAGTTTGAGACACAGAAAATTGTGTTTTACAATTTTCCTATATACTTCTATAGTAAAATTTGAAAACCAACCCCATTTTTTTCTATCCTAGAAATATACTTTCCCTCCCACATACTGCAAAATTTGAATGCTCATATAGAACACAGGCCTACCATACCATAAAATATTGTGAATTTGCACCTACCCATTACCAAGATCTGCTCCATACAAGTTGCGAGAAAGAAGCAGAAGAAAATAAGGATAAGCTTAGAACTGAGCAGTAGATCTCCAAACTTTGTTTGAGATATCCAATTATCAAGTGTTATATGGAGCAATAAAAAAATGTACGTTTATAACGAGAGTCAAGTATTCAAACTGTTACACAAGTTATACATCCTTTATTTGACAAGTATCTATATCAGACCTGACACTTTGAGTGAACATTGAGTGTTATTAGTTTCTCTCTCTCTCTCTCTCTCTCTCTCTCTCTCTCTCTCTCTCTCTCTCTCTCTCTCTCTCTCTCTCTCTCTCTCTCTCCACACTACTTCAAAATGACGAATTGTGTTTTTTTCAAAGGTTTATAAACAACGCACTAAGTTCCAGTCTGAATTTCTCGGGGTCCTCCCTGACTGGGTCCTGGTGAGTGACGGGTCGAGAAATGTCGGTCAGGAACAGCAGTTCCTCCTCGGTCTCTTTATCAATCTCCGTCCTCTGTTGGGTCCGCTGTAGGGCACTGCTGGCGCTAGTCACAGCGCGGCTAGGTGGGTGCTGCGATACTGTAGATTTCTTTAACAACAGAATATTAATGTTATCAATGTTCTCCCAGTAGTAAATCTATGCTGTTTCCTTATGTTTTATTTTAAAAAATAAAATAAAATAATGCAATGTTTGGAACAGGGAGACAAGTGACTTCCCACACCCCTATAATACACGTCTACATGTACAATACAGGGGGCGGAGATCGCAACCCTCTTTAGTTGGAACCCCCCTCCCCCGGGGGGGGTTGGGTTGAATTTTTACAACATTGTAGGGACTGTAATCATCCTTTTCAGATAGCAAACAAAATTGCCTTGATCCATCCCTTAAATTCATCCGTTATATAATACAGAATCTGCAGAAAGTTTGTCATTATTAATATTTTATTTTGCCGACTGTTTTAACTTTTAATATTCGTTTCATACAAAGATATGTGAACTCTTAAAACGATATTTCAAATGGTTACGTGACAATGCCGAGGTTTTAAAAAAATCAGAGCCGCAGCAGATGAAGCGTTAACAATTTTAAAAAAAAAATGGATAAAATTCACGAATATTTAAGTTTCCAAATGTTTTAACGTACCTCTCTGTCGATGGCGGACATTTTACCAGTGTTTGAAAGACTGACAAACTACCGAATGTCATTTAAGTGTAATTTAACGGAACGTGCAAAACAAAAGACCTTTCATTATCGACTTTTCTTCCTTTAAAACATAATAAAAGAATTAAAAGTCAATCTATATTAAACTTCAGTGACATTAACTGTTGATTTATCTGCTGTTCCATATCGATAGGTATCATTTCGACATGTACGTATACACGCTTCTGTCTTCAGATCTCATCAACCTGGGTATTTCTAAAAGTTCTTTTCAAAGTAATCTGGAAAAGAAATCGCAGTTTATTGCGAGGTCGTATATAACTTTTTTTTTTCTTTCGGTTTTAACTCTTAGAAAACAAGGCAGCATTCCTCCGAGTCAGATTTGCCAGTTTACTTTCGGAAGGTCGGTGGTCTCTTCCCGGATACATTGTATATGGGTTCTCTCCTCCACCTACAAAAACTGGACGCCATCAGATAATTGAAAAATTGTTGAGTGTGGCGGAAAACAAACAAACCAGATTTCCCACTAGCCGCCACAAATCATGACCCTCTATTTGTCTTCATCAGTTTACGTCTCAACGCCATATTCCCCACCGTCAGTCTAATTGTATTGAACTGCACTCTTGCTATATCTCTTATGATATCAAAATCAGAGTTATGAACTAACTAGCACGTCATGGAAATTCATCCACGTACAGGGAGTACGCAAAATTAACACTAAACACATCAAATAAATCAATAACCAAATTGTTCGTAACTCATTGAACAATTTAGCTCGCCTCAAGAAGCATGGAGGTTGATAGCTTCTGTCTTTGGAGAGTCCACGAAACAAGTATGGCGGCAAGGTAGAGAACATCTTGGACTATTGTCTCTCACCTTAACTTTGGAGATGTAGGGGTACCATCTGGAGCCTCCAGGAAGTAAGGTCATTTTTCAGATCTCTATAATTATTAGATATTTAGCGGTCGCATGAAACAAAACTGATCAAGAGATGGTTACCATTTTAGACAAACCCATAAAAAAAAAAAACAAACAGGAGTCACAGAAGGGAATCTATGGGGATAGCAGGGGTCACCTTTTACATCTCACAAGGTCGTAATGAAGGTCAATATCTCCATAATCTTTGAAGAGTTCACAAAAAGTATGAAGACAAGGCACGCCCCTTGGACTATCATTTCCCGTTCTCAGAGTGAGGGTACCACCTGGGGTATTCCGAGTAGGATAACATTTTCTGATCTCTATATATTATGAAGTGACGGAATGAAACAAAACTAATTAAAAGATAGTAAACAATACAGAACATCATACAGAACCCTTAAGAGGGGTCAGGGGTCAGGGCTCCTATCGGGACAATTAGGCTAACCATAAAGTTCAAAAATTCACATCACAAAACAGTCATAATGATGACTAATAACGACTTAATGTTTGAAGAGTCCATGAAACAAATATCAACGAAAGATAGGGGACTCCTTGAACTATCATTTTCCAACCTGTTTGGAGCTGCAGTCTGCATTGTTTTCTATCTGAAGAGACCGACGTGATCCCTTTAGGGTACTATGAGTTCATCTATATTGTTATCTATCTCTTCATCAGTTTTGTTTCATTCCATCACCCCAAATTCAATTATTGAGATATGAAAAGTAACACCACCCTCCGACGGCCCATTGTGGTACCCCTACAGCCCGGCCCAACTGAGGGCAGGGAATGACAGTCCTGGGGGTCTCCTACTTTGCCTCCACAATTTTTTAGTGGACTTTTCAGAGATTTGTGGATGTTAGCTTCAGCCTTAGATACTGATCAAAATAAATATTTAGCTGCTTTTTTACAATACTTTTTTGGTTCCGAATGAATCGCCTGATTACTCCCTGTTGCATTTAACGCTATTATTTACTGGAATTTTATAGAATTTGAGGACAAGTAAAATGTGTTTTCAAATAATCTTAAAATTGGTCTCTGTAACTCCATTTTTCAAAAAATTTTTTTTTGCAAGTTCCTAATGCACGTCATTTAGGCACCAGTTGTCTATCAAATGTGCGGGTTTTCGATATTTGATTGCAGCGTCTTTAAATGTAACCGCTTTTCGATAAATGCCGCGTCTGAATGACAATCAACGCAAATGGACGACTAGAAGCAGGTGTGGCCACAATCTGTAGTTACAAGGAATTTCAATGTTGCAAAAAGCACAATACTTCTTTCGACCAGGCATCAACAGCAAATGATCGCCGGAATAGGTAGACCACATTTGGCGTCAGTAGCACAGGATCGCGTCATCTTCCTCAATCATTCACAACATATCGGACATTCCTGGGATTAGCAGAGTATCAGATTAGACTATTCGCAATCGGCTACGGGATGCTGGAATTAGAGCGCGCCGACCTGTTCGTGGCGTTGTTTCGAATCCACAACATCGCGGGAACCGACTTCAGAGACCCAATATGACCGTGGCAACGCTGGCGGGCATTTTGGTTGAGTAATGAATCAGAGGTCTGATGGCAGTCATAATCAATTATCAGTATTTATCATGTCTTTTATGATGAATAAATCAATTATTAGTATTTATCATGTCTTAAAATGCATTATTTTCTTGCTCATTAGTGATTTTGTTAATTTGATTATTAACCCTACATTTACATCATTTTTATGATTTATAAATCAATTATCAGTATTTATCATGTCTTTTATGATTTATAAATCAATTATCAGTATTTATCATGTCTTTTATGATGAATAAATCAGTTATTAGTACTTATCATGTCTTAAAATGCATTTATTTTCTTGATCAGTATATATGTCTCTGTAAATATCAACTGTTAACTTCTTCAACTAGTGCCATCAGAATTCTAAAATTCACATTTGTCAATGATCAGTTTAATAAAACAAATGAGAATATCTTTGTTTTGGTAAATGGCTTTATTTGCATTTATATACAAGTCTCTTCATTCACTCAACAAAACATATGGCACAAAAACCCTCCTATATCATTAACAAAAAAATCACAAAACAATGGCTGAAAACAAGGTCAAATAACAGCATGAAGCATATAAATATTGCACTGGGAGCATCACACTATGACTGTAACAAGTAGTCTCGCAAACTCCGATCCATTCCAGTATAAAACACAAAGGCTGCTACAGTTACAGTAAGGATATATTTCACATACACATAACGAAACAGTTTTCTTCACCTCTCTGAACAAGTGAATTGTACATGTATACAAGAAATAACTTTTGGTAAAGTTCTGATGCATAATTTAACAAACAAAAAAAAAAAAAAAAAAAGAAAAGACAATGAAAAAGATTAACAAACAAAACATAAATGTGAAATTCTATATACAATGAAAATAATTAAGTATACAGATTAGAAGTATTCACAAAAACACAGGTACACTTATTGTAGTTCATACTTTCTTTTGTAAAACAAGGTACATAAAAAAGAATACACAATTTGAAATCTTGTTTCTGTAAATGAAGGATATGTCTTTCTGAATTGAAATTTCTCAAATATGCCTATGCCACAGTCCAAAGGTCCTGACAATTTAAAAAAAAAAAAAAATCTTTGGACAGTCTTCATGGAACAATTACTATGAAATGCATATGAATGGAAATGTTGAATGGCATAGAATTATATGGTCATGTTTACAATTTGATTTGAAATTTCAATAAATATGACATATCCTACAAACTGTGAAGCTTATGAAACCTGTTCTACAAAAGAATAACATTACTGATGGATTAATTAAGTAGTTGTTAAAAGTAAACATCGTGTTACTGGTGGGTTTAGTTTCAAATTGTCCATCAAATAAAGTACGTGAAGAAATTTAAACCTGAAATCATATTCAAAACACCTCTGGAAGTCAGTCAATGTAATATGATGTGCTTGAATGTGTCAACTCATGGTGAATTTCTTCCATATACGAACTACACAAATGGAATGAATTTTGATCTGTCTCTACAGAAAACTTAGGGAATGCATACTGTACATGGTCCAAACTATTTGGCAAAAAGAATACTGAAAAACTTCTAACTACACTTCATAGAAAAATGTCATTCATCACAACATAGCTTAGAGCCGTGCTGAGTCACACTTCAGAGAAAGCACCGATATGATCCAGCCATTGAAGCCGAACACGCCTGCTCACTTTGGCATTACTCAAATCTCGAGGATCCTTCAGAAAAACCAAAGCCTGATTAGTTATTTTGATTTTAGTAATATCTTTTCAAAGACATTTTCTCTGATAACTTCAATCAAAGTTTACTAATGCACCCTCAATCAAGTAAAGAATTAGATGATTGATTGCTAAATTATTGTTAAATGGAAGTCTGAAAACTTCTCTATCTAATCCTTTACTCAGAAAGGAAATAATTGCAAATCTCTTGGAATATCTGAAGAGTTTGGGCAAACTAGGTAAGGATATCTGGTCCCCCTTAGATGCTGTAAATTATAGGCCACTCCCACATGGAGCAATTGCAGGCTTTGGTCCTCCCCCACTTTACACGTACCACTCTTTAACATCCTTTTTCTTCCCTGATTTTCCACCACCACTACTGTGGTTTCCTAGCAATCCTCCATTACTCTGCTGTGGCTTCTTTTCCAGAAATGCGAAGTTCTGACTCTCGTCCACTTTATATGTTCCTTCATCACGGCTACGGAATTTATACAGTGCTATTATGAGAATTATCAAAGCCACCAGCACCCCTCCCACAATGCCAATGATCAGCGCGAGGTTTGGCATCTGTGTCACTTCCTGTTCACGACTTTCATTTTCAGGAATTTGTGGATACTCTGTTGAAAGTTTGCCACTGTTTATATTAAGTTGTCCAGAAATTGAGGAGTTTCTATCTGGTTTCATCAAATTAGTACTCTCAACTTGACTATCACAATTTAACAAGTCCTTGGAAAAGCATGGACCAGTTTCTGTGCTGTAAGTAAACAAAAATATTTGAAAAAATTGGTATACAAATTTCACCTTATTAATTCACTCATTTGCAGCAATTTGTGATAATCCTGATGTAGCTACTATATCATCAGATAATTTTAATGCAGACCTGCAACTTGCTTGAACTTCTAGAAATGTTATTCCATGGAATACATTTTGGACAGCGAATGTAGTAGTGAGGGTGAATGTGAATTTTACAGTTGTGGACACGATATAAAACAGTTTGCCTTTCTGGAAGATGATATAGTTGTGGCGATATTATCTGTTTACCTTTTTGTAGGTGGTTTGGTGGTGGGTTTGTATGTAAACTTGACAGTTGTGGAGATGATATTGTCTGATGGTTCCTCAGAGGCACAGTCATCCTCATCGTCCACGGGACACTTGATTCCTCCATCACCTGATCCTGCTGGAACTATTATGTCATCTGTTACACCTTCCTGGGGAGTGGTCTGCTGTGGAATTAGATTACCAAAAATATTTCATCTTTGTTGTACACAACTCTGTTCATGAATAATATTACAAGCCTGAACCTAGAAATTTCTGGCAGCAGAAAAATAATTCTGTTAATCAAATGTCTTATTTGACATTAAACACTCTTGAAAGTGTTTATTACAGTTTTCAATAGAATAGAAACTCCTGGGTACAGTCTTGCATCATGCACACTGTGAACATAAGTAACATAAACCTTATTTCCCAAAGAATGAAATAATGAATTCTTTATTGAATTACCTATGATACAGCAATGTTAAATGCTTTTTGACATTCTCTAAAAATTTGTAATATTAGTCATATTTCAAAGAAATTGTATCACTGATTTGATCAAATAAATAGTACACTGATATTAAACTGGGTTGTCCCAATATATGTGATGATAATAAATATAGCTACAGGCATACAACCCATTCGTTCATGCAGTAGATATGTTACAGAAACAAGCACACCTGAAATCTGCTTCAAACCAACTTGCATAGATATGAACTTTGAGTAAGTTAAAGTTTCAGCAAGTCTTTCTTATTTGACTCCAGTTTGTCTAAATGCATGGACAGGGCTTTGAAAGATAATAATGAGTGTGCTACTTCTATTCTAAGCATTTGCTACACACACACAAACAGAGAGAGAGAGAGAGAGAGAGAGAGAGAGAGAGAGAGAGAGAGAGAGAGAGAGAGAGAGAGAGAGAGAGAGAGAACACAAGAGAGAGAGAAAGAGAGAATGAGAGTGAGCATAGGAGAAAGAGCAAGAGAGAGAGAGAGATAGGGCACATTAATGATCATGCAGCTGGAAAAAGGGAATAGCAAATAGTTCCTATGAATAACTCATCAGAAAGTAGAATGTGATTGCTCAAACAGCAGATGATGCAACATGTCCTCCTCCTCATGTTAGTAATAATAACATGCAATTGTCCCATGTCATTCAGTACTAGTATATGAAGTTTAGTTCAAATCTTTCTCAGTCATTAAGCATCCCTCAGATATCTCCACTTACTATCTCAGTTACTGGAATATAAGTATAATGAGTTTCTTCTACTCCTAGCACAACCCTGACTCCCCGCTCCCGACCAAACCGCTGGTCAATTAATGGCTTCATGTGGTTAGATCCCCCCAAGCCTATGGGTAATTTTCTAGGAATCACATGATGAATCGAGTCACCATACTGACTCCTCATTCTCTCATAACCCGCAGTCTGGTGCGTCTGTTTTTGATTATCTGACTCTGGGTAGAGGAAGAGAGAATATTCTTGACTAGTCATCTCTTGGTTCCCATCCCCTGATCCTTGGTAGCCAGCCCTGTTATCAAAGTCTGCATCATCACTCAAGTAGTCCAACAAGATGCCTTGTGGTTCCTCTGTCAAGCCACTTGTTAACTCTAATTCCTCTGAATTCATCATTGGAAACTTTACAACATTTTTTTTCACATTTTCATGATCTCGTATGTCATCTGTATATCTGTGATTGTTGGTGGCTTCATGAGATGGTGGTATTCCTCTAGTTTTTCTTGTTTGTGCTTCAGAATTCTTAACTTCCCATTTGTTAATTTTACGATCTATCTTAAGAGAGTGACAACATTGTTGACAGATAACTCAGAATATTCAGAAAATAAAGAAAGTGACTGAAAATTACTCTCTTCATTTTAAAGAAAAAAAAGGCAAAAATAAATAAGATAAAAATAGTTTTCATCTGAATTTCAAAACATTTTCTCGTGACTATTTTTAAATGAAAGAATAGCACATACCCGTAACCCCTCTGTGGACTGCATTTCATGTTTCCTAAAAGACATAAATAAAACACAAAAATATAGGTACTGATGTTGCATATTTATGTATCATTACAAATTTTGATTTAACCATGATCTGGAAGGCTTACCTGGTGCTAAGTGGACGTAGCTGAACACTGCCTTGAGTAACAACGAATGGATCTAATTTACTGGCCAGATCTATTACTCTTATGCCATTGAACACCAATCCTAAATAAGAAAAAGAAAAATTCTCTTTCAATTTCTATTTCCAGCTAATGTTGTGTTTTTGCAAATGAAGTAGCCAGTAAGAAATTCCTTATGTTTTACTCATCATTATAATGAATTTTATATTTTCTGCACTGGGATAACTATTAAGTAATGTATGAAAATACATAAACAAAAAGCCAAAGAGCCAAATGCTCACCTGAGTCATTTTGGTTCTGTTATTTTTCAGAAGCAAAAAAGTTTATAAGAATTTTCATCATCTTCACTGCTTTTAAAACTTGTTTCCTATATATTCATAAGTTAAAGTTTAATGTCCTATTGTTGGCCCACTCTCTTTCCTGGGGCTATGATTTGAAAAATTTTAAATCTACACTATACCAAGTTTCATGTTTTTACTGCTGAGTTTTCCAAGAATTATTTTTAAATGACTCCACCCTATTTTTACCCAAGTTTTCTAGATTATCTACCTTTGAAGATAGCATAGCTCTTCATTTGATTAAATTTGAATTCCATTCACCCAAGTGTGGTTTATAGTAGCTCAGTTAATTTAGATGAGATGTTGAAAATGTGTTAGTTTGCAGAAGGACTGATGAAACACAGACAATGGGTGATCTGAAAATCTTACTTAAGCTTATAGCTCAGGTGAGCTAAAAAAAAAAAAAAAGAAAAAAAGGTGAAATCCTGATATAAAAACTGATGACCTTCAGAGGACTTAAGCTTTTGAAACAGTACAATTAGTTCACCATGAAAATTAGTAAGAGCTGGGTTTTATTTTAGTGCAGTAGTTTGTACTTCTATGACCTGAGCTGTATATCACCAGTTTTGAGATAGAAAATTAGACTAAATACCTCCCAAAGAAGTATGCGATTAGGAATGGCTCGAATTATCACTGAGGTTTCAATTTTTTCTATGTATACAACCTTTCCGAACTACCTGTCATAATCCCTATACATTCCCTATACATGTATCAAAGTCTTTCATCTGTCCCCATTTAAATTCTTATTCATAGGATTAAAAAGTTGTACAATCATTTGCCAATAATTGGTAGCCTAAAAAATAGAATATTTGTAACATCATTACCTACATTTCGATAATTCTGATTTTAACAATAGATAAAAAAAGTTACATATTTTTAGTAAATTCAAACCCTTAACATGATTCCACACACTTGCTATACTAAAGCAAAATGATTATCTTTATTACATTGAGTTGAATATTTCTTTAGAGTAAGAATGCCTGGAGATGGTCCAGTTTGTCCCTGTTGACTTTGTAAACGCCGGGCAAAACTTCTACATCATATTTAAGCACAACATGTGGGCATTTTTGGAAAACACTTTTCACTGTTAGTAGAGAAAGAAAAGATTCTCTTTTGAAAATGTATATTTTTAAAAGTTTTATAAAAAAAAAAAAAAGAAAAAAAGAAATTCCCTGTGAGATCGGCAACCTGCAGTGGATACTCACAAAAATTATGTGCCTTCAACAAACAAATGAGGACCTCCACTAGTCCCCATCTCTTGCACTATGTCTACTGACAACTACAGTAGTCATGTAAATTGCTTTGTGTAATATAAAATACCTGGCCCAAAATAATCTTAGATGTTTCTTCTAAACTTTGTCCTCATGTAATTTTGAGGAAGAGCATCGTAGTCTCAGCTGGAGTAAATACACAGACGATTAAATCATTATTGCTGTGTTTGACTGAATAGTGTTTTAGTTCTTAATTCCATAGTTAATTAAAACCAGATAAAATTTTCCTTTATTTTACAGATTTCTTTTAATTTCGTTTAGGACTGGAAATACTCTGACCCATATGACTGAAAAAGTAGAGATATGGTAATTATTAAATCCCTGCCACTTTTCCAAAACATTGTCAATCGTTGATGTCATGTCGTTTTTCACAATATTTTGTAAGAGACAATGCTATGTTTATCTTAACTTTAAAGAAAACTATACGAGATATAAGGAGAAATTAATGTGTTCTGACATATTCAATTAGATGAAATTTGAAGACGGGGCTGATTTTGATGCTTACCATACCCAACTCTTTAAAATAAAAGTTTGTGAGACCAAGACACACCAGGTTATCATCTCAGATAAAGTCCACCTGCTATTAGATTCAAAGAGTTTACCTGAAAATCTGTGATATTGTGGCCTACCTAAGTTAGATCCTGTGAGAAAGAGGCTGAGACAGAGGCTGAGAGCCTACCTGAGACAGATCTGAGATATATTCTGAGAGGCTAAATGATTAATTTTATAAAACAGATTTCCATACTACACACAAGATCAATTATCTGGGCTGATCTGTGATGGATACTGTGAGAATTTTTTCCAGACCCTATCCAAGACTGTGAGACAAATTATCACAGCCTATCTGAAAAAATCCTACGAAACAGATTCATTAAGCATACCTGAGATATAGCCTGTAATGCAAATATGAGAGTCCTATCACTAATCATTTGAAAAGTTTTGGTTAAAGATTTTAAATTCCAATGACAAGGTTACAAGGTCAAAGATGATGGTATCAAATGAAAGGTTTTTCATGATGAACCTATATACAAAATATGAAAGCCTATCTTAAATAGTTCAAGGGATATAGGCCAACATTTGTTTAAAGTAGGTCATACTCCAAGGTCAAGGAGTCAAAAACTGTGGTACCAAATGAAAGGTCTTCTCACAAGGAATGCACATGAAAAGTATGAAATATGAGAGTCCTATCACTCGCCATTATAAAGTTAAGAGCAAGTTTTGGACAGGAAAACAGACAAGATGAAAGAAGTATGGCCCAGATCTTTGATACAGGGACATAAATATTGTTTTCATCATGACTTTCAAGATTGCAGAGGTTGCCCAATATATCTTTTGTGATTCACAGAGCATACCCAAGAAAGATCTTGTGAGACAGATTTTCAAATCACAGTGCAAACCTGAGAACTACCTCATGAGAGAGATTCTCAAATCACAGTGCAAACCTGAGAACTACCTCATGAGACAGATTCTCAAATCACAGTGCAAACCTGAGAATTATCTCATGGGACAAATTTTCAAAGGTTACCTGATATAGATCCTGTGAAGATGGACTGTTTTCCAAAACTGCCATTCCCTCCTATCAGGATCTTGGATTGGTTGTTGAATACACTCCATTGTTGTTCATCTTCTGAAAAGGAATCAATTCCTTATTACTATGCAATATGCAGAGACTATCATCAATTTTTTTCTGAGTTATCTCTCTTAGCATAACCAATACTGCAATCAAGATAAAGATACAAAACTGTCTATTAATGTGCTGTTTTACTCAGACATCCCAGTTTGAGAATTTAAAATCCTTAACCTGAAAAATTTGGATAGCATTTTTACCTGTCAACTCATTCACTGAGAAAAGCTTGGATAAAAAACCTGATGCATTAAAAAAGAAAGCATTGTATCACACATTGTACATACTGAAACTGACATTAAACTGATTCACCACAAGCACAGGGACTACAACACACAGTACACAGCATGTACTCAGTGCAGAGATTTCATTCACAAAAGATATGCTAGGATTTCCAACAGTTTTTATGATCATGTTTGTACAATTTCTGATGATAATATTTGATAAAAAAAAACAAAAAAAAAAAAAAAAAAAACCAACAAAAAACAATTTGAAAAAAAAAAATTTCAAGTTTTCAAAAGCAAACACCTTGTTTGATATTTTCAACATTTCAATATGTAATTATAAACCTGATTCCTTATAAATATTCAACATTCTTAAAATCTACATTCAAGTGCAAGTTATAAGACATGTTTTGCTGATGTGCCCTAATAACCATATTGTATATCCTCAAACAATTGTTGGAATAGACAGATTATGAATAAAAAAAAAGTTTGACAAAAATGCTTTTTTTAGTGGTATTCTGACCAGAATACAGCCTTCTAAGTGAATAGTAATGTCTGCGGCTATCCTCTGTATGAACTCGTGCTTTCCTTTCAAACCTCCCAAAGCTGTGTTAGATGACTTTGATTCCTTGTAGTCTATTCGTACAAAAGAGTAATGTTAATTCACCAAACACTGGCTAGTCCCCAGAGACCAACTTTTCTGGTAAGTAAACACTCATTGGATATCTCAAATATTTACAAATGACTTCCAGATACACACACTTCCATCACAATATTTAATAGGAATTGTTATTTCAGCATACATAAATCAATTTTTTTTTTACACAAAATGTTTTAGAAATGTAACTTGACACTGTAAATACTAACATGCACATAAAATCAACTGATTATCAGATTCAATTCTTGTCCATTTGAAAACCAATAATATTTCATGTACAGTACAAAATAATCAATGTTTTATGAAAATATCTGACAAGCACACAATGCTTTGATTTCTTCCTATATTTGTTGCCAAATGAAATGACGTTGATATACCAGTAATGGCCATCCACGACAGAGCCAAAAAAATCACAGCAACACTTATGTTGATTGATCTAAATCTCCTCAGAGTTTTAATATTGGCTGTCTGGGGTAAATTAGCAAAACATTTTTACTAAATATTCATGTTAACTTTGATGATACATGTACTTTGCTTTGCAAAAATAAAATCAACTGTTATGCAATATATATACAACTGAATTTAAAAAAAAAATATATATCAGTTGATTTACAATGAAATTATCTCTATCAGAAACACTAGACAAAATATTTCTAAACTTTGTCATATGTAAGTTTCAAATCTTTTTAAATCCATGATACAGACATGTGAAGAAGAAAGAAATATTCAACAATAAAACACAATTCAATATTGTTCTTCTATATATAATATGAACTATGAAGACTACATGTATATACAATAGAACACTATAGATTTTCCTATACACAGAATGAAATATTTCTGTATACTATAGATGGAACTCTATACATGTATATATGAGATATCACACATTTTAACATTTTTAAACAACTAATAAAAGTTGATTTGCCAGTTTATCAGATATATAGTTTAGAGAAATTCATGACAGATAAAGATTTTCTTCATAAAATAATTTGTATTTGCAGAATAAATCAGTGGATCAGCAAATTTTAGTAGCTTTACCCAAAA
The DNA here is from genome assembly GCA_024699665.1 of Ostrea denselamellosa. NCBI lineage: Eukaryota > Metazoa > Mollusca > Bivalvia > Ostreida > Ostreidae > Ostrea > Ostrea denselamellosa. Next base: position 252,515 of record JAMZEH010000014.1, read on the forward strand.
CGTTTTCTACTCTGTGTGACAGATTAACTGATGGCAGTTCCAGTGGTCAATGCTATTTGCTGTAATTTGTGGATAATCTGTTAGCCTCCCTTTTAACTATCAGATATTTCTCCTGGATGTAGTCTTTGACTACATTAGTTTTTACAACATTATTCCTGTTCTACCATGAAGTTGAGAAAAACAAATATATACTGTTCATCTATGCAATTTGTATTTATTCTCTCTCTTTCTCTCTCTCCCCCCCCTTCTAATATCATTGAAAAGTATTAAATGCGACTTTTTTTATTTATCATCTACATAGACTTATCTTTGACCAATAAAATGTACAACAATATTTGACAAAATCATACATTTACTCCACAGTATTAATTTGGTACAGCACGCAGGAAGGCTTTTAGGTTTCACTTTGTTTCAGCTTTTACTATACGACATATTTAATTTGAGATAATTTCAACCAGTTGAAATGATTCATAGTTTGATTCTCTAGAACACTGCCAGACTGTGCTGTTGAATTATCCAAAAAACATGGGACATTTTGTTCTGACTAACTATAAGTAAGTTAAAACAAGTACCATCTGTTGAGGTACCACTTACTGGTAGGATCCTTTCTGATGATGTCATTGTTGTCAACCTGCAGTGTTGCTGAAGCTCCATCACGTGTTACCCTGACAACATGGTAGTTACCATCAGTAACCTTAGTGAAGTGGTCTCCAAGGGGAATAGTCATCTGGGATCCCATGTTATAAGATACAAACACTGCCCCATCAATCTGGAAAAAATATCATTTTACTTAGTTAAAGTAAACTAAATAGAGGTATCACTTGAAGTTTTAAAAAACATAAGAAATGTTGTAATTATTTTAAAAATGTACTCTGGAATCTTGGCATATGCTTTCAATGTATACATTTCAAAAATTCATTCTGATTTGTATTATTTCAAATGGTGAAGGATACACCTATGACTGCAGTCTTGGATCATTGTTCCACAATCCACTTACAATTTCCACTTCCAGGAAGTCTGTCCCTGTCTGACTTTCCACCCGTACGAGTGTGACCTGTCGGGACAGGCCCAGGACCGTCCTGAACCCAAAAGCCAGTCTGTCGCTGGACCGGCTGGGCAGGGAATTTGGGAGGAAATAGTACGTGATCAGACCACGAGCTGGACCAAACGTGGCTGTCTTGCTCTCTGTGAAAACATCAACCAACATGCTAGTAAAAAAAAATTAATGGCATGCATGTGAATTCTGAAGTTTTCTGATAACTTATTTCCCAGAAGGCTGCTAAGCAATCACTGGAAAACAAACATCAGATCATGATATTGTGCAAATTTATAAACAATAAATCCCAACTGGTTCTGAAATAAATTGTTCTTGTTCTTATCATGATGAAAGACTGCACATATACAAAATAATGGACTTTATATCACCTACATAGTAAATTACATTGCTTTATATATCTATTGTTACATCAATATATTACCTGCATGACATCATCATACCTTGCATACATCTCTGTCCTGTGTAGGATGTCATATCACAATCACAATGAAAGCTGTTCCACTGCTCTATACAGTATCCACCATGATGACATGAGTCTGCTCTACAACTGTTACTGGCACCTGGGATACAAACAATAGGCACCAAATATCGAAAAAAAAAAAAATCATTTATCTGTTACCATATCAATCTTTTCTGTATACATCTACAAAAGTAAATCAATCTAACTAGCTTAGTTTCAAGTCTTTCTTCGGAAAAATCTCCGAAAGTGGAGACGGAACTTATATAGAAGGAATGAAGCTGTAAATGAAATAGAAAATCATGTTATGGGTTACAAAAGTTTAGGGTAGTTTATATTTCACAATATGATTAAAATCAGATCTTTGATCTGCTCTGGTAATGTTATGCCACTATGCAAAGTGAGATCACATTACCAGAGTGGATCAAAGATCTGATTTTAATCAGATTGACTTCACAAACAGCTAATCAGATTATGGACAAATGTACAATACAACAAATTATTCAATATTCCCCATAAGGTTTGCAATTAACTTGAATACTTTAAAGTTTAATATTTAGCAGAAACTTTAATTTGAAATTAAGTTCATTGTATAAATTCTAAATCTGCAATATCATAAAATATCACACTATCACAATGCTTTAAAAAAAATGTGCAAACCATTTCATTGAAAAATAAGAAATTTATCTCAACCAATCAAATTTTGCTTTACAACTGAAAACCAAATTACAAGATGATACCTTGACAACCTTCCTCCACAGCATAGTAGATCTTCAGAGCTTCTCTGACCAGGTTAGGTCTTTGTCCATTAAAGTCTATGGCAGCCATGCATCCCTGGAAGCCATGGCGAGATGAGTAAGGCATGTTACTATACATAGACTTACTGACACCGCCGACATATAGATTCCCAATCAGGTCCAGATGCATGCTGGTGGACCCAGAGAGGTCACTTATGGTTGGGTGTTCATCATCTACGCGAATCTGCATTTGCTCCAGCCCTGGACGCTGTACTGACACCAGATGCCACTTGTTGTCATTGAGTCGTTGTTGTGTGTTGACCACCACTCGTTGGGATCCACCTCCCATATTAAACAGTAAATGGAGATAACCATCTTGCATTTCAATAGCTATAAAGTCCTGACCTTGCCCACCATTATACAACAATACACCATCTGACTCAACTGTCTTGAACTGGAAGGAGATGGAGAACTGGGACCTGGCCTGTAGTTTAGGAAGGGCAACATAGGCATCTTTTGATTTGAATGTCACTGTGTCTCTTAGTATGGGTTTGTCACTGTCAAATCTGGCCGTTAAATTGAGATTTGGAAGCGAGTTTGTCTTGGCAAGCTGAATTATTTCTTTGTTGTTGAAATACAGTTGTCGCATAGATCCCACAAATCCTGGGATCTGACGAAGGTACAAGTCATCCTGGGGCATTACGCTATGTCCAACCTCCATCTGAAGTAGATTCATTGACCGTCGTCCACCAGGATGGGTGTCTAGAACAAATATGAATTACATGTTTTATGAAAAATGGATTCAAATTCACAACAAATGTAGTTTGCAGTGGAACGTCTTTCAATTGGTTCACATATCTGACTACCATTGGGCATTTACTATGATGGAAGATGTCAATATATGGTACATTAAACATACATGATCCTCTGTTAAGGTTAATTCCTTTGATTGTTTTTTTCTAAGTATATCAATCCACATCACTTCCAATAAATGATAAAGACCAAATAAAGAACCTATCATTACATGAGTTTTTGTTTTCGAAAGCTCATATTGTATTTAGAACTGATAGTCTAACAGACTCCTGTCCGATATTGCCAGGAATGAACGATAAGAACATGGAAACTCAATGTTCATAACTTGACAATAACACAATATTTACCATGCAATAAATCATCACACCAGCAGAGGAAATGCAATTATTGGAATTTTCAATGCGTAATAATGCAACAGCACAAGAATAGTTGTGCTATTATGAATATTTGCAAAAATGACCAAACAAAGGAAATCATTTCAAATCACTTCCAACATTTGAATATTTGGAGTTTCAACCCAAATAAGAGAAATAAAAGAAGGAAAAAGAAAAGATGCTAAACGGTGTAAGTGACTAAACACAATTTGGAGTAAATAAAAATTGGGAGTTTAAAGATAGCAAATAATGACAGTTAAAGGGAAGGAACTGTTTAGGAAGAATATAGACAAATGTAAAAAGTGTCTAGAGAGAATACACACACATATAGTTACCAGAAAGCAACGGGCCAGGGGAACCTAGCAACAAGATTTTAATGTTCATGACCTTCACATAGGAGGAAGAGAATGCTACTGAAAAATAGAGAGGATTCAATCAATACAATGTCTGCCAAGGAGAGAGATCGTGGGCCTGGCTGCCACAGCATAGACTAATGTGTCATATTCAAATCTTTATGTTATTACTGTTATTATCTGAATTCTGTAAAACAGGCAGGGCCGTGTGAATTTTTCTCCCAGTGTTCTTGGTTTTATAAAACAAATTCAATTCACACATGAAAATAATTACAGCACTTGTAGTTGATGGTACAGTCATCTACTGATTAGGAAACAAATTTGGGAGAGATATTATTATACCTGCACTAGGGTCATTGTTGTCCACTTTCAGTGTGATTGTATCCCCTCGCCGTGTCAGGTACACAGTGTGCCATTTAAGGTCATTCAGTCGTTCTCGGCCAATTGTCATTTCCTACAAAATTTCATTTTTGTTTAGAGCATAAGGCCTATAACTTTCCGATCTTCCCTCTTTCATATCAGATCAGTCTAATTTCTTTCAATATCATAAAACCAGTTTGATTACATTAATACATTTTTGAGGCTTGAAAGGAAATGCTGTACATTTATTCTTTGATACATATATATGTAAGTAATAATTTGACCTAGTTTCTTTTCCCCTGAGAAGTGAAATGTCATGAAGATTGATGAATGCATCATAAAATCACTGACACATGAATACAATAATGGTATTAATAACAAGAAAAATCTTTTTCTGAAAATTTGTCTCCTGCTACTTTAAGAACTCAAATTTAGTAACATCCTCAAATTTAACCCCAGTAACCTGTTAATTGCAGATTGATTTCATGATTAAGGTATTTTAATTGTATTTATTCAAGGAAGTTCACATTCTCTTGCTTCATATAGATTTGAATTGGTGGGTATGTCGATCCAAGAAATACATTTAAAACATTATACTGTGAAAATTTCCAATTTTCCTGAATACATATCATTCTATATTATATAAAACAAGAGAAAGTGAAAATTTAGGAAGATGAAATCCACACCACCAATTCTTTGATCCCCCTACCTCTCTCTTGTTGTTGATGCTGATGTCCAGTTTAAGTTTCCCTCTGTCTAAGTACAACAGCAACATATCTGAGGATTTCTGGGAAGAGGTCAGCAAAAGCAGTCCAGATTCTCGTTCTGTTTGGAATTGGATGGAGATGTCCTCCACTTCAGTGACTGATTCCTTGGGAAACACCGTTTTCATGTACTGACCCCCATCAAAGGTCAGAATGGAGGTCACTGGAATGTATAAGCAAGTAATAACTTCAGAACCACTATTTTGAAAGTCCTGACCTAGCTTTGCCACGCATGAGGTAATAACGGTAATACAGTAAAAGTACACTGATAGCAAAGTGTTGGGGATGAACAACTTTGAATCATTATTAATTTAATTCATTATATCCAATATATCTATACAGTAAAACACACTTTTAGTGAAGTGCTGGAGATGGAACAATTTTGATTCATTATAAACTTAATTTGTTGTATCTTAGGAGTTCATAATATGTTATAAAACTACAGGGAATGATGATCACTTCACTGTAAGCATGACCTCATTATAAGAATGTTTGGCATAATTGTGTTTCACTGTATGTGGGAATATGTAAATCCAAAATGACACCCTCTGCATCACTACATCTTGCCCATGAAGTGTTGCATAAATATGTATAAATTGAATGGTACATTAAAGACTGATATTTCTAAGAGAGGGAAAATCTCACATTTCATTGGCTGAATTAATAAGTTTTGATTTCTCTTTTGATTTCCGTCTTAAGGGAATCAATCAACCCTTGAATGGCAGTTACATTCAAAAAGTCAGTATTTGTTATACATGTATTCTTATATGCCATGTACAAGTAACATGTCTGGCAGGTTTAAAACAGAGAAGATTGAGTATTGCAGTGGGTGGAAAACTTTTCGTCCATATTGATAGCATTGAAGCAGTTGAAATAAAGCAGGCATGTAAAAACCAATCTGTTTGACTACTTATAGACCAATAGCTGTACTTTGTGATGTCCCAATGCTGCTAAAAACTATATGGACTCCCAGTGATGCATAGATCAACTTGCATTACATTAATGAATTCTCTGTAGACTCTAGTCACCAGTCAGATGATGAACATCGTCACTACTGGGGACTAATTCACAGACACAAAGGAGATAAATACCACAAATACAAACTAGTTCTAGACACGAAAACATTGTAATCGACATTTCTGAGTTTCAATAAAAGTAACCGAACAACAGGAATAGAATTAAAGTATCATTCATCAGCCTTAACTGTGTAGACATGGAAGGCCCAGAACGGCACGATTCCAAAATTAAATAACTATCCACGCTTTTTTTTTTTTATACTGGTAAGTCTTGGTGTACATTAAATGTCAGAGAAATCAATAGCTCACAAGAGATGGGAATCACTTTGTTAAGCCAATTTCCATAAATTTTGGGGGAAACCAATACGCTTAAAGAAATTGACAGGAACGTGAAAATCCCTACCCCTACAAATGGTCTGCATAATAAACTCGCTGGGGATCAAAAGAAAATATAATGGGGGTATCTAGTTCCCGACAAATGTCCAAACTCATTGTAGACCAACATCAGATATGTAGTACATCTTCAGAAACACTAGATTGGACACAGTACATTTCAGCACTGATTTATCTCTAAATCTCAGACAAATTTTCCCTTCAATGACAATTGGGCATTACTAGTAGGGGATCCTAATAACCACCTAATGGGGATTGAAAGGGCATTAAAGCAAATCAGTCTGGCTAAACTGATGCCAAGGCCCTGATTTGCTGGCAAATTCATCTAACAAATTTGTTGTTCTGAGCTCCTAATGAACACTAGTGAAATGTTCTGTGATATCATAAACCTGGATTCTCTATAATCTCGAGATCCATTACCAAGATGACAAAGAGAGCATATTGATGATTTGGAAAATGTAACCTATTTTTTCTCTCCAAAAATTGTTGTCTTCTCAAAACAACTTTTTTCAAACCCTGACAATTCAGGCCTCTGCAGCTGGATTGCTTACTTATATCAAAAACAAAGTATTGCATACTTGTATTCAATTTTGAAAAGAAATTTAAAGAGAGAGAGAGAGAAAGGTAAAAAATCCTGTGGGTTCTGGGTTAGAATAGGTCCTCAGTAGTCAGTACCCCTTGCTTTCATAAAAAGTGACTAAATGAGGTGGTCCTTTGGATGAGACTGCAAAAACCAAGGCCCCATGTCACAACAGGTGTGGTTTGATAAAGATCCCTCCCTGCTCAAAGGCCATAATTGCCAAGCATAGGCCTAAATTTGCAGCCCTTCACCGGCAATGGTGATGTCTACATATGAGTGAAAATTCTCATGTGGGAGGTTAAACAATATACAACCAATCTTTATAGTTTGATCTCCTACTGTCGTCCCACCCTATCCCTAGGGGTAGGTGGGGATGTGTGTATTTGATATGAACTTAAATCTGCAATACCTAGAGATGCTGGTATAACTAATCATGGCCCTGCTGTTGTCGAAATGAAGATTTTTACTGATGTTTTGCTATATATATTCCTATGTAAAACTTTAATTCCCTATTGTGGCCCCACCCTACTCTCCGGGGTCATAATTTGGACAACTTAAATCTGTAATACCTGGAGATACTTGACTATTAATATGATTAATCATACCTCTACTGTTCCTGAAAAGAACAGTTTTTGAAGATATTTCCTAAATATCTCAACAAAAGGAAAAAAAAAAAAACAAACTTTGATGATGGCCCCACCCTACCCTTAGAGGTCATGATTTGAACAAACTTGAATCTGAGCTATGTCAGGAAGCTTTCAAGTAAATTTCAACTTTCTGGCCCAGTGGTTTTCGAGAAGATTCTTGAATAACCTCACAATATTTTTTCCTTTTCTTGATTATCTCCTCTCTGAAAGGGGCATGGTCCTTCATTTGATCAGACTTTAATCCCCTTTACCCAAGGATGATATGTGCCAAGTTTTGATTGAAATTGAAGTGGATCTGGAGAAGATGAAAATGTGAAAAGTTTACAGATAGACAGCAAGTACTACAGACAAAAGGAGATCAGAAGAGCTCACTTGAGCTTTTACCTCAGGTTGTCTCAAAAAGATAATCTTGAAAAACAAAATGATGCCTAAATTCTAAGTAATTTAAATTTTAAAATTTGTACATTTTATATGCAAACCATAAATCACTTTTAGAGTGCAAAATGAAATTACTAATGCAAATTGGGAGAGTATAAGTTCATCTGGTAAAACTGACTTCATTTTCAAACTCATATGATGTTAAAAAAAAATTTGTTGGTTTATAGCAGTTACTTTCATTTCATGAGGCCATCCATCTCTAACAAGAAATTTATACATGTGATTTTCAAAGGAAAGTCTTGCTGTGTGTTGTGGGGCAAGCTATAGACTTCCTGACTACCGTACTGCACAACACTCATCACTTGCAAATGGATACCACTCTCGAAATAGGCAATTGATCTAGAAAAAAAATCCACCAGAGAATTAAGATTTTTGCATTAACTATCTTTTTGAACCCCATCATCCCAATCTGTGCACCAGCATTAGATGTTTTCAGTTAACTAATGGCTAGCCTTATTGGGTATGGAATACCCCCACCAAATTCAATAACTGTCATTTACAGTCCATAATCTACTTACATATCTTGATCTGGTGGTCTAAAATCCTAGTAAACTGTTCATTAATTTGATATGTTATCTTGATCAGTATAAGGTTTCTACCTCCTTAAACCTTGGCAGAGTGTATTATGGCCATTTATGGATATGTTCCAAGGACAAATTTACCCATGTTTACAGTCAGGAAATGAACTATAAGACTTAGGATACACTATGGCAGATATTGACCTAAACAGAACTCATCTCTGTCAGGCAATACCGAGCATCCTTTAGTGTAAACACTATGCTATGCTAAAGTTCACTAACTTTTAACAAAGAACACTGCTATGCTAAAGTTCAATAAAGTAATATCATACTCAAAAGTAAAGAATTTGTTTCCTGATTTCTGATCTACCCAGGATTCTGTCTTCAGAGTTCCTTGAGACTTTTCTTGATTCATGAAAAACATCAATCAACATTTGATCCTATCAACATGACATTTCCATCCTGCATGGTATTTAATTTGATAAATACATTTTAAAATTACTTTGAATTGTGGGAATTTACATAATGTTTATGTACTAATAATTGATTCTGATGTACATGCTTGTCACAGTCTTCAAGCCAGGGAATTTTGATCACTTCACTTCCCACACATCTTTGGCAGATTACACCTCTAAGTCTGAAACTTCATGAACCTTGGAACCAATAAAAAAAAACCTGTTTGCATATCAAATTTTAAAAATTATGTTTTACAAACATGTAGTGTCAACAATAATATCAAGATACATTCTTGATAGTAAACAGCCACCAACATACTGTAAATTGAACTTTCTGCAAATATTTCACACATTTCCTGTCAGATGTAATTCACACCATGCAATTCTTGTTTATGATCTTCATTGAACATGGTACCACTATCATTATAGGTGAAAACTCAGAATGACCAAATTGGCTTAGATTTGATGGCGTAGTCTGCCATGGGTTTTGTGGACCAAACACTTGTAGTTTTTGAAACAATTCAATCCCCATAGATGTATTCTAATTCTGTAAATCAGCCTCTTCTTTCAAGGTTTCACTTTCAGTTCTTACCTGACTGGCACTGGGTCCCCCAATACTGAGTGCCCCTACAGTCACACACGTATCGATTCCAGCCCTCTGTACACACTCCTCCATTCAGACAGGGATGGGTCAAGCACTTGTTCCACGTTTCCACTTTACAGTGGTCCCCTATTCCTGACCTGCTGTTTTTTCTAGCCACCGTCAGTAAATCCACTTTGTTTCCATTCAGCACCAGGTCCTGCATACACCCCACATACCCATACCCCAGGGTTCCTGCCCATAAGTCTTTTGGAATGTCATTATTGGAGGTTCCAAACCCTCCCACATAGAGCTCACCATCCAAGTTTAAGTTTGTGCTATTCCCTGACACAACGTAAGATTTTGTTTCACTGTCTAAAGTAAAAGATCCTGATTTTCCTGTTCCAAAATGTTTTAAAGACACATGATGTGGCAGTTTATCATTCACTTTTGTGACAATTCTATCTTTGAATGCTCCTGAACCTAAGTCTATGATAAACCACAAATAACCATCAAATATCTCAAAAGCAAAGAAGTCCGAATTTCCTCTGCGACTATTGTAAATCACCACCCCCTTGTCCTCACTGGTTTGGAATGTAAATGAGAGAGTGGCTCCTTCCTTGCCCACCTCCCACCGGGGGAGGGGGATGAAGGACTCAGGGGTGATGAATGTAATAGGATTGGTTTCCACAATGTCCTGACATTGATTGAAGGTCATTTCTCCCTCTACTTGGACAAAACTATTCTGGGTGGCAGCCATTTTGCTCAGGTCAAGCTTTAGGCCATCAGCCATGTAAATCACCTAAATGTATAGAAAAACCAGTAAATATTTGGTAAATTGGACACAAATAATTTTATCTCCTATGATTATTCAGATAAATTTATCAGCCTCTGTCACATGAAAAATAAAAAACGATATCTTCTTGTCATTTTAAGCATTGTGTCTGACACAATATTGATGTAGGAGAAAAAATCTAACACCAATAATATTACAATTCTGATTTTCTGGAAACTTATGATTTTCATATTTTTTGCATCCATGTGCTTAAAGAGATACTACAGCTCATTTTGCTAAAAAATTGTAAAATGACAATTTTCCCAGAGCTTTCTCTAATTTTGTTGCATAGTTGAATGTATAAACTTTGCAAAAATAACACATTTCTAAAGTTGAAAATTCTCATTTACATGTAAAAATTAATAGTTTTTGAAGGCCCATTTTTAACAGCATTGAGACTCCCTTTTTTGGTTTTCAGTAAACAATCCAGTGAGAAGTGTACAATGGCTAAATCCAGAATTTTGACAGATTATGTGAGAAAAGGGTTAAAATAGAATGAGATACAACTCCAATGCAAACTAAAATTTATATAGGGATATTACTATGACCCTCTAGCTACAAGACACACATGCAGGGCTTTAAAAGTAAGTACTATTTTTATCAAAACACATGGGGTGCTTTTACAAAACATTATTTGGTTAATAGGGACAAGAAAGGTTTTCTGTTTTAATAAAGATTTATAATTACTTAATTATAATAAGCAGGAAATAATCCTATATTTGAGAAGTGAGTTACACAACACATGTGTTGTCACACTGAATCATGTGATGCAAAATGTTCGAGTCAGAATGAAGAAACCATTGAATTCCAAATGATCTTTATAGCATAGTTGAGAGCAAATTAAGGCATTCCTAATGTTCAAAATTGTCAGTATTGTTATGATTTTTATTTTATTGATACATTTTAAAATACACTCGATTAAAATGTGGAAAATGAGCTGTAGTGCCTCTTTAATAATATGAAGATATTCAAATTAACCATAAATTATATACATGTTATGTGTACTTGTACAAAGCTATGATCAACAGTATAATTGAAATTCATGACTGTTTCAATTAAATCTCAATCTCCAATTTCACAAATTAAAATCTTAATACAGCAAATAAATAAGTACATACTTGTACATAAAATGTTTCATAATTACTTTTTTAAACATAAGTAATGAGTTATGATTATCATAAAATGTCAAGAGTCTTGATGAATAGAACAATTAAGAATCACAGGCAGGACACTCAGATCAAACATGACTGAAATATGTCAGAAACTGAACGTCATAATAGTGGCTGCCATTACTTTACTAGCTATGACATCATAGCCAACTAAGATACGTTAAGTTTCATGGCAGACTATGGTGTTATAGATGTTTATGTACATTGTGATGGTACAGTGATAAGGCTTTCAAACCCAAGCAAATAAAAAAAAAAATCACCAAGGCGTGATTTCTCCACCCATTCTCCTTCAAATTCAAAAAAATATTCAGAAAAAATTTGATTCAAATAAATCTTTAGAGTTCTTAAATATTGATAATATCATATCATGGGTACTTTCTGTGGGTGGAAATTTTTGCAATCTGAACCCTTAAAGGTAGCAAATTATATTCTGTGCTTCCTAATTCTGTGGTTACATCATAACTATATATATATATATATATATATATATATATATATATATACAGACATACATACATATATATATATATATATATATATATATATATATACAGACATACATACATATATATATATATATATATATATACACACATACATACATACACACACACACAAAACAGAGAGTGATTGTAATTTTTGCAGATCTGATTTTTTCCCCATTTACAAATTCTGCCAAAAAATGGACAATCACAGAAAATACCCAGTATATGGCATGATGATAAAAGGCAGTTATAGCAGTGCGACAGCACAAAGTTAAATGTTGTCATAATTTAACATTGAGGTAAATTTCAGTACTTCATATTCCAATGACACATTAAGTCCATGAAATAGTTGATTTAATATGTTTGACCCCAAAAAAAAAAAAAAAATTAAAATAACTTTTTCATGATAGTGAAGTGAAAATGGGGTTTTACATAGTAAAATTTTCACATATTATTGATTATATTCATGTCTAGATCACAAAATCTGTAAAGATATTGGAATATTATTTAAATGGTATCCATTCCTAAAGTATGTGAAAATTTCAGACTGATGTTAACTTTGAAGAAAGTTAAGTAGGACTGTGAGGTATTGTTCATTAGTTTTCACTGGTTTGAAGAAAAAGTAACTCTTCCATGCCCCTATTTACTCCCTTCAGTGACAGGAACCTGCACATGCTTTAAGTATTTGTATATTAAGGGTTCCCTTTACCGAGTTTTTACCAAGTATGAGAAAAATTCAATAACAAATTATATTTCCATGCCACTGTCCTACCTATCTATATTAGTAGCATATTTTACATTATACACTGAATCCTACATATTCAAAGTACGTAAATCTTGATAAGCTCCATCAAATTATCTAGAAATCACATCAATTTTACAAGACACACATTGATTATTGTTTCATAAATTGTGAATTCTATTCAATCAACATATCTTTAAACATATAATTTTACTGTAATCTAGGGGAAAAAAAACCCACCAAAAACATTGATGTAAATTTTCCCAATAAATTGTCAAATTCCAGTGACGCTGTCAAGCAGTGAGACAGTACTAGAAACACTTGGTAATCCAATGAAAGTGACAAGAATGAGAGTGAAGAAAAATCAATTGCCTCCATCTCTATAAATGTTACCCAATGCACTGCCCAAAAATCTAAGGAAAACTCATCTCCATGTTAAGACCCACACTGGGCCTTGTGAAATAATGCAAAATTAATAAGTTTGTATGTGTATATTCTGAAGTAAGTAAAATTAATCTTCAGTTATAGCTTAGCAATCATTTGCAACATAATGCATCAATTTCAGTGACCTGTATTGTGCAAGCTTAATTAGGAGGGATGAGGGACCATGGAATCAATACTATGAGTCTAACATCTTCAGAGGGCTCTCTTTGAATGATCAATCAAAGGTATATGTCCATGTTATTGGTATGAAAAGTAATTAAAACCTTACTGTGTTACCAATCACAAGTGACAAAAGATAATGCAGTTTTATTTGAATAAAAGAGAGCAATGAATCCTGGAAGCCTATCAAAATGGTAATTTAACGCCTTAAAAATTAATAAATGCCTTTCATTCTATTTACAAAACCAGAATAAAAATCAATTTCACTTCATTTTATTCATAAAACAGGTATTAGTTCTAACAGCAGAAGGGCTTGTCAATCAATGACATCTACATATGATGGGACGAAAACATGTGAAAACACTCGATGTAATAGAACTTCCTCATGATGGCTACCTCAAATGTCCCCAAAGTGATAGTAAAAATGTTACTGAAATATCACATGCACTTTTTCTCTGAATAACAAATTATTGTAAAATTCAACACATAACAATCATTTTAAATCATGCTACGGTTGGTCTTAGTTTAGAATTTGTCCCTGATTAGGTTCAAAGAAGTGCCTCCAATAAATCAGAATGTTGATGGCAATCTGGTCATAGATAAGTTTCCAATTTATCTGACTGTTTTAAATCTAATAAATCATTCAATTTGGAGAAATTGACAAACACTACATATGTAAAAATCAAATAACCCACCTACCCATTCCCCCAAAATTCCATCGTGTTCATTTAATTAACAATTAAATTACTATTTAAAGTATACCAAAATAAAAAGTTTTCAAACATTAAAAGGATTTTCTTTCAATTTTGTTTTATAAAATTCAACTACTATTTAAAATGCAATAATTTGCTTTAAATATCTGCATGTGTATGAAAAGAAAACCTGAGAAGTAGTCATGGTCTATTCAGCATAGGTGTTTTTACCTGTTGTAGCGCTCAGGATCTCAAGAGGGACACTGATCTTTATACAGGTATAGCATGAATAAAAAGATTAGTGTCAGTTACTGAAATGCACAGGAAATATAGGGGATCCCAATGTTATCAAATTATATAGCCAAAATGAATACTGAAATTCCAAAGTGATTTAATTAATTTAATATGAAATCAATTCCTCTTAATTTTTATTTGATTCAAAATCATACTGTCATTGACATTTTCAATAAAAGTAGTACACCGTACAAATTGAAATAGCAAAATATTCAGGACTGAAATGTCTTATCAAACAAAATATTCTAGGATTGAGTGCTACATTACCATTATTTTCAGACTAATATGTGTTGAATGTTCAGTTTAAAATTGGCATGCAAAATTTTAATGCATATGCAAAATAGATGTATTGAAATTATTTTGAAGGTCCATTCTGACTACCCGTAAGGGTCATGCATTGCATTTTTCATAATTCATGAAAAAAATTGGAGTAAAGATGCTCTGTATCATCATTATTCAAATTATGGATTTCTCGCTTGATATAACTTTAATCATAGTTTTTAAAAATCAAATCAGAAAACTTTTCCACAAGGTGTTCGACACTTTACAACAATGATATGATGGCGAGTCAATAAGTAACCAGCCTATCCCATTTCCAATTGACTGAGACGGTCACAATTTTCATGCCAATTTTTAAAACATGTTTTATACCTGGGTACACAATGGCACACATATCAAGTTATTCTTTAACAAGATATTGAATGTCATACATGGATAATGATGCAAAGGTATGCTTTTCATCTAAGTTGAGTACCATGTTGTAATTTGGTACCTGTTTTTAAAAGGTAAAACAGGCAAGGAAATACACGGTGAGTTAGCCAATGTTTATTTATGGGTCTTCTGCACCATCTTATGCTCAGGTTAAATTCTGGGTAGAGGAATTCAAATGTGGTAGAACATCTTTAGAAGATGAAGCCAGGTCTGGATGCCCACTGGATGCCACCGACGAGGAAATGTGTAACCAAGTTCGGGATCTGGTATATTTTGAAAGGTGAATTCAGGTAGAAGAAATAGTACAGGTATTAGGCACTTCACATGGTAGCATTTCAACAATCTTATATGACAGTTTAGGTATGCAGAAGCTAACAGTCTGTTGGGTCCTCAAATCCTTAGTGATGAGCAAATGGCAACCAGTGCATCAGTATGCAGTGTCTTGTTGAAGCATTTTAGGTCAAGAGATGATTTTCTTTTGCATCTGGTGACTATACATGAGACTTGGATTCATTATTATGAGCCAGAGAATAAAGCTTAGTCGTCAGTGGGTAGGGCCAGGGTCCCTGAGGCCAGAGAAGTTCAAGACGCAACAATCTGCTGGCAAGATGATGGCCACAATATTTTGGGAAGCAAAAGGCATTAGTATGTTGGACTTTTTACCCAAAAGAGGTACGATAACTGGTGTGTACTATACAAACTTGCTAGACCAGCTGAGAACTGCCATCCATGAAAAACACCAAGGTAAACTCTCTACAGGTGTTCTGCTGCAACAGGACAATGCGGAGTCCACACTTGCAAAGGATGCTGTAGAGCGAAACGGGTATGAATTAATACCACATCCTGCCTATTCACCTGACCTAGCTCCAAGCAATTTCTTCCTATTCCCAAACTTGAAAAAGGATATCTGTGGATGTCATTTCCGGTCTGATAAAGAAGTCTTGATGGCAGTTGAGGACCCTGACTTTTTCAGTTCTGGGTTGATGGCACTTACACACTGTTGGTCTAAGTGCATTGCACTAAAGGGCAATTACATTGAAAAAGAAGAGGTAAATCTCAACTGCAAATAAGTTAGGCTGGTTACTGATTGACTAGCCCTCATATATTGGTCTGTCTGTCAGACAGGTAGTAGGCAGACATGATATTAGAAAATACTTTCCTTTATTGGCTTCATACAAGGAAGGCTGATGTATATTAATACTATATGCTCATTATTCAGTTCTATGTCACAAGGGTCAAAGGTCTAGGTCACTTGGCAAAAGGAGTGGGAGTGGCAAAAATGTCTTTTACAAACATCTTTCTCTTATGAGTTGAGACTTATAGCCGAAACTTGTCATAATAAGTTCTTTTGTTTCCTATTAGATACATATATAGCTTCCCAACTGTCAATCCCCCAAAACATTGATAATGAACTCTATAATAATTTTTTTTAGATACACATTTTCATTATTGGCTAAATGAATTAATGTGAAGGAGATTGAATTCATGTCATCAAATATGTGGATTATTTCAAAATTATGCATTTTAGTACATTTTTGGTATATAATTATTTATTATCTGTTTAATTGGAACACCGACCCAAATTTTCGCAAAACTGAAATAAAAATAAAAGTACTCATACATTGTTATTTTTTTTATTTCATCTGCCGACTGTTCCATATTCAGTGAGAAAAAAATAAATGTCAATCTGGTTCCTGTCCCCACCACTCATTAATCATTTGTTAGGAGTGATCTATGAGTGGCGTGGAATGGGAACCAGACTAATGAATGTATCTATAAAAGGAGACATGTCATTGGCTGATTCAACATCATCCAATCAGAGACATCAAAATGTATTGCGATTTTTAGCTCAAAAATGAAACTGTTGTGCCAAGATCTCAGCCTCTGCTTAGATCATGAGACATTTCGCTATTTGGACTAGTAAAGGCGTCAGTCCAATAGCCAGCTGAGCCGAATCTCAACCGAAATAATATCACTATATGTCAAAGACACACCTTACAGACTATTCAGTACTCTAGCTGTTTTTGTTTATAAAACTACAAGGAAAAGACAGATTGAAAATTTAAAAGGACTTATGACTAAAGAAATTCTGATGAAATTGTTCCACAATAAAATCGATCTATTTATAATTATATCAATTAAATGATGACATCTTATATAAATAAGCCAATAAGCTGTAGGACAATGACAGTGCCTTGAATAAAGAGATCTACAATCTTGAAGAACTGACTAAATATTAGAGGGGAAAAAACTTTTTTCCCTCTATTTAATGGTTTTATTTTATTTTCTCAAGCAACTGCTTTTACTCTTATTTTTATTTCAACCTGCCAACCCAATATTTAAAAAATATTACCTTAAAACAAACAATAAAAAAAGTTGGCCTTACTATAATTTGCATAACATGTTATAAATTATCAATTTCAAAATTAGTATTTATTAAAGTTATTTTAAATTGAGTGATTGTTTTCATTTGATATTGAGATAACAATTGTCCATATGGTTATGAAATTCTTTGTGTGGTTGATTTTATTGACTTTGTCAGATTTCCTGATGATACTCTCTTTGCATCCCTTGCCATAATGAACAGTATTATTTGCCGAGCTCAATATTTTTATGAGTTGATCCCATATGACAGGGCTTCTACTAAATGAACACAAACCCCACAAATTTATGACAAAAACATGTTGGAAGACTGATGGCTCTGAACAAACTATTTTGATGAGGGCACCTGTAATAAAGGCATCAATACTTGATTATGATAAAATATTTTCAAATCATATTTGGTGTAATATACAGTCCAACCTTGTTATCTTGAACTCGATGGGACCGAGAAAAAATTTTGAGATATCTAAGTATTCGAGATATCGAAAGTAAAATACTTAAAAACTAAGTAGTTAGAACTTCCAAATGACTTTGACATATCCATGGTATTCGATATATCGGTGTTCAAGATACCGAAGTGTAACTGCACAGCATAGAAGAGGTATTTTTTTTTTTTTGTGTCTGTTCAGAACTGAACAGCCTTTCTTAGGTATCAAAAATAGCTAAAAATGCTTTATTTTGGCTTAGTTAAATCGAGACCATAATGCCTTGAACAGGTGGTGTTTATAAAAAGAACCTACATGGACATTTCAATAAAATATTGTAAATGGAGATACAACACCCACAGGTGATTTTCCATGCAAAACATCACAAGGATTGGTTACACAAGTCTATGTTGACTGTTTTGCATGTTTTTAACTGAAACAAGCACTTAATTTATTAGTTAATCAAGCTAATGGGAAAAAAAAGTGACAGTGGGTGCATGTAAACTTTGTTAAAACACAGGTAAACCTTACCGCTTCATGATCTAAGAATGCTGATAATTGTCAGCTTCTTTTGATGTAAAAAAAAAAAAAAAACCAAAAAAAACTAGGGCAGACTGTTAATCAAATTGAAATCTAATTTTGAAAGCTTGATTGACAGGTGGCTGAACTTTGATCTCAACACAGGTAAACTTTAGGGGCAGTGACTAAAAATTGGATACTTGCCCATTCTGAAATATGAAACAATTGAAATTTTTTACTTATTTCCCACTTTCACAAACCTTTTTCATACATCCTTTGAAGTAGTTAGTGACAATGATTCCCTGGCCAAGTCGCGTGGCGTGAGGGTGCCCACCCACATACAGAACTTTACTGTCCAACATGGTAAACACGCCCACAGTGCTGCGCTCCGTGGAGTGTATCCCGTCCACTGTCAACTGAACCTGCAAATAGAAAACACCTATACATCAAACAAATTCATGAAAAATTACATCCAATTCTCACGACAAATTTCATGTTGTAATACCACGATTTTCCATGCACTACAATGTACTAAGCTTTTAGACCATTTAGGAATTTATTATACAGCAGTTAGTAGAATTCTAAATCACACAATTCCATTACCTACATTACAAAGATTTAAATATAAAGAATCTACATGTACATGCTATTTTTGTAATGAATATATTTTCCATCTATGAGGTATGTGATAAAAAAAAGTGCCGAGATTCAGTATTTTTTAAGCTACTGTTTATCTACACTATTTCGTGAATATTCAGCAACCTTTTAATAAATCACTGAAATACTTTGAATACTGAATTCAAATTATTTATTAAGATACTTACAATAAGTTCAACCATATCATGCATATCTGATGACACTTCAAATTTGATGATTTATAATGCTAGACATTTTAAAACAATTCATTCTAATGACATTTTATGATTGTTCCATAAGTTAATGTGAAAAATTCATTTCATTCTGCCTGTTCTAAAGAGGTTTCTATGGTAATTGAAAGAATGGTCAGAAAGTTTTGAAGTCAAAATGACAACTGGAAGGAAAATTTTATAAAAAGTTGTAATCGACTCCAAGAAAAGAAACAAAACAAAAAGTGATGATGTAGATATAAAATGTGTTCTGAAATTGTACGAGAAATACAGACAACTTATTTTTAGATGGCGTAAATACCATTATGAAGATGATAAACACGTCATATTTATTTGTGGTCCGTATACTCAACGCATGTGGGATCGACGACAAAAATGTCCTTAGACATCGATGCATCACACTAGAACTTGAAATTGTTTCATGTAAGTGTCTGATGAGTGCCTAAACAAATGCTAAACAAGCATTTTGATGATTCAGTGTTTATATAGCATCTTTATTTTGACACCAGGACTGATTTCAGTGATACATTTATAACATAATGGACATCAAATGACCACTGAATCACAGTTCCTTCTTTATCTAATGTTACAATCAAATATCATATAAATATCATCTTACAATGTCAATATTTTCTACACTTGTCTAAATTTTTGTCTGTATTTATTCTCAGAGATAACTTACATTGACATCCCTTGAATGGTTTTAATTCCACAGAACTACTTTCAGAATGTGTTGATCACCCCTAGTGATTATGACTATATGCTACTATAGCATTAAGTTTACTACTTAGAAATCAGGAAAAGTTTCCCAGATTTCATTCTACTCTGTGGCCATGACTAAATTGACCAGTTTTCATGTATATTCTCAGTTCTCACTTAATAGGATTTCATTAATTCTTATTGTCTATAAATATGATTGATTTGTTCTAAAATCAATCATATACCACACAAGGGAAAACAATGCACACAGTGAAAACAACACACATAGAAATCCCAGAAGCCATCAGACAACATGGCCTGGAGAATGGAATCAGATCAGACCAGCACAATTATCACCTAACTCCATTACAACACTACTCTGATCAACTGGAAAATTAACTAAACACCTTCATTTCAAGTCACTGGTCCCTGAGTAATGAAAGGACCCAGCTTTCAGTCATCAGGGTTTATGAAACATGCAAATGTCAATTACATTTCTGTCAGCTGACCACAGTCTCAGAGAGTCCACTGTATGATTAGATGTGAACATGGTTAAGAAGAATCAGGACAGATCTGATTGATAAAGCCTACACAAATCTGATGTAACATGTTTTTGCAGAGCTCACACTGAAGTGGCTTCTAACCATAAAAGGTCACACTTCTCCCAGTTCTACAATAAAGTGGGCTCCATTTCCAAACACTGCTTAAGTGAAAGGTCAGCTTTACCATAAATTAAACATTACTCTTTCTTGTCATCATGATCACATTAGGCATGAACCTTTACAGAAATGCAATAACATAAAGAGCAGTCTGTGACAACACAACTATGTTTTGCAAGAAAGATAATGCCATGCACTTCCTCATGAAATGCAGCTGAAGTTTGTGTCAATTTAATCTCCATATGGAAGTGATAAAACTTCAAGCATTTTGTGCTATCAAGAGCAGTTGGTCTTAGCACATGATTTCTTTTTAATGGGGTATTTAACATGTGAGGTACAAGTCTGCATCACTGTAAAGATTCACTAAAGTACTTATTTACAGACCGGTACAACATTTTCCCCTTATATAAACAGTACCATTTCCAATGCCAATACTATCAATTTTACCTAATTTTCATAAAATGCAAAGTAACAAACTGCTGTGACATTGTAATCCAAGGCTCATAATTAGGTGCAGATCCAGCTTTTTACATCAGGGTGGGTCCAAAAGGCCAGGGATCTGGGACCTGGTTCCAGGGCGAAGCCTCCAGAATTTCCATGTTTTTACAGATAGTAGACTATGGGAAATCTGCACCCAAAATTGATGTATGTGTTCAACGAAAATAAAGGCATATGTGGGGCATTGAAGATGACTACATTTTCTTTCAGTTGGAAATTCCAGGGAGGGGATTCAGACCCAACTGCCATTTGTTGACATGAAAGAAAAAACTATCTGAACAGGAATAACACACACACACACCCTTCAGCACTCATCCAAATTGGGACTAATTCAAATTATATGATTTAAATAGTTACCTTAACCATTTATAAATGACATTGATGGAAGATAAAGAAATTCAAACCCATGAATTAAATATGAATGTTAAATGTGTCTCTTTCACAATGATATGGACATTTCACAAGTTTTCTCCCAGAGATCTAAGCATTGTCTACATTGGTTACAATGTATGTATTGAATCTGTACTTTTCTCCCAGAGTTTACAAACATGAAACACCCTCCAGTCAAACCAATTTTTGTGTTAAGTACTATGAACCACTTACATTCTGTGAAGCATTTGCCTTGCTAAGTGATACATAATTTCTGCAAACATTCAATATGTTCAATATTACAAATAAACAAAATTATTCATAAGAACCTAATTTGTTCAACAAAGCAATCAAAAGATAGTGTTCCATTACAAAGATCTCATGAAGAAAAATGGACCTTTCAGTACAAGAAGTTCAGTGTACAAATTTTAAACTTTTAAAATTCCACAAGTTACCTTTACTTCATCCAAATGACATTGTGCCAAGGTCATGACAGACCCTCAGATTAAATGGATCCTTTGTGTCTGTATCAAAATTTGCTTGGTGACAAATTCTTGACAGCAAATAAACATTTAATACTTGGTTATACAACTTATGACCTGAACACAAATTTTCTATCAATTTTCATTGTCATAGTTCAAAAGACTTTGTGCTAAGGTTTTGACACAACCTCAAGTCAAGCATTCTTGATGTAAATATGGGAATATAATGCTTCTTTTGTTAGACAGTGATGATTCAAACAACTGCAGATAACTTGACAAACAGACAAGACTGATTCTGTGGGCTTGGGACTATGAGCAGCTGTTGCAAAACCATACACTTCAAATCTAGAGACACAAATGGCCACTAATCAGAAAAGAACCCACCCATATATATGTAGCCAATATGCTTCACTATTTCATCACATCAGTAACTACAAGCTTATTCTTTACTAAAGTCATTTGGGTTCATTCAACATAAATACCAGGCAATGCAACAACACCTGTATTGCAGGTAGACTTTCATGATTTCATTAAATGGAAAGGCCAACAACACTGAACAACAGAGGTATGCATACTGGGCAGTAGCTATTCACAGGTTGCAGGAAGGCTGTCAAGCACATGCTACCATGGTAACTCACCAATGCCATGGTTACTTACTATATACTTGGCATTTCCTATGGTCAGCTTTTCAATAAGTAAAGAAACTAACTCAATACAGAAACAAAATTTCAGTAGAGGGTTAGAAGTGCACAGTGATGATTGAACTGCAGTGTGTTATCTAATCTAATCAGTGTCTAAATCGTGCTTAACATGAAGTAGCTTCATTGCATTTCTAAACATTCAAAATTTTAAACAATTTTAAAAGAAACACTAGTTTCAAGTTCTTGACATTTTGAGTCATATAGTTATACATTAGTGTCAGACACATTCAGATCTTAAACTATACTTGATGACAATGAAGCTACTGCTAATTTTGCAAAAAAGACATAATTTCCCAATGCATTCAACTATAAAACAGTGCTATTGGCAAAATGATAATACATCAAATAAAATTACATCAAATAAATTACACATCTGCATGTCATTTTAGAATGAAAATCTGACTACTGTTCTTGCAGTGAGCAATGAAGTGATCATGAACTAGTGATGAGAGTTACCTTCCTTGATGTTCGGGTTAACAGTAGATGGTGCCACTGGTTGTCATCGAAGCGGTAACCACTTGGTCCTATGTCTAATTTCGCCTCACCACCACCTAAGTTCACTATGGCCACTACTCTACCATTTTTTAGAGCAATGCTGATGTAGTCACTTTTTTCACCTGATAGATAGGGGAAATAAATGACCACTTGATATACAAGGTCAATGAGCAAGTGACTAGCAATCGTTATTAAATGACTAAAAATTTTTCTCCATTTTGATTGGCTAAAAACATCATATAATACTTCCTGAAGTGAAAATGAAATGAGCTAAATTCTGCAAAAAAAAAAAAGTGATTAGTGAATATTGTATTAATTTATTTTGTCATCACAACATTCTTGGTCACTGTAACACTACTCTAGTCATTTACTGCCACATTGTAACATATTACACTTATCTGCTTCAATTTGCCATTGTGACGTCATTATCATGTGTTTAAGGTGACTTGTATATCTCTTAATTATTAACTATTCATAGGCAAATGATATTCTCACATATTTATAGACACAGTACCACTGTACCTTTAATGAAACAACTGTTAATGGACTTTTGATATCTGTTCACACCTTGATTGCAACATAAAAATGTGTCTGTTAATCAAAGACAGTATCTGCCATGTTGGTTTCTAAATCAATATGAATAATGAAATCATCTGTCAGACTGCATAAGGAAGCAGTCAATCTGGAGATTAAAAAAAAACCAACCAAACAAACAAACAAAAAAACAACAACAAAGAAATCAAAATTTAATAGGTTTCGGAAAAAAAAAAAAAAAAAAAATTTATGTTTTTGTCTAGAGTGATCTGATAAAAATTATTTTTAGAAATAACTGCATTTTAATGAAGTATCAATGGATAATCAAAATGATGTGAAAGTGTTGAACCATGTTAGGATACATTGGCAATAACCAGGAAACATCCCAACAGTCAGATAGGACTGGTAATTTGATGAACCCCTAGTGCAAGGATCGGAAACAAAACATTGATTTGTGTAGGAGGAAAAGTGTCTACACTACTCGTCCATGCCTAGTTTGATGTATTTTTTTCTAGATATGAGTTTTTAATTCAAAAATTAGACAAATATATCATATGAAATACACAGTATCTGATCAGTTTTATCACGGTACAATATCCTGATTGCAACTGCTAACTTTTATGCCACTCATAAAATACAGAGTTAATTGGAAATATACCAGCTAGAATTCTATGGAGCTGACTGGATCCTGTGAATCAAAAACATTTCTGGTTGGCCAGTGGTATGGTAATGAATGCACAGAAGAAAGAGGGCTAAAATAGTATACGGAAGACGCTAAATTAATTAAAAAGGCAGAAAATAGACTTGGGCTTTTTCCCCCTTTATACACTTGCTCCAGGCCATTTTATCTGACGCTAGCACTAGAGCTGGATTTTGATATCAGCCAAATTTATCAAACTTTGCATGACAAAAAACATAAAAAGATGTTCTTCTAACTCTCTATTTAAAGAAAACTGCCTCAGAGTCTTTTCAAGTTTTTAGTCCATTTGGTCCTGATCTTTTTTATTGTATAAAACCATGTTGAATACTAGCATCAAAGCACATTCAGGACGCTCATAAATGTCTCACCAATATACCTTTTAAAAAATGGCCAAATACTTGATTTTATGCTTGAACCTTGACTTGCAAAACATCGCATCATTTTCCCTTGTAAATAAATTTTTTCAATGTGTTGTGGTCTTGGCCTCTTGGAGTCTATAATTGAATCAAGAGACTTGAAAGTTATTTCATTTTTAATTGGATGTTGCAGACTTCTACTCTCAATGTGTTAGTGTAAATTAAACTTCATACAGTCCTATATCTTTGTCATAACTGATCCTAATGTTTGTCCTTGTTTTTACCTATGTTTTTGGGACTGACCCTGGTTTTCATCCAAATATCTGGTTTCTGGTGCAGGCAAAAACAGGTTCTTAGCCATATCAATGATATAAGTGGAAGTTCCCTTCCAACAAAGGTATGAACTGTATACTGTCTATTGATGCAAGTACTTTTATGTCAGTTTGTGGGATGATTCTGGTTTGTTTGTTATATATATATACACACACACACACACACACACACACACACACACACACACACACACACACACACACACACACACACACACACACACACACACACACACACACACACACACTTCTTTAATACTCTTTAGTTTAATTTGTGTTTAGCTGGTTTTCTGACAGTATATCAGTGTATATAATTGTTTCTATTTGATTCAGGCTTTTATAACAATATTAAGCAGTATACCGGTTTCATTTCTGGTTTTCAGTCCATATATTAACTACTTTTTATGTAAAATTCTGGTTTGACTATGACATTTACCTGTATAGAACAGAAAGCTGGTGTGTTGTTTGGTTCTGAAGTAAAATTCCACTGTGTCTGTTTGACTGCTGATGGGGTCCATGCCTCGAGCCATGAAATCATAGAAGATATACTCAGACCCAAAAAAGGTGACCTCCGATTTCTTTGTTTCTAAAGGGAAATAGCAACAAAATCTAATTATCTACAAGAAAAGTAACATGAATTGCATGCATCTTTTTAATAAAATCTACTTTACAGCAGTCATTATTGGTTACATATATAGAGATAACTCTTTTATCACAATTCTCCCTTAAGAAAAACATATCTATTCTAAAAGAAGTATATGCTCCTTCAGATACTTCAAAATTCCACGAGTTCCCTAGTTTTTGATTACAAGCAATTAAATGCACATTTGACAATGTTATCACAATTTCTCAGCAAGATGTTGACTGACTGGAGTGTTTTTGCTGCTTTCTTCTTGATAAGAAACCTTTCAATGAATTCATGCCTATCAACTTAATTCATGTTCCTCATCATTTGAAAATATAAACACTCAAAGATAGATTGCGTGACGTATTAATATTCTGGAATAAGAATTTTCATTCTTAAAGATACAGAGGATGTCAGAAAATGAATTTTTGATGATAAGAAACTTTACATTTTAACTGAGAAAATCTCTGGCAGACATACAATGATGTTTTTATATCAAGCTATGCAAACCACTGTATTGTTTGTCTGATAGGCATCACAGAACGTGCAGCAGGAGAAAATATGAATTTTATCCATAGATTTAATCTTAATTTCTGGGGAGAATCATCGCCCAGACCTTTCATGAGAGTAATTTCCTCAAAATTGCAGATAAAATTTCAATTAAATTCAAACATCAAAAGGTGTTCTTGTAATTTCAACTTAATTTAACAGTTTGTTTTAAATGACTAAGCATCAAATTCTTAGTCTCCTTAATTATTCAAACATTATACTTTGCAATGGCAAGCAAGGAATTAAGAGTAAATCAGAGTGAGACATTTGATAATATTTTACATTTAAAATGTTTTGCCTTTGATCTTCTTACAAATTGTAATGACAGTGAACACATGAATCTTGATAAATATAACAAATTTATTTTAGCAGTTGCAAATTCTGACAGAAATAAATGTAGAATGAAAATACAAGATGTAAATTTCATTTCTGTAATTTGATCACGTCATACAGAATGCCAGCATGAAACATCATAGTTCATACCCTCAAGTATTTCAAATATAAAACTTATTTCTTAAATATATCTATAAATATTGAATCCAAATTGAATTCATGCTGCAATTTATCATACATCACGCATTTAAATAAAAGTCACAAAATTTCATTTTTGCACAGCTGATCTAAGAATACCTGAATGAAGCACTACACAATATTCTCCTGACCTACACTGCATACATACCCAAACAAAGAATTTCATTTCAAACTGCATAACAGCTATTTGCATTTCTTTTGACTTTTCATCTTATAAAGAAATTCAATGATATTCTATTCAGGTGCTCAAAAGAATTTCGCTTTAAAATTGAGGTTTTTGGACAGCTACCTTGGATGCTCTAAGTAAACATCAATTTATTGATTACATTTTCAATTAAGATGAATTTCTTTTAATTGTAATATAAAATGGGAGTCAAATAAACTCAACTACTGTAGAATCACTGACACAATCAACTAAACTCAAATATCTTTGGTTCACTGGTGAGTTAAAGATAGTATGCTCAATTTAGGCTGCTACAGAACAGAGTCTCAGAAATGAGTATGCTCAATGTGGACAGCCATTTAGTCAGCAATACTCAAAAAGAGTAGGCTCATTCTGGGCTGCCATCAGGCACCAATACTCAAAAAAGAGTAGGCTCATTCTGGGCTGCCATCAGGCACCAATACTCAAAAAGAGTAGGCTCATTCTGGGCCGCCATCAGGCACCAATACTCAAAAAGAGTAGGCTCATTCTGGGCCGCCATCAGGCACCAATACTCAAAAAGAGTAGACTCATTCTGGGCCACCATCAGGCACCAATACTCAAAAAGAGTAGGCTCATTCTGGGCTGCCATCAGGCACCAACACTCAAAAAGAGTAGGCTCATTCTGGGCCGCCATCAGGCACCAAAACTCAAAAAGAGTAGGCTCATTCTGGGTCACCATCAGGCACCAACACTCAAAAAGTACTATGTGCTCATTGTAGACTGCTACTGAGATTAAAAAATAGTAGGCTCTTTCTCAGCTGCCATAGCAACTCGAGAATTTAAACAGTACTGATTCTGAGGTCTTTTCTACAGAAATACAATGATGCTAAACTCCTAATCATGCAAGCAATCGATCAATCATACATGTGCTACTGGGGGTAGGACAAATTATTCAAAAAACCATCTTCTCTAATCTATTATTAATTACTTGGATAATGGCATTTTACTGTTCTTTGAGCATTTACCTGCTGAAATTTACCGCTAATGATTTGAAGTGTAATTGTACACTTACTTCCAATATGAATACTTATACATGTGAATAAGACTAAAACTCAACTAAGATCACTTGTTTGTTTGGATTAAGGGTCCATTTCATCAATTGTAAATTAACAGCCTTTGTTACAATTCTAATCCCTCTGAACTATTTTTTTTTCAGTGGAGAGTCTTTGAACCTTTATTGAAAATCACAGTAAACAGAGTTTAACCAGTCAGAACATAAAGAAAATGGAATGACTCCATAAAATTATTGAACCCAATTTGTGCTGTTTTGTTTTACCTCATTTTTAAATTAATTTCATGTATACACTGTATCAATACCATTGTCAGCACGATGCCGTGAATTTGTGGACAATTACTCTCCATCCATGACAGCAGCGAACATCAAAGTCCCTCCACCAAGAGTAAATATAATTAATATCACTCATTATCAATGAACATAATATTGGTGTGTTATTGATTCTAGGTCCATTCTATCACAGCATTAGTAGTAGAGTCCACCATTCTATTTGAAATCAGGGGAGACTCTTTCATGAGGACTGAACACTGAACTTGTCTGACATATACACCAGATAATGATTGCCCCTGGATCTCCAGGCTAAAATTTTTGCGAAATTACACTCATTAACGAGGACTGGATGATACTGTAATTTTCAATATCGCAAAAAGGAAGAAATTCCAAATGTCAGACTCTGAAGAACATCCTAATCATTCATTTGTTTTCTTTTAGTGTAAGGATGTTGAAAAAATAAACAAGATCTGTATGTAAAAATGCTTGACCATGGTTAAATCTAATGGGGAAAATATGGTCATCATCCTTGACATATGACCCTACTGTGAACATGGACTTGAATAGAAATTTTGACCGACCTTGACCCTTCAAGTCACTAAACTTAACTCTGTTAAAAAGTAATGATTAATATTACAATTGTGGACAGATAAACATACAGACAGTCCCCTTTTTAATAGAAACTGTGGCCATGAACTATTCAGTTTATGTACATGATGGAAGGTATACAACTAACAGACAGACAAGAATGAGTCACTTGAATTCTACATCAACTACTTGGGGCCTCCGTCGCTGAGTGGTTAAAGCATTGCGCTCAAAATCACAAGGCCTCTCACCTCTAGTCGGCACGGGTTCAAATCACGCTTGTGCCAATATATGTGAGAAAGTTTGCCAGTTTACTTGCGGAAGGTCGGTGGTCTCTTCACGGATATATTATATCTGGGTTCTCTCCTCCACCTACAAAAACTGGACGCCACCAGATAACTGAAAAATTGTTGAGTGTGGCAGAAAACAAACAATAATATATACATCAACTAATTAACTTGGAAATTTGCTAGAGTTATTGTAGTAACTATTTATGTTTTGACTCTTCATGATGATTCACCAGATGATTTGATCAATAGGGAATGAAATAAATAATACTGCGAAAATGTTTATCGTAATTCATCGCTTAAAAGTACAAGAAAATATGTCTGCCAATAAAATAAATGGTATTCTATAATAGCAACTGTCTTGCATCTCCACAAAATCGAAATTTTTATACTTGAGACAATTACATACATACGAGATCCTCTAATCCAATCATGCACAGTGAATACCCTAACAAAAGACTAAGTACTGTCTCGTCCATTCAAATTACCTCATTCCCCTGCAGGAAAACACAGATTAACAATTCCTCAAGCATTAACAAACTCAACCAAACATCTTCAAATATGAAAAAAGGTGAAGTCTCCATAAGCCAAGGAAGTCCTTTTAAAAAAGGAAATTACTTCTGACTTTTACAATGATCAGTTACCGTATATCAGGTAATTTTGGCATCCAGAATGTTTGGCAGACTTTTCTCAAAAAAGGTTTGAAATCTGAGCTTTTTCAAAGTTTTTACTACATAAAAATTACTACCGGATTTATGCAGTTTCCCCTGACAACTGTCAAAAATCCCGAAAATGGTGTCAAAACTTCCAAAGGATATTAAGTGAATAAAGTTTATAAAACAAATTTTGCATCAATTATTTGAAGTACAACCCACTACTGCATCAGTAGCATCTAGATGAGAGAGAATATTAACACAGCAACAGAATGTTTCATCATTTAATCAAGCATTTTTAGAACCTGGTTTCATACTACATTGTCCCAAGTTGCAATTTGAAGTATTATGTGAAAAAGTTGCAACCCCCCCCCCCCAAAAAAAAAAACACCCCACTTTAGTTAATACAGAAAAATTGTTACAATTCTGGGTTGTTTTTTTTTATTATTATTATTATTAATGGAAGAATGCAATATCAATAAGACTCCCAAGACACCTCTCCCCCCCCCCTCCCCCCAAATGTTGATCATTAAATTTTTCCCACATTAATAGGGTATACGATGGCTTTAAAATTGTGTGGAAAACACTCTAGTCATTACTTTTTGGTGCAATTTCATTTAGCATGTGTATCATCATATATAAATAGGAAATTTTATGCTTTCACTTTTGGTTTTCCTCATCTGCCAATATTTTCAACACATCAAAATTACCCTACATCTTGATCACAAGGCCTCTCACCTCTAGTCGACACGGGTCTGAATCCCGCTCGCGCCGATACATGTGAGAAAGTTTGCCAGTTTACTTGCGGAAGGTCGGTGGTCTCTTCAAGGATACATTGTATCTGGGTTCTCTCCTCCACCTACAAAAACTGGACGCCACCAGATAACTGAAAAATTGTTGAGTGTGGCAGAAAACAAACAAACAAACAAAACAAAACCCTACATCTTGAATAGAAATTTAAAAACTTTGCCTACAAACCAATCAAATCACCCAACAAGAAGCACATGGACCACATCCTTCACCTGAATTACCTTGGCTCTGTCTCGGGGGCCAGATTTTAACAAACTTGTATCTGCACTATATCAGGGATTGAAAATAACTTTTCAGTCTGCCATTCAAGCCAGACTGATAGACAACAATTTTTATCAGTCTGCAGAGAAATTATTCTGTCCACCACTTAAAACTGAAAATGGAGGTAAATGAAAAAGAATGAAACAATACAAGACATTTATGTTTTAATCAAAAACTAATTTTATCATAAACACTGTTAAATGATGATGTAATGTTCACAAAAGGAACAAAACATCAACTGTTTCTCCTGGTCATACAGCAACCACTTCCAACCATTTACCCTGAAAACTTTTGATTGTTTCTCATTTTCATAAACCCTGTCACATTCTTTCTTGCTTTCCTCAGAATATTTCCATTATAATGAGTGTTGTGACAGCTTTGAACAATGTGAACACTTTAATGTAACGCTACATGGTACCTGCCTTGATTTCCTTGTTGTTTCAGTAGCACTTCAGTTAACACTGTTACAATTGTCAATATCATAAATGCTTTAACGACACAAACTCGAATAATCCTATTAATAAAATTCAGGACTTTCCAGCAAACAGAATTAGTAAATCAGGACTAATTTTAAAAGTCGATCGTTCTACCCTTGCCTTTAGATTTTCGAATCATTTTATACACTTCAAAGAGAGAATTTTTCTAAGATTTTGAAACAGATCAATCAGTCTGAATGTGCAGAATTGGACTGATAGGTAAAGAAATCAATATGTCCGCCTTGATTTTTATCAGTCTTGGACTGAAAGTCATATGTTAGTTTCGAGCCCTGCATGTATATCATAAGTTTTCATGCAAATTTGTACTTTTCTAGCCAAGTGGTTCCTGAGAAGAAATTTTTTAAAGATTTTCCCTGTATACTTTGATCCCCGATTGTCACCCTACCTATCCCCAGGAGCCATGATTTTAACAAACTCAAACCTGCACTATGTCAGAGAGCTACCATGTAAATTTGAACTTTCCTTGCCCAATGGTTCCAGAGAAGATTTCAAAATATTTTCCCTATACATTTGCATGTTAAACATTGGCTTCCCTGTTGTGGCTCCATCCTACATCTGCCTGAGACCATGATCTTTACAAACGTGAATCTGCACTATGTCAGAAAGTTTTCATGTAAATTAAAATTTTTCTGACCCAGCATGATTTTTGAGAAGATTTTTTAATGACCCCACCCTATTTCTGCATTTTTATTATTATCTCCCATTGGAGAAGAGCATGGTCCTTCATTTGAAATAATTTGAATTCCCTTTACGTAGGGATGCTTTGTGCAAAGTTTGGTTGAAATTAGACCTCTAGTTCTGGAGAAGATTTTTAAAACTTGATTTCACATGATTCATTTAGTTTTTTTCTTCAGTCATAATGAATATTTATTTAAATTTATATAAATTATATTATATTTTCATTCAAATATTTTTCTTCAGTGGTATCATTTTAATGTAAAAACTACACTCAATCAGAGAATGTACCTAAATAATATTGCTAGACCATTGTTAAAAGAAATGTGATGAAATTAGGGATTTTACATATAACAAATTGAGCTTGACTGATGATCAGTGTTAAGTAGTAAGTTTTATCAAAGCTTGATTTATGTTATATGATAATATGTACACAAACTGTGGAAAAGGTGGTAAACGGACATTAATCATCAAATGTATGTAAATGAAATTGATAAATATCATCTTTGATATCAACCCAATATTTCATAGAAGTAGCATTTTTGTAGTTCATATTCATTACAGTGTATATAGAGTAATCATATTTATAATTTGTTTTTGTTAAAGAAAAACCATGAGCAGGAACATAGACATTATGAACTGTGTTTTGTGTATCGACGAAAAAGATGGAAAAAAAAAGATTCAACGTAAATGTGATAAATGTTGTATATGATACAAAAAGAATGACTGCTATGATGAAATACCAGTAGCAGAAGTGAACATACCCTTGTACATGAAAAAAGCTATGAAACACTCCTCTTTGATCCACTGTAAATTGTAGGAAAATATTATATCCCTAAAGGTCAGAACAATGTGAACATCATTAAATGATAATAAAGTATTGAACATTATATCAAGGCTATCTGATAAGCCATATAGAAAGTGTACACATTGGATATTTTCCACCCTCCACCCCTCTTAGATCCACTATAACTTTAAGGATAACAATTGAATCCTCCTTCATGACAATAAAGCACATCTGCAAATGGCAATGAAGTATTGAAAAGAGTTTCAAGTCTATTGGATAAGCCATACAGGAGGTGAAATGTTCACAATCTACTTTACATCCTCCACCCCTTTTTGATCCATCAAAAGTTTTAGGAAAATGATTAGAGCCTCACATCCTAACAATATGAAAATCTACAGATGGCAATGAAGCATTATACAAAGTTTCAAGTCTATCTGATAAGCCATACAGGAGGAGAAGCATTCACATTATAGATTTTATGACAGACAAACAGATGGACTGACAGCCTAAGAGATGGATGGACAGAAAGTAAAAAACAATATGTCTGATCCCCCTAAAAGAGGAGAGACATAATGCTTTACCATGCACTGTGTTTGTAAAAAAAAGTTCATAGATTGTGAAACAAATAGGTATTACACTTGTTAATGTGAATTGGTTACAATGAATAATGACAACTGATGAAATAAAATGGAAAAGGAACAATGTTTGTAATATGTTTTATCCATTAAAATTCATTCTAATAATGTGATTTAATGTTGTTGGTAGCAAGATTATGCAGAAAATGCCAAAAATGCGTCTTGAAAGCCATTACTCCATAAAGTGTTATAACTTAGGATTTCACGTAAAATGACCCATATATATAAGCGCCAAAAAGTACATAAATGATCATCAATAACTTGTTGACACTCACACCTTGGTCTCATATTTGGGTATGTACTTTCTTTAAAAAATCACACGAGAAAAAATTTATAATCATATCTTGAGCTCAAAACTTAAAGCGACATGAAAATAGTCGCTTGTTTGTGAAGGACTGAATATGACATTAATTGCTATTATACTGTTTGTGTATTTATGAAATTATCATAATGTATATATGTATTATGACATTGTTATTATTCTGTATATGCATTATGAAATGTGCTATCATACTATATATACATATATCATAACATTGCTGTCAGTAGATGTATCATGAGATTGTTGTTACATGTATATATGCATTATAGCATTATTATTGTTATATGGTATATGTATAATAACGGTGTTGTATGGTATATGTATAATAACATTGTTGTTATATGGTATATGTATAATAACGGTGTTGTTGTATGGTATATGTATAATAACACTGGTGTTGTATGGTATATGTATAATAACATTGTTGTTATATGGTATATGTATAATAACATTGGTGTTGTATGGTATATGTATAATAACATTGTTGTTGTATGGTATATGTATAATAACATTGCTGTTATATGGTATATGTATAATAACATTGCTGTTTTATGGTATATGTATAATAACATTGCTGTTTTATGGTATATGTATAATACATTGTTGTTACATGGTATATGTATAATAACATTGTTGTTACATGGTATATGTATAATAACATTGTTGTTGTATGGTATATGTATAATAACATTGCTGTTTTATGGTATATGTATAATAACATTGCTGTTGTATGGTATATGTATAATAACATTGCTGTTTTATGGTATATGTATAATAACATTGCTGTTTTATGGTATATGTATAATAACATTGCTGTTTTATGGTATATGTATAATAACATTGCTGTTTTATGGTATATGTATAATACATTGTTGTTACATGGTATATGTATATTTTGTTTGTTTGTTTGTTTGTTTATAGCCGCCTGAGCAATTTTTCAGCTATCCGGCGGCTGGGTATATGTATAATAACATTGCTGTTTTATGGTATATGTATAATAACATTGCTGTTTTATGGTATATGTATAATAACATTGTTGTTGTATGGTATATGTATAATAACATTGTTGTTACATGGTATATGTATAATAACATTGTTGTTGTATGGTATATGTATAATAACATTGTTGTTATATGGTATATGTATAATAACATTGCTGTTGTATGGTATATGTATAATAACATTGTTGTTATATTGTATATGTATAATACATTGTTGTTGTATGGTATATGTATAATACATTGTTGTTGTATGGTATATGTATAATAACATTGTTGTTATATGGTATATGTATAATAACGGTGTTGTTGTATGGTATATGTATAATAACATTGTTGTTGTATGGTATATGTATAATAACATTGCTGTTTTATGGTATATGTATAATAACATTGCTGTTTTATGGTATATGTATAATAACATTGCTGTTTTATGGTATATGTATAATAACATTGCTGTTTTATGGTATATGTATAATACATTGTTGTTGTATGGTATATGTATAATAACATTGTTGTTATATGGTATATGTATAATAACGGTGTTGTTGTATGGTATATGTATAATAACATTGGTGTTGTATGGTATATGTATAATAACATTGCTGTTTTATGGTATATGTATAATAACATTGCTGTTTTATGGTATATGTATAATAACATTGCTGTTTTATGGTATATGTATAATAACATTGCTGTTTTATGGTATATGTATAATAACATTGCTGTTTTATGGTATATGTATAATAACATTGTTGTTGTATGGTATATGTATAATAACATTGTTGTTACATGGTATATGTATAATAACATTGCTGTTTTATGGTATATGTATAATAACATTGCTGTTTTATGGTATATGTATAATAACATTGCTGTTTTATGGTATATGTATAATACATTGTTGTTACATGGTATATGTATAATAACATTGTTGTTACATGGTATATGTATAATAACATTGTTGTTGTATGGTATATGTATAATAACATTGCTGTTTTATGGTATATGTATAATAACATTGCTGTTTTATGGTATATGTATAATAACATTGTTGTTGTATGGTATATGTATAATAACATTGTTGTTACATGGTATATGTATAATAACATTGCTGTTTTATGGTATATGTATAATAACATTGCTGTTTTATGGTATATGTATAATAACATTGCTGTTTTATGGTATATGTATAATAACATTGCTGTTTTATGGTATATGTATAATACATTGTTGTTACATGGTATATGTATAATAACATTGTTGTTATATGGTATATGTATAATAACGGTGTTGTTGTATGGTATATGTATAATAACATTGTTGTTGTATGGTATATGTATAATAACATTGCTGTTTTATGGTATATGTATAATAACATTGCTGTTTTATGGTATATGTATAATAACATTGCTGTTTTATGGTATATGTATAATAACATTGCTGTTTTATGGTATATGTATAATAACATTGTTGTTATATGGTATATGTATAATAACATTGGTGTTGTATGGTATATGTATAATAACATTGCTGTTTTATGGTATATGTATAATAACATTGCTGTTTTATGGTATATGTATAATAACATTGCTGTTTTATGGTATATGTATAATAACATTGCTGTTTTATGGTATATGTATAATAACATTGCTGTGTTATGGTATATGTATAATAACATTGCTGTTTTATGGTATATGTATAATAACATTGCTGTTTTATGGTATATGTATAATAACATTGTTGTTGTATGGTATATGTATAATAACATTGTTGTTACATGGTATATGTATAATAACATTGCTGTTTTATGGTATATGTATAATAACATTGCTGTTTTATGGTATATGTATAATAACATTGCTGTTTTATGGTATATGTATAATAACATTGCTGTTTTATGGTATATGTATAATACATTGTTGTTACATGGTATATGTATAATAACATTGCTGTTTTATGGTATATGTATAATAACATTGTTGTTATATGGTATATGTATAATAACATTGGTGTTGTATGGTATATGTATAATAACATTGCTGTTTTATGGTATATGTATAATAACATTGCTGTTTTATGGTATATGTATAATAACATTGCTGTTTTATGGTATATGTATAATAACATTGCTGTTTTATGGTATATGTATAATAACATTGCTGTGTTATGGTATATGTATAATAACATTGCTGTTTTATGGTATATGTATAATAACATTGCTGTTTTATGGTATATGTATAATAACATTGTTGTTGTATGGTATATGTATAATAACATTGTTGTTACATGGTATATGTATAATAACATTGCTGTTTTATGGTATATGTATAATAACATTGCTGTTTTATGGTATATGTATAATAACATTGCTGTTTTATGGTATATGTATAATAACATTGCTGTTTTATGGTATATGTATAATACATTGTTGTTACATGGTATATGTATAATAACATTGTTGTTACATGGTATATGTATAATAACATTGTTGTTGTATGGTATATGTATAATAACATTGCTGTTTTATGGTATATGTATAATAACATTGCTGTTTTATGGTATATGTATAATAACATTGTTGTTGTATGGTATATGTATAATAACATTGTTGTTACATGGTATATGTATAATAACATTGTTGTTGTATGGTATATGTATAATAACATTGCTGTTTTATGGTATATGTATAATAACATTGCTGTTTTATGGTATATGTATAATAACATTGCTGTATAATAGTATATTTTACTGTAAGACTGTTATTCTGTATATTACTATTGCAGCATTGCTGTTACATTAATACATATGAAATTACTTTAGAAATCTATAAGAAAATATGATTTTATATCTCAAAAAATATAGCTCAATTAAACAAACTAAAAGCTGGGAGATGCAATCAGTTTGGTTTCTCAGTAGATGAAGAATTAAATCATATGAAATAAAATCTCAATGGTTTGATCTTTACAAAAGCAGTTATAATTCTATGGAAGCAATTGATTAGTTTGGAATGAACAAATAATCCTGTTAAATAAAATCATTTAATGGCTTTTTGTGAAATATTGCACAATCCACTTAAGACATGCTTAGATGATGAGAAATACAGATAAAATGTTCTGCAGTATCACTTCTACATTGTTGGATAACAATATGGTAGCCTTTCACAGGTGATCAATCACTTGTAGTTTGATGAAAAATCAAAAAATTCTAACCCCCTAAAAATTTGAAGAGAACACTTACAATTACAAATCCATTTCATGCTATCTGACCACAAATAGGTTTTGGAGGAGCTTTCAAAAGGTTTCCCATTTCTCCAGCAATGTAAAATTGATTAGATGACAAACAAGATGAATATGACAAGGAACTAGTTCTGGTCTAGTTCCATGCTGGGGGGTCACCATAATTAAAGCTGTGTTCAATAACTGTTCTTTTCAGAGTGGGAAAAAATGGATAAAATCAGTGATCCACTAGCAAAATTTTTCTCATCACCAAAATGGTTTTGATGCATGGGCTCAGCAAATTATGACAGAAAGACATCAAATTGAAAGAGATATTACAGAATATTAAACATTAAACTGCAGGAAAACAGCACTCAATATCACAACCATCAGGGTATTAGAAAGAAAATTTCTCTGAAATCATAGTCATAAAATTGAGTCCGGAACATCAACATGCAACTGTGTGATAACCTCAGGGAAAACACAAACAATTTATCTCCTGAAAATCTTAATGAGGATGCACAAAGCAACTTTTGGGGGAATTAGGCACTAATTTCATAATATGCATTGGATAACTAATGTAGTAATGGGCTTGGATTTTTAATATAAGCATAACTTCACAGAAAAATAACTATAACTTGAAGGTCAACCCAATCTGAGGTGGGTATCATGTTGGTTTCTGAATCCTCAACCATGTTCACAGGCAGAGTTGTTTTCATCATTTTGCAGCAGGGGCATAGCTTTGTTAGGCTTGAGTGGATATCCACCTACACATAATAATTGATTTTCATCAAAATTATGTTACCCACAATTACATTTTTCTAGTGAAAGTAATTTTTAAATTGGGGGGAAAAGGTAATTATTTCATTGGATTTTTCTTCACATACTATATTTACTCAACTACAAGCAAGATATGTGGGACTTAAATTTTTGCTCAGAACTCTGTCTGAGGTACAGGTGATTCCTAAAAAGATTGCTATTTTTCTGAACGGGATAATGCAGTATTTTTTAAACAACTCCAATGTTATCATGGATATTGCTGACAAGTCTGGGACATACCATATTACTTAAATGTATTCTAAGATTATGCACAAAGTAGAACTATTTTAATAATTTTATTTTATCTAAGTGTATATTTTTTTTTTCAATAACTTTATTCACTGTAAATTTTTGTTTATCAATAAAATTGAATTGCGAACCCAATATAATATTGATAAATTCATAATTACTGATTGTCTAAAATACTTTTGATAAAAAGACTTAATATTGTTAAAAGATATTTTAGACTTTAATTTGTCAATCTATTAAAACTTGTTTGTTTATCAAATTAATTGTAGTCCATCTCCAATATTTGTTTATAAAATGTGCTTGTTTATAATTAATTGTAGTCCATCTACACTGTCATCTGGGGGTGCATGCCACCAAGTAAATAAAAGTCAGGTAAGAGATACAGGTAATTAAGAGACAATAATTGTGAAGGTAAAGGATGAAAAAGGAATCATGATAATTGCCAATAATAGATCAAGAGTAGCATTTAAACCAAAAACAACAGATATGGCTTGGACATTGCATGAGCACTTCAATTGTGCTGACAGTGGCAACGAATTCCTTTCCTGTCTGGACACTTGCCAGTGTTGAATTATATTATATTGAAGTGCTCTGTAAATAGTAACTATGAATGCTTTTATTTTCAATAGTGGCTCAGTAATTATCAAATAAAATTATAAAACATACAATTTTATGATACTTGGAAGAGTTATGAAGAATATGTAAAGTAGAAAAAAATCGAGATCGGTGTTCAAAATATATGACAAAGAATATAACTCTTCAACAAAAATCATGGACAAAACAATATTGTAGATGAATAAAGGTTAAATATTGATGTCAAATCTCAAAGTATTATTTGAATACAGGTAAATACATTAGAATATTGATATGAAATTGATTTCTTGACCAAAAAAGATTAAATATCAGCAGCATTTCTCAAAATATTACATGAAACAGAGTTCAAAACACTGCAGCATTGATTTGAAATTGTCAACCATTGTACCGACTTTAAGCGGGTCAATGGCTTATCCCTCCAAAATAACCTAGAAAAATACAATCTCTTATACGCGAGCCGACTTATAGGCGAGTATATACAGTATTTATCATCAGTAATGTCATCTAGATAATTATGGTAATACAGACCACTGAACAACAGTCCTGAGTGTGTTGATAAGTTTACAAATGTGAAAATTCAAATGCAACTTCTATAGACTCTAGCAACAGTGTCATAGTAGGCCTAATAAT
This sequence comes from Ostrea denselamellosa, assembly GCA_024699665.1. Lineage (NCBI taxonomy): Eukaryota > Metazoa > Mollusca > Bivalvia > Ostreida > Ostreidae > Ostrea > Ostrea denselamellosa. The sequence continues at coordinate 292,820 of JAMZEH010000014.1, forward strand.
AAATCTTTGTCTAGATCTTGGCATCATGAGGTGGAATCTCAATCAAAAATCCAGATTCCAGATAATTTCAAAGTTTTAAATTATAACCTCAAAATGACCCCAATATCACAGTTTTGAATTACCACCAAGGTTACTACATGTAGGTATGTACATTAAAACAGATTTTTTAAAAAAAATGTCTGAAAGTATTTGATTCAAAATGGACATAAAATAGGAAAATAAAAATTAACCATTTAAATTACTTTGTATTTTTACATTTCAATATTTCAATACCATAATATTTAAAAAAAAAAATTATTTAAATATGAAATTGAGGATATGAACACCAGAAATAATAATTCATTTGGCAAACCTCCAGACCTTGACTTATCTCTACAATGATGATTTGGAGTAAGAGAATCATTATAAGGGGGTGCTAGTGGCCATCACTCCAAATTTATTCCATTGTTTCTAGCCATTTAGACTGAGAAACCATTGCTGGGCACGATACTCTGCTTCAATAAACACTGTGTTTTGCACATATTGCTTTTATCTGAATATTCTAATTTGAAAGATGAGTATTTCACACCCTGGCCTATCATTTCATACCATACTACTGATACCCATATATATTTATATCTTGCTGTTTTGTTTAATTACCATTTAATATTTTCATACCATTAATATTAAAAATACCACACACTTCATGTTTCAAATGTCCATGAACTTTGTAAAGTGACCTTGAAATGTTTCAAAGTAACTTCACAAACTGGATACACAGTAGATAAAGATATACAGGATTCAGCTCTTAAGCTTAAATTTGACTTTACATTTGAAAACTTAAAATATTTAAGCTAATCGATGGATATTGAACAATTTCAACCAAATAAGCAATTTTATACATACAACATAAAACTTACCAACTTCACAAAATGCTCCCTCATATTCAGTCCAACTGCAGTCACATTTGGTTTCTGTATCCATGGTGATGCAAACTCCACCATTCTTGCATGGGTCTTGTTTACAAAGATTTGTATCTCCCACAATTCCACTATAATCTAACATCTCTGGCCGAATTAGTGATTCCCCACAGTTACTATACAAAACATTACGAACGTATCCTCTCAAATATGGCTGGTATACAACATGCTGCAATGTTAGCTCAGATTGTCTGTCTCTGTAATGTGAAGGAAGACCTCCGATGAACACAGGACTATTCTTCCCCATGCTGAATTCTAAATTTTGTCTATAAAATTCCTGGGACGTGGACAACTGATCCACGATGAGGGTTACGGTCCTTCCCTGTCTGCTGATGCCAACTTTGTGCCACCTACTATCATTCAGGTTACTCCCTATGTTGAGTCGAACCTGATTACCCCCTAAGTTGACTTTGAGCTGAAGTGCCCCGACAAGCAGGGATAACTCGAAATAGTTTGTATATCCACCGTCATCAGTGTACATGAGCAGGGCACTGGGAATGGAAGTTTGAAATTCGAAATACAGGGACCCATTCTGACACGGTCTCCACTTCTGAAATTTTGCATAGGAGGAGGAAGAGCCTTCCAGTTTGAAACAAGATATCGATGACAGTAAAATCAAAAACAAGACGCCAGTAAGAACACAGGTGGTGATGTTTTCAGCAAACATTGTCAGTGACAATAGAATTCAACAGTTTTTAATGATTCTGCAAATCGTTCTTCAGTCTCAGTTCTTCTAAAGTTATTGAGAATTAGAAAAGAAGGGTTTTGTTGTTACTTTGTAAGTAAATCTGGAGATGTCGAGTAATTATTCCTATTGATTTTGTTTTCAAATCAAGATCCACCATCTACGGAGCACCCAGACATGACACGGATGTTGCACCCTCCGCTCTGATCAAGGAACACTACAGCCTCTTTTTATCAGTCAGAATCCTTCAGGCTGCTGCTCTCGACTTGGAATTAGTCTAATTTCCTTTTATTGCAACAGATCCATAAGGTATTTTATCTCTTTGCAGTGCATCAATTATTGACAGTTTTCATACTTTAAAGCAATGTACCTGTAAACATAAAGCAGAAATACAGTGGACTAATTATGCAGTCACTGTCTGTGTCACATATCTGTTATTCAATGTCTCTTGTGGATTGTCTCTAGGAATTTTGTAATTAACAAGGCAACCACATGACATACATGAGAATTCATTCAGAAACTATTGCCATGGTTCCTGGAACACAACCTGACATATCATCTCGCCAGGGTGGAAAGAAATAATTATCAAGGTTCACACTAAGTAAAACATGCATGTTGCATCAGAGGCTCACAAGTAAGTAATCAAATAAAGTCAGCACAGGTATTTAAGACAAATACTTGTACAAATTCATTCACTAATGTCAGTGATTTTGATTTCTTAAGAGAAGACTCCAAGGACATTGATTTTGACAAGCTTTTTTAATAATTAAATTACTATGATGTCTGTTTAATACTAAACTTCGTCAAAAACTAAAAGTTACTCTGATCAATTGTTGACCTTTCGACATTTTCTGGAAAAATAGTTTCAACCCTATGCATCAATACGACTGAGATTGAATTACACATTCTATTGTAGATTCCTTACTTTATGCGAGTACTTAATATCACAAAATGACTCAAACACATTAAATCGTGAGAACATAAATTCTCCAGTGCTTTGTTGATCAAGACTTTTTACATGTATCTTAGCAACATAAAAATAAAAGTGAGTACTTTTATTTTGTAAGTGTTGCTTCTCACAATATTACCAGTTTAACATTATACATATATATGTTGCTTGCTAAAAAAATCCACAACACCTGTTATATTCTAGCCAAAGTTAGAGCCTTTTAAGACCTACATGTAAATAATACATGTATATTTTATCTACTTTCAAATGAAACCAAACAATCACATACCACACCATTTCATGTTGTGTAAATTATAGATCACTGCACAGAATGATATCTCACATTTTCATACCATGATATCAGTCCAGAATTTTTAGACGACTTCCAAGATATCAGCATAGAAATGTACAAGGACTTAGAGGTACCTGTACTAACATTTCATTCACAAATATATTCAAAGCTCAACTCTCACTGAACAAAATCAATGTGAAGAATGAGAATCAAGAAATATAGGTCACTAAAACTCAAGAAGTAGGTTTATGTAGGCCAGTCATTAATAAATTCTAAATGATGAAAGGCATTTATTGCCTTGTGTAGGATTGAGCCTGAAATTTACAGCACCTCTCATCCTGAGCCTCCCCAGAGAACCACTGAGAGAACTGTGGGCTTTAGCTCACCCATTGCTGTGTACAATCTAGGAGCGGCTGAGTCTCTATTGATCCCAAGGTTCGAATACTTTCAATTTTTCCTTTGTGTGAGATGTCAGATTCATCTGGGGGTTCAGCTTATTAGATTCTCTGTAGAAATAAAGGACATGCCATCTTGCCTCACTTTGTCAGCTTCCATTAACAGTGTAAACAGGCCCCATTATCCTTTATAGTGACCTGTAAAGAAAATTAGCAGATGCTTACTAAATCACTTATAGTGTGTACTAAGCTATAGCCCCTCCCAAACCTCAATGACCACACACACAAACACACAAATTCCAATTAAAATCTACTGACTGGTTGATTAGAAAAAGATTTCAGCATTTGATTAGAAATGTCACGTACGCCATTGTAAAGTAATTTTCACACTTCCAATGCTACATAAACTCCTTCTGTATTGCATGTGTGAACAAAAGAGAAAATTAGAATACTCAGAATAGGTTCATTACATTATACTGTAGCTTAAAAACTATATGGCTCTGTCATTAATCTGGAAAAGTCATGATTATGTGCAAATGACATTCCTGTCAGACCTCAAGATAAACCAAATCTTCTTTTCAAAATGATAAAACCTTAGGCCCATTTGGTCACATTGCTCGTATGAGTCTCTCAACTTTTAAACTTTTGACCCATTCCATGTTGTCATGAGGGACATGACTGGACACCAAAAAGATGCCTGCATGATAAAGATCTCTACTTTTGACCTATACTGCCAGTAACTGGTCTGAACTGAATTCATTCATTCATTCATACTTTATTTCCTCCCTATAGGAGATTATAAAAAAAAAAATATACAGTTACATTTATATATTTACAAATACACACAAACAGAAATATGTAATACAGTTGACTTGAGTTAAGTTAGTGAAAAATGAGAAAAACTATATACACAATATACCAAAAATTGAAGGAAAAGATACTCCGAGAAGTACCTGTACAAATTTAAACCTAAAAAAATATAAAGAAATAACAATTGTTTCACATCATTTTGATATATACAGTTATCTGGTTGTCCTATATACATGTATAACAGCTAATGTGGCTCCATCTTCACTTTAATTTGAGTACATTTCAATTGATCTCCACACCACACGAATAATCAGAAGAGAAAGTATAAGCTAGTTGCTTTGAATTACAATTTTCTCATACATATTCTTGTTTAAAAATTTGTAACTTTTTTTGCTCCCATCATATAATTTTCAATTAAACAGAATCACTACTTCTGGTCTTTCCGCACCACACTTCACAACACAAGACATATCAAGTAGCAAACCTATCATGACACTGTTCAACTCGTTAAATTAATTTCATTCCTGAAATTCTGCCTGTAATAATCAAATCATAGAAATGTTCATCACTTCTGAGATGTCCTTTGTGAATTGTGGGTTTTCATGATAAGTATCATTTCACCATCAATCTACTCACATTTATAAGTAACTGGCCTAGAATATTTAAGCTCTACTTTAAGTCTGGTGTACAGTATCAACACTGAGCTCTGAAGAGTTATTTGCAGACTAAATATCACTTCTTCAATATAGAATGTGACTTGTAATAATGATCACATATTGTGTTTTCCATCATTCCATTTACCATCTACATTACAAATCTTACAGGCTTGTGCACAGAAATCATTTAAAGAAATGCTGTTGATTAAAATATTACACAAGTCACTAAGTAAATATAAAAAGTTAAATGATTTATCAAGAACCATTCAGACTGCTAATAGAAATACCCTCTAAGAATTAACAAGTTGCATAAATCTTTTATGATAGAATCATTTTCCATAATCTCCATTCCCAAAGAAACCTATGTAACGTTTAATGACAGTTGACATGATATAATTGAAAGATGCTTTTTAATCCTGATAATATGGTGTGAAGCTGCAGTGGAATAATTGCAGCACATACTATAACGGAACAGGGAAAAATGTCAATCTTACCAATCAGTGTGGATTCTAATCCTCTCCCAATCAATGTCCCTGCAAGACTGAATCAAGCACTATTTACTACAATGTAAAACAAATGTCGATGGCTGTGGTCCCCGATTGGATGATTCAGATGATGGTACCGGCTTGTAGGACCGCATCTATTGACCACCGAGTCGTGTAGCTACCTTATTATCACTGTGTGGCTCTTCTGAGTAGTGATGATCCTATGTACAGAGTAGGCAATTTTTGCCAATACCATTCTCAGTATATATATATATAAATGAAATAAATCAGTATTGGAAACTCACTTAATCTTGCATAAACAGTCTGCAGTAACAATCAGATATGAGGAAGCAATGTATAAACCCCTAGGCTGATCTTCACACAATCTCACCTGTCTGATGAAGAGATCCAGTGAGATACCGCAGTCTGACAATTAATTCTTAATTAAACAAACCTGCAGCTCAAAATCACCTGCTCTGGAACATTCTTCTTCCTTTCAACTTAAAACTGATCAATACACATTCTCTTATGTGTTCATGTTGTAGATGTAACAGTACATAGCTGTAGTGGCTGGATTCAAACAATATTTCTCTGCCAATTTTACACTGATGCCAAGTTGCATGTTCTCAGATTTCTGGTGGATGATGGGTCATGTCACGTGATTTATCAGGACATTGAATACTCTGATCTCACAATTCAATGAGAGCTATTGTATTATCAGAAATTAATGGGATACTTAAAACACCTTTAGAAGCCATAGGATTTGAGATTAAAAAAAAAAATCCACAGGAATTTGCAACTATTTTCTAAAAAAAAAAATAAACAAACAAAAAACAAAATGTCTTATACATAAACAAAACCTAAGATTAAACCTGCAAACATGCATATCAAAATGTCATACCCATTAAATGCAATTAATGAATATTCAGTCTTTCAAGTGTCTTCAAAATTGTATTCACTTCCTAATTATGGCAAACACTTTCATTACCAAATCTATCTGATTCTAGGCTCAAAACAATTGACCAAATTTCTTGGGATAATTATGTATAACTGTTCTGATGTAACAATTTGCAATTTCCCTAACAATAGTCACTGCAAAATGGAAGCATAACAGCATTTTAATGACTATTGATCTATAGGCACTTAAAGGTAAATGTAAGGAGTAAATATCATATCACAAACTCCAAAAAAACTAAGATAAAAACAATTTACACAACAAATGTTACAATGTCAATACTGCACACCACCAATGCCACCACTGCCTGTACTCACAATTGACATATGTATCTGTGCCCTCTAAAACACAACTTCTTAAACAATCAAATAGTATTTTCGAACTAAAAAATATATCTAAAAATTGTACTGAAACATGTGTTATAAGAATCTACTCACTGGTACCTTAAACTAACCTCTCTTCCTGGCTGTAAAACCAAGGTTTATTTTAAAGAAGAAATATGCCTGCAGAAATATTGAATATATTGTAGTTTCTGAAAATCATTTCGCTACAAAAATTCTTTGAAGACTAAAAATATTTGATCAGTATTTTGAGTTTAATTCAAGATCAACACCACAATAATAGAATTGCTATTTCTCTCAACAAAAAAGACAAGAAAAATGTTTTAAATCAGTTTGGGAGGAAATTTCATAAAAATACAAACTGCATTTGAATGCAATTTTTTCCCCTTTATTCCAGAGTAGCTATTAAAAACGAGTCTGCACCCTATTCATCTCATTGTGATATATTATATATGAAGCTATCAAACATGCAGTTCATCCAAACACTTAGGACTGAAAAGCAATCTCGATATCATTTGTAGTTTGACAAACTTCACCAACTTTACAACTGTGTGGGAACAAATGACATCAATATCCAATATTAGAAACTTTTTTGTCACATTCAAACAAGACACAGAAAGCAATTGTTATATTGCTATCTGACAACGATTCTAGATGGATTAGATTCTATAAAAATGAAATATTGATCTGCTTGATCAAGATATTGATAAGAAGCCTACATTCTTTACAACTTTAACTCAATAAATACAGCTATACCCACACATTTGATCTAAATTCAACACAGAGTACACCACTTACAGCAAAGTGAACTTTCTGAATTCCGATAAAATGCAATAAGTACATTATATACATCTTAAATTGAGATGCTTTTCACTGAATAGAAAATTTCCATTAGAGCTAAGAATATTACCAAAAAATGACAAAGCTTCCCAATAGAATTTGTAAAAGATTTAAAATCTAACTGCAGAGGTTTTTTAAATGGAGATAACTTTTCCAATACACCATTTTCCAATCTACTGAGAATACTCCCAAGGTTGAAAAATCAAGCACCATGTGAAAAGATTACATTACTTTTAAGATATGGACTGAAGTGCATGCTTCCCATCATACAGGAGTAATATCAGAAACATCACTCCTATGCATTTTGTACAGAAATAAAAGGACTTATTGTAAAAAGAATTCCACAGGGACTTAGACATGAAGAAAATTAAATTTACTAGTGATGCCAACAGAAAACCTGTCTTAAATACTATTATCAGTTTCGTGAATTACATTTTAGTCATGCAACCCACGTCTTGGAATCCTTCAGAACGGAGGTCGGCTCTCTCAAAGACCTGAAAACAAGCCTACCAAGTCCAAATTGAAGACTCTGTATTGATCAGCTAAAGACAAGGAGGAGGATTTACAGGAAACAGTCATGCAATACGAACTTGATACCAGGACTTTGTGCAATAGCTTACATTCCAAACAATTACTGATGTTGTTTGCAAGTTATCATCTGACACATTCAATCAAGTAGTATTTTATTACATTCCTTTGTAACAAACGTGCATGGATTTTCTTTCATTGTATCAACACACCAATACTCAATGTTAGATATTTGCACATACTGAAATACTTGACTATAAAATACACATTCTACATTTGTATAGAAAGCATTAGAATCTGGTACTGTTCCAGTACAATACTTGACTAAAAGATACATGTACAATTAATTTTTGAATTATCGCCACTCAATTCATCACCGAAATGTGTTTTTTTCCTGCTATATGAATCTCCCATTGTATAACACAACGCAATTATCGTCACTCGCAAAATAAAATTATTCACTTTTATATTCATGTTGTTAAAATACATGTAAAAACTCTTGATCAACAGAGCACTCATCAAAGGTGGATCCACCCACCCACCCCCAAACAAAATTGTAAAATATATGTATGTAGAACTTATATGTTCATTATTCTGAATAAAAAAAAAACAAAAAAAAAACTTGTTTGTAAGAATTCGTCAGCTTCCAGGGGCTTCACATCCTGGACCCACTGGGGTCTTCAAGGCAGCCCCCAGACCCCTTGCCTTCTACTACCCCCCCCCCCCCCCCTCCCATGAAATTCTTGAATCCGCCACTGCTCATAGATTTATGTTCTCGCAATTTGACGTGTACAAGTCATTTCGCAATATTAAGTACTTGCGTAAAATAAGGAATCTACAATATATCGCCAAAGGCATGTATGTAATCATTGATTTAATTAGTCATCACCTCAGCTCATCACCAAAATGTCAAACTACAATAGGCCTAGCGGTCCAAATAAATTAAAGACTGAAACAAACAAGATAATTGTTAAATTTTAAAATTTCAACTTAATTGTTCAGTCATGCAAAATATTTTTAGAAGCTGATATGTTTTAATTTTACATTTCCAAAGGTTTTGCCGTTTAAATATCTTTACAAAGGAATGTGTTGCAGTTGTCAATAATGTGCCCATGAATATTGATAAATAGAGTATGTCCATTTTAATGGCTGAGATTTCCAACAGATTAAAGTAGAATGTAAATATAAGAAATAAACTTCATTTTTGAATTACATAAGGGCATGAACTGCAACTATTCATACTGCTACTTTTCATGAAGTGCAAAAACATCTTGTCTTGAATGTTGAACCCACTTTCGTTCATCAATCCTACCATTGCTTTTCTGACAATTCACTGTAGGTTTTAGTTCTTTTTGAAAAATATTGGTCCCATAATAATTTTCCTTAATAGTTTTGCCAGCTGGAACAATGAGAAGTTTGGACAAACCAATGAACTCCCACTGCACTCCATGCCACAACTTTGGCACTGAATGCAGCAATGTCTGGTGACCTCATCTGGCTGGGACCCACACACATCATCATCATTCCGAACATGAATCAAATCTTTCTATAGACTCATCACTAAAGATGCCATTCTCCGAGTCTTCAGCCATCAAATGTTTGTGATTACAGCAAATTTCAATCTCATGTGACTGCCTTTTGTCTGTAGTCGACTTCTAAGTCTTTCAAATTACTTTTCTGTTTCATCACCTTTCACAAATAATTAAAAACTATTTCATAAATATATTAAACCCCGAGTACTTTAGTTCTTCTCTTATATTTCACTATCTCCTCTTTCCTCTTTTGTTCTCCCATTGGTTTTTGACAGACAATCGGATATAAGTAGCTGCAATAATGTAGCCCTCTCTGAGCTTTTTCTCCTAAAAACATTAGAATGAAACAAATCAGAGGGGGCTACATTATTGCAGCTGGGATCTTCGTTGATCAGTAATAGCTTACTCTTGTCTCCACTGTTAATCATCTCTCACTTTCATGCAGTTGTTTTGTCACATCCCCAACACTTAATCCTGCATCTATAAAGCCATAGCTTGCACCCTTTCATTGATTTTATTAACATGTACAACATGTCTGCTTTTGCATCGAAGTTGAAATTTCTTTTGATGATGTAACAGAATTCTGTTTAGTATCACTTATTATTAAGAGAGAAAGATAACAAGGAAAGATAACTGCTGATATTGATTATATATTGTTTAACGTCCTGCTCGAGAATCTTTCAATCATATGGAGACGTCACCATTGCAAGTGAAGGGCTGCAAATTTAGGCCTATGCTTGGTGCTTATGGCCTTTGAGCAGGGAAGGATCTTTAACATGCCACACCTGCTGTGACATGGGGCCTCGGTTTTTGCGGTCTCATCTGAAGGGCTGCCCATTTAGTCTCCTCTTATGACAAGCAAGGGGTACTGAGGATCTATTCTATCAGCCTGGATCCCCACGGGACTAACTGCTGATATGATCAGACATTACCTATAAAAATTCCAAATTAAATAATGTTGCCTCTTTCAATTTAATTTTTTTTTTGAATTTACAAACAAAATGAATTTTCTTAACACCCTTTCATGGTAGCTCATTGTTTAGAGCGTTCACTTCATAACCGGAAGGTCGTGAGTTCAAGCCCCACTCATGCCATGGCCTCGTCAAACCTAAGACATAAAAATAGGTAGGGATTGCTCCTTCGTCAAACGCTTGGCATTTAGAAGTGAGAAAGAAGCATGGGTTTTTCGGATATGACCTTAAAAATGGAGGTCACCGTAGGCATTGGCACATTAAAGAACCCTCACTGCTACGGCCCTGAGCAATAAGCATAGGCCAAAATTTGTAGTACTTCACCTACACCTGGTGACGTCTCAACATGAGTGAAAAATTTTTCGATGGGACATAAAACAAACAAACTTAACACCATTAAGTAATATATACTCCTTATTTTCTAAAGTAATCCTTTTAGTGTTTTATGGATCCACAAACCACAATTCTTGGAGTTTAGGGGGGGGGGGGGATCAATTTGCCCCATTTTATTACTGCCATTACCGCCTACTGAATCTTTGATAAAATCCAATTTTTAAAAAAATCCAGAAACACTAATTTGTGGTTTGAATTTTCTACTTTTGTTTGCAGGTAATGCAACATTAATGGAAAGCATCTTTAGTATGCAACAGAATGCTATATTGTTTGGAATCTTCTTTGGAAGACAGATAAATAAGCAGATTAAGACAAAAACAAATTCAGCATGTCATTTAAGATCTTACTAAAAAAAACCTGTCATTGCATGACTAACACAGTACTACAAATTTCATTTCACTTTATAAATATTTGCATTAGTTTCAAACATGCTAATTTTTATAAAATTTAGAAAATAAAGACAAAATAAGAAAGCATCCAGCTCCCCTTAGTACTTACAGTACTTTGATGAGCACTGATATTATTTCGACTTCTCAAATTCAACTTAATGCACTAAACATCTTATTCACCTCTTAATTTCATCACCTGGAAACTTACTCCAATTCTGCTCAAATTTCTGTTTATGACATTAATGAAACTCTATACTCCTCAAATTTCACTGGGTATGTGCAACTATGCTAAAAATCTACTGACAGGTGTTCTTTTCAAGGTGCTAATGACTTTGGAATGATTAATGATGACCAACAGACACCCTGGTACTTGGGGACCAGCTGGTAAGCCCTCTACAGATGGAGTGCATCATTTATTGCCCTCCCACCTATGACATTAGCATTCATTATTGATGTGACTTCTTTGTCAATAATCGTGCTATATTCCACACATAGCCACCAGTCATATATCACAATGTTGCACATTTCTTGAGACTGAAATGGACACAGATGATACTAAGAAATGTGGCACCACTTTCTGGTCAATATTTGCCTTCAATCTGTGCCAACAGAGTTGAATTTGATCATCTATCACTTAACCTTTTGACTTATTTATTACAAATTAGCCCACTCATTAGTCCAGATTAGCATGCATTGATCAATACATATCTTTAGTGAATGTACTTTAAGCTTGGCCATTGTAAGCACCCTGAGCTAATATAAAACTTCAATTATTGTCCTACTTCAAAAAAAAAAAAAAAAATAGTTGAGAGATATCAACTATTGTGTAATTGGTTATATCATATGAAGTATTTGATCAATAATCAATATTAATGATAATTTGACACAACAGAAAATTAAGTGAAGTTTTATGAACACTATATTCAAGATACTTCAAGATTAAATGACATTTATTTTTATCTATAGTTCTCATTCAGACGGGTCCACCTGCATGCAAGTATAAGGTGGTAAATGAACGACATTATCATTATCTGAATACAAAACATTTTTGGTTGCAGTTTCATATTCTTCCACAAAAAATTTTCAGGTTTTGAATATTACTTGCCTTTCAATATGACATATAAAGAAGATTCCAAGCATTCTGCTTTAATACTTCATATGCTTACAATAATATTGCATTATAGCAAACTTGGTAATGCTTTTTTTTTTATGTTACCAAAACACAGCTAGATTCCATTAACAGTGACAAAATACCAATACTGTCAGGTTAATTGAAAAGAATCATTTTTAATCTGTTTGCATATTTTAAAATTGCAACTAAGCAATTTTTTTTTTGAAATGAAAAAATTTCTTTCATATTTCTAAAACACTTGCTGCTACAATAATCCTGAAGAACCATTATTTCCCTGTAGGAACAGAACCAAGTAATTTTCTGATGCCTAGCCTTTAATGCTGCAAGCAAGATTCAAACAACAAGATCAGTAAAATCAGAATGGAGGACCATTTCTCACACTAATGGTGTGTACTGTTGTGTTTTAACATTAATTAATGGGATGATCAGAGCTTACATACTATATACATTTAATTTGCATGATTATCATGATCTTCCATTGTTTAGCACCCCATCCCTTTGTCACCGCAGGTGTGGCACAATAAAGATCACTGCTCAATTAGGCCATAAGCATGGAGCACAAGCCTCAATTTTGTAGCACTTCACTGACAATGGTGATGTCTCCAAATGAGTGAAAAATTCTCAAGTGTGACAAACAATATACAACCGACCACCATCCACTGCTTAAAACTCCAACCTCTCATGTCATTGGATTTCACATGAAAAATTAAGGAATAATAAATGGTTACCAATATAAGTACTGCTTGATATTAAATGATACCAAATACAATTTCACTTGTGGTAAGATTTGTTATCTATGTACAAAGCTTTACGATTGAACCATTTTGTTTTACTACATATGGACATTAAAACTCCATTAACACAAATGTGCAAAAATATAACAAAATAATTTCTTGCACAGTACACTAATACAATAATCCAATAAATTTGTTTCAAATCTGAATGACAATAAAGAGGATTAAACCATATTACAAGCAAAATGTAATCCTGATGGCTCCTGATGTATTTAAAATACTATCAGATACTAAGTGCACTTGTTAAGTAGCATTACCCATGCACCCAAACATTTAGAAATGTTATCGTATCAAGAGGAACTGAGACAGGAAAATTATAAACAATGAACTACATTTTGATTCATTTGATCACAGACAGTTAGATTAACATGAGATTTGAGATCAACTCAGTTTTATTACCCCTACATTCTGCTGTGATCAATTACATTCAGACATTTAGACTCGTCAATATAATTGATAAACCTCTCAATTTAACTATAGTAGAAATAATAGCTATAAATTAATACCCAGTAATCTTTTCTGCAGAAATATTTAAAATATTTGAAGCAAAAATGAACCTTCACAAAATGGACAAAAACAGACAAAATATAATTCCAGAATAAACTGCACTGTTTTGGAACACGATATACTCGTACATGATGCATATTTATGTCTGCATGCTTGAAATCACACGCTGTGATGGCCACAGTGACCAAATTTTGGGTTGTGGCACACATTCCCCCACAATGCATCTTACTTTCCCTCATCTTTCCCTTTTTTCTTTGATTTTTCTTCATACTTTCATCATCTCCCATTCCTTGATCTTTCTTTGTATTTTCTTTATTACCAGACTCTTTGTCAGGTTTTCTGTTGTTGAACATTTGCAAGTGACCAAGTTTGATAGTCACAAGGTCTTCTCATTGTGTAAAGGCATGATCTGGGCACAATTTAAGCATGTATAACCATAATCTTCCAGAAGGACACAATGACCTATTATTGTTTTGTAACCCCCACCCCCACTCCACTTCCCCAATGCATCAACTGACAAAGTTTGATTGCCCTAGGCGTCACAGTGTTCTTATTATCTGGACAGGAATTGAATATGTATATAGCCATAAAATTCACAAAGGAGGCCACATTGAATATTTTTGGTTCACAATTCACACCCACCCACCCCCCTCACACACCCACACACAAAGATGCATCATCTGACCAAGTCTGATAGTCTTCGGCCTCACAGTTTGAAACATGATGGATGATATAGACACAAAAATCTAACAGACAGCAAAGCCTGCACCATAATGCATCATGCCAAAAAATGAGCACATAAAAATTAGCATTACAGTTTAGTGACTACATATTGTAAAGTATCTTATGGAAAAGAGTTTTTAATGTATTGATAATATCAATGTAAAATTTATCTTAATAACAACCTTAGACTGCAAAAATTCTTGAGGTTTCAACTTGGCTTCTTTTGTTTCTTCTTCGCCAAAAGATCAAATCTTGGGAAATCTGGTCTAAGAATTTCACCAGACGAGTTAAAAATGTTTAAAAATACAAGGGGAAAGACTCACAAGTATTTCATTATCATACATGTACATTGTATATAGCTTTACATTCACATTTTACTGTCATTTCTTTCAGAATTCCCAGCCGTTAAAATAGACAAGCTGAAGTACAATACAGAACCTGAAGCGTGTTTCTACATCTCCAAAGCTTTCTCTTTCTTTCCAGACAAATTACTCACCATTCTGTGCAAACCGTTCACTGTTCCATGCAAATCATTCACCATTCTATGCAAACCGTTCACTGTTCCATGCAAATCATTCACCATTCTGTGCAAACCGTTCACTGTTCCATGCAAATCATTCTGCATGGTGTGCAAACATTGTTCCATGCAAACTGTGCAGCATTCCATACACAATCATGCCACACCCTAGAAATGTGTAGACCATTTAAGCCATTCCCCTGTAAACTTACAGACTGTGCAAGTCATTCTGCAAAGGTGAACATTGATGAGAATTTGATTGATTGATTAAATATTGTTTAACGTCACCATTGCCGGTGAAGGGCTGCAAATTTAGGCCTATGCTCGGCGCTTATGGCCTTTGAGCAGGGAGGGATCTTTTACGTGCCACACCTGCTTTGACATGGGACCTAGTTTTTGCGGTCTCATCAGAAGGACCACCCCATTTAGTCGCCTCTTATGACAAGCAAGGGGTACTGAGGATCTATTCTAACAACCCGGATCCCCACAGGAGGAGAATTTGAACAATTATTTTAAAATTACTCCAGTATGGTGTTTTAACAGAAAAAATCCCTGTAATTAAGGAGGTACTCTACATCGTAATTATAGCTGACTTACTTTCAAACCATGAGGGAAAAAATAAACATCACCAATATTTGTCTACTCATTTCAAAGTTCAATGCCTAGCTGAATAGCTCAGTAGGTTAGCATATCAACTGATAAACTGTAGACTGCTGGTTCGAGTACAGCAGAGGGTTTTAATTTTTTCAGATTACTTTCTACTAAAACTGTATTTTTTGATTAATTGAAGTTTCCAATTTCAAAATATTGTTGTACATATCATCCACATCAAATATCTCTGGTATAGCATTCCTTTTTGATTTAAAGAAAATAATGATATTTTAAACCACTAGGGACAACAAAACCCAGTACATTCATGAAGCTTTCAAAGAAATTCTAATACACTAGGTAGTTTCACAATCTCATTAGACTTGTTTCATCATGTTTAGTTACTCAATAAAGATTTCTTACATTAAAATTGTATTAGAACTATCCATATAATACAATGGCCTGTGTATAACTTGTATATTCTACGTAAATTTCAAGGTTTTTTTTTTATCACAATAAAGGTCAGCTAATTAATCTGGGTATTTGAAATTAACAACAGCTTTTGACTTCCAAAAAAGGTGTGAAAATCAGCTGGAGGTAATACAGACATAACAAAAGAGGTGTTCATCATTTTTTTCTCTCAAGAATAAATATGTAAATTGTATGAAAATAATTTTTCTTTAGGTTATTGAGGCAATTACAACAATGCCAAAAAGTAATATACTCATGTTTAAAATCGTTAGCAATATATGTTCTAAATAAATTATTTCAACTGATATTGCTCCAAGAAAAAGGATTACAACTGAAAACTTGTCATTTCTTAGGTTACTCTAATATCTATTATGAATCTGTTTCGGTATCCTCCATTAACAGAAAAAGTCTCACTAAGCGTTCCATGCAAGAATGGTTTTTTTTACCAATCCACACACGTGGTATAGTAGCACTCTTCAGGGTCTGCACATACATTGTTCATAACTGCAGTGCATTCATGAGGAAATAGCTATCATTACGATTGGTAAAGATATCAAACGCAAAAACATTGGAAATGTAAATTTACCACATATCTTCCACTTTTTGAATAATACAATTATTTATGGCGTGTTACATTTTCTTAATTAACTAGTCCAATATATATTTTATTGAATATTATATACTTTTAATTTCACCACTGCACATTCCTAAAATAAGGACTGGTTGCGGTTGCTCAGTTGTAGGTCAAAGTTCGCTTCCTAACAGGGAGGTCATGATTTTGAGCTCCTGTCATGTCATGGCCACGTCAAACTTAAGACATAAGCATAGGTAGTGACTGCTCCTTTGCCATATGCTCAGCATTTAGAAGTCAGAATCACAAGTCTTCCAGATATGACCTTAAAAATGGAAGTCCTATGTCATGGCTGGCGATGGCTACGGCCGTAAGCACTATACATAGGTTTAAATTTGTTATATTTCACCTACAACTGGTGATGTCTCAATATGAGTGAAAAATTCTAGACAGGACATAAAACAAACAGCTATTAAAATCCCAAAACGAGGCTGACCTGACTACAGCGTGCCTGGTGACAAAGTATGAAGGCATGGCCCTATGAAAGGAAGCCAGAGCGGGCTCGATTTTTGGCATCTGTACCATACATGAATGATGCCATCACCACTATATGGTCCAGCAGTCCCCAGCTATGTATAGCCAACTGTAGCATGAAGACACTTGTATTGTATTTTCAACATGCTAAATTAACATACCATGCTACATGCAGCACTTTTTTGGTCACCAGTTGGATTTCTACTTTGATTTCACATTTCTGGATAATTCCACCACCTATGAGCTAACTTTCAAAAGCAAGTCTATCTGTTCAATACCTCCCATTATAACAGGGGACAAGTCTAGCCTGATTCAATCTTGCAGCCATGCATTGCCGTTAACAGTCTGTAAAAGTTACTCTAAGAAAAACCCTGCATCTGCATAAACATACATGATCTAGTATCCATTTCTCAGGTTTTCATCAAGTTTGTGATGGATTGCACATTCAGAACTGCTAGTAAATAAAAAACAAAATACTAGTATTACACCATGTTAATGTTGTAAAACTAAAGCAATATTTCATGTAAATGCCAGAATTCACATGCTTAGCATTACTAAGATTCTTTTTGTTTCCAAATTCACCATCAATGTAAAATTAAAAAATATAATTTCAAAAGAGTTGACAATATCAGAAAACTCAGGTTTACAATTCTTCAAGCATTTAATACAATGCTATCTCCATCTATTGACTTTGTA
The DNA here is from genome assembly GCA_024699665.1 of Ostrea denselamellosa. NCBI lineage: Eukaryota > Metazoa > Mollusca > Bivalvia > Ostreida > Ostreidae > Ostrea > Ostrea denselamellosa. The sequence continues at coordinate 310,533 of JAMZEH010000014.1, forward strand.
ATCCTAAACTCTTCCAGCAGTTTTACCCAGGATCATTAAAAATATGGAGCCACTAAAATGTGATCATTACAAGAAATCTCAATCCAACTTGTAATTAGTAAGACAATCTCAATGTGCAAATCTTAATGGTGCATTTAAAAGTATTACTGAACAAAGCTTTTAAAGTTGAGACATATTTAGTTGTACATGTACTATGAAAGTCCATTCCTTGAATGATTTTTTGGTTGTTCTGAGAAATTATGGGGCTTGTGTAAAATTGCATCCTAGATAGCATGAAAGGATATGTTTATCAGAACCTGCTGTCATCACCCATAAACATAAAACGCCCCTAATGTCTTTGGAGTCTGTCAAGATAAGGAATTTTATAATCAATCTACCATTTGTCATGCTAGAGATGTGCTTTTGCCATTGGAAAGTATTCCCTGTGTGTGTCTGGTTATCCATTCATACCTACCATAAAGCCGGCCCTGTCTCCCTAAAATCTAACACCTTTTTGCCATGTTGTTTTTGGATGTCAGACATAATTCTCACATTTTTGTCAGCATTTACAGTGCATCAAAAGCCATTTTGTCTTACATCCTTCAGATGTGAAGACCTCAGATGAAGGTAGAGATATCATGCAAGCCCCAGAGGAGACACAAGAGACATGAAAACAATATAAAAAAATTATTGAAAACATGTTTGAACATTCCCAGGTCTTGGATAGTAAGTGCATCTATAGATAAAGATAATCAACTTTTTAGTTTACAATCCTCTGTTTATATCTTTTTTTTAACAGCTGGACCAACACATTGATTGTATTTTTGCATGGCAATGTTATGGATTATTTTAAGGTTCACATCAGAACATTCATGGTTTGTACTGAATCTTGAAAGTTCAGAACCTGAAATAACGGCCTAAGGACTACACTAAATGGCACTGAATTCGAAAACGTATGCAATAAATGCAAAACTGCTCTGTAAATGAAAGGACAAATATATATAAACAGAATCTTCAGCTTACTAATAGCATTAATCCATATTATGCCAGTAACAAAGACAGGTCATGATATTTTCAATGAAGTGAAAACACAAGAAATAACCTAAAAAGTCATGAGGCAGATGCTGTGTACAGCAAACTCATTAACACACAGTTTCAGTGGATACCTGGTTATAATGAAGTAATTTGACTGTCCCTTGGAGCTCCTAATTAGAATAGCAGTGGTATATTATACTGAGAATGAAATTGTCACAAACCTAGCTGGTTTGCTGTTGTTAACAACAATGGTTTTATATCATATCTATATATACAAAGTGGTTGAAATATCCCTCAAATACATTAATTTACAGAGGGAATTCTTTTTTATTAAAAATATTTCACATATAAAGATCAAGCAATAATTCATTTTAGCTGTCTATGATTTGACAAAATCAGTGATTTAATCAAAGACAAGGGAATTTTTATGACAAGACCTTCCTTACTGCCTTTGCATTGTCTTAATGATTCACTTGCCACCTGATACAAGCCCTAAGGACACAATTTGACAATTCCTATATCCAACACATATGGAAGCTGCAAGTCATTAATCTTATTTGCAACATTCTGTATTCATTAATGTCAGTTGGCTACAAATACACCCAAACATACTGAATACCCAGTATGTGCTCATTTCTCTTAAAGAAACTGTTCTACAGACTATTTTATACCATTAAAATTCAGTAGTCTGCATGAGGTGAGAAAATCGACATACATTTCAATCAATTATGAACTGTCAATGAGTGTTCAGTGTAACAAGATGAGGTCTGAACATCATACTAAATTCTAAACATGTTTTATTATTTAGTTTTATTCTTATATAGTTATATCAATTGATTAGAATGTCTATATGAAAAGCATTTTGTCTCATATATAAAACAGATTACTTTAAATCAATTTTTATTTCACATAAATTCACATAAAGTTGTCTAACATGAAAATAAGGTTTTCCTGAATATTTTATATATATATATATATATATATATATATATATATATATATATATATATATATATATATATATATATAGTGTTGATCACATTATGCATTTGTGAAAAATGATGCTCATAAACATGATAAAGGCAACTTTCTGCATCTCTGAAAAACTTAGGCTTTTACTCTCAAATAGCCTTAAATCTGTGGAACCACATACAAACCAATAGGAAAGGTGACCTTTCCAAAATATCTTAGAATTTGAAAATACTTCACTCAAATATTTCTGAATGAGGAAACAAGCACATGTATAAACAATGGGGATAAAACTTGCATTCTTACTCGGGGTATAGTGACCCTCAGTTGAGTATAAAGCTGAGACAGATTATGTCGTAAGATTTTCTCTGAAAAGGTCACCAAACTTTAATCATCAGAACTTGGCATATTTTTCCTCTGACTGGAATGAAGAGTACAGCAATTATCTATACCTTGCAATTCCTACTCACAAACTCAGTTAATGTCCCACTAATTGCTCTCTGATAACAACAATCACGCATCAAATTCCTTTGAAAATGCTATTGTCTCTCTTCAAACATGCTATTTCGAAACTGGAAACATTGATACTCCTTTAAATATTTAGAAATCTGCACTTTTCGAAATTTGAAGCTACACCTTGTTGATAATTGCATCACTGAAATTTACATACCATAATAGATGATATTAATGACATTTGTTAGATAAACATGTGCATGTATAGAGAAAATCACTTAATATTATCGTGTGACAATATGCCAGGTTCAGAAACATTATGATACATCAAGGTAACTTCAAACCCTACAAAAAACTGTATTAATTTCCACCTCATATAGTTTAATCATTAATCAAAGAAAATGTATATGTTGCCAGGCACCTTCTTACAGATGTCAGGCATACAAAAACAGATGTGCAAGTCAACATCAGAAAATTGCACATTTTTATTTTAACAGCGTAATAGAAATACATAAAAACTTGTTAAAATGGCAAAATTCAAATTTTAACAGTTTCAAAAAAATTGCTACTTTATAAAGATATATAAATTTTAAAACTGTGGATATCAGGGAATTGATTGTATAATAGACATGCAATAGAGAAAATATCAGCATAGGAGTTATTGCCCTTTCTAATTTAGATAATTTATTATTTATAGAAAATATAAACTTTTCAAAATCCATTAATTCATCTGGGTTTTTTTTTTTGTTTTTGTATTTTTTTTTACTGTATTCAGCATGTCCAGTGAATAAAATTCTAAACCAAATTGTCTTGTTTCCTTAGCTGAACCTACCAAACAAGAATAACTGTTGCAATCTACTGGTCAAGATAGTTCAGTGGTTAGAGCGTTCACTTCGTAACCAGGAGGTCGAGAGTTCGAGCCATGCTCATGCCATTGCTGCATCAAACCTAAGACAAAAACATAGGTAACGATTGCTCCCTCGCCAAAAACTCTGCATTTAGAAGTGAGAATCACAAGTCTTTCGGATATGACCTTAAAAATGGAGGTCCCATGTCGTGGCAGGTGTTGGCATGTTAAAGAACCCTCACTGCTACGGCCCTGAGCACTAAGTATAGGTCTGAATTTGTGGTACTTCACCTATAGTTGGTGATGTTTCAATATGAGTGAAAATTTCTCGATGGGAAGTAAAACATACAATCAATCAATCAATACAATCTGGCATTCCTGAGGGGATCCAGGTTAGAATAAGTCCTCAGTACCCCTTGCTTGTCATAAGAGGTGACTAAATGGGACAGTGCTTCACATGAGTCTGTAAAACCAGAGGCCCCAAGTCACAGCAGGTGTGGCATGATAAAGATTCTTCCTTGCACAAAGGCTGTAAGCGGAGCATATATGCCTACATATTGCAGCCCTTCACCAGCAATGGTGACATCTCTATACAAGTGAAAATTCTCGAGCAGGATGTTAAATAATATACAACCAACCAACTACAATCTGGCATTCACATCAAACGAAATTTAATTTCTTGTCCTGCAAGTAGAGCATGGAAATTATCCACCAACAACCAGGCAAAATCATTATCATCAGCACTGATCTTCTGCACTTTTGGATACAGTGGCCTTACATTTCATATCTGCATCATGACGACAAGTTATCAATATTTAATGACAATCATCCCCATGTTGTTATTTATTAAGGGTTTCTGTGATTGAGAGCTAGAGGTAGCATGCATCAAGTAAAGAGACATGCTAGAATGCAGAGAGCTTCACACAGTTCATCTTTGTTGTTTTCATCCTGTTCAAAAACTCATCATTCATACTCAATAAATGGACTATTCATTCCATTATTATCACAGGATGGTTAAATATTAACATATTTATCAAATAATCACTGATCAGACAATGAAATCAGCCCAGGCCTCAGCCTACCATTGGTAAAAGTCACACAGTCTACTGAAATACTACGCCTCTCACTGTAATGTTAACCTCAAAAACATGCAATATTCATAGAATAGCAATCAAATATTTCATACTCCTCTCATCTGTTATACTATCAGTTATACCCTGAGAATCAAGATTTATTAGCATGAATACTTACACTGTATGAGAAAGTTATAATCATGACCTCAATATTTTTGCCACCTAGCTAAGCCTGACTAGCTTATCTATAATATTCAATATCTTTCATACATATTTTTCCCCTTTTTAACTTAATCTTATCTCTTTGTAAGACTGGTAATTTACAATAATTATTAATGAATAATAATGATTGGTTCTGCAAATGCTGCTCAAAGCGCTTCACAATACATTATTACCCCAGCAGATCATATAACATTCCAGAGCTTTCTCAGTGCAAGCTACTGTTAAGGCGCTAGAGCACTAACATTCTAATAATATCTTTCACTGTCTATAGCCAGGTACCCCTTTTACACTTGGGTGGAGTGAGGCAATTCGTGTAAAGTGCCTTTCCCAAGGACACAACGTCCTGCCGCGGCCAGGACTCGAACCCACAACCTTTCAGTTGAAAGTCTAACAGTCTAACCACTAGGCCACCGATGCCACAATCATTTATAATTATTAATATTGAACAAACTTTACATTGTAACTCTAAATATGGTTAAGCTTCAAAAGGAAGCAATAGCAATAATTTCATGATGACTTTAAATTACATGTACCTGTTTTTCCCTACTGAAAAAATAAATGCTGTAAAATTCTAAATAAAACTTACTCACCTTTAGTATGCAGCTTAGATTTATCAATGACAAATGTAAAGATTGCCATCGTTTCTGGTTTCAGAAGCCATCCATCTTCAGAGCTCTGCATTAATAGTTCTCCAGGTTTATGACCTTTTCCAGTCTTCTATCAGTCCGTTCCGTTTTCCTTTTGTGGACTGTTGGTCTGTCCCTATTCTGGACTGTAAGTCAACATGTGGTCCTTAACTAACTTAAGGGCACATATGATCAAGTACTGCCACAATATAGAGAATGTCAATACATTGTTGTATTGATTACACACAGTCTAATTAAACGGTAAACACTCAACAATGATGTGTTGTGGGGGGGAAACTGGGAGGAACTGATTGATTCCTGATCAGGGTTTAAGTGGTGGCATTCAGAATATTGCTACAGACTTAGTCCATGACAATGACAGTCAATATTTTATCTAATGCTCAAAGCCTTGCATGTTTTTATACCCACAGACTCTACATTAACATGTTTAATACTGGGATGTAAAAATTGGTTTGATAATGTAAGCGAGAAGGGTATCATCATGCTTAAATTAATAGGGAACTTTAATTTCATCAATAGCACATTGTGACATATGAGCCTTAAACCAATAAATATTGATAGTTGTTTGTTATATGGACAAAGAGTGTTTAAATCTTTCTCTCTTTATGGAGAAATTCTTTGCCTCTGTCAAATGTGTCAAAATGCACCAGATGTCATATTTTATTGTGCCCATTGTTTCTCAAAAAAATACAGACAACGACTGATAGAATTTAATTCCTATACAGAAAAACACTTTTATGATTTAAATATTAAAAGCTCGCAATTGAATAAACACAGATTTCATTTGGTAAACCTTCACTTTCTCACTAATAACTGTACATTGTAGTAATTAAAATTTGAATATGCATTAGTTACCATTCGATCTAGTTCCTCTTCCTGGTTGACAGAGTCTGGGGCCTGTTTTACAAAAGAACTTAAGACTAAGGCTAAAAACTCATCAACTTAATTGATTTTGTGAGATTATAATTATAAAAAATTACATAACTAAATTCTTATTCACATCAAAGTAATTCCATAATCGCATCATTATCTTATAAAAGTACAGAAAGTGTATTCCTAATAAATTTTCAAATAAAACATATAGGTCATTACAGTTTTTATAAGATGCAAGACATACATAAACAGAATCATACATCAACATCAGAAAATTGCAATTTTCCTTAAACAGCATTATCAAAATTTCACAAGACGAGTTTGTAAAACAATACAACAAAGTGGAACCATGAGACATTGTAGTTGTACCTTTTTGATATGGCTTATATTCAAATTTTCTAAAAGTAGGTCAAAGGTCAATGTTAAGGTCACCAGTCAAAGACTTTGGTTTCAATGGAAAGGTCTTGCCGCAAGTCATACACATACTAAATATGAAAGGTATAAAAGATGTGACCAGTGCAAAAAACATTTTTTTGTTGTTGAAAATTTCCAAAAACTAGGTCAAAGTCACAATGTCAACAGATCTGGTATCGTTGGAAAGGTCTTCTCACAAGAAATGCACATGCTAAAAACAAAAGCAGTACTACTTACGATTTGAAAGATATGGCTTATATTTGAATTTTCTAAAAATAGATCAAAGGTCACCAGGTCAAAGATTTTGGTGTCAATGGAAAGGTTGATTGATTGATTTTACATAGTTTAACGTCCCGCTTGAGAATCTTTCACTCATATGGGGTCGTCACCATTGCCGGTGAAGGTCTGCAAAATTGAGGCCTATGCTCGGCGCTTATGGCCTTTGAGCAGGGAGGGATCTTTATCATGTAAAGGTCTTGCCACAAGGAATACATATACTAAATACGAAAGGTCTACCTCTTATGGTGTAAAAGATACAAGATTAAAGTTTGCCACAGGCAGATAGACAGACAGGCCAAAAAATCTACACCCCTGAATCTTCGATTCTGTGAGCATAAAAACTGGTTATAATAGTATTCATAATAATTTCTTGACATAATACATAGAATGTCTGTGAAAAATAAGGAAATCTATCACATAATGGATGTAATAAAGAATTCAATGAAAACAGCGTTATTGCCCTTGGATTCAATATTAAAAACAAAACAAAAAACATATCATTGATTATTTATATAGGACTATGATTGGCCTGCAGGAATCATTTTGATAGGCACTGTATATAATTATGTACAAGTCTATCATTTAAGAATTTCAAATGTTATGTCAAAAGTCTGTCAGACCATATTCAAAATATCATTATCCATAAAATACTTACTATGGTAATTGGAAATTTCAATTACTTCATACATAGACCAAACTCCTGGACACTGGGAGGCTACACTCCTGGACACTGGGAGGCCACATTCCTGGACACTGGGAGGCCACATTCCTGGACACTGGGAGGCCACATTCCTGGACACTGGGAGGCCACACTCCTGGACACTGGGAGGCCACACTCCTGGACACTGGGAGGCCACATTCCTGGACACTGGGAGGCCACACTCCTGGACACTGGGAGGCCACACTCCTGGACACTGGGAGGCCACATTCCTGGACACTGGGAGGCCACACTCCTGGACACTGGGAGGCCACACTCCTGGACACTGGGAGGCCACACTCCTGGACACTGGGAGGCCACATTCCTGGACACTGGGAGGCCACACTCCTGGACACTGGGAGGCCACACTCCTGGACACTGGGAGGCCACACTCCTGGACACTGGGAGGCCACACTCCTGGACACTGGGAGGCCACATTCCTGGACACTGGGAGGCCACATTCCTGGACACTGGGAGGCCACACTCCTGGACATTGGGAGGCCACACTCCTGAACACTGGGAGGTCACACTCTTAGACAATATGAGGTAACACTCCTAGGCACTAAGAGGTAACACTCCTGGACACTATGAGGTAACACTCCTGGACACTATGAGGTAACACTCCTGGACACTATGAGGTAACATTCCTAGACACTATGAGTTAACACTCCTGGATACTGAGGGGCCACACTTCTGGACACTGGAAGGCCATGCTCCTGGATTATTATTGATTATATATTGCTGGTGAAGGGCTGCAAAATTTAGGCCTATGCTCGGCGCTTATGGCCTTTTAGCAGGGAAGGATCTTTAACATGCCACACCTGCCATGACACAGAGCCTCAGTTCTTACAGTCTCATCCAAAGGACCACCCCATTTAGTCACCTCTTACAACAAGCAAGGGGTACTCAGGATCTATTCTAACAACCTGGATCCTGGACACTGGGAGGCCACGCTCCTGGATATTGGGAGGCCACATTCCTAGACACTGGAAGGTCACATTCCTAGGCACTGGAAGGCCACACTCTTTCTGAACAAATTTCATTCTTGCATATTAATATGATTAATCATGATCCTGTTTTTTCTTTAGATATTTAAAGATTCATCCTATATACATGTATCACTTTGGAAAGTGTTTACCTCCTACTGAGGTCCCAGGGGCCATGATTTGCATTACCTGGGGATAAATGCATATTAATAAGAGAATTTATGGCCCTGCTGTAAGATTTTTCCTACATATATTCCTTTCGTAGGGATCCGGGTTGGAATAGGTCCTCAGTTGCCTTGCTTGTCTTAAGAGGAAACTAAATGGGGCGGTCCTTCAAATGAGACCACAGATTTTTAAAACAAAGGCCCCATGTCACAGTAGGTATGGCATGATAAGGATTCCTACCCTGCTCAAAGGCCATAAATGCCAAGCATAGACCTAAATTTTGCAGCTCTTTTCAGACAATAGCAACGTCTCCATGCAAGTGAAAAATTCTTGAGTAGAACGTTAAACAATACACAACCAACCTATATATTCCTTTGTAAGACTTTGAATCCCCTATTATGTCCTCACCCTACCCCCTGGGACTACAATAAAAACAAACTTCAATCTGCACTACCTGGGAATACTTGCATATTAATATGATTGATCATAGCCATGTTGTTCTTCAGAAAAATATTTTGTTTAAAAGTTTTATTCTACATATCACCATGGAATACATTGATCTTAGCTCATGTGAGCTAAAAACTAGATTTTCTATAAATTCATGAAAATTTATAGTCATTTGTAGTATGTAGTATCAAAGTAATGTAATTTTTCATTTCTATGAAATTCTAAAAGTTAAAATCTTAATTACTGTAAACATTTTTTTCCTGAAAACATGTCATTTTAAAGTATTGGATTTTTTAATTTTTTATTTCAGTGTATAACTTTGGACAAAATCTTTCCATCATGGGTGTGTACTAAAAAGATAAATCTATGGTTTAAATATAAAGTCTGTCTAAACCTGTTTTCAATGTTTTCTTAAAAAACAAACAACAAAAAAAATGCATGAAAAATAGTTATTTTATGTTTAAATATTGGAAATGGTGACAAAACACTATAATTTATTATGTCATAATGTCCAGTTGTATGCCATATTAATCAAAATGAGAAATTGTACTGAAAAGCATTGGAGTTGCATGAAATTCACTTATTTTCCTGAAAACAAAACCACAAATGTTGATTTTGGTGGACAGATATTCTAGTGTCCTTACCATCTGAAATCCTGTCATGGAAGAAGTAATGAATAGTATCTGTATTTAGTCTCTTTGTGATTTCATCTCATTAAACAGTTAAGAATACATGGTTGTATTTGGATATATCATCTCAACAATGATTAAGCTATAACATCTGAATTTGACAATAATTCTGTACATTTGGGTGCAAGAACAACTGGAGCTGAAATTCACAATAGGGTATCTTAACCTTTCTGAGAAAATATCCACTAAAACAATCTAAACTCACCAACACTGTGTCTCGTCAAATAGTCGTAATGGAGAGTCAACATTCAAAAAGCTAGCTCATCTATGTACAGAGCCTCTTGTTGAGATATGATCTGCCATCAAAGGAGTCTTGGAAAAGTACTGTTTCCAATACATTTAATAAATACTGGAACACCAAACTGCTCCACAAAATCCACTCTAACATATCTAAATATGGACACCAATGGTATGGAATATGGAACTGTTCACCCATGGTCAACTATGGACACAGAGTAATATACACTGGTGCAGTAAAATCTTATGCAATTCATATCATATCAGATTCAGGACTGGTAGGCATGTGATTGGTCTTTTTTCTGGTCTAAGCACTTTTTCAATTTGGCAGCTTGTGCAGGTGGGTGAAGCAATGTGGGTGGCAAGATCACTACTCCAGTCTCACAGCAAATTTGTAGTCTGCCATATCAATTAGAATAGAGTAGACCACGATCAGCATGCAATTCTTAATTGCAGAGCACTCCTAACTTACAGATGAAGATATATTTAGAACTTCATTCTTTCTTTCTGTCCATTCTGGAATTTGCGTACAATGGAAATCTCTTTCAAAGGAAAATATTTTGGATGTAGTTTATATGGATGTCACAAAAGCTAACAGAACTAACTTACTGAAGCTGAACAGTGTACATTTGTAGATTAATTTTTAAGGTGTTCATCGTGGAAATGTTGCATGATCATGTGAAAAGGGATAATTGGGCAGATGATCATGCATACATCCCACTTTCTTCTTCTTAAAAAGTTATCGTTATTTTTATGATGCTTCATCTCCCCCTGAGAAATTTGCATCTACACTATTAGGTGGTCCTTAACAATCATAACAAAGCCTCCCAGTGTACAACAATAGTGACGGAGTAAACTGTCCAACAATTTGCCAATTTGGGATTACCCCCAGCTGTGTGAGGGATAAAATTTGCCGTTTCACATCTAAATGTTCCGATCTTTTTTGTAGACTACAGTACATGCCTGTAATATAAGAATAATACAAAAACTTCAAAATCCCGCGAGCAGTAGACAGAATCTCGAGTTATCCAGTGACCGATCCCGATATCAAACTGTTTGTCGAACCCGATTTGAAAACCTGTTCTTAATAGTCGGGGTCGCGGTCGTTGACATCTTGACGGAGTATGCAGTAGGGGTTAACAGTAGAAGGGAGGGGATTGGGGGTTGAGATCGATGGAGAAGGAAGGAGGGAAGAGAAGAAAAGATAAAGAGAAAAAAGAAGGAGAGAAGAGAAAGAAAAGCGGATGAAAAGAGGGAGAGGGGGAACCTTGGTCCACCCTATCCCCTTATACTTAGGATGAAATAATTTACTCTTACTAGAAATCGATCGTGGGCCGCAGGCCTATCTTCCACACGTGAAATGGAGAATGAAAACATTTTCAACAGTTCAAAGCCGGATTGAAAGTATTGTTTTTAAAATAAGATTCTGTTAAGTTTTTAAAATCAAAATATTTATAATACATAGGTGTGTTTCATATCAACCAAACAATACAACTACCTTGATTGTACAATCTAATTAAAGAAGTGTGATTCTCTGGTTTGAGGAACATCACAAGAACGACAACCCTGTATTCATATACTAGAATTTTTAACGTTAACAAAAGTTATCCCTCTTGGAATGGTGGTTTTTATTTATTTGGGGGGGGGGGGGGGGGGGTCTCTACAAAATCCCATCAGTATCAAGAGGAAATTATCACGTATTTATCTTCTTATTAAATATGAATAACACTCCAGAGAAATTTTATGTGAATGAAAAGTGGAGGATATGTATAATAATATCTTTCAAATTTACTTTATATCATCAAAAAAATGCAGTTTTAGTAGAAAGTAAACTGGAAAAATATAGATAGATAGATAGATAGACAGACAGAAAGCGATTTATTTCTACCTAACTCACCAAACAATTACCCCTGATATATCTCATCCAGTGAGGAGGGGGTATAATATTTGACAACCATTCGAGAGTTGATCTAAAAGTTCAAATACATTGCTTGCTTTTTTTTTTTCAAGTTTGGTCACAAATTCCATTTATCTTTTATTCACACCAGTACGATACAATCATCATCAGGCACAAAAAGAGTTTCCACGGAAACCATCGACGTGACAGGATAATGACGTCAAAAGAGACGTTGCTAGGTCAATCTGAATTCCTGTAAGTTTCTACGTTTGATGTTTAAAAACAACAACAAAATAAACAAACAGAATCAAACCAAAAAAGCACTCCCTCACTTTCAAAGTTCACACTGGGTATTCCTACGACTACAACAAGATCCGTGATATTGTAAGAAGTACCACACACTGGGTATTCCTACGACTACAACAAGATCCGTGATATTGTAAGAAGTACCACACACTGGGTATTCCTACGACTACAACAAGATCCGTGATATTGTAAGAAGTACCACACACTGGGTATTCCTACGACTACAACAAGATCCGTGATGTTGTAAGAAGTACCACACACTGGGTATTCCTACGACTACAACAAGATCCGTGATGTTGTAAGAAGTACCACACACTGGGTATTCCTACGACTACAACAAGATCCGTGATGTTGTAAGAAGTACCACACACTGGGTATTCCTACGACTACAACAAGATCCGTGATGTTGTAAGAAGTACCACACACTGGGTATTCCTACGACTACAACAAGATCCGTGATGTTGTAAGAAGTACCACACACTGGGTATTCCTACGACTACAACAAGATCCGTGATATTGTAAGAAGTACCACACACTGGGTATTCCTACGACTACAACAAGATCCGTGATGTTGTAAGAAGTACCACACACTGGGTATTCCTACGACTACAACAAGATCCGTGATGTTGTAAGAAGTACCACACACTGGGTATTCCTACGACTACAACAAGATCCGTGATATTGTAAGAAGTACCACACACTGGGTATTCCTACGACTACAACAAGATCCGTGATGTTGTAAGAAGTACCACACACTGGGTATTCCTACGACTACAACAAGATCCGTGATATTGTAAGAAGTACCACACACTGGGTATTCCTACGACTACAACAAGATCCGTGATGTTGTAAGAAGTACCACACACTGGGTATTCCTACGACTACAACAAGATCCGTGATGTTGTAAGAAGTACCACACACTGGGTATTCCTACGACTACAACAAGATCCGTGATGTTGTAAGAAGTACCACACACTGGGTATTCCTACGACTACAACAAGATCCGTGATGTTGTAAGAAGTACCACACACTGGGTATTCCTACGACTACAACAAGATCCGTGATGTTGTAAGAAGTACCACACACTGGGTATTCCTACGACTACAACAAGATCCGTGATGTTGTAAGAAGTACCACACACTGGGTATTCCTACGACTACAACAAGATCCGTGATATTGTAAGAAGTACCACACACTGGGTATTCCTACGACTACAACAAGATCCGTGATATTGTAAGAAGTACCACACACTGGGTATTCCTACGACTACAACAAGATCCGTGATATTGTAAGAAGTACCACACACTGGGTATTCCTACGACTACAACAAGATCCGTGATGTTGTAAGAAGTACCACACACTGGGTATTCCTACGACTACAACAAGATCCGTGATATTGTAAGAAGTACCACACACTGGGTATTCCTACGACTACAACAAGATCCGTGATATTGTAAGAAGTACCACACACTGGGTATTCCTACGACTACAACAAGATCCGTGATATTGTAAGAAGTACCACACACTGGGTATTCCTACGACTACAACAAGATCCGTGATGTTGTAAGAAGTACCACACACTGGGTATTCCTACGACTACAACAAGATCCGTGATATTGTAAGAAGTACCACACACTGGGTATTCCTACGACTACAACAAGATCCGTGATGTTGTAAGAAGTACCACACACTGGGTATTCCTACGACTACAACAAGATCCGTGATATTGTAAGAAGTACCACACACTGGGTATTCCTACGACTACAACAAGATCCGTGATATTGTAAGAAGTACCACACACTGGGTATTCCTACGACTACAACAAGATCCGTGATATTGTAAGAAGTACCACACACTGGGTATTCCTACGACTACAACAAGATCCGTGATGTTGTAAGAAGTACCACACACTGGGTATTCCTACGACTACAACAAGATCCGTGATGTTGTAAGAAGTACCACACACTGGGTATTCCTACGACTACAACAAGATCCGTGATGTTGTAAGAAGTACCACACACTGGGTATTCCTACGACTACAACAAGATCCGTGATATTGTAAGAAGTACCACACACTGGGTATTCCTACGACTACAACAAGATCCGTGATATTGTAAGAAGTACCACACACTGGGTATTCCTACGACTACAACAAGATCCGTGATATTGTAAGAAGTACCACACACTGGGTATTCCTACGACTACAACAAGATCCGTGATGTTGTAAGAAGTACCACACACTGGGTATTCCTACGACTACAACAAGATCCGTGATGTTGTAAGAAGTACCACACACTGGGTATTCCTACGACTACAACAAGATCCGTGATGTTGTAAGAAGTACCACACACTGGGTATTCCTACGACTACAACAAGATCCGTGATGTTGTAAGAAGTACCACACACTGGGTATTCCTACGACTACAACAAGATCCGTGATATTGTAAGAAGTACCACACACTGGGTATTCCTACGACTACAACAAGATCCGTGATGTTGTAAGAAGTACCACACACTGGGTATTCCTACGACTACAACAAGATCCGTGATATTGTAAGAAGTACCACACACTGGGTATTCCTACGACTACAACAAGATCCGTGATATTGTAAGAAGTACCACACACTGGGTATTCCTACGACTACAACAAGATCCGTGATATTGTAAGAAGTACCACACACTGGGTATTCCTACGACTACAACAAGATCCGTGATATTGTAAGAAGTACCACACACTGGGTATTCCTACGACTACAACAAGATCCGTGATATTGTAAGAAGTACCACACACTGGGTATTCCTACGACTACAACAAGATCCGTGATGTTGTAAGAAGTACCACACACTGGGTATTCCTACGACTACAACAAGATCCGTGATGTTGTAAGAAGTACCACACACTGGGTATTCCTACGACTACAACAAGATCCGTGATATTGTAAGAAGTACCACACACTGGGTATTCCTACGACTACAACAAGATCCGTGATATTGTAAGAAGTACCACACACTGGGTATTCCTACGACTACAACAAGATCCGTGATGTTGTAAGAAGTACCAATGCAAGCACACTGAATGTTTATTTGGCATTACTCAGTGGATAAAATGAAAGGACCCGTGGATTCTAACTGTATGTGTACCATGTGAAATATCATATGTGAAATCCTAGAACAGCTAATGTTGACGTCAAGTTCAGTTTTTTCTGCTCGAACCGAAGGAATGTTCCAATTGAAAAATCGGCAGGTGGAGTAGGTCCGGGGCAAAGCCCTGATAAGGAGTAGATGTCGAGAACTTGTAATAACTTTGGAAAATTTGACGCTGCTTCGAGTACAGCTTATTTTTCAATTCGCTTTCAGAATGATCCGGAACTTCAAGGGCTCCGACACTAAAAACAAACGAACTATCACTGCCACTTTTGTGGTGACTTTCACTAAATTACAGTTTGCCAGTGTTAAGCATCCATAGAATATTTAAATATACATAATAAAAAATCTCTTTCTGTAGTCAAATTAATTCTTTTTAGCTAAATTAGGCATGTAGCAAGAAAGGGGAAGGGGGGCGGGGCTTTTTTCACATTATATACTTCTTGGGTTATTTTTACTAGTTTTGCATACAAAGACTGTTATGTATTATATGTATATTATTATTTACTGGCTGTTCCTCCACTTCCCACTTATATAGTGCAATTAGTGAATGGTAGTGAAAATATAAACCGATGTAATGAATCAACAAGCATGCACTGAAGAACGCCCCTTCTGATTTAGCATTTTGATGTTTGGGTTCAATTAAACCTTTCACTCTTTTTTTGTTTTGTTTTTTTTTTGTGTTTTATTTTTGTTATTTTGGTTGTGTGTTTGTTTGATTTTGGCTTTGGACTTTTGGTTTGTTTTTTTTTGTTTTTTTTTTTGTTCTGTTTTTTTTTTTTTTGTGTGTGTTTTTTTTTTTTTGTTATTGTTTTTTGGGGGGGTCTTTGATTGTTTGCTTTGTTTTTTATTTATGTTTATTCTGTTTGCTTTATTTGTTTTTGTTTTTATTTTTGGTTTTTTGTTTGTTTGGGGTTTTTTTGGGGGGGGGGTAAATTTTGTTGTTTATAAGAGACTTGGGGTTGTTTTAAAGAGGGTTGGGGTTGTTTTTCTTTCTAGAAATTCGACCCTCTAGAAAAAAAATCCTGGATCTATGCATGAACAACAATGCTGAGATCCTCCCCCAACCTTTGATTTGTCATAAAAGCAAAAATTCTACATTCAGTACACTTGAATACTTTTACATTATGTTCTTCTTTGTGCAAATTTGCGGAAGGTCGGTGGTCTCTTCCCAGGTACATTGTATCTGGGTTCTCTCCTCCACCAACAAAAACTGGACGCCACCAGATAACTGAAAAATTGTTGAGTGTAGCGGAAAGCAATAAATAATCAATCAATCTTTATGCAAATTCGTGTTTGGAAAATAGAAATCTTGATGTCAATGAAGTTAATAAAAATTATATAATTAAAATATAGATCCAGATCTATTATACAGTTATGCAGAGCCTTCCCTTGTCTACATCAATTACATATTTAAAAAATGGTCCATGGACAATATCGCTCACCTGAGCATGCGTAAATACACAAATTAAGAGATCAATGGTACGATGGTAGCATTGTGCCATCGCCACCAAACAATCGCAATCGTGCCAACGTCATCTGGCATCATGTCATCGTGTCATTTCCATCGTTTTATCGTAGTATCGACCCCGTGGGGATCCGGGTTATTAGAATAGATCCTCAGTACCCCTTGCTTGTCGTAAAAGGCGACAAAATGGGGGGCGGTCCTTCGGATGAGACCACAAAAACCGAGGTCCCGTGTCACAGCAGGTGTGGCACGTAAAAGATCCCTCCTTGCTCAAAGGTCATAAGCGCCGAGCATAGGCCTAAATTTGCAGCCCTTCACCGGCAATGGTGACGTCTCCATATGAGTGAAAGATTCTCGAGCGGGACGTTAAACTCAATCAATCAATCGTAGTATCGCGTTATCATACTATCGCTGCCATGATACGGGCCAAACTTGGCAGATAGTGTTTATTAGTAAAACATTTAAATAACATGATCTTTTTAAATGTTATTGATAATTGACAACTTGAAAGTAAACGGATATTTAGAAGATGCAGATAGCCTTTTACCAAGATTGTAAATTTCATAATCGCAGGGGTAGAGGTTTTGGTTTCAAGGTGGGGCTCAGAATGGTCATAGCGATTACATGTGTATGTTAACAAAATTTTTAACTTTTTTCAATAATTATTTGTCCAAGATGTGAAGCGCCTTTGGGACAAGAAGAAAATAAGATAAATTTCAGAACTCCTGCACCCCTGGGATCTTCTGGGTGAACGATTTTCAAAAATCTTCTCCTGTACAACCTCACAACTGTAACAAAAACTAAATACATATAGTCATGTAGAGCGGGACTATACAGAGCGGGAAGGTCTCTACCAAACTTGTGAATTCATAATCCCCAGGGTAGAGGTTCGGACTCAAGAGCCGGTCAATCTTGGCATATAGTGTTTATGTGTAAAACATTGAAATAATATATTCTTTAATGATATTGATACTAAACTGAAACTAAGACGGTATGAAGATGAAACCCTTTACCAAAATTGTAAATTTCCTACTCCCAGGGGTATGAGGGTGTGGTAAAATTACCACGGTGATTATGAAAGTCTTCCGTTATTTTGCTGATATATATATATATATATATATATATGTGTGTGTGTGTGTGTGAGAGAGAGAGAGAGAGAGAGAGAGAAACAAAAAGGGAGGCACCAATATTTGTGAATTCCGTAACCACAGGGCCAGGTCCAAAACAGTCATATAGTATTAATGTAACATATTATGTCAAGTTTTCCAGCAGATTATGAGTACTTTCGGGAGGTATTTGTGTGTTAAGGAAACATCTTGTTGTATACTGTTGCTGAACATTAGAATTTAGCATAGATATACAAAACAGGAGAATTATTACAGATTTCATAAGCCTTAGGGCTAGTGACAATTTTAACTCATGTGACTGATAAGGCCTGTGGGTCTCTTGTTGTTTATTTTTTGTTTATATCTCTGTCCTTTTTGTTTTTAGTTTGTTTGGTTGGTTTTTTTTTTTGGTTTTTTTTTTTGTTTTTTTTTTTTTTGGTTTTTTTCATTTTTATTTGTTATGGTTTTTTTTTTCTTCTTCCGTTGTTGCTTTTAATTTTTGTTTGATTTGTTTTTGGGTCAGACCACACTGACGATCACCTCTTCAGGGCAAAGGGCAAATTGTGAAGTCATACTTTAATCATACGACATATTAGTAACAAAATTAGTTAGTAGAAACGATTTTACGTAGAAGGATAACGACTTTGAAAGGCATCTCTCTCTTTCTCCCTCTGTGTGTGTGTGTGTGTGTGTGGTTTCACTTGTTTAGACTCAGCTCCCCTTATTACTTCAAGATCACTTGAATATATAACTAGGCAGTGTGAGTCCTCTAAATAGTCTTGAAACCACTGCGTACCCTTTTTGTGTTTCGTGAATGAATTAATAGATAAATTAAATCGAACCAGAAACAAACTTAGTACAAATTGACAATTCTAATGTTGATTACACATTTTGTTTAGTTCATAGGCTTGATTTATTTATTTTACATTAAATTTGGAATTAATTTAAAGAATGCATTTACATTAATCCCACAGAACGCATGTACAATTTGAAAAACCGTATCAGAGCAGACCGCGCTATTTCGCCTTTCCTGATAAACACTTACTGACACCATCACACATAGAACGACCGCATGCATGTGCAGCCGATAATGAACTGAAGCTTCAAAACTTTACGGTACGTCATTCGCGTGGATAGATTGATTGATCGATTATCTATTGTTTAACGTCCCGCTCGAGAATTTTTCACTCATATGGAGACGTCACCATTGCCGTTGAAGGGCTGCAAAATTTAGGCCTATGCTTGGCGCTTATGGCCTTTGAGCAGGGAGGGACCTTCTGCGTGCCACACCTGCTGTGACATGGGGCCTCGGTTTTGCGGTCTCATCCGAAGGACCGCCCCATTTAGTCGCCTCTTACGACAAGCAAGGGGTGCTGAGGATCTATTCTAACAACCCGGATCCCCACCGGGCCGCGTGGATAGAAGGCACCACAGACAGACAGATTATCTTATGTAGACCAAAGATGTCCCCGTACACTGTACTGTCGTAGTCCATATGCTTCGATACTCTATGTTTCGAGATCAAACTTGAGCTAATATTTCAAATAGTACACATACAGCTACAAGCCATACTTAACCACAAAGCAATGCGTTCCTCTTGACCGGTTTTCTCTGCTTAATACCCTATTTCCCGCTGTATTACATTTATTCATCAGCGGGTTTCTATCAGAACTTCAGATTAATAAACGAACTTCAATGTTGTCTTATAATGAACGAACTTTAATGTTGTCTTATAATGAACGAACTTCAATGTTGTTTAATCAATAAATGAACTTCAGTGTTGTCCATCAATAAGTGAACCTCAGTATTGTCTATTACTAAATGAATGTGGCCTATTAATAACAGAACTTCAATAAGATCTATTACACTATTAATGAATGAACTTCAAGATTGTCTATTAATGAATGAAATTCAATGTTGTCTGTTAATGAATGAACTTCAATGTTGTCTGTTAATGAATAAACTTCAATGTTGTCTGTTAGTGAATGAACTTCAGTGTTGTCTATTAATAACAGAACATCAATGTTGTCTATTAATAACAAAATTTCAGTTTGTCTATTAATAACAGAACATCAATGTTGTCTATTAATAACAGAACATCAATGTTGTCTATTAATAACAGAACATCAATGTTGTCTATTAATAACAGAACATCAATGTTGTCTATTAATAACAGAACTTCAGTGTTGTTTATCAATAACAGATTGAATGATTATCTATTGTTTAACATCCCGCCCGAGAATTTTTCACTCATATAGAAACACCACCATTGCCGGTGAAGGGCTGCAAAATTTAGGCCTATGCTCGGTGCTTATGGCCTTTGAGCAGGGAGGGATCTTTATCGTGCCACACCTGCTGTGACACGGGATCTCGGTTTTTTGCGGTCTCATCCGAAGGACCGCCTCATTTAGTCGCCTTTTACGACAAGCAAGGGGTACTGAGGATCTATTATAACAACCCGGATACCCACGGGGCTATCAATAAGAGAACTTCATTGTTGTCTGTGTAATAATAGGTAAAGGATGCCCACTGTGAACCAGAAATTACATGCAAAATGTTCCGACACTCTCCTGTGTCACTTTGGCCAAGACAAAGACGATTTTTACCCCTTGACTAAATTTGACCCCCATATTACGATGTCATCCATCACATGTGTTTTTCAATGCTAGATCAACATAAAATTGTAAATCTACACAAATGATAAACTAGCTAAGTAAAGAGACTACCGAGTTTTTTCTGGGGGTTTTGGGGGGTTTTTTTTGGTTTTTTTTTATATCTTCTACTACTTTCGTCTATGCACTTTTTCATTTCAATCATTCAACAGTATGTTGTTTAAATCACTTGTTACCAACATTTATTCAGTATCAATCAATTTATTTTTCTTCCAGTATAGTTTTGTTGTATTTTATCTTAGGGTAGGACAGCAAGGTGCTTTGAATTTATGGAGAGAATGGCAGAAAAATGTTGATGATTGTTTTTGTTTGTTTGGGGTTTTTTTTCAAACAAAGAATTAGGAAGGTCGCAGAATGAAGGGATGTCGAATCTTTACACAATAAGAGTCAATGATAAATGACAGCCATAGTTTCTCATAATTTACTTTTTATAACACATATATACAAATACACACAACCACTTACACTACACAAAAAAACATTGTAAGAGCATACGATGTCAGGATGCTTTCTTCGTGCCAGATTTAGAAGACTGTCGTTTGGTGGAAGGAACAGATTTCCCACCTTTCGTTTTCGCGCGTCGCTCGTCCTCACGTGCTGACCCTTTTCGTGACTGTGGCCTTGGGTTAATAAGCTCTAAAATATATGTAATCGATCCATGGCGTAAAAATATATACACATTTATCGAGGCATTTGACATATATACACTGTGTTCACATTGGAAACAAACCGGCTCAAACATTATCTCTTAAATATACAAGTTTGTACAGTGTCAACCATACAAATATTGACATATTTATATAAATTAACTAAATGTAAACGTTCCGGAAATTTAATAACATATGCCATTAAACACGTTATTAGATAACTGCCATCTCCGTGATGACTCTAAATACTCACCCAGAAATTCTTGGTTCCCTTCCATGCTGGTGAGTAGCGGTATATAAGTAAGTCTATCACCCATTGTGGAATCATTCTCGTCGGCAAAAGAACCTCCTGCAAACGTATCGTTCCTAATGTTAGTCTTATTGTATTTAACGTATCATAAATACCTTCGGGTCATCATTGGGTTTAATTATCATTTCTCGACAAAACGTGTATGGGTCTCCCAGACATTGTCGGAAGAAGAAATAACCAAAAATGAGAAAATGAATTTGATCGAGATTACATGTATTTTAGGTATCTTAGTCTTCTTAACAATATGAAAATGCTACTGATTAATATTTAACAACAGTGAAATGAAGTTCATTTACAACGAAATGACCCCCCTTTCACCAATATGAAAACCTCTTATAAATCAGGCATAACCGGAAAGTATTCAACAAAAGTAGCTTACTGCAGTTAACGCCCCACTCCATTGAGTTTTACAGGAAGTACCGGAAGTCGGAGTGACTACTGACAAGTTGCATGATTGATATGCCAGGTTTTGTTTGTTTTTTAAATTTACCACTGCAAATAATGAACAATTTTTAGTGCTGCTCTTGTTTTTTCTTCCATGTGTATTTCATGTAATGAGTTGAAAAATTTGTTCATTTACAGCGATGCACATGTACATCCATGGAATATAATTCAACCAATCTTTCTCAGTTGATAGTCCGATGGTCATAAAAGTATTCACTAGGCACTTGCATGCTCCGATTTCAGTTACTTAGATGAGCCATATTTGTTCTATTCGCAATTTTTTAAAATTTAAAATAGGCGGAAACTCAGAAAAGAAGAATTGGAGCTTTAACAATGCTATTATACTATGTAAATGTAATCGACTTAATGGATTTAAGAAACTACAACTTATCTACGAATAGCATAATCACTAAAGTACCATGATGTCAGTCAAATCAAAAACTCTCGATTTCCTTCACCATTTGTCAAAACACGAATAAACATTATGAACAGGTTGTCTCTCTTCTCAAGTTTATACTTCCTATCAGAAGTGATCTGTTTCATATACACGATAAACAAACCCTCAGGATTCAGTAGTAGTTATAAATAGCTTCTGATAGTTTTTAAAATCCTCTGGATTGTATAACAGTTCTAAGCATTCTACAATAGTTCTAGAAACCCTACGAATTCCACAATAGTTCTAAAAACCTTAGGGTTCTGCGATAGTTTTAAAACCCCTCTCGATTCAGTCATAGTTCTAAAAAACCCTACCGTCTACTTTGAGCAGAATCAGCGTCTCTCGTTCTCTCAGGTGGTCTATTCCGTAGTCATAGGGATAGTTTCTTAGATGCTTCACCACTCCCTTCTCGTCTGAGAGTTCCACGATGTCTGAAACAGTTTTTAAAATCAGAATCAAACCCATTTGAGCGAGTTTTTAAAGAAATAATTCGTTATACACTTCATACAATATAATTTTTATTTTAAAAATCCCCGTGGAGATCCGGGTTGTTATAATAGATCCTCAGCACTCCTTGCTTGTCGTAAGAGGCGACTAAATGGGGCGGTCCTTCGGATGAGACCGCAAAAACCGAGGCTCCGTGTCACAGCAGGTGTGTCACGATCAAGACCCCCCCCCCCCCCCCCCCCCTGCTCAAAGGCCATAAGCGCCGAGCATAGGCCTAAATTTGCAACCCATCACCGGCAATGGTGACGTCTCCATATGAGTGAAAGATTCTCGAGCGGGACGTTAGATAATATTTAATCATATTTTTAAAAAAATCCCATAGGACATTTCTGACCCAATTTAGGTGAACTGAGCACAAATAATCCCGGAAATGTCAACTGTGTCTGATCATGATTTTTTCATGGCTTTAAGGCAAACTGATTTCGGAAATGTAGCAATTTAATCGCGATATTGATTTATTGAAAATGAAAATTAAGAGAATTTTAAAACACTATGTCTCTGCAATGGTTGTGGAAAGAAATTGTGAACATTTCTGATATCATTTTTTTGAAAAGTAGACCAGAAATAATTCACATTTTTTTTTGAATGATGGTTTTATATGGAAACTTGTTTAACATAGACAGGGACTATTCTGCTTTTAAGACGCGAGTGCCGTGTGTCTTTGGGCAGGACCCCCGAGTCACGTCAGTCGTTAGCACATTAAAGAACCCTCATTGTTACGTCCCTAAGCGTTATACATTTGTCAGAATTTGTGGCACTTCGGAGTGAACAATTCTCGAAAGGGACGTAAAACAATACGACGCATATTTTATTTCAGTAGTAAATGCCATACATATTTAGTATATTGGTGAAAAGCTGTTGTACGATGAGTGTGTATTTGTGTTATTTTTCTATCATGTATTTTTTACACTGACAGTAACGCTGTGTGATTGATTCTGTTAAAGGCGTCTTCATTATTTATTTCCCGGATAATGACGAAATGCATTAAATCAATTCATATATATCAATATCAGACGTCGATCGAGTGTAATCGGCCTGCTTTATATACAAGTACATTAGACCTATAGGCCAAATGTCTCTTCGCTTTAATTTTTTAGACCCGCCATCAGAGGAAATAGCTGGGTGTCTTTCGATGGAGAAAAAACTTCAATATATTAAACTGTTGATGAAATTGGATTGTACAAGGACTCGGAGACTCGCAGTGTAGCTATTTAACCGACTACCTGCACACGACCGGAGGATTCAATCCTTAGACGTGACATGATAAAATGTTTAATATCTACCCAAAGGATCTGCTATCATTTTAATAAACCGGCATTACAACAATGAACAGATAGTTACCATTGTTATCTTACATCTTAATTAGAAAAAAGATTTAAATATTTAAAACCACCTGTTAAGTAAACACTGCCCCGGCGTTTCATTCGGTTGTTTGCGTGTAGTCTAGGCCCTGCGTCAACATTTTTACAGAGCCATGCTACAGAGGGTTTCGTTTGACTTAGTAGGTCGCCCTCTCCCCTCCCCCGCTATTTGACTTACCCTCCCTATGGCAGTCACATCGTTTCTTGATATGCTGGAGAAGTACGTCATTTCTGCAATTGGCATTAAAGAGGCGAGTTTGCTCGTCTATAAAATACAGGGTGAGATTAAAAAATGTTTCATTAAGGCTTTATCGCATGTACTCTTTTATTCAACTGTTGTCACCTATATAAGTAAATGGCTCGTGTGGAAAGACGTAAAACATAAAACGATAGACATGAAAAGAACCATCAAATGATCGTTTGTCCATAGAAGCTTAAAAACATATAAATTCACTTCTTGTAAGAGGCAGTATAACAATTAAGTGTAAAAAGGTTACAATGTTTCTGTGTTTAATAGTAGTAATCCACTCGGAATCCATTTCCAAGTGCTATCAACAAACTGGAAAGGTAAATTATAAATCGTTAAACCAATAAAATGGAGAACCGCAACTTATCACTTTTATATCAGTATTTTATTGACAACATGCGAATACACCAAACAATTCACACGCCATCATGGTAAAAACACACATCGGGAAAAGCATTTGTAAGAAATTAAAATATTATACTAGCTTTAAATGTATACCACAGTTCAAACAGAACCTGGTCAGAATCAATAAAGATGAATGAATTACTAAACTAATTCAAGTTCTTTCATGATGCAAAAGAAAAGGTTTTAGTGTAGAAATAATTTTGAGTTTATTCAACATGTTTGGGCTATTGAACAAGAAATATTGATTACAAAGAAATGAAAAAATCTTAAGTGAACTTTATTTATAACCTTAAGATTTTTCGATGCTGTCAAAAAAATTGAATTTATATACTTGCCTCCGTATTTCACTGTCACGAACATGTCTGAGGAACCGGAGTCTTCAAGTTCACTACCACAGTAAGATATCCACTACTTCAGATCATGTCGATGTTTTGTTAGTAACACAGATAAAATTCTACAGCTGAAGAAATCACGAAAACTATTGTATCAATGTTGTCTCGATAGAGAGTAAATACAAGTCCAAAGAAACACGTGAACTGTAACCATACGAAGGAAAACCCCCTGGTAGAAATGGAGCGGTGTTGAAAAACAAAACGTTGAGTCTTCCGTAAGACGAGCACGCTCTGGGGATAAGGCGTTCAAGAGGGGGTTTAAAGGCTCGGGTTCCTCTCGAAATAGATCTGTGCACGTGTCTTCGCAGAGATTTAAACTTACAGAGTGCATTTTGCACCATTATGGGAGAGAGAGACTGCACTTAGACGATAATAAAATTGACTATTTCGATCGCTTGCACGGACGAGAGAAACGTTAAAGCCATTTGTGATGGAATGTAAGAGGGGTCTTCCATCAACTAAACGAGGAACTTTATGGAAACTTAGAAACGACAATGAAATGTCAGACGTTTTGTCTCATGCATAGACATGGCTATAACCCGCTCTATACATATGTAAAACATTATCTATACCTATTATCTGTATTCGTTACTATCAGTTACTTTAAAGGAAACCTCTCTCTCTCTCTCTCTCTCTCTCTCTCTCTCTTGAAGACTATCACAGCTGTGACAAAATCTAATATAAATCCGTTCACACTGGTTATCCAGATATAGAAATTAATCCCTTGATTTATTTGTATATTACTATCTGCTATTAATTGATTATTTATGCACATATTGTAAATAAGGTTCTTGTGGATAATTTTGGTTTGATAAACTTGGTGATGAACAATTTGAGTTCGTGAGCATTGTGTGTCGCTGACAAGATCACGGTAATGATATTGATAACATATACATGCGTCACAAATATCATTATCATACAGTTTGTTGATTTTTTTTTTGTTTGAGTTTGCGGATTTATTGCTGGTATGTATACTTAGTTAAAATAAAAAAAACTAAAATAAAAACTTCGGCCCTGATGCATCCCGAACGGAAGTAAAGGACTATATCATGCAAAGTGTTTCAGAAAAAGTTCAAGATAAATGTTTTGCAGTGGATTCGGCGTGAATTTTAGCTAACGAACAAATGAAAATAACAGTGATCAATCTCATAAATCCTATAAAGAATACAAAATTATCAGAAGGCAAACACAGATCCCTGGATAATACAAGAGGTGGGATCAGGTGAAGTAAGCATCCCCTGTTGACCAGTCACACCTACTATGAACCCTATATTTTAACTAGGAAAAACGGAGTAATCCGTAGTCAAAATCAGTATTTAAAGAGCGATCTAAAAATTAGTATAGAATACGTCAGACTTTATTCAGCCCAGTAACAGCTTGTATTTGCAAATTAGATCATTTATATAGTGATCTAATTTTCAAATATTGAAAACCTTGTAACATCAACATATTTGCCGGTAGACTGCTTCGACTTAAAAATTTCTCATACGCAGAACATGCTATCGTATATCGAATCAGTTGAGAGACATAAACACCACATGCAGGTGATAATAGGATATTACAAAGTACCTCACTATAAAAGAAAATCTCAAAAATTAATAACAATGACTCTTTCCTCCGTGATAAATCGGTGCATAGGCACTGTAATTAATGAAATAATCCACGACCTCGATCTCTGTTGTACTACATTGTAATTAAAATGAATTAGTCCACGATCCCGAACTACGGGGTCCGTGTGGATCCGGGTTAGAATAGGTCCTCAGTACCCCTTGCTGTCGTAAAGACGACTAAATGGGACGGTCCTTTCGATGAGAATCTGTGTGCGGAGAGTCAAAGGACTATGGGTAGTATGACATCAATTTATTAAATGCAACGTGACTTACTATAAGAATATATATATATATATATATATATATATATATATATATATATATATTAAGCCTTGGTTTTGTCAGAGTATCTACTTTATTAACATTTCGAATCATATCTCAATCTAATTTCAACATGAGTTTTAACGATTTGAAAATATCAATATTATGTGGATTAAATCAATTCGAAAATTAAAATTTTGAAAGTATATTTTCACAGGATCAGCTATAATGGAACATTGTATTTTAACCAACCACAAAGGAATCAAAGTCCAGGAAGTATTCACTGCTAGAATCTGTGTTTCGCCATTAACTAAAAATAGAATACATGTTATACAGACTTTGGCACATATATAAAGGTTACCAGATTCCATCACTATAAAAAGAGACAGAACTCAAGTCTAATTTTCTAATTGATCTAACCCAATGAATGAATAATATTGACATTTATAAGTCGATAAAATTCATTTTGAAAATGATTCGCGATGTTAGTAAAGTATTTGTGCGATTTGTACAAGTTAAGGGTAACTACACAATCTTATTTCTGACTGAAGTCTAATCTAATGGTCAAAGACAGCAGTCAGGTTAATGAGACATCAGACCATTTTATGTACACTCATTGTATAATAAAATTACTGTACAATTACTTATTTTCGTGGGTGAAAATTTTCGTAGATTGAGTAAATATAAGCATATTCGTGGAGATTGGTATCATGGTTAAAGAGTTGTTAATTACAGGTCGCACATTCATGAGCGCGTTCTGTTCTGGGTTTTCAAATTGTACATGCATTTCTGAGGGACTAGCGTAAATGTATTTTTTAAAATGATTTCCCCCCAAAATCAATGTAAGTACTTAATTGGGATTGAAGTTATTGTTCATGTTGTATAATCTCTACACATAAATCGAGCGTATTTGAAATTAATATAATAAACATTATATAGTTGACAATTTGTACTACGTTTGTTTCGGGTTTAATTTATTTCATTTGTATTACTGTTTGTTCATGAAATACAAAAAGGATGTGCAGTGTTTTGTGGATTCAAGACCATTTTTGTGGATTCACACAATTACATAATATATTCAAGTGGTCTTGAGGGGAGTCGAGTCCAGATTCCAGTGAAAACTCCAGACATAAAATTATATATATATATATATATATATATATATATATATATATAATGTGTGTGTGTGTGTGTGTGTGTGTGTGTGTGTGTGTGTGTGTGTGTGTGTGTGTGTGTGTTTTAAAGTCGTTATTCTTCTGTATAAAATTGTTTCTTCTAATTTTGCTTACTTTAGCAATTAAAATATCTTGATTAGATTAAAGAATGACTTCACAATTAACTCTTCATCCTGAATAGATGTACAATATGCATATCGTCTGTTTGGTCCGATTTAAAAAATAATTATAAAAATAAAAAAATTAATGATATCTTAATAGCATCTGCGGACTGATACCTTCGACGCTTGCGTCAAGTTGATTTCTCGTTTATAATTGAAATTCAATTTCTTTTATTCTTGGAAAATTTATATTTGTGAACATGTATATACAACAAAATCAATGACAATGAAACCCGCACGAAAGTAATCGATTCATATATTACGTCAGCTACCATCTAGCGGAACTCAAACCGAACAACTTTACAATAAAGAGAATTAAAGCGTTCTACACTCTCCTTATGAATATAATGCGTTATAGAATAGCGTTTTTAACAAACTTAGCAAGACCTTATCCGAAGTGGAAAAAGCCGGGCTACCTCGTGTAATTGCAGAGAGATAATGTTACAAATTTGTTTAGCGAAAATATAGAACAAAAATCAAATGTTGAATTTTTTTTTTTACTATTTCATGTCAAACTGACTGCAAGATATCCAAACAAAACACTAACTGGAATTACAGAAAGAACAAAAACACAAGGTCGTGAATCATCATTCTACATCAACTCTAGAATAAATTAAGCCTAACAGATTATCATCTAACTAACGACACCAACATCACCGAAATCCTCCAAGACTAGACGAGTTCATTAATACCAGGCGATAAGCATGTAGTAATAAAACAAAAATCGAATTGGCTTCGGATATTGCACAAATTGTATTCAAATCCACAGGTTCCCGACGTTTTAAAAAATGTTGTCTTCTGGACAATTTTTTTAAAATCACAAATATTTAAAACGTCGAGTGCCTGTAATCAAAACCATTACTTTTAAATCTTACCCGAGACACACTAAGGATCTGACCGTTAATCTCCAAATATGTTGATTTCTTTTTTACTTACTACTCACTGTTGTTGATGACGTCACTAATGCCATACCTGTGACTCAGAAATGCTAACCCTTTTACTAGTTTGTATTTTGCTCACCATGTTAAGTAATTCTTTATTGTTGGCATGCAGGCTTTTGTTTAAGAAATTTATATGTGCATGTAGCTGTACTCGGACCTTCCACACTAATACATCCCTTCTAATTCCTATACCTTTTCTGTGATTTAGCATGCGCGTTACCTAGATATTACACAGAATTCAGCATGCGCGTTACCTAGGTATTACATAGAATTCAGCATGCGCTTACCCAGACATAAATAGGATCCAGCGTGTGTTTTACGTTATACCTACATGTAGATATCACACTGAATTCAGCGTGCGTTTTACATGTATCTAGATATCACACCAGATTCAGCGTGTGTATTACCTAGATATGACAACGTGCGTTTCACCTAGATATCACACCAGATTCAGCGTGCATTTACTTGGAAGTGACAACGGTTTCTCAGTGTGTTTTACCTGAATATTACACAGAATTCTGTGTGTTCCTAAATATTACACAGTGTTCGTTTTACCTAGATATCATTCAGGATTCAAAGTGCATTTTACCTGGATATTACACAGGTTCAGCAAGTGTTTTACCTAGATATGAAGATATGGGATTCAGCATGCTCTTTTATCCTGTTCGGTTTCAGTGTCCGTTATACATAGATATTACACAAGATTCAGCGTGCGTTTTACTGATAAATCTCAGCGGAGTTTGCGTGCATTTACCGGATATAACACCAGATTCAAATTGCATTTTACCTGGACATTTCATACTGAATTTCAAGGGTGGTCCTCTCTCACTCACACCATAATAACTATTAAGCTTAGTGATATTTTCCTGAAACTTTGTGAACAAATGCATCTTCTTCCTGAATGATGGTGCATGCTTTCCTCTCATAAGACGTGCTTTGTATTTATTTATCTAATATCAGGATACTTTGCGAATATGATATAATGAACACACGTCTTATACTTTTTCCTAAACTCCATCTGAAAATGATTTAATTCCTGGTACATATTCTTCAGATTAAAATGCTTTATTACAACTGATGATACTAGTCTGAGGATTCATTTTCACAAGTTCCGTGACTTGTGACTCTCATGAAACGGAAGTCCGTCTTATGAAAAAAAAAAAAAGAAAAAAAAGCAGGCCGCTGACCATGTATGAATTTAGAATATTTGTGAATCATTTTAAATGGAAATCAGTACGTGCTAATACTACCAGATGAACAGAGAATCATATCTCTACAAAGAACAAAGAAAATACATGTGATATAATAGTATGCGGTGTACATTTTTCTTTGATTAACGATGAGGGATTCAATACAGAACGTCAATTTTTTAAAGACTTTTGCTTGTTTACACCACGATTTATCGAACATGGCGCAATTGATACTTACATTTTTTTTAAAATAACAAAAATAAACAAGAAACAGAAAAAAAAACATTTTTTCGCGGAAATTGTCATTTTGGTCTGACGCAGCAGCCAATCGTTGGCCTCCCTGCGTTCTCCATCCCTTTCCTGTATGTGCGATTGTCATCAGCTCTGCCGACCGTGTGGTAGTGAGTGAAGCATGTAGATGTTTACTTGTGTTAGAAAAAAAGGATCAACATGAAACAAAAATATACTTTCTGGGACAAACTGAGTCTAAAATGTGTTCTAGTGGGGGATCCGAATGTTGGCAAGTCGAGCTTAGCTGCCAGGATATCATCGAGGACTTTTAAAACGGACTATTCTCCAACTCTGTTTGACAATTATTCAGGTAGATTGTTTATGGACGGTTTCTAGACTTTCTGAAAGGTTTGTTTGGTACAACATGACAGTTTGTATTACTGTCCGAGCTAGAAATTCAGTGAAACGTCTGTAATTCAGTTTTAGTTCTGAGGTAATATTGGATTTATTGTCGATATGGATTAATTGATAGACTTTGATATCCACCGATATACAAACAAGCGTGCTAATGATACTAGTATCTTAAATATTTCTACAATAAACCTATCATTCAATATCCAAATTTATTGAATTCCGAAAGAAAATAAGTAAAACTCGTTTTATTAGTAATATAGGGCGTTTGTCATTAAACGTATATCCGTTCAGTCATCAAGTGCATGTTTGTTGTGGGGGTATACATTACCTGTACATAGGTGCGAGGATGTGGTCAGGTAACTTGTGCTTCCCTGAGTAAGTCGCACTGTAACCTTCACGTAAGGCAACTAGATATTATATCTGATCTTCATACCATTAAGTGACTCAATACTGAAGGCATGCCACATAGGGGGAAAAAAAACCCCACTGTGGTCCATTGAGACCATTTCTGCATTTTACCTCTTTTTAAATTGTATTATTTATTAACACGTGTCATGTATCATAATTCAATGAAATAATGATTATACATGTACTTTGCAATTTACAATCCGTGCAATAAAAAAAAAATTAAATAGATAAAAAATATAAATAAATAGTTTTAAAATAACTATAAAATTTGCAATAGTCAACAACGCTCCATTGATTAGGATATGCTCTTGAACTTCGGTTTTATTTTCAATAGGAGACGAGTGCTGCAGCACCGATGTTTTAACTGAACCTCTTTGTCGCGATGAAACTGTCATATCACGGATGTTCCCCATATTTAAATACAATTCTGTGTACTAGTATCGTCTCGATAATTCTACATCTATGTAATATATTACACAAACTCACCATTTAGAATGGCGAAATATACAACCAGTCTATGTCATTTTTTTTTTTTTTTTTTTTTTTTTTTAGATTTTTTTTGTTATTACATTCATAAAATCTATAAGTGCAATTTAAATTTAATGGGGGGAAAATTGATATGCTGCGCTAAAAATTTTACTTTTATGAACAATATGGATACTATCATGAGTACATATAATGCATATATAAAACTGTTGATAATATATATCATAATGTAACTATTAAAAGCCCACAGGTGGCATATTCAGCGGAAGACACAGTGATTAATAGATGTATACTACATGATACACTAACATATGTACAAATCGGATAAAACAATTTACAATGGATGCAGAAAAACATCTTCTAAGAAGTCATTACCGAATGTGATATTGTATCTAAGTTATGTAGATAATCTGTAGAGAATAGCCAATGCCAGTATCAGTATTCCCACAATACAAGATCCAAAAATAACTGTCACAGACTGGTTTATTAGTCTTTTCTATTTCTTGAAATAAAGATTGAAGAACTTAATCACCAATAGAAATTGTATAACATTTTTAAAAAAATTCTTAAATATCGAAACCAACATATCGTTCAGTTTCAATTTCATTTTATTTGAGGAGATTCTGAATGTGCCTTTTCTGTTGTATTTTTGAGAGAAAAAAATGTTCAGTCAGATATTTCTCTAGCTGCAGAACTGTAGCTCTCTAGTAAAATATTGTGACAGATCAAAGATCTGTCCCAGTAGTGTATCAGATAGCTACACTTCTGCTACTGATATTCCTCCTAACCAAAACTAGTTTTGGCCTATACATAAATTTGTAACCAGAAGCATTCAGTCGTGACAGTACGTTTTACTGGGTGGTCATAACTACAAAAATTGCATGGTAACAGCTCTGTGTTAATACACACTTGACTGAAACAGTTTAAGAAATTAAATCGAAAACAATGTATATTACATGAGAACAATCGCAAAATGTCACTAATAGTTCATACAAGTAATATGTTTTTCTTTTCAGCCACTGTTTCTGTTCACGGAGTTCCGTATCATTTGAATCTCTTTGATACCGCCGGTAAGGTAAGTAACTAGATACGTATGTGTGACTTACACACCAATGTATAAAAATTAAAATTCTCATGTTAGTACAACTACACAGGACATGCGCGTCTGTCACGCGATACTAGACCTAAGGTCAGAACGGTGACATTCAATCTAACGGAAGATTCTTATATTTCTTTTATTTCAGGACGACTTCAGTAAAGTGAGAGTACTGTCATACATAAACAGCGACGTGTTTTTAGTTTGTTTTTCAATTGATGACGTCAAATCACTGGTTCATGCTCAGGAATCATGGGTACCGGAATTACGTCAGCATTTACCAAACACACCTTTCATATTAGTTGGAACGAAATTGGATGTACGGTTTCAACAACCCGATGTTCAGGTGGGTGGTTAACTTGTTACGTAAACAGAAGTGCCAATATGACTGTGCGATTATCTATTCAAGCTGCCTATGGTATGTAGTCATATAAAATTTGTGTGTCTGTAGGTTTTGCAGAAATTGGAAAGTTACTGTAAACCGGGCATTGGTTGGTTGGTTATATATTGTTTAACGTCCCGCTCGAAATTTTTTTCATTCATATTGAGACGTCACCAATGCCGGTGAAGGGCTGCTGCAAAATTGAGGCCTATACTCGGCGCTTACAGCCTTTGAACAGGGAGGAGTCTTTATCGTGCCACATCTGCCGCGACACTGGGTCTCGGTATTTGTGGCTGGTCTCATCCGAAGGACCGCCCCATATAGTCGCCTCTTATGACAAGAAAGGAGTACTGAAGACCTAATCTAACCCGGGTCCTCATGGGAAGGGCATTCTTGGCATACTGTCAGTGTGCCAATACGGAAAGAAAAATCGGAACACAGATCGGTCTTTTCCGTAAAGCGGATTTTTTGTCAGTTCAGTAGAGAAGACCGAGCTGTGTTGTTGTTGTTGTTGTTGTGGGAAAGGGGGAGGGGGCAGTGCATCCCCACACATACCTTTTTTTCTTATAAGCTTCATCATCAGGCTTTGTTCATAAACTTATACACATTATGATGTCTAAATCAATTGCAAAACCACGTATTGCATAGTTTCGTCATCAAATTAAAGACTGCATTGCATCAATAGATGAAAACCTTCCTCACATACGTTCTTTTAAGAGGCCATACATATTTAGCACGTTCCATACCAGATTTTTGAGCGACCTCCTCCTGTAAACGTTTCCCGCTCAGAGTGTCGCATCCCTCTACAACGACCGCTTTCCTCTCCTCCAGGAAACAGGTTAGAACATTGACGTCTGATAAGACAACAATTTCCTGAAATCTCAGTGTGTTTTTAAATCATTGAGTACACTACACAATATTCTTCCTTCCTTCCCATTTTCTGACCGATTTGCGAAGGATGAATTGTGTTTTACTGCAGGTTTAACTTGATTTGTAAACATCTTGACTGAGACATATTTCCTGGTCTCGTTAATTATACAGAACTATTGTTGATGACAAAAATATCTTTCATCATAACATAATTTGTTTCCGTTCAATGTCCGTAGGTTAAAGATGCATTTTTATTGCATCCTAGATGTGAGGAACTGGGTACATCAAAAGTTGCTCACAATGGTTACTAATAGCAATTCTTAAAGTAATTGTACGTTTTTAGGTTGTCAATAGTTCCACGGTCTCGCCAAAGCAGGGTAACGAAGTGGCTTCCGCTGTGGGTGCATTCAGTTATGTGGAGGTTTCCTCTTCGAGTGCGGATGGTGTACACGATTTAATAAACGAGATAGTAGCGGCCGCCAAAACAGACTGGGAAGTTAAGTGTGCACAGAAAAGGAAATGCCCTTCTTGTGTGATTATATGAGATTGCTCTGGAAAATGAATATCCCGGTGCTATTTCAATCCCCCCTTTTTTGACTACCCATTGTCATTCTACTGTTTGTCTGAGCAGGTCGCCTTTGTTATTCAGGATTTCCGGCATTGTCTATCAGTTCAAGCAATGTGACTGAAAGAGTGCTGAATGTTTGTTAATCGTAAAGATTATGTTTGTTTTAAATATGTTTTACATTTTCATCAGTTTTATATTAAAGAAAGAAATACACGAATCTCTTGGATTTCGTTTGTCTTATTTTCATTGCAGCACAATCAAAAACGTTAACTTGTTTTATATTTATATCAGTTAGAAAGAACACTTACCACATACGTGCATGTGCAAATATTTTTGACAATGAGAACAAAAAAAAAAAATGTCTTCACTATCATTACAGCACATGTGAATTCTACACCGTATCTTTGATTTAAAAAAAAAAATGTTTGTAACATTGAAAAACAAGCTTGTCCATTTATCTCATTCGTGTGGTGTATATGGCTAGTTTGATATACCACAGTTTTATCGAACTCCCATTGAATAAAGCACGTACGGTTCGAAATACTTTGAGATCATCCCCGCTTCAATATTTCCTAGTTTGCTTTCCTGTTTATTAATAGGATAAATGAATTTAAAAAAGAAAAGAAGAAAGAAAAGAAAAGAAAAATAACCAAACAAACAAACAAAAAAACCCCACCTCAAAACCATAATTTTTTTTTTATCTTTTCAAAACTATTCATCGAATTAAAATATAAACAATAACTAGAGCAATTCTAGACGCAACAAATATGAATATACAGTATATACCAGGCCAAGTCATGTTGCAACTTCGTAAGCCAAGGGTTTTTGGCTTGTGGGGAGCGGAGTGGATCAAAAATCCTTGGCTTGCGAAGATGGCCATGTTGTTATCTCGAGAAGTCCTATTTTGCCCCTCCAATAACCTAGAAAACACGTGAAATTTTACTTTTAAAAGCATTGTAACTCCAATAACAAACACTCTGTTAACTAACCTCACTGTTTTATTTAAATTATAATAATATCAGTTCACTGTTACATGTCATTGATCGTTGATGGGATTTCAAAATTAGAGTGTTCGCTTCGTAACCGGGAAATCGTGAATTCGAGCCCCGCTCGTGCAATGGCCGCGTCAAACCTAAGAAAATAGGTAATAATTGCTCCTTCGCCAAACGCTCGGCATTCAGAAGTGCGAATCACAGGTCTTTCGGATATTACCTTAAAAACGGAGGTCCCGTGTGTCGGCAGGCGTGGCACGTTATTTAAAGAACCCTCACCACTACGGCCCTGAGCGCTAAGCATAGGTTTAAATCTGTGGTACTTCACCTACAGCTGGTGACGTCTCAATGTGAGTGTAAAATTTTCGACGGGACGTTAAACAAAGAAACAAAACAAAATGTCGGCAAGCCTAGCGAATAGATACACCATTTCAACTCGTTTGATAGAGCAAATATCAAATCACGCAATAAAGATATCCTCCAAATATTTTACTATAAATGTATATGTAAGTATAGGGACATAGAAAGATTTTACAATAGCTACAACTTATGATAACGAAATGCCTGTGCCCAGTGTTTAAATTACAGAATGTTGAAGTTTGCATCAAACGATAAATCACCACGCAGCATCTGAAGCCCGCAGATATTCAGAATAAACTCAATTTTGCTCATGTATGGCTTAAACAACAAAAGGCTTTCTTTGTGGTTGTAGTGTGTGAAGGTAGCAAGCATTGCAGGGGAAAAAACCATAACCCGCATTTGAATATATATATATATATAGATGGATAGATAGATAGATGAGCGGAGTGATAAAAGCATTGCGCTCAAAATAACAAGGCCTCTCACCTTTAGTCGGCGCGGGTTCGAATCCCGCTCGCGCCGATATATGTGAGAAAGTTTGCCAGTTTACTTTCGGAAAGTCGGTGGTCTCTTCCCGGATACATTGTATCCGAGTTCTCTCCTCCACCTACAAAAACTGGACGCCACCAGATGACTGAAAAATTGTTGAGTGGGAAAGCATGGACCTCCTACACACACCAGAGGTGGGATCAGGTATGTGACTGTTATCATTACCTATGCTTTTAAATGAAACCCAAACTTGATATTGCAAATTTTTTATTAAATTGACATACACGAAAAAAAAATGGGGGAGGTCAGAGTAGTGTTATGATGAAAGGTATACACTGCTTGATTAGATTTGGTGAAAGGAAATATAATGATATTGATAATTAAACAATTAGATTAAATCCAATTGATCAGTAAGTGTTTATACCAGAATATTATGAAAAACACAGGTGCTGTATGTCTTGTGTGTGTGAGCAATTTGAATTAACAAATTAAGGTACTAAATATAACTGTAAAGAATAAATGTGTAGGGTATTTTTAATTATGTTAAAGATTATATCAAGCTCTAAATTTAATAAGTAAATTTTGTAAAATTCCAGCATGATAAAGTTGTTTTGGTGGAAGTTTCCTTAAATATGAAGAAGGTTAATAAGCTATTTTGGACCCACTATCAAGGATCTACCATATTGCTTTTTTTAACCATGGCATTTGACTTGAAGTTGTTTTTTTAAAGGAGATCTAATTTTAAGTACATAATGTGCATCACATGCAATTTTAATAATTTGATCTTCCATGAAGGCTGATGATTTATTAAAACATGAAAGACAAACATTAACTTCGACTTAAGAAACTGAACAACAAAATAGGTATTTTTACGTAATTTGGTGCACAAAGAAATTCCATAGTAGGAGATAGCAACTGTCTTGTCTAGTGAATTTGTTTCTCTCTTCATTTTCATCAGAATAAACATCTTCTATAAATCTGAAATATGTCTGGAATGGAAATGTAAGTTTGTTTCAAAATTATTTCAACTTTAGATATTAATATACTGGAAATTGTTGGCAATGATACATGTTACAACCCAATCACTACTTATGAAAATGCGAACGCTCTAACCACTGAGCTACCGCGACCGGTGCGTAACCGGGAGGTCGTGAGTTCGAGCCCCGCTCGTGCCATGGCCGCGTCAAACATAAGACGAAAAATAGGTAGTGATCGCTCCTTCGCAAAACTCTTGGCATTTAGAAGTGAGAATTACAGGTCTTTCGGATATGACCTTAAAAACGGAGGTCCCGTGTCACGGTAGGCGTTGGCACGTTAAAGAACCCTCACTGCTACGGCCCTGAGCGCTAAGCATAGGTCTAAATTTGTGGTACTTCACCTACAGCTGGTGACGTCTCAATATGAGTGAAAAATTCTCGATGGGACGTAAAACAAACAAACAAACTATCTGTTTGAGAGAGTTTCATCTGCCTATCTAAGTACATAAATGCGTCATGTCTTACAAAATGTTTATTAGGCCTACATGACGTCACGTCCCATCGATTCACATAGAGCGTGAACTGTTTACATATTTTACTGTGTTGGATTTTATTGCATGCTATGGCGAATTATAAGGTAGTTTAAAACTTTTATGAAATCAATAATGTTTAAAATGCAAATGCTATGGCACTTTGTGGTTTTCTACATGATGTATTTTGTGTGATGCTAGAAGATCTAAACTTTCGCTTTCTGTCTAAGCGAGTCCAAAGTCTATCTTGGGCTGCGAAGAAAACATCAAGCCTAAATATGGAGCCCACACATATCTTCTGTTATCAAGATTCGTTGCAACTTCACCTTACGTTTTCAAAATTTCATGAACAAAGTACATGCTCCAGTTACATGTATGCGAAGAACCAAGATGGCTTCTTTCACGTTCGACACTTCGTCAGTATGTTGCTAAGCGAATCATTGCGCGGTGCAAGAATTTTTATTTATTTTACATTTAAATCATAAATTAAGACTTGTACAATGTAGTTTTGTTTTTTTAAATCAAATTATAAGGAATGAAGCTAACATGTGACAATGACTTAATGCAGATGATTGGGAACTCGGATAGAATGTGTAGAGGAAATCCAGTTAATCTGACTTAGACGAAACCTTAACTGTTTAACGTAAACATTTCAATATATGTATGTGTATCTCAAGGGAGAATATATTGCGATAAACATTTACGAACCATCCTTAACAAACAGTGACAACGAAATTTACAACGAAGCTTGTTGACTTAAATGTTAAGTGTGAGGAGTAGCATATAGTTAAAAGATTACAATGGAACTTAACAAGCAGCTTAACCACAGGCGCTCGACGTTTTAGATATTTATAATAGAAATTGCCTTCCTGTAAACAAAATATTCAATAGTTTGTTTACAGAGAGAAAATTTTTTGATCATAAATATTTAAAACGTCGAGCGCCTGTGAGCTTAACGGATATATAGGTTATATGGGAAGACAACACCGGATAATGACGTCCTATGGCCGCGTGGTTTGTTTTTTTTTTATTATTTATTTTGTCTCTGCTATGGAATGTCACCAATAACAAACTATCATGCGTCAAGGGAAAAAAAAAGTATTTTAATAATCTAAAAATAGGTGTGGATGTTACACTATCAGTCGGATGTGAGAAAGAGTTGGACGGATGCACGCATATCTAAATCGACTAAACGACATCATGTAGCAGGGGGAGGAGGTAAAGATTGTCACAATATGTATTAAGTATAAGGAATTCACATCGGTCATAAAGTTGAACAATGTTTTGTCGAATTTTGAGGAAGTACACTTACAGAACTAGATAAGCATTTTATACCCTCGTAATCGGAGATTAAATTTTTTGGTCAATGACTCTGTTTGTCCACAAAAAACTTTGACCTTGACCATAACTTTTGAATGGATAGAGATAGGGCTTTCATATTTTACCTTTTTTTTTTTTGGTAGCAAAGGTTTTAATCTTGTGACCTTGACGTTTTACCTGTAGTGTATATGTCCTTTTGAAAAACTTTAACCTTGGCCATACCTATTGAATAGTTAGCAGTAGGGTTTTCATTTCTTTACACGTGTATTCCTTGATCTCTTTTCTTGGTACTAAAGTTTTTGATCGTGTGACCTTGACCTTGGAGTTTGACCTACGTTTGAAAAACTTTATCCTTGACCATCATCAACTTTGCTGCCATACGTGGGCATTAGTTTTTCACAAACACATTTTGTCTAAGGGAATGCTAAATCCATGCGTTTAGGACATAATTATTCCAACCATCTGTTGACTTGTAGTGCTAATATTTCATTCTCGTCTCCCCTGACCAACTAAACTACTTGATTTTTACAAGATACGCAGCGTTTCATTGGCCAATCAAGGGACATGAAAGACACTTTGATAAACAAGAGTACATCCAGAACAAAATACGAAATTATTGTACATTTAATCATTAATGTACAGTAAAGTTACCACAAGATTTTAGATTGTCATCGACATTCGGGGACAACAGACGGACACGATAGGAAGGGACTGAAATTGAATTAAAAAGCATTTATATGCATGAAATTCGGAGATGACAAAATGTAATATTTCAAAATATAGTTTGATATTTCTCTATTTTGGACCGATGTTGGAAATACCATGTTATATTCACACAGAAGACACTTGGAGGTGAACATAACGTCCTCCCATTTTTTTATATTTTTATTTATTTATATCTTTATTTTATTTTCGTCGATAGATCTTGGCAATCGGAAAGCTGAGAATCATTCAAGCATATAATAAGGCCCAAAAATATTAATCTCTAGTTTCTCGGGAACCACCGCATCACTGCCGCATGTTCAATGTTATATATATATATATATATATATATATATATATATATATATATATACTAAGAAGGGAAATAACTCAATTTTATATTTTTCCAAGTTGAAAAATTGAGTCATTCCCCTTTTCATATGTTGGCAGATGGACGTTATTATCAGATACATAGTATATAATTCTTGTTAATATGGAATTTTATGAACCAGTTTTTATACCAATGGTGGGTAAACATCATTTAAAATTTAGTACAAATTATAATTAATGCAAGAAATCAAAAAAGTAAGAATCAGTTTATATCTTCATTTTGTGTGTTGACTGACAAGAAAAGAGAAATATTATTTAAAGACCTAAGACCTGCTATAAAATAAATTAATTTTTTAAAAAGCCTGCCTGTCACATCATTCAATTTTGAAATTTTTGGCCTGAGAAACTAAAGATTAAGTATTTTTTACCTAAATCAAAGTTGATTTTTATCGGTATTAATGTTCCACAGAGCAAGGTACTGTTTAAGAGTCTCTTTTTGAAATCATATTGTATCTAATTTATGTTCTCTCCATCTCTATTATTCATTTAGAACAACACCCTTATACATCGTTTGAAAGTGGTGTTAACTTTTTTTTTAACAAATGGGCAATGCATACCACAGGCAGATAACGTTTGTTAATTAATGCCCTACACAGCGTTCTATGCATTACTGTTTGAGGTAATTACAGCCACAGCCCTGGGAGGAAATAAAATGGTGGGGAGTGTTGCACCAATCTGTAACGTTTATTATAGCACCTATCTGATTTTTGATGGACATCCACTTGCTAAAGAATACGCGTGTCGCAGTTAGTCCCGTCAAAGCACAAAGCGAGACAACTATGTCAAAGTTAGTCTCGTCAAAGCACAAAGCGAGACAACTATGTCAAAGTTAGTCCCGTCAAAGCACAAAGCGAGACAACTATGTCAAAGTTAGTCTCGTCAAAGCACAAAGCGAGACAACTATGTCAAAGTTAGTCTCGTCAAAGCACAAAGCGAGACAACTATGTCAAAGTTAGTCCCGTCAAAGCACAAAGCGAGACAACTATGTCAAAGTTAGTCTCGTCAAAGCACAAAGCGAGACAACTATGTCAAAGTTAGTCCCGTCAAAGCACAAAGCGAGACAACTATGTCAAAGTTAGTCTCGTCAAAGCACAAAGCGAGACAACTATGTCAAAGTTAGTCCCGTCAAAGCACAAAGCGAGACAACTATGTCAAAGTTAGTCCCGTCAAAGCACAAAGCGAGACAACTATGTCAAAGTTAGTCCCGTCAAAGCACAAAGCGAGACAACTATGTCAAAGTTAGTCCCGTCAAAGCACAAAGCGAGACAACTATGTCAAAGTTAGTCTCGTCAAAGCACAAAGCGAGACAACTATGTCAAAGTTAGTCTCGTCAAAGAACAAAGCGAGACAACTATGTCAAAGTTAGTCTCGTCAAAGCACAAAGCGAGACAACTATGTCAAACCTATGTCATAGATAGTCGCGTCAAAGCACAAAGCGAGACAACTATGTCAAAGTTAGTCTCGTCAAAGCACAAAGCGAGACAACTATGTCAAAGTTAGTCTCGCCAAAGCACAAAGCGAGACAACTATGTCAAAGTTAGTCTCGTCAAAGCACAAAGCGAGACAACTATGTCAAAGTTAGTCTCGTCAAAGCACAAAGCGAGACAACTATGTCAAAGTTAGTCTCGTCAAAGCACAAAGCGAGACAACTATGTCAAAGTTAGTCTCGTCAAAGCACAAAGCGAGACAACTATGTCAAACCTATGTCATAGATAGTCGCGTCAAAGCACAAAGCGAGACAACTATGTCAAAGTTAGTCTCGTCAAAGCACAAAGCGAGACAACTATGTCAAAGTTAGTCTCGTCAAAGCACAAAGCGAGACATCTATGTCAAACCTATGTCAGATAGTCGCGACAAAGCACAA
Organism: Ostrea denselamellosa; assembly: GCA_024699665.1. Lineage (NCBI taxonomy): Eukaryota > Metazoa > Mollusca > Bivalvia > Ostreida > Ostreidae > Ostrea > Ostrea denselamellosa. The sequence continues at coordinate 353,304 of JAMZEH010000014.1, forward strand.
AGCGAGACAACTATGTCAAACCTATGTCATAGATAGTCGCGACAAAGCACAAAGCGAGACAACTATGTCAAACCTATGTCATAGATAGTCGCGTCAGAGCACAAAGCGAGACAACTATGTCAAACCTATGTCATAGATAGTCGCGTCAGAGCACAAAGCGAGACAACTATGTCAAACCTATGTCATAGATAGTCGCGTCAAAGCACAAAGCGAGACAACTATGTCAAAGTTAGTCTCGTCAAAGCACAAAGCGAGACAACTATGTCAAAGTTAGTCTCGTCAAAGCACAAAGCGAGACAACTATGTCAAAGTTAGTCTCGTCAAAGCACAAAGCGAGACAACTATGTCAAAGTTAGTCTCGTCAAAGCACAAAGCGAGACAACTATGTCAAAGTTAGTCTCGTCAAAGCACAAAGCGAGACAACTATGTCAAAGTTAGTCTCGTCAAAGCACAAAGCGAGACAACTATGTCAAACCTATGTCATAGATAGTCGCGTCAAAGCACAAAGCGAGACAACTATGTCAAAGTTAGTCTCGTCAAAGCACAAAGCGAGACAACTATGTCAAAGTTAGTCTCGTCAAAGCACAAAGCGAGACATCTATGTCAAACCTATGTCAGATAGTCGCGACAAAGCACAAAGCGAGACAACTATGTCAAACCTATGTCATAGATAGTCGCGTCAGAGCACAAAGCGAGACAACTATGTCAAACCTATGCCATAGATAGTCGCGTCAGAGCACAAAGCGAGACATCTATGTCAAACCTATGTCATAGATAGTCGCGACAAAGCACAAAGCGAGACAACTATGTCAAACCTATGTCATAGATAGTCGCGTCAGAGCACAAAGCGAGACAACTATGTCAAACCTATGTCATAGATAGTCGCGTCAGAGCACAAAGCGAGACAACTATGTCAAACCTATGTCATAGATAGTCGCGTCAAAGCACAAAGCGAGACAACTATGTCAAACCTATCTGCAATTCGAAAATACGGTACATATAAAGTTTTAGTGATCGTGCATTCCACAAATGTTTTGATGAAAGTCAAAAGAGTGTACTGTATGTCAATATTAGAAAATACGCGGAATTAGATAAGACGCACACCACCATTTCATAAAACTGAAAAGCCTAGCATCAATTCTAATTCTAAAGATCCACATATCAAGAGTGACAGGGTTAAATATGATTAAAAATACTGTCTTCAACCAAACTATTCACAGGCCTATGCTCTGAACCTCGTGCAAATTATTTTGAAAACGTGTTTGTATAAAAGGCTTTTGTCTTCCTAAGATTATGATAGCATAATTTTGAAAGCTTATCGCTACATGAAGTCCCCAGTGTATTTAGTAGAATAAATAGAATTTGATTCCTTAGAAATTAAATTAATTTTTTTTTGGTAAGCAAAGCTTACTTTATTTGAGTGAATAGTGTATGTTATCGATGGAAAAATACTAATGATAATATATGTACATTTTAAAAATGAAAACTGCAATACATTTTGTTCGATCCATTTTCCTTTCCGCAGACACAGAGGAGAAAGTCATAATATTGCTACCTATCCTTACTTACCCTTACAGAATTCTCTCATACTGTTGAGTCCTTTTTGTTAATTTACTAAGTTAATTTACAAATACTCAAAACTCAGGATATACCATTTTTGTGGATTTATTTCAATTTTGGTAACACTTTACACTTATATATATATATATAAGTGTGTGTGTTACCGGCCTTGTGATTTTGGTTCCGGTGAATTCATGTAATTATTTTTATTTACTTTGAAATTTATTCACAAGCCTAGAATTAATCAAATTGATGACGATCATTTGATGTCAAATGTTTTCATAGACATGTGTACATGTACCGTAAGTTCTCGTTATAGTGTTATGGAGAGCAGTCTAAGTGGTGTAGTCTATGAAACATCAAAACATTGTTAATTTTTAAGTAATATTCTAGATATTTTATGTACGAGCAACGTGACATAACAAGAGTGTCATATATCCATTCACTCGCTGAATATTTATTATTTACATTGTGTATCAGTTTAGTCGGATCGTTAATCAACACACGATTTAAACCAGTTACAACGTTTATTTAATCCACATCGAAGATGTACAGATTCTACAAAAACAATACAAAGTAACAATGACATTAATTACAACATGAAATCACAGACTGATATGGCAAAGAAATAATTTGATATGAATTTCATTAATCAGATAAATAAAAATTCCTTCTTTCATAACATTACATCATTAGGCATAAAAATATAAGTAGTTAGATTTTACCTAATCAGATTAAGAATAGAATATGTCCAGAACATATAATGAATAGATGAACATATCAGACACCACAATAAAATATGATAAACTACACATATCACCCCCTCACCAAATATGTGGTATCAGAATCCTTCTTCTTCTTCTTCCATTAATTCGCAAACCACCATCTGGTGTATTGTCGCGAATGACAACTGATCTACGTGGATGTAGTCTGGTACTACATCTATTAATACAAATATACTGAGATTTGTGAATCCATATACATTATATGAAATAAAATAGAAAATGATCAGAATACTCTCACACTCACTCTCACACTGTATACATACAGTAATATATTTAGTAACTGACCTGATTAGCAGATAGAAGTGAAGACAAGTCCAAATCTCGGATCACTTATGAAAAATACTAAAATCAACTGCCCAATTCAAAATCTGAATTCAAAACTGAAACTCTCACTGATCAAGAACTGTCACATGACCAATAATTCCAAACCTAACCAATGAACCATGAAAAACAGTCTGTAACCAACCTGACCATTAGGGAAATACTGAAATGTTAAACGCTACACCTAATACCAAATATGGAAACCTATTTGTGACATATGATACAGTAATTATCATTAAGATTAAAAACACTGAACAAATGGATAAATATACATTAAGCATTTCATTAATCCAGATGGGAAAGGATGCTCTACACCCCCCCCCCCCACACACACACATAAGTCAAAATCGAGTGATGAAACTGCGTATGAGAAACTTACTGTGTATATTTACTTATGCAGTGAAGAGAATTTATCCCACCGCCGCGTGTAAAGAAATTGTTTTGTGCCTTTGGGTGCCGTGGCTTTGGAGTCCTGTCAATGAGAAAATGCCCCATATACTGGTAACCGAGGTCCCTCCCAGTCTGCTTCTGTGGAACTAAGATTCTCCCTAACTAACACACTCCAGTATCTTTGCTCAGTGGGGTAAGTATTGCTTTCCGTCTGGTGGTCTGTCCGAGTTTAACAGGAATGGTGGCTACCCCTGAATGTTGAATGGAAGTTAAACGATCATATATACATTATATAAAATCGAAATCATCATGATATTCATGATGGATAATTCTCATTTGATTACCAGGGTCACACTTCACGTGTAAATAGGATTTACGATAAGACACCTTAATCCTGCTACTTCATAGATTATAGTCTTCGTTGAAAATTTAAATTCGCACAAACAGTAATTCAGTCCCTGTAACTCTTGAGGGCATTGCTAAATAGGATATTGGTTTAGTTTGTTGTTCAATAGATACCTAGAATTTTAAGATTTAAAAAAAAAGAAAGAAAAAAAAAAACCAGAGCGGAAAGTCTTTTATTGTTGGTGAAGTTGGCAATAAACTTTAAATCTTATTGTAAAGTTGAAGTTCTCTGTGGACTTCATACAGATTTAAAATTGACACACGTTGGTACCATGAAGGAGGTCTACATGGTTTACCTTGGAAATAGGTGAAGATTTCTGAGGGTATCTATTTGATTACGTTCTTTTTTCTTTTTTTTTAAAATTAACATCATATTCTTCAGAATTATTCCCCTAACAATGAATTGACTTTCATGCTAGTACTTTTCACGTTAGTGTAAAACTATTACTCTGTCACGTACTTTTTTTATTTATTCGTACATGTACTAAAAAAAACCCCAAATGTATCTTAATGTAACCAATTAGCTACGTATAAGGACTGTTTTCAAAACAAACAATAGTTGTTCCACGACACGAGGAAAAGTGCGGGCAGTACTGACCTAGAGTCATTTAATGGGACGGTTTCTTGCATTGTCGGACAGTTAATCAGTGTATTTAATCATTATTGAAATGAGTTCGAAGTTGCAAAATTTAAATAGTCCAGCTATAAGAATAGAAGAGTTAGTAGTCGACTGAATTAACACAAAGGAATCTCCTGAACAACTGCTCCGTGAATGTCAACCAAAAACAGCAACCAATTAGTTCCAGAGTTCAAGAGTTCAAGTTTTGGCTTTTTGTGTTACAATCTGAATACAACACACGACTTTACAGATACAGTTATAAACAGTTGATTTATTTATTTGTTATATTGGACTAGAACTGTCAACGATCCCAAGATGTTACATGTACTATCTTTTTGTAAGTGGAACTGCGAGATTAGCGATATTTCTAATGTCAAGGACAGAAGCTATAAAGAGTATTTAACAAGATTTAGTTTGAACTGTATTTATTATTTCAATAAAGAAGAGCATGGTTGTACACAAATCATTTGGAATTTTGGGATTGGAAAACAAATGCATATATGCACGTGCATCAATTTCTCTCTCATAATACGATTAACAGACAATATAAGTGATACTATCGAAAATATAATTTTTCTGATCACTTTCATGATGCATTTACTGGTATATTCATCAAACATTCTTAAGCACCAGTCAATAGGAAGTATAAGAATTATGACCCGTCGTAAAACAAATATAGTGTTCTACCACTTTTAAGTTTTCAACAATCAAAATTATTCTCAATCACTAATTAGACTTAACATTTGTTTCCCTATCTGGAGTTTAATCAATGAGTAAATCAGATAATATGTACAAAATAGACGATCATAAACTCAGCTTCCTAACCAACATGGAAGCAGCAGATAGGTCGACTGTATTCGGGCCAGTATCTCTGTCTCAACATCTATCCCCTGAAAAAGTCACTACTATGATCTTGGTCGACCACCAAGAATGCTAACCGCTAGAACAAGACAAGGGAACAAGATTTACTAATGCAGTTTCTGTTATGGAGCGAGTGACTGAGACTGAGTCAGAATGCTCAGATGTCGCTTTATATAACCGTGCATACACTTAAAGGTGTTGGGTCATTCAATGAAGGGGAACCTCCGTGGCCGAGTGGTTAGATTGTATATTGTTTTACGTCCCGCTCGAGAATCTTTCACTCATATGGATCGAGTGGTTAGAGCATTGCGCTGAAAATCACAAGGCCTCTCACCTCTAGTTGGCGCGGGTTCGGTTCTCGCTCGCGCCGATATGTGTGAGAAAGTTTGCCAGTTTACTTTCGGAAGGTCGGTGCTCTCTTCCCGGGTATATTGTATCTGGGTTCTCCCCTCCACCTACAAAAACTGGGCCCCACCGGATAACTGAAAAAATTTTTGAGTGTGGCGGAAAACAACAAACAATCAACCATTCAATGAAGTCATCTATACGTTTGATTAAATGGGAAAGATCATCACAGAAGTTTATCCAAAGCCAACTCCTTTTATGAAAACAACGATTTTTAAAGACATTTGCGTTACACAAAAAGTTCCTAGCATGTAAAATATCATTATCAAAATTATCGCAAGGAAAGAAATCTTTGTACTAAAATTATAAAGAAGTCAATCAATCAATACCTTATTGAGAAATGTTCTGGAGCTATGGGTGTGTGTCTAAATCAAAGCCATAAACCTTTTCTTATAAGAAAGGAAACTGAATAAAGCGCGATATCATCGTATGTAGAAGCGATTCTTTCTTGTGTGATTAAGATGGGTAAGTGAGAAATTCAACTCATTTTTTTCTTTTGATCTCAAACTGAATTGGTGTCGACATTGTACATGTATATAAATCACATCGCAAGCTATTCAACACCACAAGCGTACAAGAGGTTAGGTCTTTCAGTTTTGAACCTGTCACTGTCTGGCAATAAATTTCCAAATTAAAGGGGTCAGAAAGGTCACTTGGTATGCACTAGGTAGAGTAGTAAAAATCTATCAGACAAATGTTGTTAAACTTCTGATATCTATAGTAAATTCTTTATATATATATATATATATATATATATATATATATATATATATAAACTGCCCATTTCTAGACAGGATGAAAGACATTCTAGTGATGCCAATCCACAAGAAAACTAGTAACCCAGAAAAAAAAAGTAAGTTATCCTCCAGATCTGGTATCATCGGCTTGATCAAAATTTTTCGAATCATTGTTAATCAGTCCATTACTCCAAGTACCATTTCACCGATTTCTCATCACCTTTTACACCTGATTTTGAATGTCACACTGCCTTGTTAAAAGTCGTGGGAGACTAAAAGAAAGCTTTATAGATGAAAGTAACTTTTAATGGACCTGTCCAAACCAGTCCGTATGATTTATTATTATTATTATTGAAATTGAAAGCATATGGTTTACCTGAAAACCCTGTAAGACTCATTGAAAGCTGCCATGTAGTAGGAAACAGTATCAAAATAAATGATATTTGAAGTGACTTCCATGAGTTGTATAAGGGTATGCCTCAGGCATCTGTACTTCTTCCGGCAATTTTTAATATCTTTTAAATGACATTTTTAACTTTGTAAGAAATTGTGATCTTTATAACTATGCTGACGACAATTTTTATCAGTAATGCGTGTGAGTTTTGTTTTTTTTTTCTTTTTTTTGTTTTTGTTTATTTTATTTTTTTTGTTTTGTTTTGAAATCTTTTTTTTTTTTTTTTTTAAATAAAAATGGTTTGCAAATAATCCCTAATAAATCCCAAGTAATATGTCTAGGTCGTAAGATAAAAAATTATAATCTATACTTTTGATATAGATGGAAATTAGATTAAACCAGAGCACAATGTTAAATTACTAGATGTGACCAATGATTATCTGCTAAAACGCAAGAAGAACATATCAAATGTATGTAGGAAAGCTTACAGCAACTGAGGGCGGGGATATCTCAACAGTTATTCACCTTGATGGTTTGCCATACTTTATTCTGTCAAATTTTAATTATTGTCCTGTAACATAATATTTCTATGATGAGGTGAAAGTAAAAAAAAAAAAATGATAATAAAAAAAAAACCAACAACCCAAAACCAAAAGAGACCGAGGAGTGCGCTCTATGCTTTGTACATGTATATGATGATCTTTATACCTATAGCTAGCCCGTGGGGATCCGGGTTGTTAGAATAGATCCTCAGCACCCCTGGCTTGTCGTAAGAGGCGATTAAATGGGGCGGTCCTTCGGATGAGACCGCAAAAACCGAGGCCCCGTGTCACAGCAGGTGTGGCACGTTAAAGATCCCTCCCTGCTCAAAGGCCATAAGTGCCGAGCATAGGCCTAAATTTTGCAGCCCTTCACCAGTAATGGTGACGTCTCCATATGAGTGAAATATTCTCGAGCGGGACGTTAAACAATATATAATCAATCAATATACCTATAGCTCATATGAACAACTTTTGTTTGTGTCAATGCAAGATGCTTAGTCTACATTGACATAAAACAGCGTGACAGCAATAGCACTCAAATTGTTTAAAATCGTTAATAAAGAGACGCCTGTATATTTAAGTGATCTCATTTACACTAAAGTCCGTCCTTTCTCTTTTAAAGATATAGCAATTCAGCTACAATACCTCTGGCAGAAACCACAAGTATGGCATACGATCGTTCCGCCATAGTACAGCTGCACTATGGAACTAACTCCCAGACTATTTCAGAAAAATATCTTCTTTTTTGTGAAAAGTAGCTGAAAGGGAAATCCTGAAAATTTAGAGCCTTTGTATATGTTATATGTGATCTCGTGCCATCTTTTAAAATACTGCTGTATTGTACAGATGATAGCAAGTATTAAATGTTGTTAATATATATTTTACCAATAGAGAGAGCGTTCTAAGTTTTAAGAACTTGTGCCCAATCCTTTTGTTACAACATCTAGCAATAAAATATGTTCAAATAAAAAAATATGTTCAAATCAAAACCAAGAGCTGAAATTGACTTGTGATATAATTACAACTATGGTATAAAGCTACTTAAAGCTAATATTACGCTGTTTTTACTTGCTCGGCTTTAAAAGGGACTGGTTTACCTTTTTTGCAAAATACATTTTTGATTTTTTTATGTTAAACATTAAAAATATAACTCATTTAAAGTTGACAACCAAAATATGGACCTTTTGAATGCAAGGATAAAAGCAATACCTAGCCTTAACTATGTGTTATGTAAGTAAAGGCTGGAGTCTTTTGTACGTGTACAAGCAAGCCAATTTGTAATTTAAAGCATCTAGATTTTGCAAAGTCACAAATCTAACTTTTAAATGACCCATTTTACATAAGAATACTTTGAATGTGATATATTTAATAAACTTAGATCGATAACCATACACTTGAAAACTTTGTAAACATACCTCAATCTTTATTTGCATAACAAATAATAAACTCTCTACAATGAGCTTCTGTTTCTATTTCTATTTCTACAGAACACTGTCTTCTTAGACGTTTCGTTTCGTTTGAGCTGCGCTAACGGTTAAGAGGTTGATTTTGAAACAAGGTGAGAAGCCTAAGAGAAAGAGAGTGTAAAGGAAAGAAACATAGAAAGTGTACCGTCTTGCTTTCATTATCTCCAATTAGACCAATCCGACTATCGAAGCGGCCTTAAACTCATAAATGAGTCCAATCGACATAGCTCTAATCTTCGTAGAGAATTACTTATAAGCTGGCCTCTAACAGTCTATTAGAAAGTGAGTGTGGTAAGCCCCTGCTTGAAGGATACCAAGTCAGGGGCCTCATCAACTGATGCTGGTAAATGGTTCCAGGCTGGGATTATTTAGGGGGAAAAGCTGTACTTCATTGTGTCTGTTCTGGTATGGTATTGGCAGAACTTTAGGAAATGAGCTGATCTTGTCCTGCTGTTGGCACGTGTTAGGTACTGGTCCGCTGGTATGTCTACTAAATTATAGATGATCTTATACAGCATCGTAAGTTGGATCTTCGTTCTTCAGGATGATAGCGTTTCCCATTCTAAGTTGTCAAGCATGTCTGATACACTGCTGGTATTGCGATATCTTCTGGTGGTATATCTTGCAGCTCGTCCCTGGGCCATTTCTAGTTTGTTAATCTGGTTTTTATTATGGGGGTTCCATATTGAAGCACAGTACTCCAGGTTAGGTCTTACGAGTGTGAAATATGCTGCTGCTTTAGTGTCCTGGCTTAAGTGATGTTGAGGTTTCTGCGCAAGAATCCTAACATGCTGTTTGCTTTCTTTACTACTCTATCAATGTGGTTGTTCCATGATAGGTCCTTCGTGATGTCATCTCCTAAGTATTTTGTAGTATCTGCTGTCTCTAGTATATGACTTTTTCGTTGATACTGGTGTATCGTGTTTTTTCTTAATCTGGTTACTCTCGGATGTTACAATTGTCAGGGTGGAATGACATGCCCCACTTTTCTTCCCAATTTGCTAGCTGGAATAGGTCATTCTGTAATATTTTTTGTGTCTTTATCATTATTGTTCTGCCTGTACACTACATCGTCAGCGAATAGCCTTGTATTTGATGTAACACACTCGGGTAGGTCGTTTATGAATATTAAAAACAGTAGCGGCCCGAGTATGGTTCCTTGGGGCACCCCGCTTATTACACTCCCTCTCTCCGATGTTTCTCCTTCAACTATAACTTGCTGTGACCTATTGCTGAGAAATGATCTTATCCAGTGGTAAATACTTCCCCTTCTCCCATAAAAATCTAGCTTCTTCAGTAATCTTTGATGCGGGACTATATCGAAAGCCTTGGAGAAATCTAGTATAATAAGATCTTGTCCCAGTTTGTCTAGTGATGTTGCTAATTCATGTGCTAGAGTTATAAGTTGAGTTTCACAGCTCCTCTTCGCTCGAAATCCTTGTCATTAAGTTAACCTTATCAACCGTTTTCGTGAAGCCTTTTAAATACATTAGACAGTAGGTTTTGATCATTAAAAGTGAAAATCAAAATTTGGGGGGAAATCGTGAATCAGTCCCTTCAAATAGAGACAATGCGATTTGCTTTATCTGAACTGCTGTAAACAGGTTTCGTATAGTGGGAATGCTTCATTGGGTATATCATTTTAAAAATTACACTGGTACATTTAACAAAACAGAAATTTGGAACAGATTAAAATACTTTGCCTAATTATTTTTCAATTACTGAAAATCATTGATAACTCATTTTTCTGCACCACTGGAATTTCCACCTTAAAGATAATATAGTCATCTTTCACCCTAGCATCGTGTTTAACTCTCTCAATCGACTTTATTCGCTCACTGGAACGATTTCAAAATTCAAGGTCATAATACAATATGAAAATTACCGTACCGCTATTTCGCACAGTCTACTATCTGTAAAAACGTAGAAATTTCGGGAGGCTTCGCTCTAAAACCATGTCCAAGATCCCCGGCCTTTTGGACCAGCTGATTCTATGAAGGTTAAGCGGTCATTTCTGTACACCATATTAGAAGAACAACTGGAAACGCTGATGAAATATAGGCTCTCTAAAGCCTGGATCGCCCATATGTATCCAAAAACTAAGTCTAACCCGTTTCCGAATAAATCTGGCAAGTCCCAAATGGTAATTCATTTCCTTCTCAGAAAATTCAATGGTGTTGTCAAATGCTAGTAGATTATAAAAACACCTTTCACAGGTGACTCTTACCTGAAAGGAGAGAAATTCATTTTTGAAAAATCATATTTCTAAGGGAGAAATAAATTTCTTATTGGAAGAAAACAGTACCTATATAGGATTAGAAAAATTCGTCAGGGGTGAGTGGACTGGGTGTACTCTTTAAAGTATCATCGAGGATTCCTCACAGTGTCGGACATATTTATATATATATATATATATATATATATATATATATATATATATATAAAATAACTTTTATCTCATATGTGTGGTGTATATTGCTAGCTTGATAAACCATAGGTTTATCACACCCGCGTTTGAGATAAAGCACTTCCGGTCCGAACTACTTTTGTCACACATCTAAACATCTTTACTTACCAAAGTGCATCGCAAGACTTCTTCTCGCCATCAGATCCAAAAAAAAACACGGGAATAAAAATCTTAATCCAAAGAACACTTGTACATTTCAATGTAAACTGTTCAACTTTCTATTAACTGCTCATTTCAAAAACACGCCGAAATCCAACTTCTATGCTCAGTAGGTCAGTGCTACGTCGATAAACAAAATACTCCGCTCTATTTGTTATTTTGGTTTTTTTTATATATATATAGCAAATCATTATTAATTATAGAATAAAAAGGCTTATAAAACAATTTTCATCTATGGTTTCTTTTATGAAAATTCTCTTTATTACATGTGTGAATCAATCATAAGCGCACTATTTTCTCCCGCGCAAGAAAATCAATCAGCACGACGTCAGAGTCGCGAATCGAAAACAAAGTCAATCAGCTGTTTTTATTATACTGGGGATCATTTCAAAGTAATAAAATATGAGATAAATAGAATATCTATTATTGCGTGTTTTGATATATGCTTTATCCTCGGCAAGCCTCGCGAATAAATACACCATATCAACTCGTCGGATAAAGCATATATCAAAACACGCAATATAGATATCCTCTATATATCAAAGTTTGCGAAGTAATGTTACCACTAAGCTGAATTCACACATTATAAGCCTGTTCATAACGCTGTCGAAATCGGCCGCCAAGTCCTAACCCAGTAATGCAATATCCAATGCAATTCTTACGCTTATTACCTTCCAAACTAATGTATAATATAAACTAATGTTTTCCTGTCCGAAAATTAAACGAGAATTCACCACCTTTTAATATTGAATATTACATTATTTTATTGACTATTTATAGATGCAATCCAGTGGTAGAACAAGTAGAAAGATAGACGATACGACGATACAAAAATTGTTTTATTTTGAGTGCAAGCATAAAACATCACCCCCACCCCCATTCACTCACATTCACATGAAGTACTTACCACTTAAAAGTATGTTGTCAATTTCAATAATAAAAAAATATTTCAATAAAAAATTTTTGACAATATTTTAGCTATGATTATATTGCACATGCAGTTAATTTTTTTTTCTATGAGTGCATTTTTTTCTCCAGAGATTATAAATAGTTTATAAATTCTTGCTTTAATTAAATCACAGGGGCTTATTATCAATAATCCATATTCTTAAAGATATTTATACACAGATAGAGAACAAAATGGCCATGAAGCCCCTGTGTTTAAATTAAAATTTCAACATATTTGAAATTTTGTATGTGGAGTAGCTTAGTTAGCTATAGGCTGGTGCGAGTGGAAGATCTTTTATATACTCATGAAGATATTTTATATACCCATTAAGATCTTTTATATATTCATGAAGATCTTTTATATATCCATAAAGACCTTTATGTATTCATGAAGATCTTTTATATATTCATAAAGTATCACCCCCCTACCCCGAAAAAATACTAAGCAAACATGCAATAAGCAGACACCTCTGTTACAAAACTTACTTGATTTCCTTCATTTATTTAATTCTGATACGGTAATTAATCACAAAAAATAATTTAGAAACATACTTAGAGCATGCCAATGTATCATAATGGCGGAAAGCATCTATCTATCTTTACACATAACTCCAAAAGATACGGTATATTCTGTTTCTCTATAAAGTATTCACCTGTAATTAAGAGTGTGGTGTAGCCACCTTTCAAAAACTACGTACTTGGACTAAAGTTAAAAACGAGTGAAGGGGGCAAAAAAAACCCCAAAAAACCAAAAACAAAACAACCGATTTCATCTAGACCCTTGCTGCTGAAAAGAGAAGGATCTAATTAGGTCTCCACTTCACCTGTCTTCAATATACTGGTCTTTTTTTTCACAAGAATTTTAGCCATTTGCATCCTGTGACTGAACATGCAGGCCAAGAGAAAGCGTATTTCTCCCCCGGTTGCACCCATAGTTGGGAGCCTGAAGACTACAATTCAGTGTTTATCTTTCTACTGAGCAGCATTCTATAATATTTACATTTCCAATGCTTTTGCCTTTAATATTTTTAAAAAAATTGTAATAGTCATATCCTCATGAATGCGATGCAGTAGTTAACAATGCTCGTATGGATACAGCTAAATATAGTATGTCTATCTTAACGGCTGTGAATTCTGAGAGAGATCAAAGTAAAATGTAAATATAGAATATGAATTTCTATTACCCTCGTAAATACTCTGAGGGATATGACTTTTTATTAATAATATTAGTTTTGAAAATTGTAAAATGCCATTATACTTCAATAGTGTCCACTGGTGATTAACATTTTCCAATCATTATTAGTATTTGAATGTATACCTCGCGTCTCGTCATCCTACTTAAGGACTTTACACGGGGAGCAAAGCTGTCGAATAAACAAAATGACACGGTTCAGAAATTTTAAACTATTCAGTCACTCAATACGGAAAATAATAGCATTTAATCGACAGGTACTTATGTTGTATGATATACTCTTCTCTGACTTCCTATATTACAAAAGATCATTTACTGTGCAATTTTACCGCTTGAGGTGGAATAAGAATTGATCATGAAATCAGTCTTGGAGAGAATATCGCAGGTCATTAGCGTATCGGCGCTTTTCTAAACTGTCTTCGATAAAAGCGACAGTATTGAATAGTATTGCAAAATAGTTACCAGCTTTGAAACTAGCACAGAGAAAAAAATATTGACGGGTTTCCAAGGATAAATACGCCAGTCGGTTCCGATTGATGTCAGTTGTTTCGGGGTGGCAGATTGACTAGGAGTGATGGAGTGTATGAGGAAATTCTCAGCCTGGATAAATTACTGGTATTTCCAGTGGGAGTTAGCCAGCATGCTGGTAGTGATGGATCCAACAGAAAAGTACTTCTTTCGTATCCTTTGCTGCATGAATTATGTTACTACTCTGGATTCAGTAAAACTGCTGAATTTTATTTCATGGATTTAAAGGGTATTTATTACTTTATATTTTTTTTTCAAAGCTGAACTTGTTCAATTTAGAAGCTTAAAATCAAAAGGAAGAATACTTATTCCGTGAACAAAAAAAAAACAACAACAAAAACAAAAACAAAAAAAAATGCCGCGTAGAGTTAATTAATAATGACCGTCACGGTTTCCATATTGTTGCTCTCACGTACAACTTTTATTACGGGTTGCAAAATCCAGTCGATAAATCGACTTTTATATTACCCGTCAATTTTACTCAGTGGAATATACAATTTCGATTTTTCTATTTACAGCTCAATTTGTCTTCATATTATACAAAATTTATATAGTTTCCCGTCTGTCAATATCAGATATTGAGAAAGTACAATTTAGAGGGGAGACACATAATGGCGATGTGTTAATATTTTGATCGTCTCTACTACTGCGGATAGCGTATAACAGCCATAAGAACTGTAGCTCACAGAAAACCAGGAACCATTTAATGCTCAATTTATGAGGAATTAATCAATAACTTCATCTTGTTTTTTAAATCATCATAACATATTCCAACACCTGTGTGAAGCATGAGATTCGGATGCAGAATCGGTTCCAATGTTGATAGCGAATTCAAATGTCAGTTGTATAAACCAATCATCATGCTGTCAGGATAGAGACCATATACCTACATGTGCTCGAAATCTTGTGGTGTAGGTCAGCTTTAATTCTAACTTTAGATAACCGGAAGGCTGTAGACCCGGCCGTTCAAAAACGTTCAATTTACGACACTTTTTTTTTTCTTTGGCGCACAGATCGGGTGTAACATGTCACCGCAAGTATACACAGTGATCTCATTCATCACGATCCCAAGATTTTAATTTCAGGGAATTCCTATAATGTGTTGCTAATGCGTTTGTGACGTTGTCACAAGAGGTGCCTTTAAAATTTGCGGGTCTATACCCATGAGCGAGTTGTGTCATTTACACTCAAGCGAATCCCTTACACATCTTTCCATTCCATTTCTTATAGGACAAACCTCTAAATATCGATGTCATTGCTTCAGTGCTTTTTAAGAATACAAAATTTTCAATTACGACGCCAGCCATGCAAAATTACATTAAATTTAGTTTACTCTATGGTCATGTACCACTGCCTTGCATTTAACCATTCTCTCATTCTCTCACCACAAAGCGCGTTACACAAGCTTCTCTTGCACCACTGTCAAAGCTTAGAATCACGTGACGTCAACAGTCAGTTTCTTAAAAGTTCTGAAAACAGGTGATACTTCTTGCTCTTTTCATAGCCCACTGGCACCTTAATAGGTACATCTTCACGATTTAGTTGTTTGTCTTGTATTTTCCATGTTTTATCGAATTTTTACACTTTTTTTTAAATTTCCGATTCAATGCAATGTTTACATCAAATCTCCACCACGTGAATGTCCTACATTCATACGCGAATTTCAAAGTTTCAAATTCAAGATAAAAAAGCTATTTTAAACAATCTACAGTACACATCAATTTAATTGCAACAATAGCACTTCATAATATGACTAAATACTTAGTCTACAACATAAATGACGCATATTAAAAAGTTTTATAAGACGTTTTCTTGAATTTGTATCAATCAGCGGCGGATCCAGAAAATTTTCACGCGAAAGGGGGGGGGGGGGGTTAACTACCCTCTAGATCCGTCACTATCAACAGTGCGAATTCGATACGCTATGAATTGATAAGTCAGAAATTGTCAGGTGATTTTTCCTTAATTTCTACAATCAGATGCCTTTACCTTAATGTTACTGGCTGTTGTGATATATTCCACGGTGTCTATAATATCCGGGGTCATGCCTTACCTGTCACTACCCGTCCAGAAATATCTGACTTCGTAGGAAAGCATCACTAAATAAACGTCTACCTTAAAGTCTAGGGTTACGGAAAACAGCACATACCCGCCACAAGTGTCTAGTCTGACAGTGCTCTGGGTTACAGTGAACAACATCGAAGCCAGGCCTGTGTGTAGTATCCTAAAAGTTCACACTACTGCGAAATGTAGAAACATTTATTGTTTTTTCTCAGATGTTTGTGTAATGATTTTGTGTGCATTGAGCTAAGACTGCAACATTTCTCTGTTCATTTGCTGTCCGATTGGTTTTTTTTTTCCACGGTGTGCACATTTTGTTTTTATTCATAATAAATGTTTTATTGAGGACTCGTATCTCAAAATATGTTGCATAAAGTATGCACTAGTCTTACACGGTCCAGATTTTCTGTTCAGTGTTTATTACTGAACAATTTATACACTTCAACATGGCGGTAATTATGTTGACTTCATATAGATTTAGGATTTTTTCCCTCAGGGAAGTTTCACCTCGTGCAATTTTCAGGGGTACAGTCGAAACTAGAGACCAACATTCAGTTTCAAATATATTTATTTTCTATCAAGTTCAGGGGTGGTGTGGTGCGGTTCACACCCTTAAACTACCACCACCCTGAACGCGCACTTGAGATGAAAACGGTGAACTTCTGCAGTGTCAGTGTACAGAGAATAATTCCGCGCGAGGCTCAGACGGGTCGAAGGTCAGTCCGCAAAGCAAGGCTCCAAAGGTAACACGTATTAAAAGGAAAAAGAAGGACAAAATCGGTGCAACGGTCACATCACTGAATTGAACATATGTTATTGTCAAGATATTAAAGACAAAAGGATAGGGCACACGTTGAACGCTCTCCTAAACAACAAAATACAGAAATGTTTAACATTTTTAGCATTCATGCATACAAATATTGGTGTTATTGTTCATTGATGCATAAATATATATTAATGTCTATGAATATAGAGACAATACTCAGAATATTGAAGTACATGTACGATCGTGCGTAAAGGTCAAAAGGAAATAAACTAAAAACGACCAGATCTCTTTGAATAAAATTGTACAACAGAAAATAATTTTTTATTTTCTTTAATACTAATGGATTTATCTCCCCCAATGTATGATTGATTATATATTGCTTTCCGCCACACTCAACAATTTTTCAGTTATCTGGTGGCGTCCAGTTTTTGTTGGTGGAGGAGAGAACCCAGATACAATGTACCTGGGAAGAGACCACCGACCTTCCGCAAGTAAACTGGCAAACTCGCTCACATAATGCCGCGGCCGAGATTCGAACACGCGCCGACAGAGGTGAGAGGCTTTGTGATTTTGAGCCCGATGCTCTTACCACTCGGCCACGGAGGCCCCTCCCCCAATGTAGTATACGGGTATCCACTATGTATAAAGTTAAGATGGCATTAAATAAATCATTTCAAGGAGTGGAATATTTTACACGAAAGAAAAAAAATGTGGTAGACATCCACAGGAACGCAAATAACTGTCAATGACGTTACATCTAAAGAAATCCTTGTTTAAAAACTCAATTCTGTCTCAATCTAGTATTTATTAAGCTCCAGTAGCGTTTAATATGAAAAGATATAGAGGAAGTGTGGTTTTTGACATTTGTAAACAGATCGTCTTTTTTCCAAAGGTATATACACTCATCTGTCACTACTGGACAAAAGACGATTTGTACGTATTTAATCTACACTTAAGCTTGGGAATGCTATAATTTTGTGACTGTCTATCTAGTAATATAATTTGACTTAAGTGAACGTGTATTTGGTAATATGCTTTGACATAGCCAGGAACCATATTTTGGTAAATTTTATACATAGCTGATCTTAATTTGACCCTTCGTCTATCAATAAGCAGTTCCCACCCAGTTTCTAAATAGAGAGAGTCTCGTGATGTTAAAGCGGTAAGTTTTCGTGCAACAGCTAATTGTAGTTTTTCCAAGTCTTTCAGAATCTTGCTTTGAATACCCAACCCATACTTCAGACTCATAATTAAATGAGGTCTTACGAAAGTAGTGTATAAAAGCGATAAAGTTTTAGAACTGACCTTAAACTCTCGTTTTTAAAGCAATCCCAGTCTCCTGTTAGCATTGGCTAGTAACGAATCAGATCATGTGAGGATATTGCACCCAAGTATTTGTGTGTCGATTCAAAATCTAAGCTACTCTAAACATGATAAGTAAGCATTTTTTTTTCTGCTCAAAAAGCATAGTCTTAGTTTTTGGGGGGTATTTTTGCAGTTAAAGTATTCTCTAAGTCTTAGATATGTCTGTAAAGTTCATAGGTTAACTGAATTACAGTTCATACATGTATTACGCTGATTTGATTTTTCTAAAACGCTTATTGTCACAAGGGTTAAATTTATATGCATTTTTTATAATTTAGGTACTATACTCAATACTTTGCATTTGTCACATATATTTCATATTCTCTTGTAGGTCAATGCTTTATATCTTAAATAAACTTTGAAAGATTTGTGGAGTTTATGCCTATCTGCTCGGTTACATAAGGAATATTAATTTAATAAGGAGATGGGCAATCACAAACCCCTGGATATAGGCGCCGTAAGCATCCTCTGTCGACCAGTCACATCCGCCGTGAGCCCTATATCTTGATTAGGTAAACGGAACAATCCGTAGTAAAAAAAAAAGTATAAAAAATCAGTGTTTAAAGAACGGCCTAACAACTGTATGAAACATGTCAGACAGTATTTGATCCAGTGACAGGTTCCATTGGCAAACTAGATCGTTATAACGACCCTAGAATTAGAGAAATACTAACTTTAAAAGATTCAATTGATGAAACCTATACACATATACTATGATTATTGATTAAGTCATGAATCTATATTGAAGTGAAATATCATACTGTTTTTCCACATTTGAACCATAAGTATTGATAAATTACATGAGGGTATGCCACACCCGATCAAAAACTTTTGATAAATTACAGGAAATGATGCAACAATGTTTTCCATCATCTATAGCTTTGGATAAGCTATCATAAGTCTCAATGACTTGATACACATGTACAGTTGAATGGCCCGGTAAAAACCCAGCTTGATATTTATATATATATATATTCGAATGAAAATAATTATACACTTATTTCAAATAATACAATTTTACCCCCACAGCTTTACAATGACACGGGTCTGTAATGTGTCAATACTGACGGATCACCTTTTTCAATTAATGGAAGTACATTAACTACCTTCCAACGTTTTGGAAATGAACAATCTTTTAAAGACCTGTTGAACAAAAATCTCAAAGGGTTTGTGACGCTAAAAATAGAAACCTTCCACATTCTATGGCTTGTATTGCCTGGTCCTGTTGATTTGTTTACTTGGAGATTGAAATTACATCAATAATATATTGTTCAATTATTTCAATTTCATCGAGTACATCTTTGCAGAATAAAGAAAAATCAAGCAGTGATGGTTCACCGTCAAAAAGAGATGAAATATACAAAAGGCTTCAACTTTATTAGTGTCGCTGTAAATTTTTGTGCGTCACACCGTTATACATATCAAAAATATTTTAAGAATCTCTGTCTAGTAGCAAGACTGTGAATATCCTGAGAATCTTGCTTCATGATTGAACCCTTTGTTATTGTAGTTGTATGGCCACATTTCCAATTGAGGTAATCAACGTAAGTTCATAATCCCAGGTCAATGAAATGTTACTTTATGAGATAGAAAAACTTCTTTGTCAATAGGGCCTCCGTGGCCGAGTGGTTAGAGCTCAAAATCACAAAGCCTCTCACCTCTGTCAGCGCGTGTTCGAATCTCGGCCGCGGCGTTATGTGAGCGAGTTTGCCAGTTAACTTGCGGAAGGTCGGTGGTCTCTTCCCAGGTACATTGTATCTGGGTTCTCTCCTCCACCAACAAAAACTGGACGCCACCAGATAACTGAAAAATTGTTGAGTGTGGCGAAAAGCAATAAATAATCAATCAATCAATCTTTGTCAATTGATTTATTATTTATCAATCTCTGTCAATACCTCGATTTAAGATCATACGTAGAACACGCTCTTGCTGTATAGAAGCAGCACCATGGGGTATTGCTATATAAATGTGGGAAGTTGACGGAGGAGATGGAGTTTTCCGCATTTGTCATAAAACTGAGTTGTCAGTTTGCCGTGTTTAACGTCTATTTTCAATAAGATATCAAAATATAAAGCAGATATGGAAGACTATGGTGTCACTAGAATATATGAATGATAGTGAGTATTGTTCATAGATAAAATTTGTCGATGTACCAAATGTCGAGTTGAGGGCCACAGTAAAAGACTGTTTCTTCTCATGTTGAAACTTTAGAATATACTTTGCCTCACAAGAAGACAATACGGGTAATAAAGGTGCAGAATTTGTGGCGATTCCGATCACTATGTAGATATTGCCAATGAGGAACTCTGGCATCTTTGATTTCAATTTCAGAGTACTTGTGCGTAGAATTAAAGTGGTGTTTAACAAATTAAATTTTTTGGATGACTGATCACAAGATACGAATATTTCGGAGTTCCATTTTTATTGAAGAAGCAGCTGTTTTTAATGACAAAAAATCTAGTCTTTAATTTATCGTGAGGAATGGTGAGGTAATGATTTTGAAAAAAAAAGCTTTGGATTTTTGAGAATTCACATTTTATTTACACTACTTCTAGCATATATTGTGGCACAATGCGTCTGAAATTCACAGCAGCTGATACTTTCGTGAGGAGAAAGACAGGGGCTTGATGGAACATTTCTAAATTTTGCAATGTATCTCTGTTTTGTGAAGTTTTTAAAAAGTCCGGTATAGGTATGGCAAATCATGTGTATTTTTGAAACTGAAACGTGGTTTTATTTTCGTCTTTTGAAAAAAAAGAACTTTGTTGAGTTACAAATTCAAACCAAGCTCATTTTAAATACAGTTGAAATAATAAGCTTTACAAAGAAAGACAATGTTGTTACAAGTTTTATCAGCTGTGTGTATTAAAATATATATCCTCCTGTATGTTCAATTTGAATAAATATCTTCCTGTATGCATGCTTGATTAGAATAAATGTCCCATGTACGCATGTGTGGAATAAATTTCCTGCTGCATGTTTGTTTAGAATAAATTTCCCTCTCCTCCACCAAAGAAAATCGAGAGGAAACAGTACTTGTACAGTATTTACAACAATAAGAATTTGGATCAACCCCCCCCCCCTCCAAAAAGAAAAAAATGTAGAAAGGGAAAAATGTATCCCATCCAATCCATCAAATAATTGATTGAAAAAAGAATTTGAGAATGCATTGATCTGTAGGGAAGGCTCTGAGTTAATGTATCGAAATGGACTGAAAAACGGTCAAAAGAAAATTCTGTATTTCTTGAGATTAGAAACGACAAACACGTTCATTCATAGCAATATAAGAAATATAATAATGTCTTAAAATAATGAAATGGTATTGTAACGTAACGGGCGAATGAATAAATTATGTGCCTTAAAAAATACGCCATCAAATCAAGAAAGAGAATTCTGTTATCATGCAGTCAACATAAACTTTCAAACAGATAAAAACAAAATAATAAAAATTAATAGTGATAACATTTCCCCTGATCACCTGTTTAATTCTACATGGCATATGTTTGATTTGTTTAATACTTTGAATCTAATTATAAAGCTGACACGTATATTTCTAAATTTTCGAAAACCGTTTGAGTCTTGTTTGAAATGGATAAAACGCCCAGTAAAAATCGTGTATATGATGGTAAAAAGGAATTAGGCAAGGATATACAATTTAAGCACGTAATTTTCTTTTCATCTGAGAATATGAAAAGTTACACAAAGGAATTCATGATCACGGAAATTAAACATTTATAGCACGTGGACGAGGCTTTGAGCAATGCCTTTACGTGACATAAATCAATGGAAAATGCTATCAGTTTAATCGAACATTTTTGCTAAACCGTAGGTGTGCAGCTAAATATGAAAGAAAACGGAAGTAACATTACTGGAACCGCTCTAAACTAATTTGAAACATTGTTCGAGGAATTATGTCTATAATGTGATCGAAAAAAATGTATTTGAAAGGCTATAACATAGTGCCACGATTTTGACTTTCCAGCAGAAGAAATTACATGTATGGAGATATTCAAAAACTTGGAAAAGGGGGGGGGGGGTCATTTTTACCAAGGACAGTAGACGTAAGTTTAGCTTTTCCAATGATAGGCTAGAGAGTCAGCCACTGGCTTTGAATTATTTCCAAGTATTTAAATTTAACTCGAGTTTCTCATGATACTAGTATAAGTATTTATCAGATACTGTGAGCACGCGGCATACGCCTCCATTGAAGAAGAGATCCATCAAATGTTCTTTAAACTTAAATGTAGGTCCACAGGAACCGGTAATTTTGTCTGTAATAATAATAGTAGGGGTCTATACCATACCACCCCTTTATAAAAAAAAAACCCACTAGGAATGAAACGAGTTTTCACTGAAAACTTCGATTCAAAAAAGCTCTAAAATTATGTTTTTATCATACCAGTCATCATTTTATCATACCAGGTATCATAGCTTAGAAAAAGTATCTTTTAGTATGAAAAATGAAGAACAAAAGATTTGTAGAGTGTGGAAAGTTTACCTGGCATTATACATCCCTTCAAACCTCTTTTTTTCTAAGCTATGATACCGTGAAAGACAAATAAAATTATTTACATTGTATTAATACAGATATCATTTGAAACTATTTTTTTCAGTGAAAAACGTTGTATCAAGTATCTTTGATTATTTATGGTACTTGTTTCACATCATTGGTGTTCTATGTAATCTAAACTGTATCTCAGGCCTTCTCCTTTCAGAATAAAATGACATTTTTCCCGACTTAGTAAAGGGCGAGCAATCTCAAAATCCATTGATTGTTAGTTTTCATGTTGCATATTTAATGAAAGACAATGCTTAGATCACAATTAGAACATCTGCTGTTCTTAATCTTCTTTAGAAATCCAAGGATTTACGTACTGCTGAACTTTTGAACTTTTGTCTCGTTTTCACTCTGGGGATATCCTTTCCAATCTTGTTTGACTTTGGATTTCTGTCATCTCTCCTTTCGCTTACAGCTGAATTTACATCTCTGACTTTCGGCAGTACCTTGGAACGTAAGTGTTTGGCGGAAATGATAAGAGCTACCACTAACAGAAAAGTCCCACACAAACTTCCTGCCAATATCAAAAGGAATGGTGACGAGAAGGAATTCTGCAAGAGAAGAAAACATACATCTCAGGTCCATGCAAAATTTGCAAAGGAAACCGGAAAAATGTTTGGCGGCGGCCCCCAAATGAATTTATGCTATTTAATTCCACGATGGCCGCCTTAATTAGCGGCCGCCAGGAATGTATTTGGCTGTCGTTAAATAATAATATGGCGGCCGCCAGTCTTGTTTAATAAAATATTTCACTAAACTAGTACCAACCGGCTTCCGTAGTTTTGAACCTTTAAGGCTTCGAAAAGATTTTATTTACCTCACATATATCTAATACAAAGATTTTCTATCCATCTAAGAGTAAAGCAATGTTGGAAAAAGGCAAACTCAATCCAATCTTAAAACCTCTGATCAGAGACTTTAGAATAGATATAATTTTAATTAGATAGCGATTTAATTTAAAAACAGCCTGCATATATACTCTGACGGACTTGAAAAACGCAACATACTTTTTTAAAAAATTTATTCATTGAAAACATTACATTAAAACTTTTATTGCAAAATTTACCCAACATACATCGTATCGATTTCTAAAACCCATCTCTCGATTTACCTGTGTTCATTGTTTGCGCCTTGTGAGTAGCATCGCACGAAATTTTCAGTGCTTTTTTTCAAACACGTGGAAAGGTAATAGAAGAGTTTTACTCGATTAAACAACTTTGTTAGAGAAAGCATAGACACCACTAACAGAAAAAAAAAATCAAAATCAAGGCTGTGCCGCGCTTAAGCAATGAAATGCGCAATCAGGCACTTGGTATGCTGCAAGCAGACGTTAGTCAGCTTGAAGTTGCATGGCGTTTTAATGTACATCCTTGTACAGTTAGCCGGTTGTTGTCACGATTCCATCAGACAGAATCACTAAATGATCGCCCAAGATTTGGTCAACCGTTTGTGACAACGCCACGGCAACGTCGTCTGCGCAATAGGTTTATGGCCGCTGCGACCACGGCGAGAGAAATCATTGGACGTCATGGAAGGCCTATTCATCCTAGAAGTGTTTCCAGAATTTTGAAGCGCCATGGGATCCGCTGCAGAAGACCTTATTAGGGACTACAGCTTAAACCACATCACCGACGGTCAGATTGCAATGGCCAAGGCAGCATCTGACTCAACGTCAAAATTGGTCACATGTTGTGTTCTCAGACGAGTCCAGATTTAACGTTAGCAACGTAGACGGCAGATATCGAGTTTACCGTCGTTTATACGAACGTTTTGCAGACAATTGTGTCCTCGAGCGCGACAGTTTGGAGGGGGAGGCGCCATGGTCTGGGTTGCGATTAACCACAATTTTAGGTCACAACTTGTCGATTTAAATGGAACCCTCACTACTAGGAGGTATGTGGACGAAATTCTACAGCCTGTTTCAGCACCATTAATGCAGCAGCGTAGACAAGGAAATGGGTTAATTTTCCAAAAGGCAATGCGCGCGCACATACGGCAAGATTGACACAATTTTTTTTCAAACGAATGCCATTGACGTCCTTAATTGATCCGCTATGTCCCCAGACTTTAATCGAATCGAGCATTTGTGGGACGAGCAGGGGAGACGTGTGCGCAGCCGCCAACCTCAGCCTCAGAATCCGCAAGAATTAGTGAGAGTCTTGGTGGAGGAATGGCAGAATATTCCTCAGAGGACCACCCGAAATGTTTGTCAATCAATGTCACGTCGCCTTCGTGTCGTCATCACTGCCAATGGAGGTCATACCCGGTACTGGTGAACAAAACCACATTTTTGACGCACCCCTTATTGACATTCATTTCAACTGTAGCCTCATTGTGAATAAAAAGATGTTCAAAATCAGAGAATAGTGTTCCGTTAACATGGTTTATGATATACTCCAATGAATTTGTTTATTACATATATGAGCAAATTCATAATATATAAAATTATCAAGTGTTGCGTTTTTAAAGTCCGTCAGTATAAATTGCTGATATTCCGCGCCACACTCAACAATTTTTCAGTTATATGGTGAAGTCCAGATACAATGTACCCGGGAAGAGACCACCGACCTTCCGAAAGTAAACTGACGAACTTTCTCACATATATCGGCTCGAGCGACAATCGAACCCGCGCCGACTATTGGTGAGAGGCCTTGTGATTTTGAGAGCATTGCTCTAGCCACTCGGCCTCAGAGACCCCTATATATCTATAAAATCATATTCAGCCTTTGCATTAATAAATCATTCTCCATTTAAACAGATGCTATCAATTACATCATACACGTGCAAAAAAAATTTTCCCGCCTTCTATGTCACACCTCCTATACAGTTTCATATGGATTCATGTCAACTTTACGGAAATGCATACTATATATATACTACAAACATTCACATGTATTTACCCGGGAAAATGTGTCTACAGGAGAGGTCTTATACATGTAACTAACTGCTAGTGCATCCAATTATAGCACTGCTAGCATTACAACAGACTGCTAATGTATCCAATCTATAACAGCATTATAACAGACTGCTAATGTATCCAATCTATAACAGCATTATAACAGACTGCTAATGTATCCAATCTATAACAGCATTATAACAGACTGCTAATGTATCCAATCTATAACAGCATTATAACAGACTGCTAATGTATCCAATCTACAACAGCATTATAACAGACTGCTAATGTATCCAATCTACAACAGCATTATAAGAGACTGCTAATGTATGCAATCTATAACAGCATTACAACAGACTGCTAATGTATCCAATCTATAACAGCATTATAACAGACTGCTAATGTATCCAATCTATAACAGCATTACAACAGACTGCTAATGTATCCAATCTATAACAGCATTATAACAGACTGCTAATGTATCCAATCTACAACAGCATTATAATAGACTGCTAATGTATGCAATCTATAACAGCATTACAGCAGACTGCTAATGTATGCAATCTATAACAGCTTTATAACAGACTGCTAATGTATGCAATCTATAACAGCTTTATAATAGACTGCTAATGTATGCAATCTATAACAGCTTTATAACAGACTGCTAATGTATCCAATCTATAACAGCATTATAACAGACTGCTAATGTATCCAATCTATAACAGCATTATAACAGACTGCTAATGTATCCAATCTATAACAGCATTACAACAGACTGCTAATGTATGCAATCAATAACAGCTTTATAACAGACTGCTAATGTATGCAATCTATTACAGCATTATAAGATACTGATAATGTATGCAATCTGTAACAGCATTACAGCAGACTGCTAATGCATGCAATCTATAACAGCATTATAACAGACTGTTAATGTATGCAATCTAGAACAGCATTATAAGATACTGATAATGTATGCAATCTATTAAAACAGACTGCTAATGTAGGCAATCTATAATAGCATTATAACAGACTGCTAGTACATCCAATCTGTAAACAGCATCATAATAGACTGCTGCGATGAGACCGCAAAAACCGATGTCCCATGTCACAGCAGGTGTGGCACGATAAAGATCCCTGTCTACTCAAACGCCGTAAGCGCCAAGTTTGCAGCCCTTCTCTGGTAATGATGGCGTCTTCATAAGAGTAAAAATTTCTCCTGCAGGACGCTATTTAACAATATACAACCAACCAACCTTTATTACAAAGAGTGGAAGTCACACAATTACAACTACATTATTTTACCTTTTGATTATTGCCATTCACAGTGAGTAGAAAACCTACAAACAGATGAGACTAGTGTTAAGTCAAATAAGACTGCAATCAAATGTTATCATGTTTGATCGCTGCACAGAACTGTAAGCCTCTTGGAGAATACCAGAAAGCTACATATCCATCAATTATTTTTTTATTTATTTATATATTTGGGGAGGGGGTTGAAAAAACAGAAACAAGCTTCGATTTGCAGAACGATATACACACGTTTCAGTATATATATATATATATATATATATATATATATATATATATATATATGTGTGTGTGTGTGTGTGTGTGTGTGTGTGTGTGTGTGTGTGTGTGCACATAAGTTATCTTTATCCTCATTTCTAAACAAAAAACACAAAAAAAGTAATATAATAAATAAAAACTAAAATAATATATATATATATATATATATATATATATATATATAAAAAATTGATAAATTAAAAAAAAAAATCAAGAGAGTTCAATTATGTACTTTGAATTTGTCTTATATCTGTTCAATACATTCATGTGGGGTAGATGGGATGGAAGATTCATTCTTACCACAGTCGTGTCCTATAAAATTGCCAAGACATTGACATCGATATCTTCCCGCAGAAGTGATACATTTCCCGCCATTTTTGCATGGAAAGGAGATACAAGGCTGTTCCTCAAATTGACAGAGATCTCCCGTGAATCCTTCAAGATTTAAACATATATTAAGGATCTAGAATAAGAAAACTTGCTTTCAATAGTACATATTGCAGTTACCTGTCCTACATAGACAGCTGATCGTGGTGTTATAAGAACAGGTTCCATTGTTCAAGCAAGGGTTCTCGCCACATGTCATTCCTTAAAGAAGAGACAAAAAGTATCTAACATTAAAATAAAGAAAAATCTAGAGAGTAAAGGTGAATTGACTAACAATATTTGGTATTCCTTACTCTCCTGACATTGGGGTCCTCTAAATCCAGACGGACAAGAACACACGTACTTCATATAAAGATTGACACAGGTCGCCGAGGCATGGCAGGGATTGGACAGACATTCGTTTGAATCTAGAATTTTATCGACAGTTAACACATCCACTTAAGTACTCCATTGATAGTTGATATGTATGTATGTTATTTACTTTTATCGATAGTTAATAATTCATCTTCCAATGTTTTATTGATATAGTCGCTACATCGTATAATTATACATACTCGAATATTTGGACACATTTTCAAAGAAATCATGAATCCCGTGGGGATTCGGGTTAGAATAGGTCCTTAGTACCCCTTGCTTTTCGTAAGAGGCGACTAAATGGGGCGGTCCTTTGGATGAAACCGACCGCAAAAACCGAGGTCCCGTGTTACAGCAGGGGTGACACGATAAAGATCCTTCCCTGTTCAAAGGCTATAAGCGCCGAATATAAGCCTAAATTATGCAGCCCATTACCCGCAATGGTGACATCTCCATATCACAGAAAAATTCTCAAGAGGGACGTTAAACAAAATACACAACTACCAACCAAAGGAATCTTGTTAGTCTTACCGGCTATGAGCCCTACGATACATTGTTTTCTTGTTGTGACTCTGTAATAACATAAATTAGATTTAATGATACAATTATACATTCCTCCCAGATATCAGACTTTTATTGTTTCTTGTATAAAACACGCATTACCCTTCCCTATTCTTGCCCCAAACACATAGAAGATTTTCGCCGAGC
The DNA here is from genome assembly GCA_024699665.1 of Ostrea denselamellosa. NCBI lineage: Eukaryota > Metazoa > Mollusca > Bivalvia > Ostreida > Ostreidae > Ostrea > Ostrea denselamellosa. The sequence continues at coordinate 381,747 of JAMZEH010000014.1, forward strand.
TGCTGAGGAACTGGTTGCCATTTTGAATAGAGTTCAAACAAAAGGAAGCTCCCTGAACGGTTACTTGTAGTTGTTATATTGACTGTTGTCTTAACGTGTTGTGTAAAACTCTGTACAAACGTTGTATTATATCTACAAAATACATTGTATATTGTTATAGTATTATACTTTCATGTAAATTATTTGACTCCGACTAGTTGAGAAAAATTTTATAAAAAATGCCACCACCCTCTGAATGATAAAACCACTCCCTCTGACGTGATAGAATGTAGAAACGGTCGGCATTACTTGACAACGGGTTGTATGACCAAAAAACAAATCAAAATCAAAAACCAAAAAAAAAAAAAAAAAAAAAAAAAAAAAAAAGTCAAAAAAACAAAAACAAAAAGCAAAAACAACCCCCCCCCCCAAAAGAAAAAAAAACAAAACAAAACAAACAAAAACCCCCAAAACGAAAAATTAACGGAAAAAAAGTTGGCTGCGCGTACTGGTCACAATCAATAACGCAAGACGTTTCGTTTACATCTTATAATTGTCAATTATAACTTTGTATAGCATTCAGTATAATGTGATAATTATTGTATGCAATCGAGGACAACATTGGAAATCGTCACCCGTCGAACAAACATTGTCAACATCGCTTTTCGCCTCGTTTGACAATGGTTTTCTCGGGTCGACAATATCCAATGTTACCCTCCTTTGCATGCAATATTTATAATGGTAACATGTTGTGCAAAACCCTGTATAAACAATTTACCACATTACATACAGTGACTTGGAAATAGCATATTGTTTAAAGGAAAGTTCAACACTACACACGTGTCCGACAGTAAGTAGACAGGAAATACAAAATCGACATGTCGACTGAAGTCAAGGTAACTGTAAGAGGAAACCATGCTGTCGGGAAAATTCTTCGCAGCCAAAGTCATTGTAGAATTACAACCAGAGCTCGATGACACAACGTCTACAAAAAACTACAAATACATTGATATATTAATGGAAAATCTTTTATCAATTTGTATATTTCTTAAAATTACCTGTATGGAAGATATATATTACATAATGTTTACCTGTAAGGGGATGCTGTTGATTGGTTGGTTTGGGAGAAGAACTTGTGAGGCGAGTTGGATTGGAAATCTCGGGAAGTCCTGGACTGTTACAGCCACCCGGTATCTGACCCCGGCTGTAAATCCCGTTTGGTTCGTCGCGTTTATATGAATTGTACAGGAATTCTAAATAATAAGGTTGTTACTAAAGCAGACACGACTGTATTAAATAAATGAAATATTTAGGTACTAATTTACTGAATACAAATGAATCCATCCCCTAGCTAAAACCCGAATAATGGGGTTATTACATGTACCTAAAGCCACCCTATAGAAATCTATCGGGGATTGTTTTATACCATTTGAAAATACTGGCGGCTTAGTTTGTTTAAAAACTTCGTTTGGCCATATAGAAATCCACAAAGTTTAACCAAAATTATTTACTCTTTTATTGATCCATTATAGTGTGTGTTGACTACAACTTGAGGATAGTTTGACCAAATGTCGGGGACAGATTTACTAGGAGACAAGATATCCCAGCAGTCGTACATATGCAGTGTTTATACACTTACTTCATCCATGTATGCCTGTGGAAGATCAGTACAACTTTTGCCACACTCTGTGGTCGTTGCCCAGCGACATTTGATGATATCAGCATCGGGATCCATCACAGGAAGCGATATATTTGAAATGCACCCAAAACGTATTCTGAAAAATGTAGAGAAGTATTTCATATTGCAGATGTGACACAAGTTTAGAAGAGGTGATCCATTTAGTATCATAATAGCCGTACCCAGTGTAAGGAGGCAGAGCGGCGATAGGACTGGCGTTTATGCTTTGCGTGTCGTTTCGAACACGCGTGTCAACTGTTGTGGATAATGTTGTTGTGTTGCCGCTAGTCAGGGTGGATGGTATGTGCATTCTGCAAAAATGGTTAAAACTGTTCGCAAACTTGTAATTATGTGTGAATAACTGGATAGTTATAATTACTTAATACACATAGCTTACAGTTGTAAAAATTATGTTCACGTACGAAACTGTAAATATGGTGTCAGTCATTCTTTGTTCAAATGTATTTTCCCCTTGTTCCCAGCTTGGATTTTCCCCCAATGCCGTTAGAACATAATTCATATCACTTCCAATCATGTGGTTCGAACATCCTATTGCGCATGTCCAGTGCGTGTCGTTGAAAGGTGGCCCCGTTTTGGTTTTCTTCCCTATGTCCGTAATTGAGCATCCTGAACCACAGGGGCCTGTCCCTTTTTCAAATGTCATTCTCCAAGTAAAACGCAACTTAAATGGAAATGTAAGAAATGCGTACAGCTTTTGGTTATGTTTAGATCAAATCAATCTGGGGTGAACCATTGTAACCACGTATTGATATGAAAATCGGTGTCATGACCTTAATTCAAGGTCGTACCTCCAAGGTCATTGTGGATAATTTATCATTTTTGTCCAGCTCACCATTTTTACATGTTTTGTTGCAATAAATGTTAATTTTATATTTGGTGAAACTGTTTCTTACGAGAAAGTGATGTATCATGACATTGGCCGAAGGTCACAACTGACTTGAATGAAAAATTCTTAAAGTATGGTAATGGAACCTAAACCACATAATCCTATACTATTAGATACACAATGAAAGGTGTATTATGTATAACTTACGGTTCTTTAGTCTCTTATGGTGGCATCGGCATAAATTAATTCCACACCATTAGTGGCATATACACATTCCACTTGTCGATTAAAATTATCTAATTGCAGCACGAACCAGTCATTAACAAGTTCTTCTGATCCTCACTGTTTACAATTCAGTGTACAGAATTTATTTACTAAATATACAAACTTGGGGCTTAGCCGAGGAAGACGCGATAGGCCTCCACTTCAGGTGTAAAATGATCCTACAAACATTCTATTATTAATCTTTACGGGTGAAAAATATCTACGGCGTATATCTCCGGGTGTACTTTTTTTTTCAGATATGAAACAAGGAAAACTATTTTTCCTGAAGTGTTCCTCTGCGTTTATTTTGATCAAAACAGTGAGGTTAATTGTCAATACGTATCATAATGGAACTGTGATTCAATCTGAAAATGGAATGGTTCTTTAAACTAATTTAAGTGACAGAGTACCCCCTCCCCCCACTTTTAATGATATGTTTCGCTTATGATGTTAAAATCAATATTATACCATACACCCCCGCTATCAATATACTGTATATGGGGTGAATTTAATCATTTCATTAAAGGCAAATAATGGGGATGGGGGAGGGGGGGGGGGGGGGGGGGAGGGGACGCTCTCCGCTGGTTTATCGATCTACACAGTCACAATAAAGTATTACATGATTTTATTAACGATATAAGAATCATGTGTTTGGGTTTAGATCTTGTCCTTTTTTTCGAACATAGTCTCTACAAAGAAGTGATTAATCACAGGAATTTGTTTATAACTTTACAGGTAAATCCAGAATCGACAAGGTGGTATTTGTTGAGATTTATTCGCTATGACATTGTAACCAGAAGTTTTGGGGTTTTATACTTGAAGATCAGTTTCTTAATCTCCAAATTTTCAACCAAGCAAAAGAGTCCATGAAAGACTATCATTTTATTTATAACGTTCTTCCAAAATCGTTTAAAAAACAATTAGTGAGAGTTGGGAATTTTTTGATAAACCCTTTAAGAAAAACACAAAAACTTTATTTGTTGTATATTTCATGCCTACGAGAATCTATTGAGTTCATTTTCGAAACTGGAAAAAAAAGTTTTCGCGTTATATAATGCGAAACTTTCGTGCTATAACTTAAAAATCTCGCGTTCTTTCGCAAAATCTTTTACATTAGAAAGCTTGACATAAACCCCAGTTTATTGATTATTGATTTGATGTGCTCAGTATTAAAACCCTAGAATGAAATAATTCATTTATTACACTGAAGAAGAACACTTCACCAGCTGTACTTCGTGTATGTATATATACATATCTCTTGATATAATTTGACTGTTTTATGGAAGCAGATCATCTTATTGACCTTTGATTCCATCGTACTAAATGCTGGAACATATTTTGCGTTATTTAAGTGTCACATAGGAGAGGTCTTTCTAGACAATATGATTGATTAATTGATTAAATATTGTTTAGCCTCCCGCTTGAGAATTTTTCACTCATACCGAAACGTCTCCATTGCCGGTGAAGGGCTGCAAATTTAGGCCTATGCTCGGCGCTTATGGCCTTTGAGCAGGGAGGGATCTTTTACGTGCCACACCTGCTGTGACACGGGACCTCGGTTTTTGCGGTCTCATCCGAAAGACCGCCCCATTTAGTCGCCTCTTACGACAAGCAAGGAGTACTGATGATCTATTCTAACAGCCCGGATCCCCACGGGGTTTCTAGACAATATGTTCCAACCAAACCAAAAGCGTATCAAATGCCAAGGTTATGAAACAATAAACTACAAAGGTTCCTGTGAGAATTCTTTGTTTTCCCCAAAGATGGCAGCTAAGGGATAAACCAATTACAAAATGAATTCTATTTTGTATATATATAAAAATAACCTTTAATTTCATATTTCCCAAACATTCTGAATTATACGTGTGTAAAATATTGGCGTGTGTATTTACTTTAGAATTACTTACAAATGCATAAACATCAGTCTTCGTTCGTTGTACTCATCACAGATTGCTGTTGTACATAACAACATTTACAACATTTATACGAAATATTTCGTGTTATAACGCGTAACATTCGCATTACAACACGAACGTTATGCTTTTATTCGCGAAAGTTTCGCGATATAATGCGAAAAATTATTTTTTTTTATATCTGCTACGAAAATGAACTCATTGAGCTTTCGTGTGTCTCTGGAACGTCAGTAGAAAAATAAAACGTCGTTGTCTCGCCTGCAATTCAGTCTTTATTGAAAAAAATGGTTAGACAGTATGTTTCTGTATTTGTTGCGGAAAACCTTTATAGCTATCTATCATTTTATATTTACATTTCCGATGTTTTTACTTTCAATATCGTTACCAATTGGGATAATAACCGCTTTCCTCATGAATGTGAACAATTTGCGTATTAATCTTGATAAATATATCACGACTATTTTATCGGCTGAAAATATTCCGATAAAAGTAAAATGTAAAATATAAAAAAAGATAAATTTTATTTTCGAAATACATTGAAGCGCACATAGCTTTTGCTCTCATGTTTTCAAAAACGAAATTTATTTATATTGTGTCTTTCATTGGAGGCCAAATTGACATAGACTCAAGTAATTGAAGATACCTTTAATTATTTGAAGATACCATCAATTCATTTGATGCGCACAAAAATTCAACTAAAGATCTCCACCAATTATTAATGATATCTTCAATTTTGAATTATTGCGTGCATTAATTGAATTGATGATAGCATTAATTATTCTGTTGAATTGATGCGCGTTATAATTGAATTGTTGATCTCTTTACATGAATTGATGATACAAACAATTGAATTGATGCGCGCTACAATTCAATTGAGGAGAGCAATAATTCAATCAATGTGCGAATCAATTCAACCAATGCTCACAATAATTAAATTATTACTCTCTTCAACTGAATTAATGATACTGTTAATTCAATTGATGCGCGCAGTAATTGAATTACTGCTCTCTTCAAAGTAATTCATTTAGAGAGAGCAACTATATAATTTAGAGATACTCTTCAATTCAACATATCTGTGAATGAAATAATGATCTCTTTCATCAAATTGTTGCTCACTTTAAATGAATTGATACGCGCATTATTTCCTCATACAAAAGCATTGTAAATTCATTAAATATGTCATCAAATGAATTAAAGAGATCATTAAATCATTAATACCGAGCTCTAATTTTGCAATCAATATTTCTACCACTTTGATGCTCTCATCAATTCGATTGATGAGAGCAATAATTGAATCGATGATATCTTCAAATAATTAAAGATATCTTAATTATTTGAGTTTATGTTTATTTGGCACCCCATGGTCTTTAGTGCATATTTATAAGCATCTCTCTTGTCATTTTGATTTGTTATCGTTCTTTTCTAAATTCCCGTAACGCTGCCAGTTCCCCAAGATCTGCTGTGAATTATTGCGCATTCTGCTATATTGTTCTTTAAAAATAATAAATTGCTAGCCGTCTCGATATCATGCAGGTCTTTTAGAACCCTATAGTCCCAATCATCACTCATACAGTCGTAACTCCTTTCTCAGATTAGAACAGTCACGTGTATGGAACGCTCTTCTTCCATCCACAGTACAATTATTTAAAAATCTTCCAGGGAACACTAAAAATGTTCTCGGTGTTTCAATATTTTAAAAAAATTTAAAATTTTATTTTTATAAGGTTAGTATTGAATATTTCAATGTTGATGATCGAAAGTATAATATTATACATTGTCAGATTTTTTTCCCATCACTTGTCAATCTCATCCAAATGTAACATATTGTGAAGCACCTTTTAAGAATGCAAATCATTACTTCTTTGAATGTTTTGCTTCTAATTATTATAGAAATGAACTTCTTCAAGATAGAAATGTGTATTCACAAAAGTTTATTATTAGGAAATCTTGATGTTGATTTTGGCACAAAAAGGAAAAAGAAAATGAACTTGTAGACAAATTCGCTGCATGTACCAGAAGATACCAAATATATTAAATGTATATTATATATATTTATAGCAATGTATATAACCGGTACCACCAATACTTTATTTATATTTTTATAGTACACTAAATTGTAACGTGTACAAATATCATTCTGGGTTTTTAAAAATTATTTTTTTTTATCTATTTATTTATTTCAGCTGTTGATTTTTTTTTATACAGATAGACTTCAAATTAATTGCAAATATTATGTAATTTTGTACCAGTCTGTACGATCATTAGGGAGCGGACTTTATTAAAGAGGCTAAACCTGATTCTTAATCCCGTTTACATATTGAATAAAAATAATACGCCAGCTATCTTTAAACCAAAGAAATACATGTAAACATCTGCGAGTATATAAAAAAAATTATCACACAAAAGAATACACAATAAAACTCACTTTCTTATACTTTTTACAAATTATCACCACAAAAGAATACACAATAAAACTCACTTTCTTATACTTTTTACTACAATCTTTATTTTTCTACATTCATTTCTCGGTTTTGAGACCATATACAAATTGATGGATATCATATATTATATACATAATACATAAAAAAAAATAGCCGAAATCAGATTCAAGCTGTTTTATTTTGCCATTTGTCTAAAAGATTATTCCTACCTTTCTTCGGCTTTCTCTCCAGTTAATGGTTCCTCCTAGAAATGTGGAGGATGAGAAGTCGGGTATCAATATAGAGATGGTGAAAATTACCACCCAAAAATGTCTCCCTTCATTGTACGTCTCTTCTCACTCGTACAGAGGATTAAAAATATCATTTAGTATAAATAATTTCCTTTATCAAAGATTCACAAAAATCGAAATACTAAACAAATACTATGATATTTAACATCCCAAAACGTGGAATAACCGCTGAGTGGCGGTATCTAAGAGAAATGTGCACCCTAAAACTATGTCCCGAGTGTATGACCTTTGTATGTTAATTTATATAAAGACAGAAGGGGTGACGTAAGGTGACGAGCAGGGTCTTAGTCTGCTGGACGGACATGTCAATGTGTTTAAGGAGACATTTGGTCCACATTATAATAAAGTGAAATCAAACGGATTTGTTTTTGGGGTTGTTTTTTTCATCGTGTGACGGACTTTATTGCAATTTAATCAAAGAATTTTCAATTTTTATTCATGACACTGGGGAAATTCAGTAGTTTCGGTAATATTCACAACTGCTTGATGCACATGTTCGAAATCGTTTAATTTTTTCATTATTTTAGAACCCTCCTCTCCCCGAAGAAATAGGTACGAAAAAGCTATTGATTTTAGAATTCCTGACTACTCCTATGGTCCATAGGTACAACTACAGTTAACATATAGACGCCGCTTCTACTACGATCAAAACGTGGCCAAACACGTGGGCATTTATCATTAAGAGTGGGGTGCGGGTTTCCATGATCGGAAAGCTAAGAAAGCCTATTAAGTATCATGTAAAATCAGTATTCTAACATCTCTTAAAATCTAAGAGATAATTTGAAATTATTATCTGGTAATTACGAGACTTTTCTCGAAATAAAGAAATATTTTCTCGTAATTTCAAGATATTTATCTCGTAATAAACATTTCTTTTCTTGTAATTACGAAATAATTATAGGACAAATAAAAGGTGAATTTACGGATATACTTAATAGGCTTTCGGTAGGGAGCCCCCAAGAGCGGATGCAGCTTTTTTCATCAAGGGGCGGGATTCAAAAGGAGCCGGGGAACTGGGACCTGGTTCCAAGGCGAGCCTCCGGAATTTCCACTTTTTTACAGATAATAAACTATGCGAAATCTGCACTCAAAATTGGCGGTACGGTAATTTTCATATATCATGACCTTGAATTTTGAAATCGTCCCCAATTTTCTTTCAGTTGGAAATTCCAGGGGGGGGGGGGGGGGGGGGGGGGGGGGGGGGGGGGGGGAGGTGATCCAGATGACTGACCTCCTCCCCCACCCCCCCCCCCCCCCCCCCCCCCCCTCTCTAGATCCAAGCTTGAGCTCTACGGTTTCGCAGAAAGCTGCGTGGTAAAGTCGTATAAAGAGCGGGGTAGAAACCCGGCAATCTTACAAGCAGCGTGTCTTTGTGGTCTTACTAAAAGCACATATCAATCGGGGAACTTACGCGGGTCAGTTCATACAGCGCAGCAAAAAAAAAAAAAAAAAAAAAAAAAAAAAAAAAAAAAAAAAAAAGTAGCAAGTAAATTGCCAAATTGAGGAAATAATATGCCCAAAATTTTTATAGAATTTTGTAAAACTATTTGTAAATGTTTAAATATTGCTTTAAAACCCAATATTTACCACAATATTTCCTTATGAAATCACATTTATATTTTGCATTATCACAAATCTTTAGTTGAAAAATCAATGGAAAAAAAATACCCAGAATTTGAAATCCTTCAAACTTTTTTTTTTTATATTATATTTCTGCAATTAATGTATATTAATGACGGATTTACGTAATTGTTTGATCAAATAGTAGACCCCCCTCCCTCCCGTAAACACAGAAAAATCGACACTTCTACGTCCAACACCCTCTTGACACGCTTTTCTTACTTCTATCATTAAAAATCTGCAGTTCTCTGGGAAAATATTGTGAAGTAAAGACTCAAAGTTAAAACATGGCATTGAGAATGATTATGATTGTTTATTTTACGTCCCATCGAGGATTTTTCACTCATAATGAGACGTGAATGAAAAAGAGTTCAGTGTGATATAGCGTTTCAGTATCAGTCCACAGTGCTTGTCAATGGTATAGATGTTTTATTTCAATACACATACCCGAACTCACTCTGAGGGACATTCATGAAAGAACTTGCAAGAGGAAAAGAACTGAAGATAAAACGTGTTTAAACAACATTATATTTTTCCTTATGTATATACATATATGTATTATGTCATTTGTCTATATTAATGCATAAGAAAAAATTAATCAAATTAAATTTAGGCGTTTCACTTGAAAATATCCAAAAATATTTCTGGAAGTTTATTTAAATCAATAAAGTATTCCGGAATATTGAAGTCTGATCAAACCGATCTCCGTAGTATTAATAGTGTCGTAAATTATTATCTACAAAATGATAACTATAGATAATATTATTTATTTCAACGTGAATATGTCTGAACTGTCATTTTTTCAAAGCATTTTTTTCAGAACGATATTTATTATAATTAAAAAACACAGTACTGAATATGCTTCGCATTACGTTAATTGATTTTGCGACATCCAGAAATGGGAGTATCCAAATATTTGTCATTTTAATCATCACACCTGAGTTTTTTGCAACATAATATGGGGGTGTGGGTGAAGAAATAGTAATGTCAAATCAGTCATCAATCGTTAGAGGAACAGAAGGTATTGTAAATTGAACATAGTTTTGAGTTGTGCTTTTCCTTTGGTTAAAAAAAATGTGAAACACAATGTAGCTTTATATATACCCAGCAGTTAGGAAAAGTTAATTAACTGTGGATTCTTTTAAATTTTTTCTGATTTATCCCCAAATTTATTATCAGAAACAATTGATTTGGTAATTTTACTTGTCAATTTCAGGGATATAATAGATTCTGTAGGAAATTTACAATGCCATTTGGTTTAAAATTTAAAAGAACCAGACGGTATGACATTTCTACGAAGAACGTGTTTGTGGTTGGGGTGGAGATGTTGGATCATTCCTACCTAGAGTGTACACTGAACTCAGACAGCACTGGTCAGGAATGTCTAGAGAGTATTGCCCAGCGAATAGAACTCAGCCAGGTATTGTAGAATTCTATTGTCCAGTAAGGCAAAAATATATGTTTGGCTCGTTGTATTCGGCGTGTGGATGTCAATCATGGTTAATGTTCTACAGTTGAATTTTGCCGTGATGATACACTCAAATGATCTTGATTTTCTTAACTTTTTAACTTTATCGCTTGTTTATCTGTGGAAATTTCTTACGCAAATATCGAGCCCAATCAAAGTTTCAGGAGGCTCCTTACCACAGCATGCATGGCACGATAAAGATCTCTCCCTGCTCAAAGGCTGTAAGCACCGAGCATAGGCTTAAATTTTGCAGCTCTTGACTGGCAATGGCGACGTCTCATATAAGTCAAAGATTCTGTAGCAAAACATTAAACAATATACAACTCAGATATATATATATATATATATATATATATATATATATTATATATATTTACTTTAACTATCACCTGGGCCTACTTTGAGTCTGAGCCCCTCTCTTCCCTCTTCCCTGTCACTTTCGCTTTTCGACATAATTGCACCAAATGCCATATTAAATAAAAACCGTGCATACTTGATATATTCAGAAGGGCATGATAAAATTTCAGATAAATTGGATAGTATCTTCACTACATATATGGAAATGGATTTAAATACACATTGGCGTACAGTTCTGTAGAATAAATCCATGTTGAACCACAGGCAATACGCCAATTTCGAGATATGTCAGAGTTATTTCCCTTTAGAGAACTCTTGTGCATAGTAAGATGCAAAGTACTTTGTTTACTTGCGGGAATGGGACAAATATTCATCACTGCTTAAGTGAATGTGCTCAGTAAGTTTTTCATACGCAGTTTCATCACCTGAGTTTGACTGATACACAGACTAGATCAGTGATAAGTATTCAGGGAGTAATTAAATACATGAAATTCTTATTATATCATGTTATTTCGTTACTCGTACTTATCATTTCCAGGATATTACTTGTACATATGTAAATATGACATTGTTTAAATATTTCCACTATAGTAAAATATTTATTTCGATAGTATTATGTATTTTCTACACTTTACATATTGAAAGAGAAGCCACTTTAATACATTTTATTGTCTCCCTCACTGACTGCAAGTCCATTATGTCCCACATGCATTCAAAAATCCACTAAATGCACCTCCTACACAGAAGAGCTCTTATCTCGAAACCGGAATATTAGGGCATGAATCATGCCTCTACCTTCTTTTTTCTGATCTAGGATCAACATATTATGTTTTTTACGTATGATTTGTAAATATACATTAAAGATCATTCAGAAAGGTTATTTTTTTGTCTCCAATAAAACTCTCATTTTCAGTGATTACATTTCTTCATACAATCACTGCTGGAAATGTAATTTTCACTAAATGCAATATGTAACAGAGAAACATAATATTGAATAAGTTTGACGATCCCAGATCAGAAAAATAATAAGGGGGAAGGAGGCATGTTTCATGATCCATACCCCAAGTGCCTGTGTATTATTAAACTACCCCTTTGATGACCCCAATATTTGCGATTAAAAATAAGTGATAAATTTTCTTCAGAAAAATTGTGACGTGAGGGATCGCCGAATACAACTAGCCATATGTTTCAGGTCAGTTTGGTAACCAAAAACAGAGGTATATTTTTATTTGACCTAATTCGATTGTGTGTGTAAAACAGTCCTACTTAGTTGACAGGTTAGATACCACAAGTTGTTTGGGGTATGATTTGTAATGATGCAATCTTAATAGGCACCATCTGTAGCAGTAGTGTGGATACCATGCAGATTTGTGCTGTCTAGCTGATACAATGTTTATATGTATTAAGAGATATATGCATAGTTTTCATTTGAGCCATAGGAATGAAATGTTTTACTGTGTGACCATTGAGACAAGCAGAGACCCTTTACATCTTGCAACATGGCTTTAGGTATTCAGTTACATGTAATGTGGGAAATGTAATGTTGTTGATGTAAACAGTGCATTGTGACATCATATTAGCTGCAAATTTTTTTTTCAAACCAAGCAATTACCAGCAACAAACGTACAAACTATGAAGGTATGAGAAAGCTTGTCTGGAATTTAAAAATGTTTGTGGTACTATTTACTTGTTTTATCTATGGGGTTGTCCATGAATATACTGCAGTGACAGCAACATTTTTCCAAAAGCATTATGGGTAATACTCATCATTTTTCAGCTGATGAAGAGCAAATCATGTGACTGAAATGTGTAATTATTGGAGCTTCACTCAATATTAAAATCAATATGCATAAATCATTCTGTAAAATTAATTGATACACACAGAATTATTATTTTTTTTTTTTTTATAATTCTTCATTTTTTTTATACATGTATATATGCATATTTTATGATATCAAAAAAAAAAAAAAAAAATAAATATAAAATGTAACAATAGATAATTTACAGAATATGTTGAGAGAGAGAGAAGGGGGGAAAGAGAGAGCGGTAATTAATAAAAAAAAAATCAAGTGGCTGTTTCAGTTAGATATACAATTCTATCTATTCCAGATTGCATCAAGTTTTCTTTTTTTGTCATTTTTATATGAGATGAATATCAGGGTTTCATAATTCTTTTTCAAGTGTGATATCGCTACTACTATATTTTATGTATTTTCTTTACACCTCATTGTATATATATATATGTAGTACTTTAACCAGCAGAAAAGTATTTGATGTATTTTTTTGTACACCTCATTGTGTGTGTGTGTATATATATATATATCTGTGTGTGTGTGTGTGTGTGTAGTACTTTAACCAGTAGAAAAGTATTTGATGTATTTTTTGTAAACCTCATTGTATATATATAGTATTTTAACCAGAGAAAAATCAGGTTTTGAATATATTTATTAGAATCCAGAGATCCTACTAAGAAATTTTTTTTGTTATGGATAACTGTGAGTTTGTATTTTCTTCAGTATGTTTTACTAAGTTGTCTTCCAGAAAATGTGTTCTAATGTTTCTTCTTCTAATTTACAAAATGTGCAGCTTTTTATCTTTCCTCTTAATTTTATACAAGACAGTATTAGTAGCCAAAATTCTATTAATAATTCTATATTGGGACCATTGAAGTTTTGAATTTTTTGTTGTCTTAAAAGGTAGCTTATAAATTGTTTTCCATTCACTTTCATCAAGTTCAAATATAGTGTTAAATTTTGTTTTGCAAAAAGGCTCAGTGTCATTATAATTCAAGTTTTCATAGATATGTTTCGATCTCTTGCAACATAACAATTTATAGATAGTAGGTAAGATCAAGGGATTTTGTACTTTTATTATAGCTCCTTCATTATGTTTTGTTTTTGCCCATGCTTTTACTGCCTGTGCACTGCTCATAAATTCAAGAAAATTAAGATTTATTTGAGGATAAATAGTAGAGAAGTTTTCATAAGTGTAGAAGGAACCGTCATCTTGTATAATATCATTTATGTATTGTATGTTATGTCTGAACAATTCTTTATTGAAATAATTTTTTTTTGGCTATGTTGATGCTTGGATTAAAGAAGAGTGGTAAATCACCTTTAGCCTTATCTATAAGAAGGCTGTCTTTATGTATTAGATCTATCCAGGCATTAAAGACAGCTATCCAAAAGGCATTTTTGAGTGCTTTTTCAATCTCGTGTATATAATCTATTCCACATGTAGTTAATTTTTTCAGATTCAGCTTAGGTATGAAAAAGTCCAGGCCTTTATCTGTAAAGATTAATACACACAGAAAATGTGTTGGATGAGTTTAATGACCACATCATCTGCATTAAGAATTATAAGCAAACTTTAAAAGTTCTGATAACTGACTGACTATTTACTCAAGCTGCTTAAAGTTGTGAGAGATCACAGTTCCCTTCATTATAGAATGTAAAGTGGATAAACAATGAATTTATTGGATGTGGATTGAAATTCCGCGTCATGTTGTAGTTAGTGGTCTTAAGATATGTCATATGTACATGTGTACAGTAACAGACGATGCACAGTGTAGCCAAACAAAGAGAAGAGTTTTCCTTGCTTCTGTAGATGCACCATATGTGTGAAATAGTTTTTAAAACTGGACTGATAGTAAATTTGAAGAGGCATAAATCTGACAAGCAAACAAGCATTACATTGGTGTGCCTCAGATAACAATTTCAGATTGTTATTGTCAGTGATTTATTGAAATATTGACAAAGCATCGACTTCTAACATTTTTGTCCTTTCTGCTTCTTTAGACTCAGTACTTTGGCTTACGGTACGTGACAAAAAAAATGCAGTACCACTGGATTGATCTGACAAAGCCATTGAAGAAACAAATAGAGAAAAATCTCCAGCCAGGTCACTCCCCAAGGCTCTACTTTGGGGTCATGTTTTACATCCCCGGAGCACACAAAATTGTTGATGATGTTGCAAGGTAAGGGATGTGCAGATTGTTGTACATTCAGAAATGTACATTTGATGGACTACAGTTACATGACTATTAGCATGTAGTTTTACTCTGTACTGGAATATAAATTTGCAATGCTAAAAATTTTTTTGTTAATTATTTTGTACATGTAACTGATTTTTTGATTATATATTAATCATTTTGTACTACCTGACTTTTTTGAATAAATATTATTTTTTGTACATATAATTATTTTTCTGTTCTAGATATCAGTACTTTCTGCAGTTGAAAACAGACATAACTGAGGGGAGAATCCCAGTCAGTGTAGAACAGGTTATTCGTCTTGGAGCTTTCAGTTTACAAGGTAAGAGAGGCGTGTCAGATTACAGGTAATATAACATTTGGTCATTAAAGTTTTCTGTACTGCAAATTTAATGATGTATACACATATTGTGTGTTCTTTAACACTGTACAAAAAATGTTTTATAATTAACACAGCCATGATAAATGTATGGTTATTACAAAGTCACTAAGAGACTTAACAATCCAAAGTAATGGAATTCTGGTGTTATGAATACTGCTTATGGTGAATGAAATGTAATAGTTCTTAAACACATGTATGAGATAAAAATCTTATTTGATAATCTAAAGTGCAATGTCTGTGATGTAAGTATAATATATTATGTTGAAACAATGTTTTAAGTGAGCACTTGACTTATTTGACAGCTGAGTTTGGAGATTATGAATATGATAAACAGCAGCAAGAGTATTTTGAAGATAATGATTTATTTCCCAAGGTAATGTATTTTACCCATAACACTATATAATTTACATAAAACACTATATAACTACATAATTTGCATACATAATACTGTAATTTACATATAAATATATATATATATATATAGAGAGAGAGAGAGAGAGAGAGAGAGAGAGATTCTATCAACACAGTGAGAAATTACACATACTAAGTAAGAGTAATTCAGTTAGATCACTGTGCATGTAGTATGTGTAGTATTATATTAACACCATATTGACATGATGAAAGTATAGTTAGACATATTGATCATATATTAATGTGAAGACCTTTCCTTCTAACAGGCAATGTACCGTGATGAGAATGCTGTGGGAGAGATGATGCACGAGGTGCTGAGTTCCTACACCAACCTCCAGGGAATCCACCAAGTAAAGGCGGAGATGCAGTACCTCAAGGAAATCCAGATGATGGACGGCTATGGCATGGAGTACTACACTGCTAAGGTAACAGAATTCATCGTCATATCCACACTGTTGTAATTTCTGTGTAAGAATCTTTTGTGGGAATCACGAGGTGGTGAAACTTTGTGAAAGGTTATAGATCCATAGTTTGTAACTGTCAAATTAATAAAAGAACCTATTTCTAAACTTGTTCACTATAACATTGCAAAACTGGTTTCACTGGTGAAAGTCACTGGTGTACAGTTCATTACAAGAAATGCTTTAAGTATAATGGAATTATTGAACAGGATGAGAGAAGTAAGGAGTTGTATCTGGGAACCTCCTACACAGGTATACTGGCCAGATACCTGGATGGCTCTCCTACCATATGTTTCAGGTATACTGTATATATATAGAGAGATATATATTTTGTAAGAACACAATTTACACTTCAGGTATTTTTTAATATTACTGGGAAAATGGGAATTTAATAATCAGTGAGAATGTGTTATTTTAGATGGAATGAAATTGCCAGACTGACACAAAGCAAGAAAGTCTTGGAGATAGACACATCAAAGAGTTCCTGTCACTACACAATGGTAAATTTATACTGTCACTACACAATGGTAAATTTATACTGTCACTACACAATGGTAAATTTGTATTGTCACTACACAGTGGTAAATTTGTATTGTCACTACACAGTGGTAAATTCATGCTGTCACTACACAATGGTAAATTTATACTGTCACTACACAGTGGTAAATTTATACTGTCACTACACAGTGGTAAATTCATGCTGTCACTACACAATGGTAAATTTGTACTGTCACTACACAATGGTAAATTTATACTGTCACTACACAGTGCTAAATTTGTACTGTCACTACACGGTGGTAAATTTGTACTGTCACTACACAGTGGTAAATTTGTACTGTCACTACACAGTGGTAAATTTGTACTGTCACTACACAGTGGTAAATTTATACTGTCACTACACAGTGGTAAATTTGTACTGTTACTACACAATGGTAAATTTATACTGTCACTACACAATGGTAAATTTATACTGTCACTACACAGTGGTAAATTTATACTGTCACTACACAATGGTAAATTTATACTGTCACTACACAGTGGTAAATTTATACTGTCACTACACAATGGTAAATTTATACTGTCACTACACAATGGTAAATTTATACTGTCACTACACAGTGGTAAATTCATGCTGTCACTACACAATGGTAAATTTATACTGTCACTACACAATGGTAAATTTATACTGTCACTACACAATGGTAAATTTATACTGTCACTACACAATGGTAAATTTATACTGTCACTACACAGTGCTAAATTTGTACTGTCACTACACGGTGGTAAATTTGTACTGTCGCTACACAATGGTAAATTTATACTGTCACTACACAGTGGTAAATTTATACTGTCACTACACAATGGTAAATTTATACTGTCACTACACAATGGTAAATTCATGCTGTCACTACACAATGGTAAATTTATACTGTCACTACACAATGGTAAATTTATACTGTCACTACACAGTGGTAAATTTATACTGTCACTACACAGTGGTAAATTCATGCTGTCACTACACAATGGTAAATTTATACTGTCACTACACAGTGGTAAATTCATGCTGTCACTACACAATGGTAAATTTATACTGTCACTACACAGTGGTAAATTTATACTGTCACTACACAGTGGTAAATTTATATGGTCAGTATGCTATGGCAAATTTATATTGAACAAAATTATTTGTGGTTTGTATGTTTATAAAATGATCTGCATAGAAGATGATAAGTAAGAGATAACAGTGTGTTTCAGAACTTAATTTACGTAAGACTATGTACATCTGTCTGTATTTAACAATGTGAAAAGTACACTGACAAAATGATAAGGCTATTTGCTTGTTGTGGCTTCTTACAGGAGGACTCAGATACAGCCAAATATCTGAAAAGAATGGGGTACCTTATACAGAAGTTCCACAAAACTAACAAAATGACTCCAAGGTAAGTCAGTCTTTGATCTGAATTTAATTCAGAAAGTGAAATAAGTTTACATTTCTGTTTATTTTCAGTTGAATTTTTTTTATACCAGCACTACTAGTGACTCTTGACTTGTAGTTACATACAGCACATGCTATATTTTCAGCAAAGATATTCTGAAAATGGCCTCTTACTTTATTCAACTGCAATATCATTGCACTGACCCCAGTTTATGTATTGATTACAGAAGTTAAATGTTTATTCTTGAATTGCATGTTAAATTACGACCAGTTATATTTTTAGATTCTCTCTTCTTATGGCTTGGTTGAATTTTATTTTGTGCTTGCACAACAAATTTACATTGCATCATCCAAACTGATTAGAATGAACTGTACAATGGCTGGCCTCAGCATGTTCTATAAATAGATTGATGCATGACAATCTGTTACAGTTCCAGTCTTGTTGACCTTTCTGACCTCACAGCTGACCAGGGACAGTAAGCTATGCTACTCTGCATGTTATTATTCTTAGCTTGTTTCTCTGACAACAAGCACATTACTATGGTGATTATGCTGTGGTAGCTGCTTTGATGCATTTTATATTCAGTAATCATTTTATAGCACCCAGGTGTACATCTATTAAACACATTATCTTAGATTAACCTTGGTTGACAGGTAAACATGTAGCAGTATATAACCTATTTATTCTAGTAACCATTAATCTGTTTATTAATCAAGTTCTCAAAATTTGTATCATCTTAAAATGTAGCAGGGTTGAGTTCTGTCTCTTAAACTTTTTATCAAAATTTATGATAATACAATGTATTATAAATTGCTATGGGTTCTCTTTTATTACATTTTCAGCAGTGAAATACTGAAATTTATTGCATTCTCAACAGTGAAATACTATGATTTATCAATTGAATAAAAAATGATATTTTTCACAGTGTGAAAATAACAATGTGTTATTTTTACAGTGTGAAAATAATAACTGATTATGATGTCATATTGTGTATTACCATACATCCTATAAGATTTGAAATAAACATATTCTAAAACCAAAGAAAATGTAATAAACAGAAAATTTAATGTTTGTAGTTGGATATCAATAAAGATATAGAGGATATTCAATGCATTGTAGTTGGATATAACATTTATTTCATGAGTAACACAAGATTTTTTAAAATATATTTTCATTCATGCTAAGCAATTGTGAAAATAAAAAAAAAAATCCTGTCTTACTCGTGAAATAAATGTCATATCCAACTACAATGCAGTGAATATCCTGTATATCTTTGTAACACACAACATTTTACAGTGTTAAATAACATATTTCCTACAGAATATGATTTATGCATCTACCTGCAATCAATGCTGTAAAGATTGAAATTTGTCACCATATTTGATAAAGAGCCACAATAAATATTAATATTCCATACACACATGTACCAATGAATGCATTTTTCTGTTTCAGTAAACTTATTTGCAGATATCATTTGAAAAGGCTCAGTTTTTGTTTGTAGAATTGTGTATTGTTTATTTGCAAGAAATATATAACATGTTTTATAGATTTGTTTTATTTACTGGTTTTTTTTTTTCAGGGATGATATTCAAACATCACAACAAATCTTTTCAGACCCATTGGTAAGCCAAACTCTATTATATGTGTATACAATGATAATTGATGTTTAAACATCAAACAGATGTTCTCATATCCCATGGTAAGCCAATTTCTGGTACATACAAAATATTTCTTTTATCATTCTAAATGTGAAACATCAGCTGCCTTCTAGAAGATGAATATAACTTTTCAGTTAATGATTTTTTTTTTCACAGACTCAGTCACAAACATCACTGACCTACTCTCAACATTCCACTTTTTCTCAAGTGTCACATGACCAGAGGTTTGATCCAGGTAATGTCACATGACAGTAACATGATTTCTTATCATTCATCTACTTGGAACATGTGAACTTCAATTTTTTATTTTTAGCAGTCATCACATCTGTGTGAATCCAGTGGCAATTGATATTAGGAAATATCAGTATCTACATACACCTGTTCTTGTATTAAGTCATTCTTAATAATTTGAATTTAATTTTAAAATTTTCATCCTTTTTTTCTACAGATTTATCACAGTCTTCCATAGAGGATTTTTATCGACAGTCACAGCAGAGCCTGGAGACAACTCATAGTGATGTTGTTCATTATTCTGGTGATGGTAGCTTCACTCATGTTAATGGAGGTCAACTGATTACAGACAGCCCTGTCATTGGTCAGCACACCCAAGTACAGAGAAGTGAATCACACAGGTCCCCAGTGTTACCTGCATATCGACCCAGCCCAAGCTATGAGGAGGTGATGCATCGGAGGATGAGCCAACAATCTTCAGCAGTTCACGGTTCACCGATTCTTCAGTCACATCAACATCCAAACACAATGCCAGATCCTAGTCTGTATCCACAGACCTCCCCCAGACTTTTACATGAGGCAGTGTTGATGCAGCAGCCTGCCCCTAATATTATGTATAATCCAGATGTTACCTATACTACTGGGAATGCATACATGACAAGTGAACTTGTGTCGTCTTACAGCAACAACACTATGTATGCCAACAGAGCAGCTTTTGCAACAGAGCTTAATAACAGGGGAAGTAACTTAGTCATTCAGCCCACATACAGTTCACCAGAGTTAAATTCCCAGTTACCCCAGTTCAGCATTAAAGAGACTGAGCCTATGCTATACAAGCCCCCTCCCCCTTATCCAAGGTCTAGCACCAGTACCCCAGACTTAGCCAACCAGACAGTCAAAGGTCATGTGGGGGAAAGTCCAGATTTAGTGTCTAGAAAAACTCTTGGAGTGAAGACAAGTTTTAATGGAAGTATGGACAATGTTCCTAAGGTTGTGACGGACCACAATGAATTAAAAACTTACCATACAAGTTCAGAAAATGTTATTCTTAATCAAGAAAGTGCAATACTTCACAGAGATACTACAGACTCTGTGGAGCAATCATTAGTCTTGCCAGACATTTCAACTTCAGCAGGCAGTCCTGATATCACAGTTCAACAGCCAGAGACAGATGATGCTTCTAGTGATCACTCTGGTGCCACATTTCATGTCAAGGACACAGACAGTGAAAAAGAAGATGACAGAAGTCCTAAATTAGACAGTGTGAAATCAAAAATAGCTATCAAATTTGTTGCTCCCAATAAAGCCCCTCCACCCTCCACCTCAAAGGAGCTAATCACCCGAAGGGAGAGCTTCCGTCGTCAGATGATAGCAAGGACAACACAAGACAATCCGATCGGGAAGGATGAACCCCAAGATCCTGTGGTCATTCCGGAGCACAATGATGACGGTAGTGTTGTAGTGAAACCCACAACCAGTCAGTCTACATTCATCCGGCGATTCTCCAGCCGAAGGTTGTCCCACAAGAAACCAGATGTCCCCCCAATCACTAGGCGAGCATCAGACATTGCCACAAAGTTTACGGGGTTGGATGTGGTACCTCCAGTGGGGAATTATGTCCGACAAGTCAGTGTGGAGTCCGAGGAACCGGTAGCTGCTGAGGAGGACAGTGATTCAGATTATGAAAAGGTAAAAATGAACAAAAATAGACAAGACATTGATTCAGATTACAGAGAGGTAAGAATTAACAAAAACAGGAGGATTACAAAAAAAAATAAAAAAAATTAAGAATTAAAAAAAATAGGTGGACAGTGATTTCTTATTACAAATCAAATAAAAATTTAAAAAAGTAGGAGGATAGTGATGCTGATTACAAGAAATTAGTAATTAAAAAAAACTTGTGGACTGTGATTTTTTTTATTTACAAAAATTGACACATTTTGATGCAGATTACAATAACATAAACTTTTATTTATAAAGAATTATTAAAAATAGGCAGATGCTGATTCAGGTTATGAAAAGGTAAAACATAACAAAACTAGGTGGACAGTAATTTTGTTTTTGAAAAAGTAAAAATGAACAAAGATAGATAGACATTGGAACATTGCAGTTATTTTCTTCATTTATGTGTTTATGACTTGAACACCACAGTTATTTTCTTCATTTATGTGTTTATGACTTGAACACTACAGTTATTTTCTTCATTTATGTGTTTATGACTTGAACACCACAGTTATTTTCTTCATTTATGTGTTTATGACTTGAACACCACAGTTATTTTCTTCATTTATGTGTTTATGACTTGAACACCACAGTTATTTTCTTCATTTATGTGTTTATGACTTGAACACCACAGTTATTTTCTTCATTTATGTGTTTATGACTTGAACACTACAGTTATTTTCTTCATTCTAGGATGCCACAGTGAAACTGAAGATGGGGCCTCTCAAGATGGCTGCCATGAATGGTCTGACTATGTCCCGACCAATGGTATTAGCCCTTATGAATGATGAAAGCAGAGCTCCAAAGGATGAAAGAGTAAGTATCAAAAATGGAGGTCTATTAGAAAAATCTTGGGAGGAACAGGTATACTAAAAACCAGACAGTGATGACATCATCGTCTGTACATCGGTGGAAAAGGAAAAACAATCAGGATCTAAATATACAATTATTCTAGTTGCATCATTTATGTGTACATGTACATGTAAAATACATTTAACTATGATCAAACTTCCATGACCCCCCCCCCCCCCCCTCTATCTATCGCTTCATTAATTTGATACATGTATATTTATCCATATAGTGTTAAATAATATCACTAATTTATTTTCCAGAGGAAGCTTTTAGAAAACAAATTGTCAGAGAACTTGGTTTTTAAGGAGTTTGAAGAAATTCCTAAGAAAGTTCAGTCAGCAGAATGTGTAGTGGCCAGACTTCCAGAGAACGAGAGCCGAAACAGATTCAGGGATGTCCTGCCATATGACGTTACACGAGTCAAACTCACACCAAGAAAGGACAACCACTCTGGTTATATCAATGCTTCACACATTAAAGTAAGTTACAGCAGAAAAGGGACAGTGGAAGATTATTGAAATGAAAAATTAATTTAATTCCTAAAATATGTATGGATTGTGATTTGACACTTTAGTTTTTTGTTTAAGCTCCTAAGTTTAGATCTGAATTTTACATAAATTCATCACTGTGTACTATTGGTTTTCTATATACACTGTAAGATGTCAACATTGTGTGTCCTTACAGTTTTTTTTTTCTATAAGTGCCTTGGCTTCAAATTGAATTAATATCAATGTTATTTCTTTTTAGTTGTCCTTTGGAGACCGAATGTGGTGGTACATAGCAACACAGGCCCCCATGGAGGAAACTACCACCGACTTCTGGCAGATGGTCTGGGAACAGGAAGTGGATGTCATTGCCATGTTAACAGACCTATCTGTAAGTATGGAGCAAATGACAGTGATTTTTATATGTGTATGAGTCCTCCTGTATAGAGGAGACCTTTACCGTGTTATTGAATGCTTGATGTATTTGTAGGAGCAGGGGAAACAGAAGTGTCACACCTACTGGCCTCAGGAGATAGGTCATGAACATAAGATTACATTTGGACAGGTACCGGTTCATTTCTGAATTATCTCCCTTTATCAGCATTGGAATCTTTCTATTATATACTAAGTAATCTGGACTATTTAACCATTTCTAAAACGGTTTTGTATTACAGTTTGAGGTGACGTTACTATTTTGCAACGATTCTCTCTGTTACATCACTAACAGAATATCTGTAGTGCACCTTCCCACCAAGAAGGAAAAACAGGTGTGGCATCTTCAGTACACTGACTGGCCAGACCATGGCTGTCCTGAGGACATGTATGGGTTCCTAGGTATATCAGAATTTTTTTTTCCATTTTTTTTCTGTTGTTACAAAAAAGCCTTGTCACATTGAAATTTCTCCATATCTGTTTTCCAAGATTTTATTATTTCATCTACACTACTGCAATGAAGATGAATAATATTTCTCCACTGCAGAAAAAGATTAAAGTGGATTTCAATAGATCTGATAGTATTCCATATGTTCACAAAATCTTTGCAGATTATGTCATTGATCAGAAAAGAGGCTAATTTTTGATAATGATGCAGATCAGTACACCTGGTATCTGTGAATATACATGTAATAATTCTGATATTTTCTGTAGGATTTCTGGATGAAGTCGACTCAGTCCAGCGACTGGCGGAGAGTGAGGAGGGAAGTGGAAAGAAGTCTCCCATCCTGGTCCACTGCAGTGCAGGGGCAGGCAGAACAGGTGTGGTCATTCTGACCCAGGTCATGAAGTGGTGTCTGGAACACAACTTTGTAAGTCACTCTAATACAATTGATGTTAGATATGAATAAGGAAAAAAAAATTTCTAATTTTTATTTTCAGTTTCATAATTATACATTTAGTTGTTAGCAGTTACTGTTAACTTTTGACTCTTCATTGGTGGTGGATAGAATTTAATGTATTTTTTAAAAACACATATCCATGAAATTTGACTGTATTGAGTGTTGCTTGAATGTTCTGAACACAATTTCTGAGGTGTTTTTTTTTTTTTTAGGATATTGATCTTCCTAAGGCCCTTGGTGCTATACGCCAACAACGAATGTTCATGGTTCAAACATTAGGACAGTATAACTTCATTCACAAGACTCTGATTCAATATTTAAAGAACTCCAGACTCATCTAATAGTTATAAATATTAAAGGAACTCTAGACTTGTCTAAAACCCATCAGAATCAAAGGAATTCCAGACTTGTCTAAGCCCAAGCGGCATGTGAGGTGCTACGGACTCATCCATTGTAATACCAAAGGTTTGTACAGAACTCCAACAAGCATCCACAAAATGTTCAGGTAGTGATATTGAATCCGACAGAACATTTAATGAGATTTGTAATTTTCATAGAGAAATGATTTTAAAAAAAGACTGGTCTTTTCATCAACTTGTGAAATGATGTAGTATATTAGAGACACTGTGTTCATCCAAGGATTTTGTTACTTAGAGAAATACAAAACTCCTCTACACATCACAAGCCTGAAGTATCATTATTTATCACACAACAGTACTATTTCTGGGTTCATAATGCAGGTTCAGAAAAATTATATGAACTCATAGAACAGGTTTATAACAATGCAAATTATGTAGGGCCATGTGAGGTCAGCGTGTGCTGACATAGATACAAATATTCACTACAAACATTCTTCAAGCCCTATCATATTTATTTCTTCATTTTATGTTGTTGTTATAATACAATAACATAGCTAAATATTAAAACCCGAAGATTAAAATTTCAATTTAGCTATCACGTTAACATGTTTATATTTAGACCTTATTTCTTCCACACAAGGACATTTTCAGACAATGCAAAATGGCTGAAATTGACTTCCTTATCCAGAAACAAGAAATGGAAATTGACTGTAATATGCATTTATCGATAGTTGTGTGATAAATAGAATCTTACACTCGTGCTTCTGGCATATGAAATTCGTTACCAGATTTAAATATTTCCTTCGCCATGGCTTGGGAAATTTTAAATCTGGCAACTCATTTCATAAATTTCATATGCTATAAGCACATGTTCAAGATCTTCTATATATTTATTGGTACACATGTAAATGATACTGAGCTGTTATTTACAAGTCTCAGGTTGTCAACATTTTAAAGCTATTTAATATTGAACTGAATTTTAATAGTTGCTGTAGTACATGGGTTTTTTTTAGGGACAATTTTAGATGAAAATATGAACACTGTTTTATAGAAACAGTGAATTGGTGTTTGTACACATCCCTGAATAAAGTTACAATTTGATAGGTTGTTCATAATCATGAAACCACTATTTTTGAAAGGGGATGTGGTTGAAATTTGATAAGAAAACAAAATTTATTAATGGTAATCAAAAGACCTTTAATTCTTGAAACTGATTTTGTAGGTTTGAATTGAAATATAATGTTTATATATATTTTTTTTAATCAAATGCTGAGCATTCTCTTTAAAGGTTGAAAGAAATCAATGACTGTAATATGAATACACAAATGTTCCTTCATTTTCTTAAATTATATACATGTCACAATTAGCGTTAATTATACAGGTGAGTATATTTCACCTGTAAATGTTTATTGCTGCTTTTTGTTTTTTTTAGTATTTTCCCTTCAATGTCAATATATTATAGTGTGTACATATATTACAATTTATTTTTACCCTCTGGTGTCCTTTAATAAGGTTGTATAATCTGGTTGTGTTTTACATTTCTAAAGTCATATTATCTTATTATGCTTCCATCATAAATTCAGAATTTGAATGGTTTTGTCACATGTAATGTTATAATTTGATTGGTTTTTTCACATGTAATGCTATAAATAGATTGGTTTTTTCACATGTAATGCTATAAATAGATTGGTAATATTACTTGTAATACTGCAATATTGTTGATTGTTTTACTTGTAATAGAATAATTCATAAAAATATATTTATGTCTCTGTAAATAATTATAATCCAGTTTCTGGTTGTAGAAGAATATTTTTAGTAATCTGTAAAGTATAAAGAAAATGGTTTTGTCTCCACCAGTTTCACACCATATACAGTACTTCAAAACATAACACTGTTTCTTTATATTACTTATATCATTGAAGAAAATGACAGCAGTACATTTTAAGAATGAACAAAAAAATAAGTAACAAATAACATTATTTAATTAGCCTACACTGTACATTTTGTTACTTAATTAATGGAGCCTACACTGTACATGTTACTTAATTAACAGAGCCTACACTGTACGTTTCGTTACTTAATTAATGGAGCCTACACTGTACATGTTATTTAATTAACGGAGCCTACACTGTACATGTTTTGTTATTTAATTAACGGAGCCTACACTGTACATGTTACTTAATTAACAGAGCCTACACTGTACATGTTACTTAATTAACAGAGCCTACACTGTACATGTTTTGTTACGTAATTGTCTGGGGGTTTATCTTGGTTTATAGCTGTGTTATGTATGTGTAGCACAGTGTTGTTAAACATCTGAGTGATGGATGCTTTTACTGTATTTAGATTTAATTTGCATATACATTCACCCTTATAAAACAACCAGTTGTCCTAGGTCAAAACAACAAGAAATTCAACTATAGCAGAATTACTACAACTTAAAATCAAGATTTAGTATACCTACATAATTCAGAAAAAGACATCTTTAGACAAAGAGAGTTAACAAAATCTGTGAGAATTTTCATGTTTGTTCTGAAATCTACATGACATTTTGTAATTTAAATACATGTAAGAGATAATATTGTTGTGAAAATTTAAACATTGTACTGTACATTTTTTTCTCCATATAGAAACATTTATGTGGTGGGTCCTTTTGGTTTAACATGGTTATTTATGCATTTACTTAATCTCTACTTAATCAACTGTTTCTCTTCGAATTTTTAGTTATACTTATACATGTTAGGGTGGAATTATTAAAAATTGTAGTTTAACTTCTGCTGGTTTTTTTGGTGTATATTTTTAGTATGAGTTGTTTTTACTGGAAGTGCTTTTATTACAGATTTATATGCAAGTAAATGTAAAAAATTTCCACTTTGTGATGTATTGTAAAATTTGGCTGTACTATATTTATGTTACTATTTTTCATTTAGATAGTGTCATATTTTCACTCAGTGTTAATTGAAATGTATATAATTATCTGTCAATCAAATTTGCACCACCTTTGACCTTTTCTTTCACACACATCCCGAGTCCCTACAAATACCTCCTATTCCATTTCATTTGAATTTATATGTTTCCCTGAATTAGCTGTGTTGGGTGTTGTTTTGTAATACGTAGTTTAATAGGTTTTTGTTTTTTTTTTTAGCTGTAGTATGTCTGTAATTCTGTCATCAGTTCAGTTTTGAAGTTGAGTAACAATAAGCCAGTTCTATTCTAGTCTACAAACCATTTGCCATCTCTCTTCAACATTTAAATAAATCACAGTAGTTCATTGAAATATATGTTTTGTGGTGAACGTTGTTTATTTAAGTTTTTATGCTTCAAGAATAGTATCAATGCTCATTAATGTCCTAGATATTCAGCATTTCTAACATCGACACTTTCTATAAATGCATTACTGGACAGTATCACAAGATGATTGGCGCAATGTCTGGTTCTACACAGCATTATACATGTAGTCTCTATGGCTGTTTTATTTATTATCTGTTATCTCTATTTTGTTAAATGAATAAATCACTATTGCAAAACTTAATTCCTTTTCACAGTTGTTTTATTACTTGCAGAATGGGAGTATTTTATGATCAGTTATATAATCAATTCTTGAAAAGGCTTCTTGCTTTACGTGAAAGTAATTGTGGTTTTTATAAGGTGTCTACCATTTCATAAACTTGGCTGTAGTAGAATTGTACAACTTGCTTACCGTATACAAGTCTTGAGGTGGTTCACTACACCTTGAAATAGTTTCTCAAATCAATTTTGAAAGATATGTAATAAGTATATATGTCAAAAGGCAGAAAATACGCAAATTTGGATTAAAAAACAAAGCAAAAAAAATAAATAAATAAATAAATAAAACCACAAGTTTCAAAAAATCAGTAAATATAAACAAAAGCCTTGCGGATTTGAATTCGGGTTCACAAGCTCGCGACACGAACTACTTAGCTATGATGATAGACAACCATATTGATCGAAATTTTAAATCGGCATTTTGTTATATAGAGTCCTAAAGAGTATTAGTGAGCTACCTTGTGGATGGATTCTTGTCATCATTCAGACAAATTAGGTAATGTGCGCCATATTTTAATTTACTCTCTTCATTCATGAAGCCGCATTACTCTTTCTTACTTACATTTGTAACAGTTAAGACTAAAATGGGGTCTGGAGAACTTGAATTTTTCAGTGAAATCATTCCTCCTCATTTGAAAAATTCTAAAGTACTGCATGTCTGGTCTCCTATAGAAAAGAGTAAAAGATTTTCAAAACTAGGGGAATAAGTCGTAATTGACATGATAATTTGAACTTAATTGCCTTCTTGGGGTCATTTTTAAACCCCTTACCCCTATTCTGTTCTTAAGGAACAGAGGCCCATGGGCCACATTGCTCACCTAAGTCACCTTGGCCCTGCTGTTGTGATATTTAAAAGTTTATTTTACAACTACTTTTCGAAGACCCGTAAATTTGTTCTAAATGTTCATACAGTGCATATACTAATTAACGATCGTGGGAATTCAAAGGCTTTACATTGATACCATTTTAAGAATTTCCACTTTGCGATAATCCGGAGTCTGGTTTTTTGATTTAGACATGTTTCATGATCTGAATAGTCAGACAATTCACTTTCCTTGCTGGGTTTATTTGTGTCGCTGTCGCCATTTGATACAGATTTACCAGCTGAATTTTAATTTTTGCGGATAATAAACTCATATATGATTAAAAACATCAATTACCCGCGCTTGTTCTTATGAATTTCTATTAGCTAACAACAAGCATCTTGATGCCATGTGGAATATATTGTAAAAAGAAAGCGTCCGATGGAATAATAATTTTGTTTACGATTTTAGAAATTAGTAATATATATGAACACATCATTTTGTGCAAAAAAAATCATGAAAGAAAAAAGTTTAATGAACATATATGTAGGCACTTGCCTACTCGAGCCTAACAACGTTACACCTCTGGCAATACCCAAGGATGCTTACATATTGACATGCACTGATGTTCTTGAGAAGGGTTTTCTTCTATAGATTCCCATGTAAAATTGGATCCTTTATTGTGGTCCCCACCCTACATCTGAACGACACAATTAAAACTTGAGTCTGCACTACCTAGGGATGCTTTAATATCAATATGATTAATCAAGGTCCTGTTGTTCTTCATCAGATTTTTCTACATATTCACATGTAAAACCTTGATCCCCTATTGTGGCCCCACCCAATCCTGGTGTGTGTGATTTGAACCAACTTGAATTTACTTTATGTCAGGAAGCTTTCATGTAAAGTTAAACTTTTCTGGCCAAGTAGTTCTAAGCAGATTTTTAAATGACCCCCATCCTTTTTTTTTTTTTTGTTTGTCTTGATTATCTTCCCTTAGAACTTAGAATGAACACAACTGAATTCCCTTTTTCAAAGAATAATCTGTGCCCAGTTTGATTAAAATTTGCTCAGTTGTTCTTGAAAAGTTCTCTTACAATATGCACAAAATTTTCACTAATTCTTAATTTTCTTCCCTTGAAAAAGGGTGCGACTCTTTATTGAAAAAAAAAACCCTTGAATCCTTTGTGATAAATTTGATAGAAATAAGTCCAGTGGTTCGGGAGAAGAAGTCTAAAATATGAATAGTATACGGAAGGGCAGACGGACGCTGGACAAAATGTGACCAGGAAAGCTCACTTGCGCTTTCAGCTCAAGTGCATTTTAAAAATGAGAAAATAAAGGGCCAAGCCTTGGGGTCACCATATTGTTTATTGAATTTTTGTGTGTGGTATCATTTTTTACACCATTCAAGTCAGCTTATTTTCCCAGCAGAGAGCTATAATAGATATGCAGCTAACTACATTGAAAATTGAACTCGGAAATTCTACAGAAAACAAGAAATTTGCAAATCTGAACCCAAAGTTTAAAATGTAAAAAAAAAAAAAAAAAAAAAAAAAAAAAAAAATTATAACAATTCGCAGATCAGAAATTAGTTGATTGATTGATTGAATATTGCTTAACATCCCGCTCGAGAATCTTTAACTCATATGTCATATGGAGACGACACCATTGCCGGTGAAAGACTGCAAATTTAGGTCTATGCTCGGCGCTTATGGTCTTTGAGCAGGGAGAGGGATCTTTTACGTGCCATACCTGCTGTGACAGGGACCTCGGTTTTTGCGGTCTCATCCGAAGGACCGCCCCATTTGGTCGCCTCTTACGACAAGGAAGGGGCACTGAGGATCTAACAACCCGGATCCCCACGGGGCCAGAAATTAGTGACAGATTGTTAACTACTACACATATAGTTTACAGTTTACACCATGGATGCTACTTTTTCCTTTCGCCTCCATAATGTGGGACAAAAAAATCTCTTTTTTTTGGGGTCAAATATTTCAATTACACGGATTACAAACCCTCTCTTCTAGACCCCCCCCCCCCCCCCCCCCGCAAATTTGTAAAACTAAGTTTATTCATAAAATGATCAAAAGTTACATGTACTAACTATTAATCGAGGATGTTACGACCAAGCAGTCAAAAATCTGGTGTATGTTAACCTGTTCCGGGAATTAATGAGAATACGCCCATAAATAGCGGGCTTAGATATGAAAACAGAAATAACTTCACTAGCAATTACAATGTTGACATGATTGCGTTGTGTTAGTTACATGTACACGGACATATATGTAAAATATAGCAAAAAGATTGAATGTAGACTTGTCTTTTATAACAAGGGCACCACAAAGCAAGAGATAAACACTACTATTATAAACTAGCACAAACAAAACAGGAGATATACACTACCCTTATCCACTAGCACAAACAAAACAGGAGATAAACACTACCCTTATCCACTAGCACTAACAAAACAGGAGATAAACACTACTCTTATCCACTAGCACTAACAAAACAGGAGATAAACACTACCCTTATCCACTAGCACTAACAAAACAGGAGATAAACACTACCCTTATCCACTAGCACAAACAACATAGGAGACAAATAATAACATTATCCTATGGAGCGTCAAATTAACATAAACTGAAATAATTAAAGATATGTTTAATTATTTGAAGATATAAATTCAATTGTTGTTCTTAATAATTGAATTAATGTGCATATCAAATCCATTATTGCTTTTATCAACTGAATTAATGCGCGCTTCAATTCAATTATAGCTCTCATTACTTGAATTAATGAGCGCGTCAATTGAATTGATGGCCAGATCTAAAACTCATACGAAGACTTGGAATCTTAATACGGAAAATGTATCTTGTGCATAAGTGGTCTCGTCCGTGACATGAAAAAATATCACCCGTGCACAATACAACTTAAACCCAATATATTTCTACGCCCCCTGGAATCAAGGATCGGGGGAACGTCTTTAAACTTTGTTGTAACTTTTGAATTAAATAGATACCTAGTTCATATTTCGTACTCTTAAATGTTAGTACCATTCATTTAAGTTCTATTACTGTAGAATAATAGAAGCTGTCCCTATATTAAATAAAATCATGACGCTTCACCGACTGCCCATGTTAACATCCTCAATAGTCACTTAATTAATATAAAAATGAAGGATTAGGTTTCCATTTACGGATATAAATACATTTTCTAAAGACATTTATTCCCATCTCAATCAATTTCAGAGCTGGATTTACACGGCATAACATAATGGTTAATATTTATATTTACTGATGTGTCGTCAGTAATGTATCTACACTGCTTCAATGTAATTCATTTCTCGCTAAAAAAAAAAATACTTGCGTTTTTGCAGAGAAACATGTTGAATTACACTACATAAATATTAGTAATAAATGTCGTCGATTATACAAATTATTCTCATGTGTCCACTTTTTTTATATCCCCATAATACAAACAATCTAATTATTCTTTACAAAATATTCATAAGAAATACTAATCAATGCTTTTATTACGAAAACAACAAACTAATGTAAAACCAGCAATCGTAACAGATGATAAAACGTGAAAAAAGCCTAGTGTCTAATTATAAAATCCTCAAACAGAAGAGTGGATATTGTCTTTTCGTTTTTGAACACAGCACGGTCAATTTTTGATTTTGGACTGCCTTCAGTTTGTAACCATTTTTTCCTGCAAAATAAAAACATTCAAACATCATACACGCATATTTGAAATTCAATTGTATATCCTATCAATAAATCAAAATATTCCACATGTCTGATTATGAGAGAGAGAGAGAGAGAGAGAGAGAGAGAGAGAAATTGCAGTTAACAAAATATGTACGTTAATACACGTAATCAATGTCAGTTCATTTATTTATTGCAGATCATCAGGAGTTATCACCCATTCATATTTCCTCCTGATCCCTGTGATTCCTCTGTAGGTCAAATGTAAGTCTATCAAATATTTAGCTGGGAACTAATGACACTCTTAATACATCAGTGGGGGAACGGCTAGCTTTAAATCATTTACAACACCGACTTCGTATAACATCCTGAACCGACAACACTGAAGGAACAAAATGTCAAAAACACTCACTGTAAAAACACACTAGTAATATGAAAAATACAGTGTACCGTTTTTGACATTTTGTCCCCTTAAAGAGTATATTTTAAAAGAAATGCATTTTTTTCGGGTAGAAATATAATGCATTGCTTTTAAAATGTACTCTTTAAATACTTACGTAAATGTACTCTTTAAATACTTACGTAAATGTACTCTTTAAATACTTACGTAAATGTACTCTTTAAATACTTACGTAAATATACTCTTTAAATACTTACGTAAATGTACTCTTTAAATACTTACGTAAATGTACTCTTTAAATACTTACGTAAATGTACTCTTTAAATACTTACGTAAATGTATTATTTATCAACACTTCTTAGTGAGAGCTAGTGACACTACCCTCCCATTTCTATAATTTTTTTTTTTACCTAAAATTATAAACTAATTTACTTTCAGTGGTTGATCAATTTAATAGAAACTAGTACTAAAATAGTGCAGTATCTCCACATTTTTTTCACAACTGTCCACATATTCAAAAAATATGAAACTTATAAAATTATACTCCATATTTTACTATCGTCCGTGGATTTTCTTTTAAAATTTTAAATCTATGAATCTTTGAGAAACCGTATAAAATTACCCAAATTTAAACAAAAAATATAACCAAAATGTAATTTTGGTGGGGGGGGGGGGGGGAGAGGGGAGTGTATTTCAGTGATATCATAGTATTAGAATTTAAAAAGAGAACAACTTATGAGGCTAACTGCGTTAGGATTTTTCAAGCTAACATATTTGACAAACTGATCCCCTCCAAGTAGTCAAACTGTATTTGACAATAGACAAGTACATGTAGAATTTAGTTCCATCATGAATACTGTGTGTGTTCAGGGCAAAATCGCTCTTTATTGTCATTACTTTTTGGAACAATGGAAGAAAAAAAAAGGGGGGGGGGGCGGGGTATCTAGCCCCACCGTGACGCCAGTAGTCCTGTGAGACTCTGAATTATGAATAGAATAACCAGACTTGGCGAAATGGCTGACTTTACACACCACAGCCACAGGTGTGACGACTACTTACATTTTTTGTACTTCACTTTCAGTGCCCTGGACTACGCCCTTCACAGTCCTCCTGTCTGTGTTCCTGACCCAGCCTACTAACCGTAAAGACTTAGCCGTCTTCTGTGTGTGCTGTTCAATATACAAATAATAAAGATACAGACAATAAATCGACCATTCGATTTACCTGTAAAATTAACATTATTACGCGAAATCCCACAATTTGCTTTCAAGTTATTTTAACACTTGGACACTAACGCAGACAGCTTACCTTTCTAAAGAATACACCTGCAAATACAAATACTAAAATTCATGACGTAAAAGTTGTGTTCGAATTAATGGAGTATATGTGTGTGAGTGAGTAGAGAAAACTCTAAAACAGGTCAACGTTAGCTTATAATGGGTTAGTGAATCGGGTCATTTCGATAATTAAGTAAGCTGGAATCGATTGGTTTGGAATCGATCATTATGTATGAAAGTAGACAATAGTACGTGATAAATGTAATTTGTATTTTAAGTTCCCAGAAAATTTTACCAAAGGTGGACTTCCTCATTGGACAAAAATCAGATTTCAATAGAAACCTAATTCGGAGGTGTGGGGATGGGTGGGGGTGGTGTGTGTGTGTGTGTGTGTGTGTTGAAACAATCTTAGCGGAAGTTTGGCGCCTCTGAACCATCTGTGCACAATTCATTTACAAAAAAATCTTAAGTCTCAGATTTCTTGGCGCATTGGTTGCGATGTTTGGCGAGCAGACTTAAATGTTCAAGTTTTGCGGCAGTTGCAACACCATCATCCAGATAATTCTAATCAATTAAAAAGTTTTTATATTGGTCTGTTCTGGCTGTGAGAACAAAAACTGTTTTGTTCTTAATCCTTCCTTGCTTAGTAATTAATAATACTACCAGTAATATAGTTATAAGATCTGTTAGCGAGAATCTGCCTTTTTAGGTTTTTGACGTCATCCTTCTACCACTCTATAGCAAAATAATGCCGATGTTGTCACCTTGTTTTCAGTGATGGTAGGTCAAAGTTGTTGAGCCTTCTTTTTCTCTGGAGGTGTACTCTCTGGTGTTAAAACGAATCACTTTTTGAATAATCTTAAGTTTATTTCCTTCTGCACGATGTACATGTAGCTTAAGTCTTCCATATAAGATCGATCCGTGCTTCATTCTCAAGTGGACAGGTATAGCCAATGCCTGTCCACTTCTCTAAAGAGAATAGGTCTTGATTGTGCCATGTAGACGGTTTTTCGGCATTCTTGTGGACAGTGTTCCATGTTTCTCTACATGATTCCTAATGTAGAGCTCGCTTTGTCTTATTATGCTCCTTCCATTTAAAGTAATTCCATCCTCCTGTGACCTTATAAGATTTAGATTTATGCATGATAGAAACTACTTTCATTTATTTTCAGTCTATTCTAATAGTTATTGTAAAATACCTTGCTATTCAAAAGATATTTCAAAAGTCAAAGTTGTACATGAATAACCAATAATATGTTTCAGAATATTCAATCCAAAGACAATATAACTTCGTCTTCATTGAATTGAATTCTTTATCAAATCCATTATGCGATAGATTTCTTTCATTTTCCACAGACATTTAATATAATTTTGTAAAGAAACAGTTTGCGCAAAATTTGATAGTGTCGTTTTAAAAATAAACTGCAATTTTCCGAGGTTGATATACGATTCTCTTTATGTATGTCTCTCATCTTAAGGAGTGCGATGACCTAAATATTTTATTTGATAATTTTTTAGTTTTACCTCTAATAAATTGAAATAAACACACTTTTATATTTTTATCAAATAATAATGTGAGTTTGGAGTTATTTACGATATTTTGAGATTTGTAGGCTTAAGTATGGGTTTGATGACACACGTTGAAGGATGAGACCATAAATTTTTTTTTTGACTTGGTATGTAATATTTCTTGGCAATAAAAAAAAAATCTGTAGTTGAAGAAGTGACAAAAAATCTTAAATCTTGACAACAAACAAAGAAAATAAAAACTACGTTATTTTGGGAGGTTGTTGATAAATTTATAGGACTGTAGATAAAATAATCATTTAGACTGGTCATTCGGGTCAAAAATATTACCATCATACATAATAAATGATAATGAATTACGCTGTCTCATGAATTAATGGGACTGTTTCCCAAAATACTCCTCCACTGTAAATAAACATGAGAAAGCCTTTTGTAACGAATAAACGGTAAACAATGTATTGAATATGCATTTTGATCACATGGTTCTAACTACCGGTACACTTTGGCTAGGTGTACATGCAAACATTGATATTGTTCCCCCACACATCTTGTCATGTAGAAAGCTCAGTATGACATAAAACAGAGAAAAATGTCTTTAATATCAATTCTCATCTCCCAGGATACAATACATAAGTGGTGACATGTTTTGTCATCTGATTTTTATTTCTCTCATTTGCATTAACTCTTAAAATAGTTAGCAGCCCAAACAAGTCTTCAGACTATCTACATGTAGGTAGTCTTTAGGGATCAGGTTTTCAGACAGTGTGTTGAAATTCCCATATGCACAGTCTATGCTCCTTTTATGATGCAAAATTTATTCAAAAATTTTCTCTCAAGAAGAAAACTCTTAGTGTGAATTCAATTTGATATTTAATTATAAGCATCAGCGTCATTTTATTTACTAATGATATTAATTTTCATTCATATGACAATTACACATATCCTAGTGGACTGAAAATGAAAGACACAACACTCTTTCACATCTATTTTATATTTGAATGTTTTATTGAATATAGACGTTAATGACAACCTAACAAGTCAACTTTCTGAAGTTATTTCACTTCTGCATTGTTAACTTCCAATATTCATGAAATAATGTAATATTCCATTATTTTCTGCGTATAATATTTTCATTTCTAATTATTTGATACATTACAGCATGTTCTGCATATGATCAATTTCTAAAACGAAGACAGGATGCTTACAAATAAGTTGATTTTACGGTGTTTCAAAAACTTTGTTTAAAGTCTGCAATATAACAACAAATTCTATAGTCGTTATAATGATCTTGTTTTGCAAGTACAGATTGTCGTTAGGTTTAATGTTTTCATATTTATTTTGACTATGGATTATTCCTTTCACCAGGTCAAGACAGGGCTCACTGCTAGTGGACAGGTCAAAAGAGGATGCTTACTCCTCCTAAGTAATTTAATCCAACTTTTGTGTTACCAGTCTATGTTTGCCATGTTCCTAATTATGTATATTTTAGGCTTTATAAGATTGATCACCGTTTGCCATTTCCACCTTTTCACTTTATCAGTGATGAATACGAATTCACATTGGGAAAAAGTACGTTTTGATAATCTTAGCTTTCAGATTTTGCAAATTTATCAAATGCAGGCTGTTATTTCATTCTCATCTGTTTAATCATTTTTATACCTACTGATGAACAAAATCCTTATTAAGTTTCTGGTGCGACTCGGGGGGGGGGGGGGGGGGGGGGGGGGGGATAGGATTTGTCTAGAAAACTTACCATGTATATTTTATCTGACAAATTTTGATGAACCTACGAAAGTTGTTCATCATTGAACAAAATGACAACTAAAAGAAAGAAAACAAAGAAAAATTTAGATGAAAGGCTATTTGAATCACTATCGCATAATCAGTTAAGGCTTGAAATGATGCAATATCTAAATAAATCGAAATAATGATCCCAAAACCAGAAAACATCCCTGACCGGTCACATCCGCAGTGAGCTCTATATCTTGATCACGCAAAAGGAACTATCCATAGTTAAAATAAGTATGTAGAGAATGGCCTAACAATTGGTATGAAACTTCAGACAACATTCAACCTAATGACATGTTGTATTTGCAATCAGATTATTATAATGATTACAGATTTGTGAAATGCTAATTTTAAAGTTGAAAACCCTGTCAGCAACTTCTTTCTCAGTAGTCTGCCTCAATTTAAAAATTGATCATATGCAGAACATGCTCTTGCATTTCAAATCAGTTGAGAGACATAAACACCATCTGAAGGTGATAATGAAATATGGGAAGATGAAGATGGAGAAGCTGAATTCATCTCGTTTATCATAAACTGGAGTTTTTAGTTTGCCATTAACATCTATGTTCAACAAAATATCCAAATATGAAGCTAAAATGGAAGAGTCTGTGATGCCTTTTACTTCAAGTTCACTGGAATATATCGAATTGACATATGAATGAAAATGATTGTTTTAAAAGATAAATGTTATCCATATATCTAATGCTGATTAAAGGCCACAGCAAGAGATGTTTTTCTTCTCATGATGAAGCTTATAAATAAATTCTGCCTTCTAATAATACAAAAACAGGTCAGCTAATATAAATGGATGCAATTAAGAGACATCTAATTAAATCATAGTAATGATTACATACCATTCATGGGGGCTCCGAGGCCAAGTGGTTAGAGCATTGCACTCAAAATCATGAAGCCTCTCACCCCTTGTCAGTGGCGGGTTCGATTCTCACTCGCACTGATATATGTGAGAAAGATTGCCAGTTTACTTTTGGAAGGTCGGTGGTCTCTTTCCGGGTACATTGTATTTGGGTTCTCTCCCCCACCTACAAAAACTGGACGCCACCAGATAACTGAAAAATTGTTGAGTTTGGCGAAAAACAACACACATCGTTCATAGGGTGATTTTGGCATCTACAATATTTAGTGGATTTTACTCCTAAGGGTAGTTTGAAATCTTGGCACTTTATTTTTTTTTTTTTTTTGTGCATCATTTATGAGACAAGAAATTTTGGCACTTTTATTTTTGGCCAATTTTCCTCATCCGTCCAAAAGCCAACATTTCTAGCACACCAAATTATACAATATGCAGTAACTAGCCAGGGCTTGGAATAATGTGCAATATCTAAATAAATTATAATAATGATAACATAACCAGCCAGGACTTGGAATAATGTGTGATATCTAACTAAATCATAATAATGATAAGTTTTGTAGTCAGGATTTGGAACAATGTGTGATATTTAAATGAATTATAATAATGATTAAATAACTAGTCGGGATTTGGAATAATGTGTGATATCTAAATGAATTATAATAATGATTAAATAACTAGTCAGGATTTGGATAATGTGTGAAATAAGAAATATATAGCAATTCTTATCACAAAACCAGTCACAGAATAATGTGTGATATTCATGTAAATCATACAATAATAACTCTGATCCACAGAAATGTAAATTTGACAGAAGGTAACAGTGTAGGAATATTTTAGGATGATAGGGACTTAAGTACAGTATTACCATCTTCCTCATTCAAGCTGATGGGTATCGTTAGATGTGCAGGTATTTTAGCCTGAGTTTTTTTTATAAGCCTTGCTGATAATACTTTCAAGATAGCCTGATAAACTTCATTTGATTTTCATAAAAAATCAAACTGACACTGCAAAAAATAACTCCAATAGCTTGCTTATATTGCTTCAGTTTAACTTTGTTTACTGTCTTCAAGTTTTCGTTTGTTTGTGTGTGTGTGGTTTTTTTTATGACACATCTAGGACATTCACTATCAGTCAGTAATTTTCCACAAAAAAACAAAAAAAAACCCCCCAATCTTAAAAAAAAACCTTTGAATTAGTCCATAACTCTTCCAATATCTTAACTCTGACCTCATATTTTTAATGTGTATCTCTTGTATACTATCATATTATAAAATACCTGGAAATTCCATTACATACATCACCATTGAAAACCCATAGGTTGGAAATAACAGTTTCTGAGAGCAGTGTCCTTAACACATCACCTGCCTGGGATGACTGCCCAGGGTGGCATGTTAAGGCACACTACAGACAACTAATGCACTACAGTATCTAGATATCTTCATATTCAATTGATTATAATTTCTATCTATCTATATTTTCATTTATATATGTGTTCATGTGAGTGTTCTCTAGTGTATATGTTAATTATGTGCAAATGTGTGGGCCTTGTATTTCCATTTCACATTTGACCTTGATGTAGGGAGATGGCTAAAATAGGCTATGTCTGCTGCCCAATCACATTCACTTTGTGAATTTATTAAATTAATTCTAATAAAACTTAGGACATAGGTCCCTTGCCCCATTTTTTTAATTTCTATTTTTTTTTTAATGGAATAGATTAATTCTAATATTTATATAATATGACATGACTAATAAAAATTTACAGCTGGTAGGGGACTCAAAAAAAGTGAAGCAGAGTGTCACAAGAGATGGGAACTATGGATGGGGGTGGAAGTGGGGAAGGGGTCCTCAGTTCTTAAGCACCTATATATGCTTTAATGAGAGAATGTTCTAACATACAATTAAATACATGCATGCATTACACACATGTATATGTCTAATATAAAGTATTTTGATTCCCCCCCCCCCCAAAAAAAAAAACCAAAAAAAACCCCAAACCCACAATTGATCATAAAATATTTTTTCTACACCCCTCATAAACCTGGTGACAAAATTTTGGCAATCTGTATCTCACTATTCACAATATCCCATTCTGCATCATGGGGCACTATTAAATTTCCGAAACAATGAGCTCGGTCTAATATTTACTATGGCATGTCAATATCTAATGTTTATTCATAAGTGCATCAGTTGCAGCTTCCTTTAGTTTCCGGATTACACCAGATGGTATCATGTCAACATCTCACGTTTAACTATAAGTGCATTAGTTAGTTACAACAGCATTTGAAACCCTGGGTACAACTGGCTACTACTTACAACAAGCTGGTTGTAACACAGTGACTTGTACAGCATATTATTCATTTCATATAGATATATAACACCATAGTATGTCTTAATCTATATTAAATAAATCTTTGCGTCTTGTCCCTTAGGATGTATCTGTAAACTACATTACTTTGTTTTCCTTCAGGGAGACGATGAATAAAAAAAAAAAAAATAAAAAAAAAAAAACCAAAAAAAAAAACATTGTCTGGATAAAAAATATAAGATCTGCAGATGAGTAAAACAGAAACCAAAATTTCACGCACTAGCTTCCTTTCGCAAACTCTTGAAAAGAGTTTGAGATAATTCGAGCTGAAGTGAAAATAGATGCTTCATTTGATCTAATGCAAAAAACATTTACCTTGCACTTTGCCAAATACTTCGTAGTCAAACGAAGAAAGTTTCGCTCTTGCCATTGTGTATGCAAAAAGTAGTATACACAGGTTGAGCTGCGAGAAGCAACTGTTGCCGACGACAACAACCGCTGCACTGGGAAGTTCTTAAATGTCACTAATTTGAGAATACTGTATACATCAATGACGGCGTTTTGATACCCGATTTAGATGAAACGTTATAACAATTTCAAACTTTAACTCCTTAAAAACGTCAATTTCAAAGGAGTTATCAAATGAATTTGATTTTAACCGCGAGTTAAAGTTCTATTTCTCAGGTGCTGCACAACTGTAACTTATTTCTCTATTAAGAAAATTGGAAGTACTTTTTTATTGCTGGGGTAAAGGTCTGTTGCGGTTTACGTCTATGCACACCGTGAGATGTGACCCTTATCAGTTTGTTAGCTGTGTAAAATTCCATAAAGAAGACAAATGCAACACACAAAGCATATACCAAACATGTGATTCTTGTGTCATAGAACAACATAAACAAGTCACACACGCTCATAATTATGTCAATGCTACCTAGAAATAATATCCAATTAATAAGGTATCTCCGCATAATTAATGTCGAGGTCTATCTAGAAACGTAGTGTTTGATTAAATACATAAAAGACTATTAGTTATAAGCGTTATTGCAGTTTAGTTATTGCTTTGATGAATCAGTGAAGATAGACAGATTGATCGACATTGAGATTTCCGGACAACAAGATCTGTTTATTGGCACCTAGAAACTATATAAACAGGCCCCAAAATCCCACATGACAGACCCGGCAAATTTTCAACGAACGAGGTAAGCGAGGACGTGCTGTTCTCCATCCATTATTGGCCTGTCTTATCAGATAAAAACACTAAGTAATTACTCCATCAAGGAATGATATTTTGGCCTTGTTATACATGATAAATATTTGGTAGAACGAACATATTCGTAGATGAAAAAATAAATCTAATTTGTTTGAAGATGGTAACATCAAATTGTTTCAAGACAAAAGCTCTTAAGCATTTTCCCCGAATTTTTATCTTGCACATTCAGTGAACACGGCAAAAACTGATAAATTTCTGTTGTTATCTAGGATGAAGGCTTTACTGGTTCTCCTGAGCGTATCCTTTTGTTACGGACTCCAGCCCTGTAACCCTGGGGACTTGGGATGTGATTCCTTTGGGAACAGCGGACGTCTGGACGGAGGGGGCGGCAGGGGGGGATTCATCAACTCCATCGGGTTCGATCAAGCTCCAAATGTCGGGTTCGGACAGGGACTCAACAATTTTGTGGAACCAAAACTTGAATTCGGATTTGACGGGGGAGTAGTCAACGATTTTCCTGGTACTGATGTCGGAATGTCCGATAACGGATTCGATAATGGATTCCAGAACGATCTGAGCGGTGTTGCATTTGCCACTAGAGGGCTTAGTCTTGACTCTAACATTGGTGTCGGTCTCGATGCCAATCTCGGCGCAGGTGGTGGTTTTGAACCTGGTTTCGATGTGAACTCGGGCATT
The DNA here is from genome assembly GCA_024699665.1 of Ostrea denselamellosa. Lineage (NCBI taxonomy): Eukaryota > Metazoa > Mollusca > Bivalvia > Ostreida > Ostreidae > Ostrea > Ostrea denselamellosa. Next base: position 424,584 of record JAMZEH010000014.1, read on the forward strand.
GACGGATCATTTTTCGGATCAGGAGGCAGTTTTGATGGAGGAAAAGGAGGAATTATTGGAGGCGCACCAGTCGGAGGAAACTTTGGCGGTGGAAGAGGTGGTTTTGTTGGAGGTTTCGATGGAGGAAAAGGTGGTATCTCTGGGAGATTCGATGGGGGAAAAGGAGGTATAGTAGGAGGACCCTCAGTTGGAGGATTTGAAGGAGGGATTGGTTTCGAAGGAGGAATAGCTGGTAGTCCCGTGATTGGCGGTGGTGTCTTTGGGCAAGACAAAGATTTTGGTGTAGGAGTCGGAGACGGGAATTTTGGTGGATCCTTAGGTCCTATTATCAGTAAAAACAGAGGCTTTGGGCAAGACAGGAAATTTGGAAAAGGGTTTGGAGGGGGTCGTGGCTGGGGTTCTCAAGGAAAGGGAATTGGAATTGGAGGAGGACCTCGCGTAATCGGAGGCGGAAAAGGAATCTTTGGTGGTCAAAGAATTGGAGGAAAAGGTATTGGTGGTGGGCTAGGAATTGGTGGAGGTCTGAGAATCGGGGGTAACATTGGCAGAGGATTTGGTAAAAGACGATCCCCGAACTATGTTCCAAATTTCGGAAAATCATTTCAACCTCGATTTGGAAAAGGAAATCCAATATACAATCGCAGACGACCAAGCATCCTACCGATGAAAAGACCGTATCCAAGATTTGGAATGCCAAGACCAATGCCATACTTCCCAAGGTCACATGGTAGAGTTTCAAATTACCCAAGAAATATGCCTATCAGAGCAGTTAGACGAATTAGCTCAGGATACTAAATTAACAGGTAATGAACTATAATAACTTTTTACATCTGTCGACTCTTCGGTTATGCAAAATTGATACATTTTAACCATTAGGACATTTATCAAGCGATGTAACGTTGTTTGGACTTTTAATTTGATACAAATGTGTTATGTTAGATATAATGGCTTATGTTTCATTGATATATAGGCAATATCATTTGATTCTTCAATAATTCCCCGTGGGGATCCGGGTTGTTAGAATAGATCCTCAGTACCCCTTGCTTGTTGTAAGAGGCGACTAAATGGGGTGGTCCTTCGGATGAGACCGCAAAAAATCGAGATACCGTGTCACAGCACGATAAAGATCCCTCCCTGCTCAAAGGCCATAAACGTCGAGCATAGGGCTAAATTTTGCAGCCCTTCACCGGCAATGGTGACGTCTCCATATGAGTGAAAAATTCTCGAGCGGGACGTTAAACAATATATAATCAATCAACTTGAATAATTCTATTTACATTTATCTTTCTTTCCATTTTGATAGATTATTACGATGAAGCTGTCCATGACAAATCTCCAAGTAGCGAGACTTGGCCGAGAACTCTGGACGAGAATATCCGTAAAGAATGGGGGTCTTCTTGGTGCTCTAGGCAGTTTTGTGTGTTTTGTACATTTTGTTTTTATTTATTCAATAAACTATTTTGCATAATTCTAGAAAATTATTTAGACTTTTTTTAAATTCATGTCAGCAGGAATACGAAAGCCTAATAGTCTCAAATGAGATACAATATAGTTATGTCGTTATATCGACTTAGTGTCTCAATACACTTAGTATCTCATCATTACAAATTAGTATTTCGTTAGTCAATTAACGACATAGTATAATGTTATAACAACATAGTATTTCGTTATAACGACTTAGTACCTCGATCATAATATCTTAGTATTTCAAAACGATTTACTATTTCGTTATAACGACTGAGTATCTCGTTCAATATAAAGACTCAAGTCTTCGTTATACAACGACTTAATAGATCCACTTGGTTAAAACGACTCGATATCTCATTATAACGATGACCAGTCGTGGTATGAGCGTTCGCATCGTAACCGGCAGGTCGTGAGTTCGATCCTCGCTCGTGCCATTGCCCTGTTAAATCTAAGACGTTAACATAGGTAGTCATTGCTCCTTCGGCAAACGCTCGGCATTTAGAAGTGAGAATCACTTGTCTTTCGGATATGACCTTTAAAACGGAGGTCCGGTGTCACAGTAGGCGTTGGCACGTTAGAAAACCCTCACTGCTACGGCCCTGAGCGCTAAGCATGGGTCTTAATTTGTGGTATTTCACCTACAAGTGGTGACGTCTCAATATGAGTGAAAAATTCTGAACGGAACGTAAAACAATCATGATAACGATGTAGTATTTCATTGTAACGACTTTGTGGTGCAGTATATTTTTTAACCGATTTAGTTATCTCCTAAAAATTGGTTATCTCGCTATAAAAGTATTTCGATATCTATAGAGAGTTATTATGATCTCGTTATAACCATTATTAACTCGTTATAACGAGACAAATTAATTGTTATATGGAATTAATCTATAGTTCGTTGGCTATGTGAGGTGATTACAATGGAAAACGTTAATGCTTGAATTATCAAGGTTTTCCTTTGTAAATAATCACGTCACAATTTATGCCGAGGATGATAAGGGTTCGGCATATTGGAAATCACCCCCACCTCTAGCCAACAAACAATACTATATATATATATATATATATATATATATATATATATATATCACACACACACACACACACACACACACACACACACACACACACACACATATATATATATATATATATAGGCTGCGCAATATATAGATATTTCGTATTGCGTTTCGTTGACAATAAAAATCATCATATTGTGATATGTTGTATGTTTTTTCAGTACCGATATACCAACAAAATGCTCAGGTGTCATGTATGTATACCGCGGGTCTATGGAGCGCCAAATTAACATAAACTCAAATAGTTAGTGATATTTTTAATTATTTGAAGATATCGTCAATTCATTTATTGCTCTCATTAATTGAATTAATGAACACATCAAATCAATTATTGCCCTCATCAATTAGAATAATGCGCGCATGCATCAGATCAATTATTGCTCTCATTAATTGAATTAATGCGCGCATGAATTTAATTGATAAGAACAATAATTGACTAAATGCGCACTTTAATTCAGTTATTGCTCTTGCTCTCATCAACTGGATTGATGATAGCACCAAAGTGAAGGAAACATTGCTCACAGAAATTAATTGAGAGCACGGTATAAATAAATTGATGATCTCTTTAATTCAGTTGAAGATATCTTTAATTGATTTAAAATGCTTTTGTATATGGAATTAATGCAGCATAAATGATTCAGATGAAATTAATGATCTTTCATTCAATTGGATATTTACAATGCTTTTAATAAAGAATTAATGCGCACATCATTCTTTTTAAAGAGAGCAACAATTCAATTAAATAGGTAGTTAATTCAAGGTGGATATGTTTAATTGAAAATATCTCTAATTGTATAACTGCTCCTTCTGAAAGAATTTTGCGCGCATCAAATGAATTGATGATATCATTATTCAATTGAAGAGAGAAAACGTCGCGCACACCAATACAGCAGAATATTTAATGCGCGTAATAATCCAGAATTGAAGATATCATTAATTATTGGAATGATATTTAATTAAATTATTACGCGCATCAAATGAATTAATGATATCTTCAAATAATTCAAGATATCTTCAATTATTTGACATTTATGTTAATTTGGAGTCCATGCGGGAGTTATCTTGATGATAGTATCATTATACTTCACGATGATGAATTCTACTCACAATCTGCTTAAATCGTATATTGTTGATTTCAAATAAAAATAACTTCTAAAGACACCAAATAAAGGAAAGCGATTTGGGGTAACTCACATCCTGGATTTTAAAACCTACTTGTAGGTAAACACGTGCCGATATTTAAAAACACGAAGGTGCAATAATCCGTCAGTTCTTAAGGGATTTATTAAAAGTGAAATTATTGGCCATATCAGAAAAGAAATGATGGAGATGTGCTAACTTCAAGAAATTCTTGAAGAATCCAAAGTAAACCTTCTAAAGAGGGATGATGAAATCAGTCGAACAAGTTGACTTGATAACTACGACTGATCTGCGTTTTATCAGATGTAAGTGAACTTGGTATACCACTTGTTTTCGTTACCAAATACAACCCTGGAATTCGAAAAATAAAACAAAAGCTTTAAAATACTGGCATATCCTCCAGTGACACACGGCAAATTTATCCACTTCCTCCCTTGATCTACTTATTGTATCATAAACGCAATAAAAATTTAGAGGATATGCTCAAACCATCTACTATCAAGTAAAAAAGGTGCAAAAAGGCGCCCGAGGAGGGTTTTGTATGTAGCTTTAATTCTATCCATTGAGGAATCATATCAGTTATTTCAATATTTAAACATTGTATCACACCACCGAATTAATTCATTAGCTTAGTGATGTACATGTAGGTTATATTTTTTTTCTTTCTTAATAAAAAAAAATATCTTAATTTCTAATGAAAATATTGCAATACATATCACAATACAATTAAAAATATCGCTGTACGAAGTTTCCAGTCAATACCAAGCCCTAATATATGTATGTATGTATGTATGTATGTTTGTATGCATGCATGTATGTATATATGTATGTATGTATGTAAATTGAAGTATATATGGCATTCACAAAGTTTGCTCTCTCTCTCTCTCTTTCTCTCTCTCTCTCTCTCTCTCTCTCTCTCTATATTATATATATATATATATATATATATATTTGAAGTATACATGGCATTCAGAAAGTTGCTGTCTGTCTCTGTGTGCGGAGACGCAGAGGACCATGGGAAGAACATGATGGCATTTTATGACAATTGTTTATCTCCATAGTCTCCGCCCACTAACGCCATGACAAGTTGTTGATTTGCATGCAGGGACGTAGCTTGCAATGGTTTGATGTGAAGGAATTAAACTTTCATGGAGGCGAGAATCGCCGAAAGGGTGGCGGGGGGGGGGGGGGGGGGGGGGGTCTCTTACCGCTACGGTGGAAGGTGTCAAGAAAAATAAGGTTTAGTTTACTCTAATTTGAGCATCAAATTCATTATGTATGTAATAGGCCAGGTAAAACCAACGTACAAATTTCATAGTTTTCAGGCTGCTTTGTTGGGGAATTCATTGAATGGGTTTCATGTAAATTGGAGTATATTTGGAATTTAAACGAGTACCAGCTGAGGCTTGACACATTAACTGGCATTTAGTCACAAGGGTTTATACACTATTAATCATTAGTATGGTAGGAAATGAAATTACAGGATTTGTAAATATTAAATATAACATACATCTATACATATATATTTATAAGGATTCCGTTACTCTGTGTCATTGTATTTGTACATTGCAGAATTCGACGAGGTTTGAACGTTTGTTGAATGGTGTTCATATCCTCCACCAATTCATTTTGAATAATATTATTATCTAATACGTGCAATGAGTGCGAATTCAATGTATTTTGCACTGAAAATCCATGTGCCGTTACTCCTTCGAAAATATGGCCAAGGTTAATTTTTTCCACAGAAAATGTACCATCGTTACATTAAAAACCAACAAATGATTTGGGAGGAGTTGCGAAGACAAAATATTTTGCATAAATAAACTTAGTCTAAGGGCCATAAATCCTGTTAAAAAAACTTGACAGTGTTCCTCTTGTTATATTCATATTTTCACATTGTGATCTTTCTTTGTACCAAGTTTCATTAAAATCACCCAAGGGTTAGGAGGATTGAAAAGACAAAGTATTTTGCATAGAAAAAAAAATTAAGTTCAAAGGCCATCTAAAAAAGGACAGTGTTCCCCTTGTAATCAAATCAAAGGTAAGTCTGGGTTTTAAAATGTAGCTCTATCTGCAAGCAAAACACCTTTTTTATCATTTCGGAAAAAATTACAAAAAATTCATACAAGATAATTGAGAGTTTGTATCACTCTTTCGATGATGAAGTCATCCTTCATACAAGGTGTTTAAACGAGCCATTAAAATTTTTAGTGTCATGAGCCACCTTCAGAAATCTAGAAATATTTCCAGAAAATTCGAACATTGTTTTAATGCAGTTTTCTGTTCATACATTACAAAATACAATCATTTTTTTTTAATGATATAAGATATTGATATGTTGTAAAGAGTTGAAACTTGGACTAGAATGTCTAGCAATTACAACCAAGCCCATTTTAATATTAAATAGCTTATCTGAAGTCCTGTAAAATCTTATGTAAGTTTCAAACGACGGTAACAAAGCAATTTATCGTCAGATATGATATCACTGATAGGAATAAACACCATACACAAATAATTATGTATAACAGTAGTCGGAACGGTACCTTTGTCAAATCGTCAGCTGACGACAGCACGTGACTTACTTGCATAACGAGGTCCACGTGTTCTGTTATGCAAGCACTTGCTCGTCTGTTGAGTCTGTTCATGCTATGAACAGGAGAGGGGCGTTGGACATAGAAGTAACTTATTAAATTGTACTAATAACGAAGACTGACATAGTCCCAGAGTCGCTCTGTCTCTTTACAGTCTGTAGTAAATTCAGTCAAACGAAAAGAAAACCTATTTCTAGATCATATACAACTACGTGCAATATTAGATTCATCTCAAAGACGTTAACACACTGTCCTGAATACTGAAACATATCATAAAGTGGCCATCGTCCTGGATCCGTTTTTGGTTCACAATGGAACGAGGGGTGCCAGCAGTATCAGCAGATGAGAACCGAGAAAGAAAATATTTTAGATTAGGTTAGATTTTGGAATCCAAATGTCGTTGTGAATTGATGCATGATATAAATAACTAATAAACCATAAAAGACTCCCATAATTGTTATAATCTTTTTTAATAATGTTTTTCTAATGAAAATTGAAAACGTTGTTTGTTAATATTTTTTAAATCTACGGATAAAATCTTCAGGAAACATGCCAGTTAAGAAAAGATATATCATACAAATGTGTTTTAAAATGAAATTGAAATGATCAAATTTCAGAAATACTGCGCTTTTTCAAATTTGAACCTAACTCATCAGAATTATAGAAATGTAATCATAGAGAACATTGTAATCAGAAAACTGCATTCCCTTGATGTAAAATTGTTTACAAATTAAATGAATTTATAAAGGAACTAATTTCTTGATGAAAAGTGCATAAAACTAGCAAGAATATGATTATTTTAGTCATTTCTATGAATTGTGATAGGGATCGGTATATTTTCGCTGGCTTGCTTCAAGTCTAAAAAAATCGCAAAATTTCTGAATTTTGAAATACATTTAAAAGATATATTTTTTTGTTAATTGACACGTTTCTTGAAAATTTTATCCGTATATTAAAAAATAGATTAAAATTTTTCATAAACATTTTTATATAAATAATAGAACGACTGTCTGTGTCTTTTAGGTATGTTTTATAAGATATTATATCATGCATCAAATCAAAGCGAAGTTTGAATTTTAAGATCTCTTATTTGCAAACAAAATACCTTTTTTAAACATTCCGGAAAAAATCAGGAAAAAATTATATAAAATAACTGAGAACTTGTATTACTCTTTCGACAGTGAAATCATGCTTCATTCGAAGTGCTTAAACGAGCCAATAGATAAGATTTCTTATGAAAAATGACCTTTATATATACTGTCTATCCATTTGACCAATACTTTCTGACCGTCTCTTTTTTATGCAGAACTCGGTTAAAGATCTTATAAAAATTAAAAACATTGATGAATATCATCATCTCATAAATTAATATTAATGAATATTATCATTGTTATCTCATAAATAAATGAATATTGATGAATAGGTCTAGTTTATTTTGTGAGTTTATTAAACGTTCTGAACATAGTGTCATTCCGTTATAATATATATATATATAATATATATATATATATATATATATATATATATATATATATATCGTATGTGACGTTTCTTCCATTTTTTCTAATTTTTTCATCTCCTATGAAGAGTTTTGAGTGATCTCCTTAACAGATTAAAATTTATATTGTATCAAAATATGCAACTGAAATCACACCTAGTAACATACCCGAACGTTTTGTAGAATCATGGTGAGAATCAAATGAATTCAAGTTTTAATATTGGTTGGCATGAGCTTCACGGTTTTGTTTTTTTTTTGGTTTTTTTTTTTGGTTTTTTTTTTTTGTTCTTGACTTTTGGGTTGGTTTTGATTTTGGTAATGTTTGTTTCGTTGTTTGACATTGAAATCAGGTGGTGGATTCCCGGACTTTCTATCTAAAGACCCTATGTAAGGAAAGCCGGCGCTAGATCCGCTTCTGAACAGGACCTGTTGAAGACTGATAAATAAACTAGGAGTTTACAGGAGTGAGGGTGATTATAGCGTAATCTTCACTGACTTTAAAGATATTTAAATACTACCATAAACTCACAAGACGTAGTTAATCAATACTTCAAATATAAAACACTTGACAAGTTGAAATTCAGACTTGCGTATCAGTAAACGAGAATATCTTTATCCCGTTGCAGGGATATTTTAATTTTCTTTTGTGTGTGCGTCTGAAACACTGGACCACGTACAAAGAGTGTCAATGCAGATCAATAACGAAATATCGGGGGGGGGGGGGGGGAGGGAGGGTCCTTGTTGTTCTCCAAGTCAAGGTCATTGCCAGTATGTAAAGTATATACGTGTATATGTAAAGTAGGCGTCCTTCATTTTTCCTTGTTATTTCTAGATGGAAAAATTCACTTTTCAGTCTTAAGATCTTAGATTGGAATTCAAGGCACCGGTTTCAAAACGAAATAGAGACGGAATCTGGTTTTTGATCTCCAGTGCTTGACTTTAGATATTATAATGAAATTAATATGCCCACAGTAGCTAATGATCACAATATATACAATAACCAACGCAGTGCATAGTTCACGTGTAAATACCGTGTAAAGACTGCAGAGTGTTATGGCCACAAATACAAAAATATGTCAATTGCAGTCGTTACTTACAGGAGACCATTTTATCGCCTTATTACAAAAATAGAAGACAGTAAACATATAATCAAAAACAAATATCAGTAATATTAGCATTTATGTTTGTTATGAGATGAACGTGTGTATTGTTGTACTATAGTGGGATAATCAAAGCCCTCCCCATTCAACGGTCATACTTCAGAAAAAATATTAATACTTCACATATAATTAAATTGCTTAAAGTTGTATATAAGACAACAAACGTTGAAGTTTCGCAGAACTTGGCAAGAGACTGTTTGGCAAAATGACTGCTTTACTTACAAAGGTAAGCTTTTTGAGATATGTCTTATCTATATCCCCTCCCCCCTTCAAGCTGCAAGACACGAGTAATTTAACCGCCACATCAAATCCTTTGAACAAATTAGTATGGGGAACGATTTTAGCGTCATGCATTTTTCACGATACTGGAAAATTTTCAAACGTCAAATGATATATGATTCCAAACTTTTCATGCAAATCTAAAAACAATTTCTTTCTTTTTCATTTCACCCTCATGAGCTCCAGAAGTTGTTAAATATGACGATTAAAAAAAACCCACACAATCCCAGTTTAACATCGATGTCAACGTACATAACATCATGACGTAATACACATAGACCGTGCACGTGCTTGTTAAGATGTTCTACAGTAGCGCTGACATGAAATAGATACACACATCATGTATGTTTATCTACTTTCTCACAGTGTCGCTAGTATCAAAGGATACTAAACACGACTTCTGACGGAAATCATTCTTCAAGCACATTTTTATGTCCAATTCGACCGTTACTTAACAGACTATCAAACATGTGAAGATGTTCTATAAGATATTTTGTTACTTACAGGATAATTGGTTGCTAGGTAGTATAAAGTGCTAGTATAGAATAGTTTCGGTTCCGTTTGTACCGAAAACAACAGAAATGAAATATTATTTACAAAGGTACATTTAGCATAAATTGTTACTTTTGTGAAATATAGTGTGATAAATCAGACGGTGTGCGCAAACACATTGAATAACGCGCGTTAAAGTAGCGCGTTATGAAAATTTGTTTGCACACGCCAACAGATTTATCAAACTATATTTCACAAAAAGTAACAATTTATAGTTTATATTTACATTATAAAATTTTTCATTCTGCCCTGATTTTATTATGAATTTCAAATTTCCCGCTCATCACGAGGTAAAGTGCAAGTATTGGAACAGCCATTTATTTGCATAAGAAAATAGTCCACAATTTAAATATTGTAACTTCCCTAGTGTTTTATTTCTTTAAAATAAAGATTAAACATGACTAAGTTTAGAGTTTTAATGCTAATTAAGCATTTAAAACAATTCAAACAGTTAAATTACAACAATACACATTCGGCGTAGGCGCATCCGATCATGTTTATTTCTGAAGGCGTATGAATGCCATCGGATTTATAGCCTGATAAATCTGATAAATCCGACAAGTACCTAGTGCTTTTTTATTTTTGAAAAAAAATGCTAAGTAAATGTTAAAATATTTTCATGAATTGTTGTTAATCTAGAAATATGGCAAGTTACGCTTTGTTACTAAGGAATCTGTTGTTAAGGAAAATATCCATATGGACTATTACAACATCGACATCGCTGTATTGATGTGTTGCTAGACAACCATACCCTGTAATTTTTTTTATTAATTTTTTCCCCTTACATGTATATAACGCAGAAGTACAACACTTATCCTGTTTTGATAAATTTCTCAATTTTTTTTTTATCATGTGTATAGCATTATTTAAGGAATTAATGTCTTAAATTGTTTGTATTGACATACATGCAGAAATACGTTCCTCCATGTTTCCATTGTTTGCATTCCCACATAAAACAAATGACCTAAATCTTTGTTCTTTATATTCATACCATTGTTATTATAGGTTTTTATATCAGTTGAAAAAGTTAGTGATTTATCGAAAAATAAAATATATTAAACAGCATAGGGTTATTATTGACAAAATACTGATAAATGCGATTCTTTGAGCAAACTGGTTTCTTTACTAAATATTATTTGTTTCGATGATGACAAGCTTACTATGAAAAAAGCACGCGGCAATATTTCTTTCCACAGAGACCCGTGGGGATCCGGGTTAGAATAGGTCCTCAGTACCCCCCTTGCTTTTCGTACGAGGCGACTAAATTGGGGCGGTCCTTCGAATGAGACCGTAAAAACCGAAGCCCCATGTCACAGCAGGTGTGGCACGATAAAAATCCCTCCCTGCTCAAAGGCCATAAGCGCTGAGCATAGGCCTAAATTTTGCAGCCCATCACCGACAGTGGTGACGTCTCCATATCAGTTAAAAATTCTCGAGTGGGACGTAAAACAATATACAATCAATCTTTTCACAGAAATATTTATATTTGACCTTTTTTCAGGATGTGAACTTCGTTTTCGTGCTCCTCTGCGTCCTTATTGCCATGGTGAAATGTCAGATCTTGAACTGTCCCGGATGTGGCATTATCGGGTATGTCTCAGAGGATGACGACAACGTCTTTTTGCTGACACAAGGCCAGGCTCTGCAGACTGCGCCATCTTTTGCCAATGTCCCCCCAGCCCGTGTCAGTGTTGATCGGCGTGTATACATGAATGCAGTTACACGTTCACCAACTTACAAGATAGTCCTTGCATCAAATGTTCGGCCTTACCGGAAGCAGTATGTTGCACGAAGGACGTTTGTCCTTGACCCCCAAAAGAAGTCGACTTGGTCTTGTACTGAGGCGGGGCTACTAAACAGTTTGTAACACTGAAAGAGACTTCAAATTATATTAGAGAGATAGATGCCTATGAAAAATAATGTCCTTCAATCTGTGTGTAAGAAATATGCTGTGGAAACTTGCTACAAAGAATACGTTTTTGTGAAAGCATGTCTTTTCATTCCAGTAGTTGATATTAAACTGTTGAAAACCTAATTATCGCACGAGAGATGGAATTGTGATGTCGGTCAAAACAGGGTGATTTTTGTTCAGATTCAACGAGGAAATTGTCATTATCACTGTATCCATTACAGAATATGTTAGATATACTTCAAAGACAAATATGGAGAAGTTGGATAATTTTTAGAATGTTGCAGAAACAGGAGCATTGTGAAGACTTTGTAGTGTATTCTGACAACGTGCAGTGTCTCGCTTACGGTAAATATTGTGTTTGTTGTGTTCAATTAAAATAAAAATAAATTAGTGAATTTCTTCCTGTTTTGTTGTCTAGAACGTATATAAATCACTTGCCTAGATGGTCGAGCTATTTAAGCGATGAGAGGAGGTTCGGTTCCCCAAATTGTGATTTCAACACACGTTGTGAATGTCTCTATGCTTTATATATATACTATATATATATATATATAATTCCTTAGTATAGGTAAAATATAGAACTAAATTCAGTTGAAGATTTCACATTTACTCCACAATGCTTTCTCCTTACGGCTCTTTGGTGGATTGCTGGTTTGGGGGGGGGGGTTGGTTGTTGTTTTTTTTAATGTTTTTGTTTGTTTTTGTTGCTGTGGTTTTTTTTTTTCTTTTTGGTTTTTTTTTTTTTGGAAGGGCTTTAAGGCGAAAGCGCTTTGGAGTAGATGTGAAACCCCTGACTGAATTTTACACACACACACATGCACACACACACACCCACACACACACACACACAGAACAACGCTAGCATTTTAATGTTGAATCAACATTGTTAATGCATAGGTCCGTTCTCTTTCTTGAATGATGGGTGTCAAAAACAATGACTTTACGTTGAAATATCAATATATATATATTTCACTCCAGCGTGGAAATGTTTTGAAACTTTATTGCTGTTTAAACTTTAAATAATTTTGCTACTGTAATTTAAACTACAGAATTTCCAACCTGTTTTAACGAGTGTAACATCATCAACTATATGAAAGAAACCGTTTCGATTTTCGACCTTATACTAATATGGAAAAGTTGTTGCATTTTCAATTTTGTTCCAGCTTTAAGGTGATATTATAAGGATGACATTTTAAATTGTGGTTATTCAACGATTCAATAATTTTGAACACCTTTTTCGACCTTGACACAAGTCATGTTCCTTGATTCTGTTTGTCTTAGTATACCTCTGTATATAAAAATACTCATAATTTCATTAAAATATTTTCTTATGACACTGATCATACAGAAACAATTTTAACCTTTGTTTCATATCAGACCTTAACCTTGTTTACCCCACGCCATCCTTATATTGCAAGTACTTCTCTATATGATTAAAGTCATAAAATTCTTCACAATATTCTTTTAATTTGAAATCAGAAACCCAGAGAATGTACACCACGAATCGGCAAAACACATGGGCATTTGTGTCATAATATACCCTGGTCCACACGTCAATCATTTACATTCAAGTACAGGACAACAGAGTTAGAACCGGATCCGTGTGTCCCTTCATTTCCCGCGAAAACATATGCAACGTCTTGGTTGTTGTGAACTATGCTACTTCTTACAGTCTCACCTTGACCACTGACCAGAGTTGTCGTGAAATAGTAGTACCCTGCGAAGGTGCCCTAAATATACCGACTTTGGGATCGAATCCGTTTCCCAGCGTTAGTGATAACTGTTTTGTAGTGAATAGTCTGCCCTTCACCCAATCCAGTCTGATGATCAGAGGCGTGCGCATAGAAGCAACAGAAAGGATGCTAGGTTGGGTTGTAGTGTCGGGAATAGATGGAATCAATAGTCTTTGGACACGATCTAAAAATAAGAAAAATGAAAGATTAAAGGCTACGTATAGTGAATTTAATACACTACAACCACAATTAACGAACTCTGGTAGATAGAATGGCAATATAGATACAGACTCCAACCCTTGATTTGGTATTGTTCGAATCTTGCTGTTCCGAGGCGAAGTGGATTAACTCCCTCCACGAAGCCTTCATGGTCACTCATCCATCTCCGTACAAAGGCCTGGTGCCTCTCCAACCTGCTCTCCACCTCATCTACTCTCTGTTCAGACTGTCGCAATTTGGCCTGAAGTTCTTCGATATCGGCGGTGCTTTCTTTCTTAAACAGAGAGAGTTCCTGTTCCATACGATCTATCCTCTGAACAAGGCTCATTACAAATTCTTCCGTGTACACTCTCTCCTCGCTAACTGTCATACCCCAAATACTCACCAATACACAAATTATAATTCCACTCCGCATTCCACTCTAGTGTGATATTTCCGTCAACGTAATACGGTCAGTCCAGATTAACTGATAAAGAATTTCATAATTCAACTCCGTTTTTATCAGAGACAATATAGAATTTTCTCTTTCAGATATTATCAAAATCTTTCTAGAATAATGTCTTTAAAATAATAAAAAAGAAAAGAAAAGAAAAAAGAAAAGAAAAGAAAATCATAGAAAAAAAGTAAATACAAAAATAAGACTTAAAAAAATCACACAATTTTTCAATACATTGACACAGCTAATACAGTAAATCCTACTCCCCCCCCCCCCCCCCCCCCCCCCCCCCCCCCCCACTTTTCTATTCTCAATATAGTCAAAGGCACACCAGGCCTGTAGCCATTTAGACACTCCAAATAAAATGAGGCCTCCAGGGGTGATATCTTGTTTCTAAATCATCAGTCCTTGACAAAGTTTGTGAACTCAGTTCTCTAACTTCTAAATCGGTTTGGGATGAAACTTGGCGGGAATATTCACTACCCAAGTGCAGATTGTCATAATCTACTGATATAAAAATATTCATCAGTCCTTGACAAAGTTTGTGACTCAGTTTCTCTAACTTCTAAATCGGTTTGGGATGAACTTGGCGGGAATATTCACTACCAAGTGCAGATTGTCATAATCTACTGATATAAAATATTCATATTTTAATTGTTGTTTGACTATGGAAGTCAAACGGTTTCTTTCAATTTTGTTGTTCTTATAGTCACAATGTCATAGAAAGCTAGAGAAATAAGGAATTAGTTATAGTCACGTGTCATAGAAAGCTAGAGAAATAAGGAATTAGTTATAGTCACATGTCATAGAAAGCTAGAGAAATAAGGAATTAGTTATGGTCACATGTCATAGAAAGCTAGAGAAATAAGGAATTAGTTATAGTCACGTGTCATAGAAAGCTAGAGAAATAAGGAATTAGTTATGGTCACATGTCATAGAAAGCTAGAGAAATAAGGAATTAGTTATAGTCACATGTCATAGAAAGCTAGAGAAATAAGGAATTAGATATAGTCACATGTCATAGAAAGCTAGAGAAATAAGGAATTAGTTATAGTCACGTGTCATAGAAAGCTAGAGAAATAAGGAATTAGTTATAGTCACATGTCATAGAAAGCTAGAGAAATAAGGAATTAGTTATGGTCACATGTCATAGAAAGCTAGAGAAATAAGGAATTAGTTATAGTCACATGTCATAGAAAGCTAGAGAAATAAGGAATTAGTTATAGTCACGTGTCATAGAAAGCTAGAGAAATAAGGAATTAGTTATAGTCACGTGTCATAGAAAGCTAGAGAAATAAGGAATTAGTTATAGTCACATGTCATAGAAAGCTAGAGAAATAAGGAATTAGATCATTTACTATTTTCGGATTACACAAGATCGGTTATGTCGGTTGTCGTGTACATACATACATACATACATACACACAGACACACACACACACACATATATATATATATATATATATATATATATATATATATATATATATATATATATATATAGTGTGTGTGTGTGTGTGTGTGTGTGTGTGTGTGTGTGTGTGTGTGTGTGTGTGTGTGTTTTAATAATTTCTTTAAAAAATATGGATTTGTAAATTTCTATCATGTTCAAAACTTGAAATAGATTAACCCTCCCTATATAATTCTACATAAATTTCCCCCACTCCAGAAATATATTCCATACGGTATTCCAACAAAGGTTTATTTTTTCATGAGGCGTGGCTTGTGATGATAAATAGTTCGCCGCCATAATTTACACGGATATTCTTAGAATATTGTTCAAACAATAGGAGCGGCCGAGCACTATGAATGAGTTAAAGGGGGAGCTACAAGAAATAATAGCAACAAGACCAGAACAAGATCGGCATGCTGTTGTCCGATTCATCTAATTTGATATGGAGGAGTAACCATAAAAGGACATTAGCTGCTGAAGTCATATTGGACGATTGTTACCAAAATGAACAGATTTACAATATATAAAAATCAACACTGGCATATTAAAATGATTATTTGTTTGTTTTCCACCACACTCAACAATTTTTCAGTTATCTGGTGGCGTCCAGTTTTTGTAGGTGGAGGAGAGAACCCAGCCGATTAGAGATGAGAGGCCTTGTGATTTTGAACGCGATGTTCTAACCACTCGGCCACGGAGGCCCCCGACATATTAAAATACATATATGTACCTTGCATTCTTTGTTGCATTGATTTCTTTTGTTTATATAGAAACAGTGGGTGACACAGAAGCGTATGAAGCAATAATTCATTGTGTGAGGAATTTTACATAATTTTCATAAAATTCACCAGTGCACCTGCACAGGTATTGCCTTTTCACTCTCACATTATCATTCTTTATTTTTTAACGCATTCCAGCATTTTAATCACAGTTTAGAATTTAAAAAAAATACGTCCTCATTGACAGCTAATGCTCTTTAAGATTACGTACAAACGATTTTACTTACTCACTTCTCGGTCATGAAAACTTGTAAAAAACCACACGATTTACCATCATTGAATACCGTGTATGCAATGCTGAATATTGGTCAATTCTGTGGGTCAACAATATTCATTTAAATTATCCGAAAGGCTACCTTTAGGAACTTATTTAAAACACAGCTTGATAAAATTGTATATTGTTAAGAAAATAATAATGCCACATTAAGGGTGATTTTAAACTTGATTAAAATATACTCACGTTTGTTTAGATGTTTTCTTATTCTGTTTTCTACTGCGTGTTGATTTAACAGAAGTTGAAACTGGCATGCAGAGGTGATAGTTCAGGTAATGGAAAGATAACTCAATTTAAAGTTTAAGCCCCTATTTTTTGGACTCATCGGGGTCATGGGTGAATTGACTTGGCTCCGCCGTATCATGTGACTTGGATTTGACAATACGCGTATATTCAAATACCCTGTTGAGTTGGGTCACGCCACTTTCTTGTAAAAACCGTATGATTACAGATCTCGGTCTTTTTAAAGTTTAGATGGAAAAAGCATACAAGATGTAGTTATAGTCCACTTGATTCCCAGCTGTTTTTAAAATTTAAGGCAAATCTTAACAACCAATCATAAGTTGTGCAACCCTGCATATCTATATGTACATGCAAATGATTTGTCAGGGCTGTTTTGTGTTGTCGAAAATATTTAATCAACGTCATACTTAATGGTGTTTCTGTTGTGGCAACTAAATAAGAATTTCTTCAGTAAGAGTCGCTGCCTTTCAAACTGACTCCGTGGGGGTCCTCAATACCCCTTACTTGTCGTAAGAGGGGACTAAATGGGGCGGTCCTTCGGATGAGACCGCAAAAACCGAGGCCCCGTGTCACAGCGGGTGTGGCACGATAAAGATCCCTCCCTGCTCAAAGCTCCGAGCATAAGCCTAAATTTTGTAGCCCTTCACCGGCAATGGTGACTTCTCTATATGAGTAAAAAATTCTCAAGCGGGACGTAAAACAATGCACAATCAATCAATCAATCAAACTGACAAAACACTTATTGAAATATGTTTTTAACAATTCATTAATCGATTAAAGACAAAAAGGAAAAAAAAAAGACTAATACATCGGTAATTTGTAAAGAAATTTTTTAATTAGCTCTTTCCTTCGAGTCACGTATTATCCTGTTTTTGAATGTACAAGGGTGTTACAAATGCTGAAGTTAGTTTACTATTGCAGTTTATTTTCAAGTATCATTTGCAGAATAACAAGCCGGTAATACATTTTGTTTTCAAAGATATATGTTGATCAGGAGAAAACTTTCAGTCCTGACTAAGACAAATTCATGAATGACATCATCAAAGTAAAATGCAGTCATGGGTATTACGCACCTGTAATATTGCTCAGCTGTACTTTTCCTTAACAAGACCTCACTCGAGGTAAGAGACATAATTAGGAATAAACACCTTCCGTAAATTTATTGACGTGTGATCCTGATTTAGATGGAAAACTTAATAACCAACATTTCATGAGCCGCAGGTGGTCGCTAAGGTTGCCATCTAGTAGCTTTACTTTTCACACTTGGCCTTTTCATTTGACATGTTCGGTTGCTCATATGCATATTTGATTCTCGCGTGCTCTTAAATTTCATATTTGATATCAATTATTGGTGATAAACACAGTGGTGATCTTTGGTCGTTTTACAGACATATGTTTTATTTCCAAGCTAATAATATTCATAGTTATACAGCTTATATAAAAGGCGACAATAGTTTCACAAGTAATCGGAAAAGCAGTTCACCGAGCTGAAGAGAGGTAAGAATTATGTGTGGAAGTGAAACAGATCTTTAATTGGTGAAAATGAATTTATGCATATACATATAAATATTTAAAGATAAACAATGTTTAATAATCTTGAAACTAAATGTCAATATTGTAATGTTTTTAACTGAATGACAAAGAAGCGCGGATGATGTATTATTTAGCATACATCGCCATTTGATTAAAAACGGCAAATATTCTTCAACATCTATTCACCAAATAATGCATATGATGAATGAGAATCTTATTTGTAAGATTAAAGTGCAATTAAATTATAGTAAAATTATTACAATGGTATATTGTTAACCTATGTGAAATGAAAGTATAATTTACAGTAGTCCTTTTTTTTTTTGTTAAAGATTAATGGTCAGTCGTAGACATATTTCAGTCATTGTTAAATGTTTTAACAGATGTTGACGATAGTACTTTCCCTCTTGTTCCTATCCTCGACTCTTTGTCAGCAAGTGTGTGATCCTCGTGATCCAAATTGCGTGGACACATTCCAGATCGCAGGAGAAAACTTTGGAGGGAGTATAACCCCTGACGCTCCGTTTCCCAGAGACGGCGGTAGTGGATTCTCCAATGCACCCAATACGTTCGATACAGTAGCTGTCGTGGGACTTGAGAATGGGATGCCCTCAGGATTCGATAATGCAGCGGCAGTAGCTCAGGTCCGAGGACTCGATGTTGTTGGGCGTCCATTCGATGTCCAGACCGATTTTGGAACAGTCCAAAGTGGAGTTGGTATTATTGAAACTAGAGCTTTCGACAACGACGAAAACCAGGCCATCATTGTGGATACTAACTACCAACATAGATCTCCTGTTGATCAGGGACAAATGAACAAAGATGTATCCAACTACCAGCCAAAAATGAATAAGAAAATGGATGCTTACCCAAGGCAGATGGACAAAAAGATGGACAGGTATCCTGCGAAGAAGACAGATGTTTATCCCGACAAATCATACAACAAATATCCGGAAAAATATCCATCAAACTACGATAAATATCCAGTTGATAAGTATCCTATGGATAAATATCCAGTTGATAAATATCCAGTAGACAAATATCCAGCTGATAAGTATCCAGTGGACAAATATCCAGTTGATAAGTATCCGGTAGACAAATATCCAGTTGATAAGTATCCAGTAGACAAATATCCAGCTGATAAGTATCCAGTGGACAAATATCCAGTTGATAAGTATCCAGTGGACAAATATCCAGTTGATAAGTATCCAGTGGATAAATATCCAGTTGATAAGTATCCAGTGGACAAATATCCAGTTGATAAGTACCCAGTGGATAAATATCCCGTTGATAAGTATCCTGTGGATAAATATCCTGTTGATAAGTATCCAGTAGACAAATACCCAGATGAGAAGTATCCAGTGGATAAATATCCAGTTGATAAGTATCCAGTAGACAAATATCCAGCTGAGAAGTATCCAGTGGACAAATATCCAGTTGATAAGTACCCAGTGGATAAATACCAACCAAAGTATGATAACAATTTGGACAAATATCCACCCAAGTACGACAATGGATACAAGTTTCCAAAATATGATAAGCCATCAAAAAAGTACGAAAAAATCCCTGACGTTTATCCGGCCAAGTTCGAGAAGGGATTTGATATCAACCCATCGAAAATGGACAAGAAAGTGGACCCATATCCCACGAAGGTTTACGAGCCTTATCCAACACAGGTCTACGACAGAGGTCTAGATGTTTACCCTAACAGGTTCGATCAGAACGATAAATATCCCATCGTAGACAAGAATATGGATATTTACCCCACTAAAGCCGACAAATTGGTTGACAATTACCAACCTATTGACAAGTACCAGCCGAAGTACGATAAGATGATGCCAGATAAGTACCAGCCGAAATACGATAGTATGATGCCAGAGAAATACCAGAAAGGCTCCTACGATAAGTACGTACCAAAGGAACAACCCAAGTACGAAATGGTGACAGACAAAAAATACCCTACCAAAAAGTCATACGACAATGGAAAAAACGATAATGGGAAATACGATAACGGAAAATATGACAATGGAAAATACGAGAAGAGGCGGTATAAGAAAAAGTATGGATACAGTTCCAAATACCCTCGTAAATACAACTATCCTGAGCCCACCCGCCGCCCAGTCTACAGAAGACCCGTGGTGACTGATCCCCCTGTCAATCAAGATGAGTATTACGCCACCCAACCGCCTATAACAAGGAGAAGAAACGTACGTAGAATGCGCCCACGCCGCCCTTCCAGAAGGAGATCCGGATATTAACTTACAGACAATTACAAACGGATGCCTCTTGCTCCCTTTTTGGTAAGTTTTGTACCACCATATTTGTGTTACAAAAATATTTTCGAAAATCAAAAAAGTGAAACCATTTATTGATTCGATTAATCGCAAATTATTCAACGAAGCATGTATTTATTCATTCGTGTATTGATTGATTGATTTGATTACAGATTAATTGTCACGAACAGCTTCCCGTTCAGACACTGAGATGGTCCTGCGATCACGAGTTTGTTTTGTGTGATTTGTGTCTAGTAATAAATAACATGACTCTGAATTTTCTCTGTTCTTATACACATTGATGACAAATTAGGCATAATATCAAAATTATGCAATTACAAAACAAGGTGTGCATAGACAAATACAAATTGGGGGTGTTCGTAGACAAATACAACGTTTAAATAAACAAATACAAAGTGTACGTTCATTTTGGACTCTCGATGAAGGTTAGGAACGTAAAGTGTACACAGACAAAATACAAAACAGGTTACATAGCTATACCAAAATGACAAAAGAGAAAGTAAAGTGTGTGTAGATAAATTAAACAGTAATATGTACACAAAGTAAAGTGTATATAGACAGGTTAAAATAGCATGGTGTACCCAGCCAGTTACAAAAGTAAATGTTCAAATCAAGGTGTATATGAACAGTTTGCAAAACAAGGCGTATATCGAAATACTACAATGCAAGGTGTTTATAGAAAAAAAGCAAGATATATACAAATATATATATATATATATATATATATATATATATATATATATATATATATATATAGACCGATTACAAAGCGAGGTGTATTGATAAATTACAAAGCAATGTGTACTGACAAATTACAAAGCAAGTTGTATTGACAAATTACAAAGCAAACTGTGCTGACAAATTACAAAGCAATATGTACTGACAAATTACAAAGCAATGTGTGCTGACAAATTACAAAGCAATGTGTACTGACAAATTACAAAGCCAGGTGTATTGACAAATTACAAAGCAATGTGTGCTGACAAATTACAAAGCAATGTGTACTGACAAATTACAAAGCAAGTTGTATTGACAAATTACAAAGCAATGTGTACTGACAAATTACAAAGCAAGGTGTATTGACAAATTACAAAGCAAGGTGTATTAACAAATTACAAAGCAATGTGTACTGACAAATTACAAAGCAAGTTGTATTGACAAATTACAAAGCAATGTGTACTGACAAATTACAAAGCAATGTGTACTGACAAATTACAAAGCCAGGTGTATTGACAAATTACAAAGCAAGGTGTATTGACAAATTACAAAGCAAGGTGTATTAACAAATTACAAAGCAATGTGTACTGACAAATTACAAAGCAAGTTGTATTGACAAATTACAAAGCAGTGTGTGCTGACAAATTACAAAGCAATGTGTACTGACAAATTACAAAGCAAGGTGTATTGACAAATTACAAAGCAATGTGTACTGACAAATTACAAAGTAAGCTGTAGTAACAAAGCAAGGTATATTGATTACTTACAAAGCAAGGTGTTTGTTTGTTTGTTTGTTTTACGTCCCGTCGAGAATTTTTCACTCATATTGAGACGTCACCAGCTGTAGGTGAAGTACTACAAATTTTGACCTATGCTTAGCGCTCAGGTCCGTAGCAGTGAGGGTTCTTTAACGTGCCAACGCCTACCGTGACAAGGGACCTCCGTTTTAAGGTCATATCCGACAGACCCATGATTCTCGCTTCTAAATGCCGAGCGTTTGGCGAAGGAGCAATCACTACCTATTTTTCGTCTTAGGTTTGACGCAGCCATGGCACGAGCGGGGCTCGAACTCACGACCTCCCGGTTACGAAGCGAACGTTCTAACCACTGAGCTACCGCGACCGGTGAGCAAGGTGTATGGAAAAATTACAAAGCAAGGTATATTGACAAATCACAATGTAAGGTGCATTTATAAATTACAAAGTAAGGCATATTGAAAGATTAAAAAGTAAGCTGTAGTAACGAATTACAAGGCAAGGTATATTGATAAATTACAAAGCGAGGTGTATTGACAAATTACAATGTGAGGTGTATTGATAAATTACAAAGCAAAGTGTATTAATAAATCAAAAAGCGAGGTGTATTGAAAAATTACAAAGCGAGGTGTATTGACAAATTACAAAGCAAGGTGTATTGACAAATTACAATGCGAGGTATATTGATAAATTACAAAGCAAAGTGTATTAATAAATCAAAAAGCGAGGTGTATTGAAAAATTACAAAGCGATGTGTATTGACAAATTACAAAGCGAGGTGTATTGACAAATTACAAAGCAAGGTGTATTGACAAATTACAATGTGAGGTGTATTGATAAATTACAAAGCAAAGTGTATTAATAAATCAAAAAGCGAGGTGTATTGAAAAATTACAAAGCGATGTGTATTGACAAATTACAAAGCGAGGTGTATTGACAAATTACAATGTGAGGTGTATTGATAAATCACAAAGCAAAGTGTATTAATAAATCAAAAAGCAAGGTGTTGTGACAAATTACAAAGCGAGGTGTATTGACAAATTACAAAACGAGGTGTAGTGACAAATTATAAAGCAGTGTGTATTGACAAATTACAATGTGAGGTGTATTGATAAATTACAAAGCAAAGTGTATTAATAAATCAAAAAGCAAGTTGTATTGACAAATTACAAAGCGAGGTGTATTGACAAATTACAATGTGAGATGCATTGACAAATTGCAAAGCGAGGTGTATTGATAAATTACAAAGCAAGGTGTATTTATAAATCACAAAGCAAGTTGTATTGACAAATTAAAAAGCAATGTGTATTGACAAATTACAAAGCGAGGTGTATTGACAAATTACAAAGCAAGACGTATTGACAAATTACAATGTGAGTTGTATTAGTAAATTGCAAAGCAAGGTGTTGTGACAAATTACAAAGCGAGGTGTATTGATAAATCACAAAGAAATGTATACTGACAAATTACAAAGCGAGGTGTATTGACAAGTAGCAAAGCAATGTGCTTTGACTAATTACAAAGCGAGGTGTATTCATATATTACAAAGCGAGGTGTATTAATAAATTACAACGCGAGGTGTATTGACTAATTACAAAGCAATGTGTATTTATATATTACAAAGCGATGTGTATTGATAAATTACAAAGCGATGTGTATTAATGAATTATAAAGCAAGGTGAGCAAAACCAAATTACGGTCATAAAATTATTACAATGCAAGGTATTTTTGAACACATTACATTACATTGCATTACATGCAAGGTTTCAAGAAGATCAGAGTTTATTTTTCTTTCGAATTGTTTACTGCTATATACAAAAGTGAAAGTTTTACCACTTTATACAATAATGATTGTTACCGCTAAACAAACAAGTGAAATTTTACCACTATATACGAAAGTGAAATTGTTACCACTAAATACAAAAGTGAAATTTTTACCACTATATACAAAAGCAAAATGTTTTCCGCTATATACAAAAGTGACACGTTTACCGCTTTAAGCAGTGAAGCAGCGCAGTTCACATCCTCGTGTATTATCAAGAATGAGATTTATTTCTTAAGGTAATATAAGAAGTAAATTATGATAAAATGATTTAAAACTAAATAAACCCTTGAGTGAATACAGAACGATCGATGTATACAAATGTTGTGTTCATCGTTTACGATGCACAGTCGCGGAGACCCCCATTCTTATCGAAACTCTGAAATGAACTGATTAATAAATCATTCGAAAGTATTGTAGAGAAAAAATTCTGAATTGAAATCAACAGATAAATGATTGTCATATATTACACAAGATGGTGATTTTAGTTCTTATTCTTGTTAGATTGATAAATATATTACACATGTAAAGGACTAAAACTATGTTTAGCAAAAATCGGCTTAACGTCCTAAATGAATAATTTCTTGTCAAATATATTTTGTAACATTTCTTTTCACATAATATACTGATTTATATGTTGAGGTGACCCCCCCCTCCCCCCCAGCTATTTTTATGTTTAAATAATCCTGCAATTTGCGCTAAGATTGCGTCATGCAAAGTCACCATTAATAGAAGCGGGATAAAATTATAACATAATTATATAATGGCTAATAAGATGTTGAAAAAGAAGAATTTTAAACATAATATATAATAATAAATCATTAGGAGGCTTAATAAGAATGTATTCACGCACGTGTTCGATGTTTCCCTCTGTTTTATTTTATGGGTATGTTTACTTCTTTAATTAAACACGATGCACCTCTTTGTCGGCGAGTCTATTCATCATTGTTTATTATTTACTCTCGTCATTTTACGATAATTACTTCAGAAATAGAATTAAGCAGATTTTTTAGAAGGTCAAAGAAAGGAGAATGAGTGTTTTATGGAAGCCCAAGTAAGTACAAAATCGTGCTTGTCATCCATCTGATTACTTCGTTAACAGATGATCGGAGCGCGCCATGATGTTTATAGTTGTTAATGGTATAAAACCTCCTTAGAACCTTCTGTTAAGTCTGGAACCGTGGATTCTCCCTTCCGAGGAAAGATAAATAAGGTACTTTGTTTGATTTAAATTTTCTCCAATCTGATCTTTTTTCATCACGTTTTATGAAAAAGAATCGTGCAGTGTGATGTTATCATATCTGTTTTTATCATGATAATTCCAGATTTTTTTTTCACAGTGATGAGTTATATTCATATTATGTTACAAATTGGGAAAACGTTTTTCAATTATTGAATTACGTGTACTTTATCTATTCCACGTGTACAAAGATTACAAAAAAATTTCTCAATTATTTTTACAAAACAGAAGATGAAGGCGGTCGTAGGTCTGTTCTTCTTGGCTTTCGCATCCTGCCATGTACACAACAGATTTGGCGGCAATAACTTCATGTCCCCAAGAAGCAATTTCTTCTCTAACAGACGACAGTTTATGTCAGAATTCAACAATGGCATGAATTTCGGAAATCAGATCGGAGATGTCGGCGGTTTTCCAGCTGATTTTATCGGAGCTCCAGCCTTAGGCGTTAGCCCTTCAGCTAACGATCTCGGTATTGACAACGCTGGGTTGGGAGTTTCCGTTTTTGACGGATTTTCTTCCGACAGGTCCGGAGGTTGGGGGTCACAAGGAAGCGGATTCTCATCTTCCTCTTGGGATAACGGAGGATTTGATACAAATTTTGGCCAGCAAGATTTTCCTAGCGGATCTCAGTGGCAGAGCGGAGCAAACCAACCTTCAAGTTTCACTTCCGGTGGATTTAATGATTTATCCTACCGTCCCTCTCATCAAAGAGGGGGGCGACGACCGCGGTACTGAAATATTGCTGTCAAACTACTGTTGTATATTTCATCACTTTGTCGTTCATTGATAAAATCTATGAAACTGGAAATGTGCGTGATTGTCTTGTATTGAATTTTAAATGAAAACAATGGAGAAGGATAAACAAAATACTGTTGACCGTTTCCGCATCATGTCTTGTAATTTGACGCCATAGGGAACACCTATTTATATTTGCTCCCTATACCCCCAATATGTTAATGAACGTTCGTGAGCAAATATCAGTTTTCTAACATGAAAAAACGTTAAGATATCAAACAATGATCAATCTCATAATCCCTATAAAGAATATAGAATTGAGAATAGGGCAAATTCGGACACCTGTACACATCAGGTGCCAAGGAGGAGTGATTACTTCCTGTTGACCGCCACACCCGCTGCGAGTCCTCTGTCGTGATCAGGTAAACGGAATAGTCCGTCGTCAAAATCAATATGAAGGACGGTCAATAGGCTGTATTTGCAAATAAGATCATTTTAACGACAAGGGAATTAGCAAGATGTTGACCTTAAAATCAACATATTGTTTGTAGCCTGCCTAAGATAAAAATATTAATCAGAGAACAGAACATGCCTTTGCGTATCGAATAAGCTTTTCTTTGGCTCAGATCTTAGGGCAAAGGAGTACCTGGAGAAAACCAACCTGTCCGACAGGGTGACAATACCCTCTCACATACAACCACTGCCGACTCTGAGGATCGAATTAGGGGTCACACTCATCACAGCGGCGAGAAGCGAACGAGTTTACCATTACGCTACCTAGAGCCAAAAGCGCAAGATACTGCTTTTCAATCATGCATTGGTTCTCAGTATCAACACATTCTAAAATCCATGATATTTTCTGGTAGATTTTGGCTTTTCGATAAAGCTTAACACAATTGAGCGTTACATATATGATAATTGGAAACATTTTCATCGCTGCTAACGTTAAATACACTCTTTTGAAACTATTTTAATTTTATTTTGTTGCAAATATGTGCTATGATGATAGTTTGTATATAATTTTAACCGTAATCATTAACAAAATCAAAACTGAGTTTAAGATTTTATAAAAATAAATATTTCGGTCCTAATGAATATATAGCATTATATAGAAAAAACCTTTATTGGTACGGAAAGTCAATTATATGATTTTGCTGCATTCAGAACCCTATACATTCACAAGTATTGATCGATTTAACTGGATGAACGTTGAAAACGCGCGTAACTGTGAAAATACACGCATTCATATTATAAGCTTGGTATATGCATCACGCAACAATAACCCATAACTGAATTTACAGACTTCACCTAAGAGATCGCCTTTATATACAAGGAACATAAAAGCACTGAGAAATCTTCCTTGGCTAACACCTTGTGAGGCGTCGAATAATGAAGAATTTATCCCAGTAAATGACACCAAACATTTACTATTATCGTAATAAAAAATTTGCCATATACAACTGTATATTCCAAGAGTATGCAACTTGAATAAAAGACAGTTATGCCATATTCTATGAATTATATATTTCTTTATCTTTGACTTCAGACGTCAGTCACTCGGGTACAGGTGTATAATCATGTAATTTGCTCTGTTGACAACAAATCAAAGTTGCTCGTCATAATGTTACATTTAACATCTATATGACTGTACTAATAACATTTTTTATGACACACTTGATTAAGACATCCCTATGTTCTCTCCACCTGTGGTCGTGTAATCTTTTTTATTGTATTTTTTTATTCCTGTTACTCATTATTGGCGGCGTGATATACCTTATGAATAGTTTGTTTACAGGAAGATATTTTTTATATTATTATTATAGATATTTAAAACGTCGAGCGCCTGTGCTCTGTGCAACATCACAGATGATGTCTATTTTAAGATATTGCTTTTTTTGGTGAGTGTTGCCGATGTGAATATGTTGTCATGTAACTATTAGCTCCATATCATTGTAATCGTAATTATTAAGAATACCCCAAAACTGTTTTATATAGTTCTACTGTGGGTTGGTGATCGATGTTGTTCGGCTGGGAATTTCTTGCTGTGACTTTCAACTCGACATTTATATATATCGACCACGTTTCATTTTCATTCATATGTCGATTCGATATATCCCAGTGAACTCAAAGTAAAAGACACCACAGAGTCTTCCACATCTACTTCCTACTTAGATATTGTAGTGTTTTACGTAATACTGCCTAGCATATGATGCCCAGTAGTGTGGCTACTAAATAGTCCTCACCCTAGGCTGAGTTTTAAGTCTGTGATTTGAGCAGGTCTGCTTCCATCAGTGAATACTAAACAACTGAACTTCCCGAACTACTGATCAGCTGATTATACCATCGGGAATGTCGAGCCCGATGTTAATAATTATCGATTATTACTACAATATTTTATTAAACATAGATGTTAACGGCAAACAAATAACTATGACAAACGCGACGACTACAGCTTCTCCAAAGTCAACTTCCCATATCTATGTAGCAATATTTCATTTAGTTTTTATGTATCTCAACTGATTAGATATGCAACAGTATGTTCTGTATAAGGTAAGATTTTAAATAGACGCAGACTACTAACAAATAGGTTGATGCTACAGGGGTTTTAACAGTCTCCTTTTATATCAGCATTTCGCAAATTTTATATTCGTTATAACGATCTAATATGCTAATACAATATGTCATAGGGTAAAATGTTGTCCGACATGTTACATATCAATTGTCAGGCCGTTCTTTGAACACTGACTTCAACTACGAATTACTTCCTATATGTGATCAAGATATAGGGCTCACGAAAGGTGAGACCGGTCGACAGGTGTACCTGAGCCCACCTCTGATATATCCAGGGGCCCGTATTTGCCCAACTTTTAAAATTGTATTCCTTATAAGAGTTATGAGATTGATGGATCACTGTTCGTTATCTTCACCTTTTCATATCATTTTCAAAGTGTTTTTCTGACTTAAAATATCATCATAAAGTTATAAAACTTTCTATTCATTTCAGATAAAGTCTCTAGTTCAAAGATGTGTATATTTTAAGTTTTGCTTCATCAGAACAAAATTCTAAAAAAAAATGTCCACAAACTTGTAGATCGTGGACATCGTACAATAGTCTGGTCCAGATTTTGAAAAAAGAGGCTAGAAATGGGTTCTAACGGCAAATTATTATTATTTGGTCCAACATAACTTTTTAACCTAATTTGCGTATGCTGAATCCGAAAAAATATGTTGAACTTCATGAAAATGGCGTTAAATAGGTCAAAATGGCGATTCAAAATGGCGGTGTTGAAATTTGCAAAATTATCTATATGGCTTTATTTTAAAAAGGTTTATTGCAAATTAAAGCAATTTAAAGGCTTGTACTAAACTTATATGTGTCTGAAAAATAGAATAAATTGTTCAATGTTCGTTAAACAATTAAAATTGTGAAAAAAACGATTAGATCCCAATTAACTCATTTTTTCGCAACCGCATATTGACGCACAGTATATATATGCATTTTGATATGATATTTAATGCTTATTTCCTTCTAATTGTGCAAATTATTCAGTTAACGTATTGCATACTTTATGATATAAATGCACTTGAAATTCAACACAGTTATCAATGGTTTTCACAATAGCGCGACCGACACAATCGAGGATCGAATTAACAAATGATTCTGACATAAGGTATAAAACTGATGGCCGAGGTTATAGGCTTGTCATATCTCACCACTCATTGATTAGAAATCATGACTGAACGATCACTTAAGCGAAGTTATCAAATAGATACAGATTTGTGTGTTATATGTCAGGAAAAAAAGACAGACACGTTAGAATTAAAAAGCAAAAAGTCTATCGAAACGTTGACCGAGAGGGCATCTCGTCGTAAGAAAGTTAAAGATGCCAGGAACTATGATGCCATTGACAGAATAGAAAAATTAAGTCCGAATGATAGAGTTCTATGTCATAGGAAATGCTATAGTGCATTTACTCACCCCAGACCAATTCAGTTAATGGAAAGAAAAGCATGTTTGCTTACAAACACATCTGATACAATCAACGTCGATACAGAGGATGATGTACCGTCTACGTCATCTTGCTCACACCCTTCTGCAGCAGCATCCCGAACTTTGCGAAATGCATCTACACCAATAGATTGGGAGTTATGCATATTTTGTCAACAACAAATTAAACAGAAGCTATTCAACATTACAACATTTTCTGTTAGCGACATGGTTCTTAAAAATGCAAAGTATGACAACATACTTCGTGTTAAGTTAGGAAACGTTAGCGATTTGATAGCTGCAGAGGGTAAGTACCATCTAAAATGCATGAATGCTTTTAAGTATGATACACAAAAAACAGAAAAGGAGTCAAAATGTGAAGATCTGGCCATGATATTTCTTGTTCGAGAACTGGAGTACGCAGCCAGCAAGTGCCAAATCTTACAGCTCTCTGATACATGGAACAGGTACTCCAAGTTGGTAGAAGAGGTAGGATCTGAAATGCCACAGTCTTTTATCACTCGTAGATCAACGTTTAAAGAAAATCTGCAAGCCAAGGTGCAGAATATCTTCCAGTTTCTTCGTCCCCTCGATAGAGCAGTATCTGAACGCGAAACTCTTTTAGTGCCCCATATTCTTTCTAAATCTCATTTTGGAGATATGTTTCATGATGACCAAGATACCATGGATGACGAATTACTCACTATGCCATGTTATAAACCTCCACACAACTCATTTCATGAACTGGTACATGTTGCACTAAGATTAAGATCAGACCTGCAAGATAGACCTGGTCACATGGGTTTGAATGTTTGTGAGGCTGATGCCGTAAGTTGTGTCCCAGATAGTATCCTCATGTTTCTGAATCTTCTTTATGGCGGACAAGAGGTCTTTGATTGTACTGATGGCAATGACAATCCAGATTGCAGCAGACAGAAGAAAATAGTGAGCGTAGCTCAGGATATTGTGTATGGGGTAAGTAATGGAAAAAAGTGGACTCCAAAGCATATTGGCCTTGCATGCACCTTGCATCAAATGACAAGGTCAAAACAGCTGTTAAACTTGTTTAATAGTGCTGGTCACACCCTGAGTTATAAAGATGTTCTGCGTGTTGACACTGGGCTTGCAGAGGAAAGCCTTCAGTCTATGGACGAAAGGACTGGACATTTCCTTCCCTCGAATTTAAAGCCAAGCGTTTTCACACACTTTACAGCTGACAATATTGATATTAGTGATTCAACACTGGATGGCAAGGAAACATTCCATGCAACGCAGATAGCATGTTGGCAACGAGGGTCGGGAAATGACATTAACCTTCAGCACATAAGTCCATCTTCAAATGAGACATTGAAGGTACCTCCTCAGATGGACAGTATTGTCATTTCCCCAATAGTAGAAGGAAAATCACAACCTCACTATCCCAGACCAGTTACGTTAGATATCTTCCAACCTTCTGACTCAGAGAATCAATTGTCCTCTCAAGAGTTTGCTAATGAATTGGCGTTTCATTTGCACAGACATAAGCAGAAAGTCCCAGCTAGTTGGTCAGGACATAATCAGTCTGTCAGTAGTAAAAACCCGGATCTCACACTTGTTGGTTACATGCCTATTATACAAGCACCTGCTCATGAAATGGATACACTTAACACAGTTGTCCAGAAATGCATGCACATATCTGAGCATCTTGGTCAACGTCATACAGTTATCACAGTTGATCAAGCTTTGTACTTTAAGTTGATGGATTTAAAATGGTCAGTTCCTGAGTATAGAGACAGGCTTGTTCCAAGAATGGGTGGCTTACATATAGCTATGAATTTCATGAAATGTATAGGAGATCATATGAGAGGTTCTGGTTTGCATGAACTGTGGATGGAATGCGAGTTATTAGGACCTGTGGCTGCTGAAAATGTATTAGGTGGAAAGCACTACAGTCGTGGCATGAGAGCCCATAAAATTACTGCTCAAGCAATCTGGAAGATTTTACTGCCAGACTTTGTGTTATTTGTATCTACCAAAAATGTTGATCATTCGCAAACATTGAATGGCATCATGACTGAACAGCAAGACATACTTTCTAGCATTGACCAACTGCAAAATCCTGTTTTCAAAGAGTATTTTTCAAGTTTCAGACAGGAAATTGACAACCCAAATGTCCTGTTTTGGTGGTCATATTTGGACATGGTTTCTATCCTTTTAATGTTTACAAAGTCAGAAAGAGATGGGCTTTGGGATTTATATTTGAAGTCTTTCCGTTCAATGCTCCCATGGTTCTTCCGATATGACCATACAAATTATGCTAGGTGGGGTAGTGTGTATCTTGCTGATTGCCACCAATTGCCTATTGAAGTACTATCAGAGTTTCAGGATGGAAATTTTGTCGTCAAGAGAAGTGCTGGAACTTTCAATCAAGTTGACCCAGACCAAAGTCAAGAATGGCTAAACGCCACGGGTAAGAAAGGTGGTGGAATTGTAGGAATTACTAGGACTCCATCTGCTCTCAGTAGGTGGTCCCTTTCCTACAATCTGAGATCTCATATAAGTCTTCTTACAAAGGTGATGTACGATGTGAATCCAGATGACATTCTCACACACAAGGACGCATCAAAGAGTCGACAAGTTACTGATGCAGTGTATGAGGATTCGCTCGTTGATGCAATGAAAAGGTTTAGAGTATTTGACCTTTTGTACGAAAGAGATCAACTGATCAATATAGTTACAAAAGACAAAGCTACAGATATGATCAAGGAGTCCTTACTTTCTGCAGCAAATTTGGGACAGATATCATTAGAGAATTTCGTAAAAGATCGTCTGATACCAAACATAGAAACAAGTAGTTTACAAGTTCCTTTGAGAAGTGTTCTGAAAAAAAGCTGCTCATTAACATTTGATTCCTTATACAAGGTACAAGTTGTACCAAAAGCTGTGGAAAAGAAAAAAATTCTAAAGGCAGATCGGAACATACTGCAGAGACTTGTCATTGCATATAAGGCCGGACGAGAGGTTGATTTAGAGCAGATTTTGAAACACGAGCTCCTTCCTGTGCCGATATCTATAGCGGATACCAGCGGTGCACTAAAGTCTGGAAACAAATCTGTTGTTTTAGAAGACATACTTCAAGATGTTGATGTAAGGGCGCGAGTCGAAAATGTAGGCGAATCACCAGCTTTGATCATAGATGGCCAGGCTTTAGTTCAGAGCATGAAAACACATGGCATGAAAACATTTGGAGACTTTGCAGATGAGTTTGTTTCCACTGTGGTGAGAAAAGGGGCCATGTATTCAAGAGTTGATGTTCTGTTCGACCGTTACAGGGAACAATCTATAAAATCGGGCACTCGTTCTCGTAGGGCAAAAGGGCAGCAGCCAGTTAGAAGGGTTATTGAAAATAAGGATGTGCCACTCCCGAATAACTTTTCAGCTTTTTTGTCTTTGAATGACAACAAGAAAGACCTAGCTGCCTTTTTATCTGAGCAGATAATTCTTCATGCACCCACAGAGAAAACTGTTGTTACTGCTGGTGGGTTTCTCGATGAGAATAGCGTTAAATGCAATGACGAATTCCTCGATATATCTGCCCTACATGCGTCACATGAAGAGGCAGATACTAGAATAGTTCTTCATGCCATACATTGTGCGAAAGAATCCACTTGCAGTTCAGTTGTTGTACTAGCATCTGATACTGATGTTTTACTGCTACTTGTATCTTTCTTTTCAGAAATAAATATACAGTTGTGGATGGTTGCTGGAACATCTGCAAAGCCCAAGAACATTCCTATTCATGCTGTTGTAGAGAAAACCTTTACCTCTCCAGAAATGTGCACGAATCTGTTAGCATTCCATGCTCTGACTGGATGTGACACAACTTCTTTTTTCTTTGGGATATCCAAAAAAACTGGATTTAAGGTTTACAAAGACAATGTTGGGCTTCTTGGGGGTTTTGGAGAGGGCAATTTAACTGAACAGAAAATAGTCGACTGTGAAAAGTTCGTATGCAAGCTGTATAACCAGGGCACAGTGTCGTCAACTGACTCGGTTAGGAACATTTTATTCGGAAAATCCAAGAGCCCCGAAAACATGCCCCCCACTAGCGATGCCTTGCATCTGCACATTAAACGTGCACATTATCAAGCGCTGGTATGGAGACAAGCAAATATAAGTAACCCCACATTACCATCTCCAACTGAGATGGGATGGAAGTTGAATGAAGGTATTCTAGTGCCTATTCTGATGACTTTAGACCCAATTCCAGAATCTTGTTTAGACTTGATTGCATGTAGTTGCACAACAGGTTGTAAAACATTGAGGTGTGGGTGCAAGCGTAACAATTTGCTGTGCATGGACCTTTGTAAGTGCAAAGTCACAAGCAAAGAACAATGTAGGAACAGTATACGTTGAATTTTGAGGAAAAACAGAGAAAATTCGGGTTTTCTTTCGTGCAATGGCTTTTTTAGGGTCGCATGCTTATTTCTATCTTTTTCTCGATGCTATTGTATTTTGTAATCATAGTTTTTACATTTTTTTTTCTACATGCGCGTTTCAAAACGATTTGAAAAAAATTACTGTCCGCCATTTTGAATCGCCATTTTGACCTATTTAACGCCATTTTCATGAAGTTCAACATACTTTTTCAGATTCAGCATACTCAAATTAGGTTAAAAAGTTATGTTGAACCAAATAATAATAATTTGCCGTTAGAAGTTCTTTTTAGCTGAAATCGGACCAGACTACAACAAGAGAATCTAATTTCTTTACGTTTATTATTTAAAATGTACTATCTCGCGCGGGTTGCAGCTAGTAAAATTCGAAAATTAAGTAATAAATTAATGGTTTCTGACTGAATATCAAGATATATTTCCGTGTCAGCTTTGCGCTGGTGTGGACCTTGCAAGTTCGGTCTGCTTTACCCCTTATAGACCACATACAGTCAATCTTCAGTCAATAATATATGAATGCACATTCAGAGTATCAATTCTATCTTTCTACCTAAAATGCAAACAAAACACTGAACACTGTTACAAAACAATGACCACGATCCATTTCAAATGTACATGTTTATATATATATATATATATATATATATATATATATATATATATATATATATTCGATATAAAAAATTGACTTCTTATATTTTTCCTCATCAGGAATATAATATATTAAAAATCATCAAAACCAAAACTAGTGAACCTTGACAAAGTATTTCTGAACACCATTTTTGAGATTATTTGGTTCTAGTTTTCTCCTATCAAAAGCTTTTAACATCACATCCGCATGTGAGTTTTGTAAATTTAACACATGTAACATTAAAACATTCATAACAAAACACACGTAAAACTCTATCATTGTCACTGCAATATATAATTGAATTGATAAGAAAATATTCTATCCGCAGAAGGTAATATCATATTCAGACTGTCTCCCTCCGGCACCCCGGCAGGTGAATGTACTCTTATGATCATCATAGGCGTAACTGTAGGCTTGTGGGCAAGCGTTCTTAAAGGTTTGAGCGTAGGAGAAATTCGGGCATGTCTGCGGTTGATTGTGAGCACCGCTGCAGCAATACTCTGATCTTCCAAACGCTAAACAAGCACTTTTGCACGCTACAACTCCGCCAGATCCGTAAAGCTGCATACCACTCGGACAAATGCGGTTAATATCTGTGTAGCAACCAGCAGGCTTGCAATGATATGCCCCTGAAGGCCCCTCTGTTGTTCCGCCGGTTGGGCGCATGCTCAGGGGAATATTAAAACCGTCAACCAGACTGATGTCGTAAAAGTCTTGGTTTCCGGCACCGTCAAAGGTGATTTCGGCGAGAGTTACCGGGGGAACTCCTCCAGCTCCGCTACAGTGAAGTCGACCTCCACCACAATCACCGGTCTCACAGCGAGATCCACCACATCCTGTACGTCCCCAGAACCTTCCGGACCAATGAGATGGGAGGTTAACACTGTGGCTTTGTCCATGGAAAAGTTTAAAGCCTCCTGAAGAAAGAGATCATTCAATGGGATTATTCAAACAACATACAAGCATAACTAACTTTGTATGGACCCAGTTGCACAAAACTTTTACACACTATGTATGTCGCTTACTGGGAGCTCTAACTTTCAGGATATAGGATACTTAAAAAAATGTTAGAAAATTTTGTAAAACTAT
Organism: Ostrea denselamellosa; assembly: GCA_024699665.1. NCBI lineage: Eukaryota > Metazoa > Mollusca > Bivalvia > Ostreida > Ostreidae > Ostrea > Ostrea denselamellosa. Next base: position 460,633 of record JAMZEH010000014.1, read on the forward strand.
TAAAAATTAATATTAAAAAAATCTGCTGTTCCGTTTTTAAAATTGATATTGATTTATTTTCACTAAATTTGCTCAGTATCTTCGTGTTGAATTTTTAGATCCCATTCGTTAACGCTTTATGATTGAGTGAATCAAATCTATTATCCGCACATTTATCCGTATGTGTGAGGATACTAGCAAAAACAAATGTCATTTTTAGTTTTCATCGCGTTTGAAATACCTTTACAATAAGTATGACCCTTTGCAAAGAATTTTCTCTCCTTAACGTGTTTTGCTATTGCAATATACTCAACAGTTTTGCTATTTCTCACCTTGGTCAGGGATAGTGCTGCCAAGAATACCCACCCATACTTCTTTGTAACAATTGTTTCTAAAGTGGATTCTGTGCCCACCACAGAGAGCAACCAAAGCTAGTAATATCAGGGCCTTCATCGTTATCTGAAAATACAACGTTGTAACGATCTGTAATAACTCCCGGAATCAGGGCAGGGCCGCAGTTGGAGTTTTAAATTTTGTGTATCTTGGAGAACTCTCTTCTCAAAAACCTTAAAAACTTAAACGACACATCTTGACAATATAATATACAAGTTTCTTCAGTGTAGATTAGCTCCAGATTCCTTGCGGACACCCCATCCAGTGGAAATACTGGTCATTGCTTAGGTTAGCACTGTGAACACTGGGTCCCTAGCTTCTTCTTTGAAAGACATACAGTCTGCATTACTGTTATTTAAAACAAATCACAAACACAATCGTACTTAACAACAAGTATAGATCTAGATAGGGATTCAAGAAGTTATTAGATAAACATGATGTCCCTTTTTATCTATCTGTAACTAACAATGTTAACTTACTCTTATCAAACTATGTCCACCTACTCAATTACATGCATGTACATATATACACTGTATATAAGACATGGTCAATGTTATTAAGTTCAGTTCGCAAAACGAAGAAAACCAACGCTCGCAGTAGCTTAGTGGTAGAGGTTTTGCTTCGTAACCGGGAGATCATGAGTTCGAGCCTCAGATATAGGTTGCGTTTGCTTTTTAGCCAAATTCTCGGCGTTTGGAAGTGAGAATCAAGGGTCTTTCGTATATGACCTTAAAAATGGAGGTCCTGTGCAGACGTTGGCACACTAAAGAACCATCACTGTTACGGTCCTGAACGATAAGCATAAGTCTATATTTTTGGTACTTCACCTACAACTGGTGACGTTTCAAAATGAGTAAAACAATCAAAAGAAGAAAACCCGCATAAATGAATGGCAAATGTCATTCCACTCCATGAATGTTGTCTCTTCTCAGCGAGTCTTAAAAAAAACGTTACTACAAAACGAACTACTAATTTTCAAAACCATACTGAAATCCATAACAGACTAGCTTAAATCAAAATCCAAAATTATCAGACTCCGTTTCAAAACGAATGATCAACGATCCAAAACCAACAAATCATGAACAGAACTGACGCTAGATGGCGTGTAAAGAACAGACATAATCGGAATTGATGCTAGATGCTCCCCCGCGTTATGTGCGCCTGTCTGTGGTGATATTTATAAAATCATTGATTGGTTTTTTTTTTATCTTCATATTTTCTATATATGTACTAAAATAAGGACGGGTGTGTAGACTAATCTTCATATTGACATCTACATGTATACAATATTTTGAATAACACGTGTTGCAGAAACTGAATATGGTTTTATGAACTTCGTCCAAAAACCCATTCCACTTATCATAGCATAATAAATATTCTCATCGTCGTTATCATCATCTAAAGGTTATATTTGCATTTTGGTCCCCACCAGTGATCTGTGGAAGGTGTGTCTTTTGATTCCCTGTAACAATATAGCTCGTGTTAATGAGATTTAAGAACTACGAAAATCAAGATTGCATTCTTTGAAACATACTGATGAACGACACAGATTACAAATCAAACAAAACAAAACTAACGCACATAAACACAAAATGAATAACCACAACGCAACCTAGAGACAAAAACTGAAGAGAAAATGATAATAAATGAAAGTCAGGTTAAAACGTTCAAGTACAATGCAACAGTAGATGTCACGAAAATGTTAACTGGGTAACACGCCACCGATAAGGCGATGTTTTCACGGCTCAATCGTCCTTTTATTTAAACCTTCTGGACAAATTAACGTATTTTATATGAAGACCATGAAACGTGCTACTACACCCCAAAAAGCGTTCTGCTTATCGTTCCATGCAAACTGCTCGTCGTTCCTGCAAGATTAACTAAGCCCATAGAAAAGTGTAAGCCCTTTTAAGCCACGCCCCTAGAACTTAGAGACCGTGCAAGGCATTCCGCAATGGGGTTTTGGGGAAAGGTGGATTGATGGGAATTAAAACTAGTATTTTAAAATTATTCAAAAATGGACTTTCAACAGTGTAAATCTGGAGAATTCTTGAAACCAAATAATGATATTAAAACCACCAGCAGAGCAAACACGATATACCTTCGTATCCCTCGAAGCCATACATCTGTAGCATTCTTCTTTTTGTATTATCACCATAGAGTTCAGTTAATCCGAATATTCGAAATTGACAAGTGTCTGACTTCTTGAAAAAAGGTGTGAAAATGGACGGGGCAATATAGACATAATAAAAAAGATGTTTGTAAAATAATATTTGAGAAAGAAAATAACTACATAATATGTAAATAGTTTCCTTTAGCTTCTGAAGACAATTACAACAACACCAAAAAGTAATATATTTAGAATTACTTGAAATATATTATAAACAAATTAAAATGACTGATATTGCTCTAAGGCATGAAAGACCGGTCGCGGTAGCTCAGTGGTTAGAGCGTTCGATTCGTAACTGGGAGGTCATGAGTTCGAACCCTGCTAAAAACCTAAGATGTAAACATAGTCAGTGATTGATCCTTCGCCAAACGCTCGGAATTTAGAAATGAGAATCACGGGTCTTTCGGATAGGACCTTAAAAACGCAGGTCCCGCGTAACGGTAGGCGTAGGCACGTTAAAGAACCATCACTGCTATGGCCCTGAGCATAAAGCATAGGTCTAAATTTGTGGTACTTCACCTACAGCTGGTGACGTCTCAGTATGAGTGAAAAATTCTCGATCAATCAATCAACTAAGACATAAAATTACGGTTAAAATTTTTATCTTTAATCAATTTTATGTATCTGATATCAAAATGCAGTAGTGAGTTCAGAAATTGTTTCGTGCCGTTCCCCGCTTGTGGTTTAATAGCACTCTTTTAAGGTTTATCTTTCTCTCTCTCTCCCTTTCTGTCTAAAACGTAATATTACTAAACATTTATAATGCAATGTTATATATTCTGTGTTTGCTTTGGTTACTATAGGAATACGAGAGGAGCGCTGGGAAACACGCGTGATTTAACCTGTGAAAATGAGCATTTGTGTGACATAATTCTAATGAAAATCCCAGAATCAGAAAATATTTAACAGTGCATTCAAGCAATTCCCATAAATCTTGTATGCATGTAATATTCGTTTATGTAATTTACTTTTTAAAGTTGACATTAAAAAAAAATTGACAAAAAGTGTCCCCTTTCCCACGTTTAAAAGTGGAAAAGAGATGTGCATTTGTGAGCATTTGTGTGACATAATTCTAATGAAAATCCCAGAATAAGAAAATATTTAACAATGCATTCAAGCAATTCCCATAAATCTTGTATTCATGTAATATTCGTTTATGTAATTTACTTTTTAAAGTTGACATTAAAAAAAATTGACAAAAAGTGTCCCCTTTCCCACGTTTAAAAGTGGAAAAGAGATGTGCCCCCCCTTCCCCTCCTTCTTAGCTCTGCCTTTATGTTGTATCTTTGATCTATTTCAATTCTTGTAGATCACAATAAAACAATATTCACAACCTACCTTGTCCAAAACCCCAAGATCTTCCTGAACTTACCAGTGTGTCTGGCTTTTATATCGGTCGTTCTGTTTTATCTTTATCAAAGACGGTGAATTTTGGGGACAGTTCAAAAGAAGACAATACTGCGGATTCTCAGGCTTTCTCCATCGTTATCTTGCTAATCAATAGAGGTCAATCACTATATATTAATCTAAATAAAATAATTGATAATACTTATACAACAAAAACAAACAAATTAAAAAATAGACGTTAAAACTCACGAATTTCTCTGTTCGACTTAAGCTTATAAGGTGCATAATCTGGACTGCGGACCAGCTCCAGGGTTTTTCAATCTCTGCAACGTTTCTCAAGCATTGATTATTCCTTAGAGTTATTCTGACTATGATAGTTTTTAAAACGTCTATTATTTTTTGTTAAAGTATCATCACACAAAACAAGACCGAACAGAGAACCTCTTTGGAGGTTCTCTTTTATCAATTTCATGTGAGCTAGATGGTCTTGCTTTTGCTCGGTGGCAATGAAGTTCGGTTGGGAAAAAATCCACTCAAACAAATACCTTTTTCTGCTTAGTTTCTTTTCTCACTGGCATTGTATGAACGCGTGAGCACCATCTACCGCAATAGATCTTTGCAGGATTGTCAAACTGTGCGCTTGCATATACATCAGATTATATGATCTGACATAATATTTTTTCTTTTGATATTTCCCATACTGATAAGCAAACGCGAGTTCAAATGCAAGCCGAAGAGGGACAACTCGAGAAAGGCTGTACCGATCATGGTATGGAATAATTGAAAATTAAATGAATATTATATTGAATATGAAATTTGATGATAATTTTACCAAATCAACATAGTACTGAGGGATCAAATGAGATTGCTTAGAGGTCACGTGATGGTCAGTTTTTAAAGAAATACATTTGATGCATTAAAAAAAATATAAATATATATGCTCACAAATGCACATCAAACTTGATGTTCCTAACATCTATCAGATGAAGCGTTTGACATCGTTGACCTGATAACAAAGCTAACAAAGTAACAGGTTTATGAGACAGCAATCTTAATGATATTGTATGGAGTGGCATAAGCGACTCCAAGTATTCTAAAACTACAGAAACATTCCAAACATTACTGTATCTAGGCAATGCAGGTTTGATATGAAAAATACGTTTCATAAACCTCTTTACTTAAGTACTATTTACAACTAATTGTGAGTGTTCTAACTAATTGAAGAAACACAGCTAAACAAGACTTGGCAGTATTAATGCTACTATATCCTAGCCCCTGTTTGAATAAGTCTGTAAGGAACTCGAGAATGTTATTTACAGATGGATAAAAGTAATCAATCTTCCTTCGTTCACAAAAACACATCCATTTTTTGAAATGCACCCAATACTGTTGTTTGGTTGAAGTTCTCCAGGATGAAATGATGATATCGGCAGATTCCTGTGGTATTCCACGTTGTTTGAGAAGTTGCCTGATAGTCTGCATGCACAAAGTCTCAGCTTCTTTAATGGATGGATTCTTTCTGGTTCCATAGGAAAGGACAATATCTTTTGTATAGGCGGAAGAATAATTGGATCCGTTACCAAGAGTTTCAGCATCTTTGTGAACCAATGCTGCGTGTTCCACATTGGAGCCACTAGAATCAATTCTGCTCTGTCCAACTCTATCTTCTGCAGCAGTTCCCCTATGCAGCTAAGAGGTGGAAAAGCATAATACAGAATATTACTATCAAGTTTCATACTGAAAGCATCTATTGCACAAGCTGATGGATCGGGAAGGAAAGATACATATTTTGACAATTTATTATTTAGTCTAGATGCAAATAAGTCAATGTTTGGTTTACCAAACATAATACAAATTTCCCGAAAATTATTAGGATTTAGGCTCCATTCTGTATCCATGGACAATTTCCTAGATAATTCATCAGCTACAATATTTTTTGCCCCAGGGGCATGACTTACTGTGAGCCATATATTTCTGTCAATACACCAAAGCCACATTTTTCTTGATAAACCATGAAGCATGAGCGACTTTCCACCCATGTTAGACAAATAAGCCACTGCTACAGTATTGTCCAGAAAGAGCTGAATGTGACAGTTCCTTAATGTTGAACAGAAACACTGCAAAGTAAGGAATGCAGCTTGCAATTCCAAGTAATTAATGTGGTTTTGTTTTTCACTATAAGACCAGTGACCACCTGTCTTCTTTGTCTTATCACCTTTCACACGACCCCCCCCCCCATCCTACATTAGAACTATCTGTTTCCAAAGTTATATTAGGGGGGCCCCTGTTAATTGGTTTGTAACTCGTTTGTACATTATCAATCCACCAGTTTAGTTGTTGTTTGCTTATGTTTGATACTGTCATTTTTGTATCATAATCTCCCTTGGCAATTTTTTAAATTGTAATCTTTTTCGTGTTCGAGAGATTTAGTAAACAGAGGTGCATATTGAACTCCTGGTTCACAAGCTACCAATTTTCCAATAACCATTGCAAATTCTTGAATAGAAACTTCATGTTTTTTCAAAAGAAGTGCACAACATTCTATCACATTGTTTGCTTTTTCAGGCGTTAATCTCACTATCATTTTTTCTGAGTCAAGAATAAATCCCCAAAACACAATTTGTTTTGATGGTTGGAAAACAGACTTTGTAGGATGAATAGTTAATCCCATATGGTCTAGAACTAACACTGTTTGATTTACATTATTAATACATGAATCACAAGTGTCTCCTTGTAGTAAACAATCATCAATATAAGCCACAATAGAATGGCCCAACTTCCTAAGGTGTGAAAAAACAGGTTTCATTATTTTAGTGAAAATTCTAGGAGCTGAACTCAACCCCATTGGTAGTGAAGTAAACTGAAAACACTGATCTGCCCAATAAAATTGCAAGTATTTTCTATGCGAAGGGTGAACTGCCACCGAATAATAAGCATCCTTAAGATCAATTGATGCAAAATAACAATCTTTTTTCATCAAATTAATAGCTGACTTAAGGGTATCCATTTTGAAATGGATGTGTTCAATGTCCTTATTCAGTGGCTTTAAATTGAGGATTATTCTATATCCCCCATCCTTTTTCAGTCTTGTAAAAATGTTAGAAATGAATCCATGTGAAGGATCATTAGCCTTTTCTATTATACCCATGTTTAAGAATCTGCCATGTTTACTTCTTCTGTGTTTGAGTTTGATATTTGAAGAACTTTGGTTGTTGGCGCCTCTCTAAAAAAGATGACTTTGAGTTCCTGTAGCCAGTTTGTCTGTGACCTGACTTTGGATACACTGATTTGTAGCGGTCACATGGTGAGTATCTTCTGCTGTTCCTGTCAGGTCCATTGTTCTGAACAATTTTCTTACTCACTCTTCTTGCATCAGAAATCTCCTTTATCTGTTTATCCAGATCCTGGCCAAAAAGTTTGCTGGTTACAGGATTGTCCACAGAACACAAAGTTCTGAAGTCTTTTGCCATCTCTGGCTTTAGGAAATCTCGGCGGCGCTGCGAAAGATCCGCAAATGCCATTTGCATGATTTTATATGAATCATTGGCCAGCATCAATGCATTACGCACATCCGTAGTCTTCATCTCCACCTTACTTGATGTTTGGACATTAACAAATCCATCAAGTGAAGCATAGGGTAAAATGCTTTACAAAGCAAAGTTTGAGAATTTTGCAGTTTTAAGTCATTATCCCTAGCCTTGCGTCCAAGGGATGTCCAGATGCCTTTATTTATTCTGGGAACCCGCAAGTTCCCGCAGTTTGCTGGCTTGAACTGTTTGGCCAATAAGTCCTTTCTTTTTTCATCATTGATTCGCGCACAAATGCCATCGTTGACAATTTTAGCCAACCGATCATTGATTTTGTCTGAACATTTATCTTCCTGTTCATAGGAATGTTCAATTTGACTAATCAAATCGTCATCTCTGTCGGACTCACTAATAAGATCTTCTAAATCCGTCTGATCGTCTACCTGAGGCTGTGCTCTCCGAATTTCCTCCATCTCATCCTCTTCTGATGAGGCGTAATCCGATTTAATCGAAACAGGACGACTGGAAATAAGTGCAGTTTGATTCTGAGACTTCAGTAGTTTAACTTCTGAAATAAGGCTATCCAGCAAAGATTGTTGTCTGGTTAGTGTACTTTGCTAATCGTTGCATCAGGGATGGGCGCCGCCATTGTAACACGCTTTGTCTCCAGATCACGTGATCTCGCACGCTTGACAGTGGCGGATCGGATTTCGTTGGCGTCAGTATCCAAAATCAATTGAGAGTCCAACGGCATATTCACGAAAGTTGCTCCAGAATTGGAGACATACTCAGTCCCAGAATTGGGCACATTAAGCTCAGGCCCAGAATTGGGCAAAGTTACATCGGTAAGACAACTAGGCGTCCCAGAATTGGGCACAGGTCCAGCGCCATCAGTGATAGCGTCACCCAGAATTGGGTCTAAAGACATCGTTCATCCAAATTGCCACAGCTTCCACTGTACAACGACGTCCTCTAATTACTCGACAAAAGTGTTAAATCCAACAAGCTGATGGAAATACCGAAAACGCGACGAATCGTTATCTAGTAATTAAAACTGATCAGTAACAATTAATAGCGTCCATCCATATCGAAAAACCTCTAACACTGACCATCACGTGACCTCTAAGCAATCTCATTGGTTCCTCAGTACAGTTGATTTGGTAAAACTTGGATTTTTATCGGCCGCTAGGAGGCGAGCGCGGTTATTTCGCGCACCTGGTCGATGACAAGGTTTGCTTTTATCACATGACTTTTTGAATTGACACGAATGATGAAACAAGTGCGACCTATGTTAAAGTCCCTGAAACGTTCTACTTTCCCATTTTTCCGTTCGTTCAGGGTTCGTTCACCGTTCGTTTAGCGTTCGTTCACCGTTCGTTCACCGTTTTCCGTTCACAAAGCGTTCTCCGTTTTCCGTTTACCGTTCTCCGTTTATCGTTCACCGTTTTCCGTTTATCGTTCACCGTTTTCCGTTCATCGTTCACCGTTTATCGTTCACCGTTTTCCGTTCTCCGTTTATCGATCACCGTTCTCCGTTTTCCGTTCGTATTTCCTCATTTTCTTTCGAAACATCAATGAGAAAGGACACGCATTATTGTGAGATATGAAGCGAAAAGGCGGCAGAAAACTGTCCTATCATATCAGTTTACAAGGATATGCTAAACACAATGTTATGCTGTACATGTACATGTAGATGCATAAATGACAAAATTTAAAAAAGGGGGTGAAAGGGGGTATGGAATTTGAAATAGTGGAAATTACAAAAGTTAATCAAAGAAACATGGGATATATTTTGATGTTGGTACACGTGATCAATTTATTTACTTAGCAAGTAAAGATGTATCGTCACATGATTTATTAAAGGTTTATGTACAACAAGGAGTACAATAATAAAGCATGCGTTATTTGTAAATTTTGATTAAAATTACTGTGAGCCATATTTTTAATTTAGCTTTAATTTCTTATTTTACCCGTGTGTCGTTATTCATGTTATTCTTCTTTCTTTTTTTTCTCTTTTCTTTCTTTTCTTAATTTAATAGAAAAAAAAGTATGAAGACGCACTACTCCTAAAAATCGAATGTCTTCAATGTCTTGCAAGTATTAGCTAGCTAAAACCAAAACACACACACACACACACACACACACACACACACACACACACACACACACACACATGAAATATTTGAAACTATTTGTATTTTTGGGAGAAATTACGAGTGGAACATTTACAAAATTAATAATGTGTTTATATGTATGTATCACTATGTTAAGTTTGTAATTACATTATATTTTCTACATTTCAATACTTTATATCTATACATGTATCGTCTGTGTTGTTTAATGCCTCTATCTTGACACCTTTCGGTGGCTTTTGTTAATTTCAGGTATCTCCGTTTATCGTTCACCGTTCTGCGTTTATCGTTCATCGTTTTCCGTTTATCGTTCACCGTTTTCCGTTCTCCGTTTATCGTTCACCGTTTTTCGTTCTCCGTTCACTTTTCGTTTAGCGTTCGTTCAGCGTTCGTTTAACGTTCGTTAAGCGTTCGTTCAGCGTTCGTTCACCGTTCGTTCACCGTTCATTCAGCATTCGTTCACCGTTCGTTCACCGTTCAAGTGGGAAAGTAGAACGTTTCAGGGACTGTATGATTTTTGAAAGATCTTGGTTAACCTTATGAAAAACGAGCAAACGAGATTACTTCAGATTCTTCATAATTGTCGTTAGCTTCCCATATTTATGTAGCAATATTCCATTATCACCTATATTTTGTATTTATGTCTCTCAACCGATTCATGTTCTTACGTATAATCAGTTTTTAAATCGAATCAGACTATTGAAAAATAAGTTGATGTTGCAGGGGTTTCAACAATCTCGTTCAAAGTCAGCATTTCGCAAATTCTAAAGTCGTTATTATGATCAAATGCAAATACAAGTTATCGCTAGGTAAAATGTCTGATGTCTGATGCTTACTCCTCCTAAGCACCTGATCCACCTCTGGTCTGACCAAGGGCCCGTGTTTGCCCTTCTTTTAATTTTGTATTCTTTATAGGATTATATGATTGAGATCGTTATCTTCACTTGTTCATTAGAGGGTTGAAGGCTAAGACATACTCCATGACACACTTATCTGCATATAATAAATAGATAAATATATAAATTCATTGAACCAGTGTTAACTGCGTTGTAGTGGAAATAAATCAATATCAGATTAAATAGAAACAACGGAATTACTATGATATATGTATACAGTAATTTTTGCCATTGAAATTCACAAAAAGTTAAATTCCCAGGAGTATATTCTGTACTTTGATTCTTGTTTAAGATGGCTCATAGCACTAAAACTGTATTTAATGGCTCGTTTAAGCATCTCGTATGCAGCATGACTTTACCATCGAAAGAGTGATGGAAGCTCTCAATTATTTTGTATTGGTTTGTGATTTTTTCGGAATGATAAAAAAGGTGTGTTTTGTTTGCAAATAAGAGATTTTAAAATCCAAAATTCGCTTTGATCTGAATGCATGATATAAATATCTAATAAAACCTGCGAAAAGAAGACTCATGTAAATGCTCTGATTTTTTTAAAAATAAAACAATTCTTCATGAAAATTGCACCATTTTAAAAAATCAGAACGACTGTCTGAGTCTTGTAGGATGTTTTATTAGATACTCATATGATGCATCAATTCACAGCGTAATTTGGACTCTGAAATCGTTTATTTGGTATGCTGTTGTGTAGAGGCTTCTTGAATTTATTAATTTTGACAGTTTTTGCCCCCCCCCCCCCCCCCCCCCCCGGGATGCAGGAGTTCTGAAATTTACAATTTATGTCTCCCTTGTCCCAAAAATGCTTCATACCAAATGATTTTTAAGAAATGAGAATAGTAAATGTCAACAAAAAATATTCAATTTTTAACGCACGCCGGATGTGTGCCGACCAATAGCAATAGGTCACGTGAGTTACTCAGACGACCTAAACATTTAATATTTCATTAAAATTTTGATAATACGTTGTCCTTTTTTTATCATTGATTGTTTCCGATCGGTCGAGAAGATTTTTTTCTTGTGTGAACAGAAGCGGGATCTTGTGACTTGATTCCAGTCTATTCATGAATATGCAGATTTCAGTCAGCCAATATTTTACAAGGTCTCATACCTTATCACTTGCAGTGTTACGATCCGATATTTAACCCTTGTCAGAAAACACACATGTTCCACTTAAAAACTGATAGCACCAAGTCGAAATTAAGAATATAACTGAGAACTGATAGGTAATCAGTTATCACAGAAAGGAATGTAACTTGAGAAAAGATTACAGAGAGGAGAGAATGTTCGTAGACTATAGAGGCAAGAGATTGTTCGTAGACTATAGTGACAAGAGATTGTTCGTCGTGTTTCTTGGGCGACAATATGCATAACATAGAAAGTAGCTGAAACGGAGTAGGGTAATATTCAGCTATGAAATGACAGTGACTGTGGGTGTTTGTGGGGTTGTCATAGTCTGGAGAACAAAAGAATCTATTAGAAGTACCTTCCCGAGTGCATGGGTCATCTACAGCGGCATACTAGCAGGTACTTGAAAGTAATGGAGTGGGGTTGTATTACATACCGTGGTCAGGGATTATTAACTTTCAAAGACGGAAATACGGGCAACGAGAAACACATAAACGTATTAGATGAGGACCTGTCCTCGCTAAATATTTCACATGCCATTGGTTTGTGTAGTATGTCAATATTCTGTGTAATCTGTCATTGGTTTGTGTAGTATGTCATTGTTCTGTGTAGTATGCCATTGTTCTGTGTACTATGTCATTGTTCTGTGTAATCTGTCATTGGTCTGTGTACTATGTCATTGTTCTCTGTAATCTGTCATAGCTAAATATTTCACAAATAAATCATACAGGCTTCAGGACGACATTGCTTCTCCTCATGCCTCAAGAATGACTAAAGCCTGGAAAGAGAATAACAACACTCCAGACCTTCCATGGTTTGCTCAATCCCCTGATATCAAGAGTATTGAAAATATCAGGCTCCTTGTAAACATCAAGTAAAAAGACACATGATGAATATCGATACAGTTGATGATTTGAAAGCAGCACTTCAGCATGATTGGCTATCAATCCCTTCAATGTATATACAGTACTTATACTCATTAATTCCTCTAAGCTAATAATAGGGTCCAAGGGCCATATCGCAAAATATTAAGACAAAACACGACTCAACAGGCAGGTAAGTAGGTCTTAATTACACTGACTTGTTTATACACAAAATTCAAAATGACCCCCAATTTACTCACTTTTGTCACTATCCTGTATAGCATTGTACTGTATATTCTGTCATTGTTCTGTGTAACCTGTCATTGTTCTGTGTAGTCTGTCATTGTTCTGTGTAGTCTGTCATTGTTCTGTGTAATCTGTCATTGTTCTGTGTAGTATGTCATTGCTCTGTGTACTATGCCATTGTTCTGTGTAACCTGTCATTGTTCTGTGTACTGTGTCATTGGTCTGTGTAGTCTGTCATTGTTCTGTGTAATCTGTCGTTGTTCTGTGTACTATGTCATTGTTCTGTGTAGTCTGTCATTGGTCTGTGTAATCTATCATTGTTCTGTGTAATCTGTCATTGTTCTGTGTAATCTGTTATTGTTCTGTGTACTATGTCATTGGTCTGTGTAATCTATCATTGTTCTGTGTAATCTGTCATTGTTCTGTGTAATCTGTCATTGTTCTGTGTACTATGTCATTGTTCTGTGTAGTATGTCATTGTTCTGTGTAGTCTGTCACTGTTCTGTGTAGTCTGTCACTGTTCTGTGCAATCTGTCATTGTTTTGTGTAATCTGTCACTGTTCTGTGTAATCTGTCATTGTTCTGTGTAATCTGTTATTGTTCTGTGTAACCTGTTATTGTTCTGTGTAACCTGTCGTTGTTCTGTGTAGTCTGGCATTGCTCTGTGTAGTCTGTCACTGTTCTGTGTAGTCTGTCATTGTTCTGTGTAATCTGTCATTGGTCTGTGTAATCTGTCATTGTTCTGTGTAATTTGTCATTGTTCTGTGTAATCTGTCATTGTTCTGTGTAATTTGTCATTGTTCTGTGTAATCTGTCATTGTTTTGTGTAATCTGTCATTGTTCTTCGTAATCTGTCATTGTTCTTTGTAATCTGTCATTGTTCTTTGTAATCTGTCATTGTTCTGTGTAATCTGTCATTGTTTTGTGTAGTCTGTCATTGTTCTTCGTAATCTGTCATTGTTCTGTGTAGTATGTCATTGTTTTGTGTAGTCTGTCATTGTTCTGTGTAATCTGTCATTGTTCTGTGTAACCTGTCGTTGTTCTGTGTAGTCTGTCATTGTTCTGTGTAGTATGTCATTGTTCTGTGTAGTATGTCATTGGATTTTGTAATCTGTCATTGGTCTGTGTAGTCTGTCATTGTTTTGTTTTTAAGATTATATTTGAAAGACTCGAAATTCTCACTTCTAAATGCCGATAAGTTGGCGAAGGAGCAATCACTACTTTTATTTACGTGTCACTAGCGGTGCTCAATCTCACTACCTCCCGGTTACGAAGCAAGCGTACTCTCAAAGGAATGTAAAGCAAACAAACAACCCATTGTTTTATTCTTTTGGCAAAACCTTTACAATGCTTTTGTACAGAGCAGCATAATATAGCGTCAAAGTGACGTTCATCGTATGCGAAATAACTGGAAAATTAATGAATCATAAATGTATTGTTCCTTTGCTATTTTTGTAGAATCCCAGTTGTTTGGGCGTTTGCTTTGTAGATTGTCTAGGTCCTGGACTCGATTTTCTATCCAGTCGTCAAACCTTTATCATATCTAATTAGGTAGGAATTGTTCCTTTTCCCAGCCAGCGAACGTCACGCGTTTTAATAACGATTAGTTGTATACACATTGTAATAGAAAGGTAAAAAAGTGTCCTAAACTGAAATGCTTATTTGACTGTAAAATTAGGTATTGACTGAAACAATGTAATGGAATTGAGGGTATTATTGTCAGAGAGAGAGAGAGAGAGAGAGAGAGAGAGAGAGAGAGAGAGAGAGAGAGAGAGAGAGAGAGAGAGAGAGAGAGAGAGAGAGAGAGTGTGTGTGTTTTCAATGCAGTGTTTATCTTGAACCATCCTCCTAAATTTACGTTAGATAAATGTATCCCATTTCAATTCTCACTGACCTTGTAACGCAAGAATTCCATCGTCATCGAAAGCAAGTTATTTTTAAAACTTGCTCAGATGGTTCAGCGGTCCAACGAGCCTGTTGCACGCTATTAGGAGATTTGGTTCCGCAGGCCGCGAGTTCAACTCTGGTAGTAGCGGCAATGGGTATCCATACATATATAGTGAATTTCTCAGTGCTTTATATCACAAGCAATTATGTCGCTTGGGTTCGAATTTACTATTAAAGAGTAAAGGTATAGAACTCTAAATATAGGGTACCCAAGTTTGCTGATGAAATTCCATAAATCCCAAGATATGGATTCATTTCTGCATATCTTGAGAAGAATATGGAATTTCGGGATCAATTTTGGTAGTAATGTAAACTGGGTATGTGTGATCATATTAAAATACAGAGTAGCATTTTATACCATTTGGTTTACTGATTTTTCATCAGCAAACTTGGGTACCCTATATTTAGAGTTCTATACCTTTACTCTTTAATAGTAAATTCGAATCATTCATATATATATATATATATATATATATATATATATATATATATATATACGTACAGTAATAATGAGAAGTTTGCGGCTGCTTCTATTTGATTCGAACTTTGTATACATATTAATATACACCTTCATAAAATTCGTTTAATTCCCTTCTTTTAACCTCACCTGAGCCTTTTCTGATCAAAATTTGCCCTGCGTGTGTCGTTATTACTTTTCACATTTTCACCTTCTTCTCCAGGACCACTGGTCCAATTTCAATCAAACTTGATTCAATTTATCCTTGGGTAAAGGGAATTCAAGTTTGTGCAAATGAAGGGTCATGCTCTCTTGAAAGAGGAGATAATCAAGAAAAGGCAAAAATAGGGTGGGGTCATTTAAAAATCTTCTTCTCAAGAACCACAGGTCCAGGAAAGTTGAAATTTACATGAAAGCTTCCTGATAGGGATGGTCCCCGAGGTAGGGTTCGACCACAAAATACAATAGGGGATCTAAGGTTGATATGAGAATATGCTGGAGTTTAATTAAGCAATTTATGACCTTGACGTTTGACCTACTTTTAAAAAACATGACCTATTCAATATCTCAATTTAACTATTTCAAGAGACAGAACAGCTCATTCTCCACATTTTAATTGAGTGTTTTCTAAAATACATGTCGATAAAATAATAAAAATCATAACGATACTGACAATTTTGAACAATGGGAATACATTAATTTGCTCTCAGTTGCATTTTGAAGATCATCCGGAATTCTTCATGCTGACTCGGACATTTTACATTACGTGATTCGGTATCACAATACACATGTTGTGTAAAAACTTATTTAGATCCTTTTATGTGTCCACACTCGCTTATCGAGTATGGGATTATTTCCTGCTTCTTATAATTAAGCAATTATATATCATTATTATAACGGAAACCCTTTCACGTCCCTATTAACCAAAAAATGTTTTTAGAAAACCCACACGCCACACGTTGTGATAAAAATAGCACTTTTAAAGCTCTGCGTGTGTGTCTCGTAGCTGGAGGGTCATAGTAATATCTCCACGTAAATTCTAGTTCGCGTATGAGTTGTATCTTGATCTATTTTAACCCCTTTTCTCGCATAATCTGTCAAAATTCTGGGTTTAGCTATTGTACGCTTCCTCTCACTGATTGTTTACAGTCCGTGCGCATGCGTCCGAAGACCGAAAGCATAGGTCTCAATGTATTTAAAAAAGAGCCTCCAAAACGTAAAGTATTAATTTTTGCATTTAAACTTTAGCAATGTGTTATTTTCGGAAAATTTATACATTCAACTACGCAACAAAATTTGAGAAAGATCTGGGATTTCATTTTACGATTTTGGAGCCAAATGAGCTATAATGTCAAAGGTCAAACTTTCGTAATTTGTATATGCATTTCTTATTACAATTCTTGTCATTTCTTACCATGGTCTTTGATTTGTAACCTTGGAGTTTGATCTACTTTTAAGAAAATATAATCTATTTAATATCTCCTGAACCATTTAAGGAAACATTTTCATATCTTGTATATAGATTTGTTATGGCAATAACTTGTGATACCAAAGTGTTCGACATTGTGACTATGACCTTGGAGTATGACCTACTCTTTCTATTCAATATCTCCCACTATTAAAGTAGGGCTTTTGTATATTGTATGTAGATTTCTTATGGCATGACCTTTAATTCCATATCATGATTTATGTGACCTTGACCTTCTCCAAGAACAGCAAGGTCATGTGAGTCATATTGGTGTTGAGGCATTCCTATGTTTTGTGAATTTATGTTCAGTTATGTCAGAATTTTTAAGGGATAAATATCTAAAAAAAATATCTTTTAAAAATCACAACAGCTGAACAACAGCAATGCCAAAATGACTCAGGTGAGCGATGTGGCCCATGGACCACTTGTTGTATGTATAATGTCAAATAAAATACCAAACGTAATCTAAACGTGAGAAAAGAAGTGGTTACTGGTAACTCAAACGAACGATGGGGCTTCAACAGGAGATTACTATTATTTTTTTTTTTTTTACATGTGTAACAATATATTGAAGAAAATCTTAAGGACATATGCGACGTTTCTGAAATGTTCTCTTAAAATTATTTTTCATCAAGAGTTCTCGAGAAATAGGTTTAAATTTTTTATTTTAGCACAATTACCATATTTGGTATATCAGCCGTTACTGGTAACTCAAACGAACGATGGAGTTGAGGAGCACCATCCACTCCTTTATATGATACCAAATTCTTTTATCTTTGTATAAAAATAATTTTATTCCTCTCACAATTTTATTTATCAGCCAAACAAACAATAACCGATCTTCATCCGAAAAATCCTGGAATACCTGACGAAGAAAACAGTGAAGAAGCATATAGTGAAATAACATTGATCGAAATATATATATATATATATATATATATATATATATATATATATATATAATAGGAAGTAAGCATATACAAGTTATACCTGGATAAAATGGAAATGGACTTTGGGCGGGGAACTGGTTGAAGAATGGTGCACGAGGAAAGTTAGTTTGAATGGGATAAGGTACTACCACTGGCAAAGGCGGTCGGCGGAACTGGTTAAAGATCAACGGAAGTGCCAATCCCGCGAGAAAAGCGCCACCTGTCCCGAGGTTCGAAAACCCAGTTGTGGTCTGAGCAGCACAATGAGCCGTTAGGGAGGCTACGATCAGCAAAACCAACTGTCTGGTCAACATGGTGCTCTAAACAGAGAATAAAAAAGAAATTGTTTAATGAAGAGATTCAAGTGGTCTAATTAATTGACACATTTTACCTAGCAATATGAAATTTTCAAATTTACGGGACGTCCTGTCCCTTCTTGAGGACGACAGAATATTTACATAGAAATGGAAAATAAAAATTCAAACTAGCACTAAAACTAAAACAAGCAAAGCTGAAAACTAAAGAGAACGTCTACATATTGAGATTGCAATATGGGGCAATAAAACAATGTCTGCTCTGAACAAGCGTCACTGAACGATATAATTTGCAAGAATTGTAAGAAAGAGCAGATTCAAATTTGTTCAATTTTTGGCCACCAGGGGTAGAACTGCGACAGGGATTCATCATATTGAGGGGCATGCATCCTCCGGTAACGCAGATTCCAGAGAATTTAAATCATGGAGGAAATTTAAAGGATGGAGCGACAGTGGGGGTTAAATTTTCACATGGCATTATGTGGAAAATGTTTTGAAACGTCTAAATCATATATGCAAACAAAAGTTTTGAAAACTCAAATATTTTGTTCTTTTTTCCCCTTCAAATTATGGACACTGAGTTTAAGAGTAGGGCTAGAATCGGAGATCCCATTTTACGGAGTAAATGAATATAGACAAAAATTTTTTGAAAATCTTCTCCAGAACACAACGGCAAGACAATAATAATAATGTTGTTAGATAAGTGTTACTATGTTGTGTGGATTCAAATTCAGTTTAGTCATGACCACGTCGGGCCAGGTTGGGGTCATAATGTAGGTCAAACATTTTTTTGAGAAAATAAAGCAAGCGACCAATATATATATATATATATATATATATATATATATATATACATATATACATATATATATATATATATATATATATATATAAGCAGGTCCAGTGTGACTTAGGTGAGCAATGTAGGCCATTGGGCCTCTTGTTGTTTTTCTAATGCAGTGATGTTAACACAAAAAAATCCGCTTCACACCCTATTAACTAAAGATAAGACATTGCTTCCATTACACACACACACACACACACACACACACACACACACACACACACACACACACACACATATATATATATATATATATATATATATATATATATATATATATAATCCAGAAATAAATATTGATAAACTACACCTGTAGTAGTATAATAAAAATATCACAAAGCCGATTGAGCATATACTCGACTAGTTTCTTCAGTTCTTTAGGAGTATAAAAAAGAATGCAGTATACTCCTGAAGAATTGAAGAAATCAGTCGAGTATATACTCAATCGGCTTTGTGATATTTTAATATATATATAATTAAAAAAAGGGGTACCAATATCACAATTATTACTCTGGACTATATGCGCCAGTGCTATGTGACCATTTATTCGTCCAGGACTAGAGTATGAAATGATATGATATGACAATGAACAATCAATTCAAAGAGCACGAATCATCACTAGCCTTATGCGCGTGAGATAATCAGAAGGTGTACATTGGTAAATAAGGTTGTGCATACCACCATTAGACTTAGGCGCTTTTCCCAAAATAAAAGTAGTACAGTAAACCAGATAGTAAGTCTAGTCGTATGGTGAAAAAATCGCCACTCACAGAGTATTTATTGAATACAGACAGTGCTTACTGTATAATGATGTACAATGAATGGAGACGATTACATCAGAGTTATCGCTCTTCCCAAAGGATGATTTCGTCCCTCTCTCGATCACACTCCAGATTTTTTTTTAAATTGAGATAGAACTTGATTACAGGTAGAAAGTTTGGATATTTTGATATATACCACATGATGACATCGTCGATCGTGTGCTTCATCGCACAATTTTTTCCCGTCACTCCATCCGGCTGGTTCGGACATCGAACAATGTTTTCATTGAATTAGTTTCCAGTTTAGATAAAGATAGAAAACAGGAGTTGTATCGAAGACATTCAAAAAAAAAATAAATGATCAACCTTAGTGACATAACATCTATGAAGTTTTCTTTGTAGATAGGTAAGGAAGGGGAGAATTTTCCACTGAGATAGGCTGTAAATATTAGTAAATACACTGAAACAGACTATAAATATATTGAAACAGACTGTAAATATCAGTAAATACATTGAAACAGACTGTAAATATTAGTAAATACACAGAAATACAAGTAAATGCACGACTCTGAAGTCGATACTAAAAAAATGCTAGAGTTCCTCATTGACAATATTTTCGTAGTCTTCAGTGATCAGGTCTTCCAACAGTTTGTTGGAATACCCATGGGCACGAATTGTGCTCCTTTGTTAGTTGACCTGTTTTTATATTTTTATGAAGCAGAATTCATTCAAAAGCTTCTACAATAAAAGAAAAAATATCTTGCTGTGGCCTTCAATTGGATATTTAGATATATCGACGACGTTTTGTCTATTAACAATGATCATTTTCATTCATATGTCGATTCGATATATCCCAGTGAACTTGAAATAAAATACACCACAGAGACTTCCACTTCTGCTTCGTACTTAGATATTTTACTGAAAATAGATGTTGGCGACAAACTTACAACTCAACTTTATCACAAACGGGATGATTTCAATTTCTCCATCGTCAACTTCCCTCATTTATGTGGCAATATTCCATCATCACCTGCATATGGGGTTTATATCTCCCAACTGATTCGATACGCAAGAACTTGTTCTGCATATGATCAGTTTTTAAATCGAGGCAAGCTACTGATAAATAAGTTGATGTTACGGGGTTTGTACAGTCTTGTCTAAAGTCAGCATTTCGCAAAATTTATGGTCGTTATAACGATCTAGTTTGCCGGTACAACTTATCTTTAAGTCAAATGCTGTCTGACGTGTTTCATACCAATTGTTAGGCCGTTCTTGGCACATTGATTTTGGCTACGGATTGCTCCGTTTACCTGATCGGAATGTAGGGCTCATAGCGGATGTGACCGGTCGACAGGGGATGCTTGCTCCTCCTAGGCACCTGGTCCCACCTCTGGAATGACCAGGGGTCCGTGTTTGCCCATCTCTCTGATTTGTATTTTCTATAGGAATTACGAGATTGAATACTGTTAGTTATCTTGGCCTTTTCATTGTAAATATCAGTAAATTCACTAAAACAGACTGTAAATATACTGAAAAAGACTGTAATTATCAGTAAATATACTGAAACAGACTGTAAATATCAGTGAATTCTTTGAGACAGACTGTAAATATCAGTGAATTCTTTGAGACAGACTGTAAATATCAGTAAATATTTTGAGACAGACTGTAAATATCAGTGAATTCAGTAAGATTTCTGATGTTGATTTGCTGACTACAATAACTAAAATGTATTACTACTGTTTCTCATGTTACATTTAAAATTGTCAACGCACATTATATGAGAGATTGGTCATCAGTTCGAACCTTTAAGGTTGTAGCATTAACTGTTTTACACGGTCCGTTTTGCAGTAGATCGCGAGCATCTCTACCACCATCGACGTCAATACGATACACTAGTACTGTGGTAAGTAGGTCAGTGACAGAAGCGAGTCACATTTGTGCCCCTGATATATACAATAAAGGTGTCGCTTCTGATAGACAAGTGAGCGACAGAGACGAATGGTGATCGGCCGATGTCACTGAATGGCGCGGAAAGGCACTTTCATATCCTAGACATCACGACAAATTCCCCTAACTATAAATCTTGTGATACCAGACCCATTTAAGGCATATTTATACGATTACTGGGAACGTATTCTGAATATTGAAGCTCAAGTATATTTGTGGTTAACTGCTGTTGGTCCTATCTGCATATTATATCAGTCATCCTCCCCCAAAAATGATGTTTTGTATTCAATTAGTAGAGCTGTTGAGATGTTTTTTGAGTATGAATGACAAAAGAATATATATATATATATATATATATATATATATATATATATGTGTGTGTGTGTGTGTGTGTGTGTGTGTGTGTGTGTGTGTGTGTGTGTGTGTGTGTGTGTTTCATATACCCCATATATGTTAATATAAAATGAGGTAAATTACCAATCTTAATGACAAACACTTTCGTGACATCTTTTTTTATCAGTTGTGACCTTTTAGCACTTAACATTATTGAATTTTACGCATAAGATTTCTGTCTATTGATATTGTTATATCTTAAAATTTAAAAAAGAAACCATAGCGTTCCAAGGTGAAATTATCTAGCTAGTTGCAAATGCAATTCAGGGTGATATATTGAGAGAACTTCGTTTTTCGTTTCAAAACTAATTATCTTATACATGCATTATTCATAGTATCAATCAATCTTATCAAAATTGAGGTCTCATATAGAAAGCAATTTCCGCCCTTCTCTTAACATAAAAAAAGAGACCATCTGCCGCAAACTATGATCATTTCCAAAAAAATATTGTATGCAGTGTCAAAGACGATCAACATTAAGTTTCTGGATTTGAAATTATACACAGGGGATTACAGAATTTACCTATGTTTTTAATAAACACAACTAAATTTAAAGTTTTGCGCAAGTTAAAACTTCAGGAGGTAGAGAGGGGGTTTTGTTATAATGTAAACTGCATGCACTGTTATAAATCTAAAACTACTCGAGCACGATTCGATTTGACCCTAGTGCACTCAAGAATCAACATTTGTCTGTATCACTTCATCTCCATAATTGCTGATTAAAACAAAGTGGAAATATAAAAAGAAATTGAATGAACAAACTAAAAAAATCATAGTTTTCATAATATCTTTTTTTTTTTATATCAATACCGTTCCGCTCTAGAACATATTTATAGGTATTTGACCTCTAACTCAATAAGGGGTGTTTCTGAAAATCAATCTATATTTGAATGAAAATAAAATGTATGTATAGTTCCTGCTTTCACTACTCCTAACTACATCACTTTCACTATTCCTTACTGTAAACCCTAACCATTCCTTACTAATGCTTAAATGTTTCTAAAGGTAACGCTTTGACTGTATCTAACTATAACGCTTTAACTATTCCTAACTGTAAGACGTTAACTATTCCTAAATGTAAGACTTTAACTATTACTAAATGTAAGACTTTAAATATTCCTAATTGTAAGACTTTAACTATTAGTAACTGTAAGACTTCTACTGTTTCTTACTATAACCTTATTATTACGCTTTTTATCACGTGTTTACTCCTAGTATATATTATCCTTTACCAAAGGCTCGGGGATAGAAAACAAACACACCTCGTATCATATCAAACCACAAATCATGAAGGATCCCATATAACTGCTCCTGACTATAACACTTTAACTCTATCTAACTATAACACTTTAACTATTCCTTTTTGTAACACTTCAACTATTCCTTTTTGTAACACCTCAACTATTCCTTATTATAACACTTTAACTGTTTCTAAATGTAATTCTTTAACTGTTTTCTACTACAACACTTTAACTGTTTCTAAATATAATTTTTAACTGTTTTCTACTACAACACTTTAACTGTTTCTAAATGTAATTCTTTAACTGTTTTCTACTACAACACTTTAACTGTTTCTAAATATAATTTTTAACTGTTCTCTACTACAACACTTTAACTGTTTCTAAATGTAATTCTTTAACTGTTTTCTACTACAACACTTTAACTGTTTCTAAATATAATTTTTAACTGTTCTCTACTACAACACTTTAACTGTTTCTAAATGTAATTCTTTAACTGTTCTCTACCATAACACTTTAACTGTTTCTAAATGTAATTCTTTAACTGTTCTCTACTATAACACTTTAACTATTCCTTATTATAACACTTTAACTGTTTCTAAATGTAATTTTTAACTGTTCTCTACTACAACACTTTAACTGTTTCTAAATGTAATTCTTTAACTGTTCTCTACCATAACACTTTAACTGTTTCTAAATGTAATTCTTTAACTGTTCTCTACTATAACACTTTAACTATTCCTTATTATAACACTTTAACTGTTTCTAAATGTAACTCTTTAACTGTTCTCCACTACAACACTTTAACTGTTTCTAAATATAATTCTTTAACTGTTCTCTACCATAACACTTTAACTGTTTCTAAATGTAATTCTTTAACTGTTCTCTACTACAACACTTTAACTGTTTCTAAATGTAATTCTTTAACTGTTCTCTACTACAACACTTTCTAACTATAATCCTTTAACTGACCATTTTAATCAAAAAGTGCACTTACACATGATTTTAGTAATTCTAGATTTTAAAGCGAAAAAGTAATAATAAGACCATATTTAATAATCATGTACTTACATGTATTAGGAATGCGCCTCTTAAAATATTCACATTGGAAATATCTGTTACATTGATACTCTTGTTTTCATTGAAATGTTTTTGTTTCTTCCACTTTTTATTCTGAGACTGTGTGAATTTACACTAAATCCATATTTAATCTTTCTAAATTCAATTTTCCCATACACACGTATTCATATTTTTCATGCTTTAGAATTGCATTTTATAAAATATAAAATTATGTTGTTAGTTCCCTTCATCTCTGACCTCTTTCTCTGCCTTTTTTTACAACCAATATTCTAAAAGATGCTTTCTCACACGCCATTTCAAATGTTTTTGTTTCCAATGGAGATGAATTGATTTTTCTACAAATGGATACGGATAGACAAGTGTCTACCTGGTTACTAAAATCCTAAACTTTTCTGTTCCAACAATTCATATCTGTATCACTGAATTTCAAATAAAAGTTCAATTCATTAGATTTTACTTAAGAAATAAATTTCCGTTTTGAGAATACATAAGGCCATGAACTGCGACGCTCCACGCCAACATTTTTCATGAAGTGCGTTTGTGTTTCTTGGAAAGTATGCTAGCGTATGACGCGTTGCTGTTCATGCCTTATATATTTTCAAAACGGGAATTTATTTGGTTTTTTTTTATATTTACATTCTACTTTCATGTCTGTCCGAATTCTTAGCCGTTCAAATAGACCGTACTATATTTACCAAGATCCATATTGTTCACACTTATGAGGAAATGGTTATCATTAGGTGAAGAAACACTGGAAACGTAAATATCACAACGTGAACAACGACAGCCAGATCATTAACGACCAAATCTTATACTGACCACTTTTTGGACTTAATCAAACCTTTGTCTTTGTTGTTACATGGCCTAGTATTTCTCGATAAGGAACCTATACCTTACAGGGATAAATTCCTCGGTTGTTTAGGTTATGGGATAGATGTGCACAATGGAAAAAGACGTTAATTTCTTCATACATGTATAATGGGCTGTGTCAGTTTTACACATATCTCCATGCTTTTATAGTCTTTACAACCCCATAATACAAGCAACTTAAATATTTAATTTCTTGAATAAAGGAATTTCAACATTCATATGGGAACCGTGTACGTGCATGATACATCAAAAACAATATGAGATGATAGGAGTAAATTAAAACAACAACAACACAGGTAAATGACGAGGGATGAGGTTCCCACGACTACGGGAGATTAGCTAACTTACCGTGAACGTACGCGCTTAACCTGGGGATGACCATTGGTGCTACGTCAAAATGTGGCGAGGATTTATAGCAAAGACACTGTCAATCTTCCCAAATGAAAGGGCATAATTATAAATTATCGACAGAATTTGACATCAATCCATTACACTGCTGCCGACCGTGAAGATTAGAGTGACATATCCACGGAATGCGGACAGTACGTCACGTGTCAAAAGTCGTGGCCTTGTCCTCTTTATTCTTAATCCGTCGAAATTAACAGGTTCATGGTTTCTGAAATATCAATCACCCCTTTATAACTTTAGTCAAAATTTATTCCACAAATTATCGAATATCAGGGTAAAGTCAACCATAGTGTAAAGAACCCTATACATTCTTTCTCACCATTAAAGGAAATGCTATACAGTGCTATCTGAGACCTTGTACACTATGCAGTACCATTAAAAGTCTTGTACACTATGCAGTACCATTAAAAGTCTTGTCCACTATGCAGTACCATTAAAAGTCTTGTACACTATACAGTACCATTGAAAGTCTTGTACACTATGTAGTACCATTAAAAGTCTTGTACACTATATAGTACCATTAAAAGTCTTGTACACTATGCAGTACCATTAAAAGTCTTGTACACTATGCAGTACCATTAAAAGTCTTGTACACTATACAGTACCATTAAAAGTCTTGTACACAATACAGTACCATTAAAAGTCTTGTACACTATACCGTACCATTAAAAGTCTTGTACACTATATAGTACCAATAATAATCATCTACACTATACAGTTCCAATAAAAATCTTATACACTAGACTGTACCATCAAAGGCATTATACATCAACGAGAAAAGTTTTTGCGACATGTCATCGATTCCAGTTTGTGTTCATAATGTGTTTTTTATGTTGAGAGTGATAGGTTTCGTTCCCCACTTTTAGTATACACGAGTCCATTATACTTAAAAATTTTAAATGACAGATACCAGACCTAAGCATTATCATGTGATACTGGATGAACTCTGTCAGAGGATAACCAGTTCATAGAGTGCACTAATGACATCACACAAGCTTTGTTCAAAATATAAATCCAATTCTTAGCGTTATCGATTGAAATAAACATACCAAGTACCTGAACTGCTTTACAAAAACATTATCGTTTTGTTTTTTGTTTATTCGTTTTCGTGAATAACGAGGATTTTTAAAAGTAAACTTGGAGAGGCTATCCATTCCTTTCCACAGCATAGTGCTGAAAATCTAGCAAAGAATCCATTCCAATTCATAATTAAGATTTGATACCTGTTTAAAAAAAAACAAAAACAAAACAAAACAAACAAACAAACAAAAAACAAAACAAACACAAAAAAGAACCAAAAACAAAAACAAACAAACAAGCTCAAACAAATAATGCCTTTGAT
Organism: Ostrea denselamellosa; assembly: GCA_024699665.1. Lineage (NCBI taxonomy): Eukaryota > Metazoa > Mollusca > Bivalvia > Ostreida > Ostreidae > Ostrea > Ostrea denselamellosa. The sequence goes on from JAMZEH010000014.1 coordinate 487,324, forward strand.
ATACACCTACATTTCTTCCTTATACAAAACTATAGCAAATTGTTTGTTTGTTTTTCCGCCACACTCAACAATTTTTCAGTTATCTGGTGGCGTCCAGTTTTTGTAGGTGGAGTTTACCAGTTTACCGGGGAAGAGACCACCGACCTTCCGAAAGTAAACTGGCAAACTTTCTCACATATATATGCGCGAGGGGGATTCGGACCCGCGCCGACTAGAGGTGAGAGGCCTTGTGATTTTAAGCACAATGCTTAAGCACAATGCTTTTACCGCTCGGCCACGGAGGCCCCTATAGCAAATTTAAAAAAAATCCAACGTTTTGACCGCTATCTTAAAACAAACTATCATACAGTCAATAACTATACTCAAAACAAAACTGTTCTATAAAGGAAAACTACTTCCACACGCACCTACAGTAAGGATAGCGTGTATAGATCTTGTGTACATAACTTATCTCCCTCTTCTTAACCCAGTGAAAATATTGTATGTGATTTTCCCCACGCACCACCCTCATAAGTCGTTCTGATTATTCAGTTTCTACTTTCGGTAAGCTTTTGGGATGACCACTTGTGAAAACTAATGTTAGTACAATGTATCTCACATGTGGTCATCTCAAAAGCGTACAAAAGGTACAAACTGGTTATTGTGAGGGTGATCGGCGGGAAAATAGAATGTTTTGGATTAATTATTGGTTTTATATCTATGTTTTCATCGGATAGAAAGGGGGTATGAAAATATGTACATACCATCCACATCCCGGTGCCTATGGCTATTTCGACATACCGTGAGCCTATGCAGACCTTTTGAATTTAAATCGTATGCAATGTATACCTTCAAAAAAACAAGAAAATTATTTTTTCCTGAATGATTTTATTGACAACATCAACAACAGATGAATGACTGGATGGGATGGACATGGTTTGTGTGTATTCCGTTCAATCTCGCTTGATGTTATTCCGGCAGTATCTTTTTAAGTAGAAAATTAATGGCGATGATTGATGTGAATTAGCCTGTAACAAAAACATCTAGTCACATCAAACCTGAGATACAAGTAATTGATTTTTCTACTAATTCAACTACCCCTCTGCTTTACATCTTGGTACTGATTGACGATTTTATCAGATTATGGGGATCACAATTTCCACATACGCTTTTCAGAAAAAATGATACCAAACTCAGTTAATGGTACACCATTGAATGAGTTTCTCGTGTAGCATCGATACTTACAGGTTGTAACTGGCCATTCAGTGATATCCGTTGTACACGATTGGGACGATGGGAGGCTGGGGAATAGGGAATGGAGACAAGAAAGGTGGAGGTGGTGGCACGATGATCCTGCTGGGGTTGGGTCCGAGGCTGTTGGCGGCAAAGAATGGAGCAGCGAAAGACATAGCCAAAAGTGGGTTACCGCTGATAAAGGCGCCAACATTCTGGAAGAAGTTAGTACCGGTGGTGGTAACGGTCTGTGACATCACAGAGCTGGAGAGGCACATGACGGCCAAAACAATGGCGACAGATATCCGCATTGTAATCTGGAATTATTCACGTGCAATTCTAGGGTCCATTATATAAAAAGTCTACACCACCCACAACCTTCTTGTAACTTAATTAATTCTGTAGCTTTCTTTCAAATGTATATTTACAGCAAATCTAGAGAAGATATACCTGCATTTAAGAATAATTTCACAAATTGTGCAATAAACTGGAAATATTTTAACTAATTGAAAATGTTGTTACGCTAGTCGTAAGTCCTTCTGTAAAACGATCACCGGATTAAAATGAAAAATCGTATATGTACCTTTCGAGTGCCAATTTCTCTTTTCAGTAGGAGAATGATGTAGAACCTAATCACTTGTTGATGTTCCAGAAAATTCTGTTTAGGAGTTCAGTCTACTTTTATGATTCCATGAAATTCACTTTTCAAAGATTGATTTTATTTGGAATTTGATTATAGTTTGTAAATTGCAAAAAGTCAGGTGAAGAAGAATTTTGGTACAAGGTTACTCCTAAAATCTACCATTTATTAACTAATACAGCTAATGATATCAAGTTTGGCAACTTCATAATTTCTAATAAAGAGGCAAATTTAACGTTTGAAAGTGCTAAACAAGTGCAGCTTGAGTAGTTCTTGTAAATGTTTTCAGAATTTGTTATCATCATAGATAATTTCTGAATTCTTTACGATATGATTTAAAATCCAAAACCTTTAACTCCATTACCTTACAGGCCATATTTCGAGGAAAATATACTTTGATTTGAACATTTGTCATTTATTGTGCTTATTTTTCCCATGGTGCTTTCCACTCGCATGTTATTTTCATAACATGATATATCAACTTTTAAGATATAAAACGTAACTATTCTATAAAAGTCTTGACAAGGTCCCAGTAATATTTCACTCATAAGTTAAATGTACAACCCCCTATCTAAACAATTTTACCAATCCCATTACTCATATTTCCGTTTTCGATTTAGATTGTAGGAATATCGATGTTAATTTCATGAGTTTCATAAAGTGTTTCAAACTTTTCATATTTTTATAGTATGAGAGAAATTTTATTTGTAAACTTTATTAAAATTTAAGTAGCTAATACAAAAAAATTACACAAAAATATATACTATGGAAAACAAAAGATATGCTTCTTAAAATTATCTGAAATTTTTCATATTCTTTTGAAAATATCCTTAATGTCATAGGTTACCAAAGATTTTGGACGAATCAAATGAAGTAAAGGGTTTTTTTTATTGCTTCACTGAATTTCAACTAAAGATTTATGAAAAATGCAAAAGGTGGTGTCTTAAGAAAATTTCGTAAATAAAAGCTTTAACAATATTAAACTTTTTACAAATAGTATCACAAAATTCTATTCTAAATTCTTGGGAGTATGTATTGTTCTTAAAACGCCAAAGAAAACTGTTCAATTGATTACGAATCACTGTGATGACATATTAGAAGCGATACTGATATTCCAATGCTTTCACAAAATATACCATTTCGAAATGATTCAAAGAGGTATTTAACTTCGTCGGAATAATACTTTTTCTTTTCTTTATTTTTGATGGGAAGCCCGAAACATACCTGTTTTAGTGTTGAATCCAAAAACTGAATTAAAGTTGCTCAATGCTGGGAAAGTTTTTATACTCTAAGCTCAGACTCATCTGACAGGTTAAATGTCAGCTTGTCTGATAATTTTTATGACTGTCTGTAGGTCAATGTGCAACTTTATTCAGTATTGTTTGTACTGATCACTTTACAGGCGTCAACATGTGTAAGACAATGTCTGGGGGATATAGCACGACGTCATTTACGGGAGGTAGTCTTAGCTGTTTCACCAGACCGCCACAATCCGTTCTTTTTTTTTTTTTTTTTTTTTTACAATTGTGCCCACTCAAATGAACCATGTATAAGTCAAATCGGAAACTTTACTTACACTGTTTTCTTCCAGAGACTCTGTTATGTTAGGGTTATCTCTCTCTCTCTCTCTCTCTCTCTCTCTCTCTCTCTCTCTCTCTCTCTCTCTCTCTCTCTCTCTCTCTCCAAAGATTTGCATAGTTTTGATATATTATTGGAAATTGGAATTTTTTGTCTCTCAGACTCACAACTGTTATTTATTTATTGTTGAAATTATTTTCTTAAACTTATCTGATATTCGAGAAGTAATCCGGCGCTGCTAGCTTGATTGCGTAGTATGACAATATTCGTGAGAATTCTTAAATTGTGCATAGATTTTTTTTATCCAATGCTCGTACATGTAAACGGTCGAATTTGAAATAGAAAAAAATTCTTTTATGATAATTTCAAATATGTTACAATGACTTTTCTCTTTGCTGTTTTCTGGGTCTTTGCCGTTATGGTTACTATTACAGGGTTACGGCAAGGAGCGGTTGTAATTCTTCTCTTCTTTTAACACTCCACATAATGCTTAACAAAACAATCGGAGCATATGGCCATTATCTAGAAATAAAATAACAGAATATCACGTAATTAAGTCATTAACTGCCAAATTCCACGAGAAACCTTGCACAATAATTGTCCAGTTGTCACTGGTCATGCAGTGCTAATCACGAATACGTATTGCACGCGTAATTAAAACTAGCAATAACAATATTGCCCTTTTTGGTATTGGAGTACATTGTGGCCCGGGTATTTTGAGGAACACACGGGGAGTTTTAATTCAGTGGTGAAATATGAGTAGAAAAATTCAATCTTTGATTACTTTACCTAATATATAAAATTTTTGAACATTTTCATATTTTTGGGATTCACCTGTACTAAATTTCATTTCATCAACACATATGTTTTAACATGTCACCCTTTTTTGTCCTCTGAGGTGTTTATGACTTCTATGTATATAAAAGAATAGATTGATGAATGCATTTATAAAACCTCCGTAAGCCTAAACAATAACAGGTAAGATAAGAAATAGTCATGGAAACATCTTAAAATGTAATATAATCTAAATGACATAGCTTGAATGCTTTAATCTTCTCACTACAACGAAGAGTTGTTGTTTTGTTTTTTGGGGTGGGTGGGTGTTTTTTGTTTTTTTTCCTTTTTTCCCCTTTTTTTTCCATTTATTTTGCAATTCTGTTATTAAAGTAAATAGCTTTTTTAATCGAAAGAATTTTTGGGTAGACATTTACTTCTTAACAATTTCACCCTACCAGGTAACAATGAAATCGTCCATCGCCCTTGTTTTGGCCGTCATGTGCCTCTCCGGCTCTGTGATGTCACAGACCGTTACCACCACCGGTACTAACTTCTTCCAGAATATTGGCTCCTTTATCAGCGGTAACCCATTTTTGGCTCTGTCTTTTGCTGCTCCATTCTTTGCCGCCAACAGCCTCGGACCCAACCCCAGCAGGATCATCGTGCCACCACCCCCGGCATTTATACCAATGGGTGTTCCATTTCCCCCGGCGATGATGCCCGCCCCCATTATTGTCCAGAGACACTACCACTGAGAAGATAACATTTCGAAGTAACTCTTTCCTTTTTAGAACTTTACTTACGTTCAATACATCAATCTATATCATCAAACTTTTGGATGTCTCCGTATGTGTGATTTTGTTTGTTTGTTTGTTTTTATTTATAGTCGCCTGAGCAATTTTTCAGCTATCCGGCGACTGTCACTATTACCGGTGACGGGGCTGCAAATTTAGACCTCTGCTTAGCACTAATGGCTTTTAGCAGTGAGGGTTCTTTTACATGCCACACCTGCTGCGACACGGGACCTCCGTTTATAAGGTCCCATCCGAAAGACCCGTGACTCTCACTTCGTAATGCCGAGCTCTTGGCGAAGGAGCAATCACTACCTATTTTAACGTCTTAGGTTTGACGCGGCTGGCCCGAGCGGGGCTCGAACTCACGACCTTCCGTTCACGAGGCGAGAGCTCTACCACTGAGCCACCGTGATCGGTCCGTATGTGTGAAAGATTCTCGCACGGAACGTTAAACAATACACAATCAATCAAACTTCTGTTTTCTAAATGGAGCGACATTCTGGGTGCCTTTAAGTTTATGTATGAAATGATAGCACAGTGGTAACTGCTCTGTTGATTTTCAGCCATTTACTGAGTTGGTAAAGATACAAAATGTAAGAGTATATAACTACAACATCATGAAAATATGGATTTTCTTATGGTGGTCAAAATCTTTTGTTGTATATAATCAACATTATATTTTTAAAAAATATGTCGAGAAACTGCTTTTCGTTGATTACATATTTCACTTCTATTTTTAGGATTTTAGAGTAACCATCACCCGAATCCGCCATTTTGTGGTCGGGCCTCGTCACTCCCAAGGTCGAAAAATTGCTCCGCGACAGAGAAAAATATCAGACAAAAACATTGTTCAGAGATACACTAAGGAAAGATTGTTGTTAATAAATATACCGAGAAAACACTGTTTCTGTGTCTCATTTCTGATAGTTGTCAAATCAATTTGAAATTTGAATATATATATATATATATATATATATATATATATATATATATATATATATATATATATATATATATACAAGAAACAAATAAAACAAAAACTAAGTAAATGTTTTGAAAAGCATGTATGAACAATAAATATTGCTAATTAGTTAGTGTGCTAGTTTGTTACAAAGTAGATGCATGTTGCAGTTTAATGGTGCAATGTGACACAGTGTACTTAATTCATACACGTACGGTATATAGTCAGTCAGTGAACAATGCCTTCATGTGTTCAAATGACGCAACAGATAGGTTTTATATCACCACGGAGTTTTTTTATCACCTTTACGTAATATATATTACTGTCATCGTCAAACATCAATACTATGAAAGGTTTCAATGTCACCGTAAATAAGATACTCAGTTTTCAAAGCATGCTCTATAGGTACGTACATTACTATGTACAGTGTATCATGACAACGCCCACTGCGTTGTAACATTAGCAAGGGTTGCAACACCCTCCCATCCTTTTTTTCTTGATTGAATTTCAAACAAGGCCATTTTTGCAATTTTTGGATTTTCAACATACCCGTCCCTTTATTGTGTACAAAAGGTACAAACTTGGGTCGCATCTCTCTTTGAAAATTTTCTGGATCCGCCATTTCATGAGTGTGAAATTTAGTTTTATTGTGAATGCCAGTGTTGTTACATATATATTAGTAGCAGTTGGGGCATTGCTTCTTCACCAAGCTAGTGCCCAGTATTAGAGGTGAAGTCAAGGGCATAAATAAAATTCCTGAATCAAGCTTATGTTACTAAATATATAGAGCACAAATATGATATGCTACAACATACTTAATATTAAGGCTTTTAATTCAAGTTTAGGTGGAATTATTGATTCATGTACGAATCAATCTAGCTATGTTATTAGTCTGACCAAAATTTAAAAAGTGCCAAACAACCAGGGAGGACTCGTGCTAAGCTTCGGGACGAAGCTTCTCTGAACGGGAGATGCGTAGCGGACAGTATTTTGGGAACTTCTACTGCCTCGCTGGTGATATCATATTATCCAGCCCTACAATCCGATCATATACATTACTTACGATATTCAGTGTTTGACTAGGGTCTTACCTAAGATATTCAATGCACGATTAGGCCTTTACCTCAGTTATTCAAGGCATGACTAGAGCTTTACCTCGGAAATGTAGTACAAAGCACCACTTGTTCCGTAGTAGTTGGAGTACTGGCCACCGGTTGATGAAGTGAAGTATGGAGTAGAGCCGGCGTATCCTCCCTGTTGATAGCCTGAGTCCCAGCGTATCCTACCTGTAGATAGTCTGAGGTCCCGGCGTATCCTCCCTATGGATAACTCGAGGTCCCGGAGTATGCTCCCTATAGATAGCTTGAGGTCCCGGTGTATCTTCTCTGTAGATAGCTTGAGGTTCCAGCATAGTAAGTATGTATTGGTTGGTATCCCAAGGATTGGTATCCTTAAAGATAGGGGGGGGGGGATTAAACAAAAGTATTAAATATATTTGATATTTGTGAAGAAAAAATGCGCGCATTAGAATAATAACAATTTCTAATATTAAAAATGTACCTAAAACCATTGGAACAGCGACACCAGTCGACACTATTTTCTCTGGGATAAGCTTCTTTCCGTATCCGCTGAAATGTGTCTTTCCGTATCCGGTTCCTCTTATTTGTGTGCCGACCATACCACTGAATCCGCCGCCGATACCACTGGCTCCACTACTGATGGCCCCCAAACCGCCACTTATTCCACCGAATCCGCCTCCCATGCCACCGAATCCGCCTCCCATACCACCGAATCTGCGTCTTGAAAATGGGCGTGCGACAAGGAAACCAAACCCGTCGTCATAAAAAATTCATCGTCGAAAAATCCATCATCATAGACGCGATCGTCAAAGATTCCATCATCAAAAAAAGCATCATCGCCAAATTCGAGGAAACGGAATGGTCTGAAGAACTGAGCGGAGCAGCTTGCCAGCAGTTAAGAGGCCAAAGCAAAGTGATGGTCAGAGCGGACTTCATGGTTTCTGTCGGAGAAATTTTATATATATATATATATATATATATATATATATATATATATATATATATATATATATAAATCAACGACACAAACGATATAAATCATACATGGGACCTCCTTAGAACAAACGAAAATTTACCAATAAGAATACGAATTAAGGGTCGGGCGAACGATAATGCACCAGAGGTGCCCAGGACGAGTAAGCATCCCCCGTTGACCGGTCACACCCGCCACTTAATAGATTAGAATTAAGTCAACCAATAAGGGACTTGAATGAATTACTGTTATGGAAGACAAAATTACGGGATCGGGTGCGGTGTACTTCGTAACATGACCACGACTTGATGACAGCAGATTACAGTAATTCTGAGTTAAACGCTTCCTGGATGTTAATGCAGTATTGTCCCTTCATATTAGTGGGAAATTTGTAGAAATATAAAGATGCCTAACGAAACTCCTTTTGGCCATGTTTAAAATTCAAAAATACTTGAGGGTATTAAATTACTGTAGTGCGCGCGTAAAACTAGCGTTACATGAAAAGTATGCCACCGGCGTGAAGCGTTGGATGCCATAAGCTCATGTTCTTTCAAAAACGAAGTTCATTTTTTATATTTACATTCTACTCTCATTTTTTTCCCGGCATTTCGACGTACTACATGCATATTCAACTGTATTTATTCGCGCATTGTTTATAACTGTGCACAGCGCGTTTATAAGGGAATGACTATCATAAGAATGCGTAAAGATATCTAAGGCAAAAATAATGGAGAGATTCTTTAATGACTAATTAATCACGCATACAAATCTCCCTAGATTGATTTAATGATTGAGAGATGTCTCCTTCGGCACGGAATTAGATATATCTTTTCTTTTTTAATGATATCTCGTGTAAATTCTTATGAAGATAATTATCCGTTTAAGCTAAAAGAGATATCTTATTAACTCTCAAAGTGAAAGAGATGTGCATCAAAGTAAAGGATAGATCTCTATAATAAAAGATATATTTTTCGACGTAAAAGCTAGATACCTCTATCTGAGAGAGATATTCCTCAAAGACTTAAGGATATGTTCATGTTCTAACGAGATATATCTTTGAAACAAGAGATATTTCTTCGAATTCGAGATATGCATAAAGAGTAAAACGGCTTTCCATAAGTGTGAAAATTCAGAGAAAAGAGGTGGTAGTGATACTTAATGGATTTTTTTATGGAATTTTAAAATAATATTATTCCATCAAACTCAAATCTTTAATCAGGTTGACTTGTAGATTTCATATTAGAATACTTCATAGGAAGAATGATATTTGGCTTTCCATGCTTTTTAAATAAAATACGAAATAGGATGAATTTTCCCCTGTGATCGATCTTCCTTTAGCTCACTACCTTAACTCAGCAGAATGATTGGATGTTTGGTATATGTGTACCAGAAAAATAAATACATCGTATTTTTATGCCCTTTGCATAAGGCCAACTTGTCATATATCCTTAAAATTGTGAAGAGGAGTATTTGTTAAATCCATGCATTGAAATGTTGGTTTCTTGTTCGTTTCATAGACGTCATCAAAACGACCTCTCTTTCTGGTATATATTTCTGGTACAGTGTTGTACTAAAGTCATACACGTAAGATAGAACAATGCCTTCATGTGTTCAAATGACGCAACAGACAGGTTTCATATCACCACGGAGACTTTTATCACCTTTACGTAATATTAATTACTGTCATTGTTTTAGTGTCATTTGTCAAACGCCAACAGTATAAAAGGTTTCAAGGCCACCGTAAATAAGATAGTTTTCAAAGTTTCCTCAATAGGTACGTATCACTTTATGTATCATAAAACATGATCAGTGCGTGGTGACTTATCGGTCTAGCATTGGTGTGAATTTAGTTCTATTATGAATGCCAGAGTTGTTATATGTATTAGTACCAGCTGCTGGAGACTAGCGATACTTCGCCAAGAGCCCTGGGATTAGGAATAAAAGTCCTAAATGTACAATTAGATGTCAGTAGTATTATATATATTTATTGCAAGTAATGTTTAATACCTGACACAAATTTATACCAATTAAATATACAAAACACCCCCCCCCCCACAAAAAAAATGCGATAAGGTACTTTTAAGTACTTTAAAATAAATATTAAGGTGTTTTACTATTGGCCTCAGATATAATTGAAAAATCAATTTTTAGTAGCGTCTATCCGCGTGTTAATATATTCATTCCGCACTGCACAGCAATCGGAACATCATTCGGTCTTTTCCGGAGAAAACGTTTTTTCTCCGAAAAAGGGCGAATGATGTTTCGATTGGGGTGCACAGGTGCTCGACGTTTTAAATGTCTATAATAATAACAATAATAATAATTATTATTATTATTATTATTATTATTATTCAGAAAAAAATCTGTCTTCCTGTAAACAAACTATTCACGCTAATAGTTTGTTTGCAGGAAGATATTTTTTATCATAGATATTTAAAACGTCGAGCGCCTGTGATTCATTCCACATTTCTGTTATGTATACATGTATACACTTCGCGGCATTGTTGAAATGGTTGGAAAATGTGTTTTCTAGTTTATTTTTTATAAGTATAATAAATAACGCCTTCCTATATTATACGATAGTTTTATCTATTATATTTCAAGTATTTAGAGTTTGTCCTTGGACTATTTTCCTTTTAATATCATTACCAAACATGTAGACAGGTAAAGGTCAGGTGGTTTTTAGCAGGTCAATGATATCTATATTTTGTGTACTTAAAGGTATTCATATTTAAAAAACAATAATACAGAAATATATAAATGATAAAATATCTCTATTTGATTTGTTAAATATGATAATATTGAACGTCGCAAACATTGCAGAATAAAATTATATAACCTGCTAACGCGTGTTATGCATTTGTCTGCAATCCTCATAAACAAACCAAAGAAAGCATTTCATTATTTAAATATCTTCAACTGAAGACGATTGTCCGTCGGATGGGACGTTAAAAGGTGCCCCGTGTCAAGGATCACAACCCCCTTGGTGCACGCAAAAGATCGTTTCCCTGATTTTCGAAAAAGAGCAGGCTCACTGGGGGGTCATCAGGGAAACTTCAACATTAACAACCAAACATATTTCGGATAGTCAACCGCCGTAAAATGGCTGAAATACTGCCAAAACAGCGTAAACCCCAACCAATCAACTGAAGACGGTAGCAAGTCAGTTAAAAATCATAGGTAATGACCGCTTGCCTGTAATACGGAAACACCTGACTGACCTGGTAAAAATAATCTACACTCATTGTTTGATTATGATTGTTTGTTTTACGTCCCGTCGAAAATTTTTCACTCATTTTAAAACAGTAATATGTAGTCATTATCTGGTTTAGACGACATGGAATATGTACATTTGATTTAAAGAGACACTACAACTCATTTGCCACATTTTAACCAAGTGGTTTTAAAATATGTATCGATAAGAATTAATGATAAAAATCATATCGATACTGACAATTTTGAAACAATTTGAATGCATCGATTTGCTCTTTAATGTGCTTTGAAGATCATCCGGAATTCAAAGGTGTTTAGATGCGGACTCGGACTTTTAAATGCAATTTTACATCACGTGATTTAGAATAACAGCGAAAGTGTTGTGTAGAAACTTATTTAGATACCCCTTAAGGGGTCCACCCTCGCTTTTCAAATGTAGGATTATTCAATTAAGTAATTATAAATCATTATTCTGACACGTTCTAGTTTTACCCCTTTTCTCGGATAGTCTGTCAAAATTCTGAACTTTTGAATTGTTTGGACATAAAGAGAAATCATAAATCATTATTCTGACACGTTCTAGTTTTACCCCTTTTCTCGGATAGTCTGTCAAAATTCTGAACTTTTGAATTGTTTGGACATAAAGAGAAATCATAAATCATTATTCTGACACGTTCTAGTTTTACCCCTTTTCTCGGATAGTCTGTCAAAATTCTGAACTTTTGAATTGTTTGGACATAAAGAGACAAAGAATGATAATAGTAATTATATTATTTCAGATGTAAGTACAGAAGGTAAGAGAATAACATTAGTTAATTTATACGGTCCAAACAAAGAGTCACCAACCTTTTTTTAAGACTGTAGTTGAAAATGCACAATATTTTGAAATTAATAGCTATATATTCTGTGGTGATTTAATTTTGTTATGAATCCCGACATTGACTAAATTTTATAAAGATAATAATGTTGATAACCCAAATACTAGAAATACTATGTTAGAAGCAAGGAATGACCTAGATATATTTTATATATATATATATATATATATATATATATATAGAGAGAGAGAGAGAGAGAGAGAGAGAGAGAGAGAGAGAGAGAGAGAGAGAGAGAGAGATCCTGACAGAATAAGATGTACTTGGAGAAGAAAAAAATCCAACTAAATTAGCCCGATTAGATTTCTTTTTGATCTTTGACTTTTTACTTTACAATTGTTGTAAACGTTTGGGTTTACCCACGGTATGCTTTCTCTCACTGGACGATATGCTGCACTATTTCCCGTCTGAAAATTATTTGGTTATTTTTTTAAGAAACAATTGTTATGAGAATGACAATCTTCTTTTAAACGTTTTACACAAACTTTTTTATAAGTAGCATTTCGTTAGCAGTTTTACACGACAGGTAAACTTGTATCTTCTTTTTTTTTTTTTTTTATTTAACCCTTTCTTTAAAAGAAAATGGTCACTTAAAAAAGTGCGTGCAGTGCAATACGTTAAAATTTGAAATTATACAAAAATGAATATAGGATCTATCTACTGTGTTAGAATAAAATTTTGAATCATACACTGCACTTTTTTAAAATACTAGCAAAACTTGTTCGGTTAGGAACTGAAGTCTGGTGACGTGAACATATACACAACCTATTGTCCTTCCAGAAAACCATGAAGAAATTCCTGGCCACGTTACTGCTGCTTTGTATGATGTCGTCTGTCTCAAGTCAGCTTGTACCCCCTAATTTCTTCCCCGGGTTAGGGCCTACATTTGGTCCCTTCGCCACATTCGGATTTCTTGACAGGATGTCAGGAGGACCGGGCCTACTCCCCAGGATCACGAGGGGCCCTTTGGGTGGAGGATTCCCCAGTGCACTTGGTGCATTTGGACTACTTAGCGGAGGAAACGTCCCGTTCAATCTTGGTATGCTCGCTATTGGTTAATACGATTATCTGAATGGATTGGATGGATTGGGATAACGGTGAAAATGTTGAAATTTTTAAAACAAATTGACACCACAAAGTACTCAAGAAGGGAACTATAAGATCGATTCTAGTACCATAGAAGAATGTTATTAAGAAGAACCAACGCTTGGAGACCACGCGAGATCTCTCAAAGGAAAAAAACACGTTATTAAAATACTGTCTGTAGAGTCACGTGCCAGTGTGAATAAATATATGGAAACTTACTCGCCACACAGTTTTTTAACTCAGTCATATTAGTATGATAGTATGGTTGTCTTATGTACATGTAGTACTCTAATAATCATATTTCACAAATATATTTGGGTAGTAGATTTAGGATGGATTTGATATCATTAGAATGTTTTATTTAGAATGGAGGTAATCTTTCAAACATTTCAATGAAGGAATCGTACAATCCAACGCTACCATCCAATCATATTCAATGCCATCATCCTATCATGCCATTCAATGCTATCATCCTATCATGCCATTCAATGCTATCATCCTATCATATCATTTAATGCCATCATCCTATCATACCATTCAATGTTACCATCCAATCATACCATTCAATGTTACCATCCAATCATACCATTCAATGCGATCATCCAATCATATGTACATCCCATCATATCATCTAATGCTATCATCCCATCATACCATTCAATGCTACTATTCCATCATATCAACCAATCCTACCATCCTATCATATCATACAATCATATTATCCAGTTTTACAATCCGACCATATACAATTATACTATTCAATCATATCATATAATCTCATTCAAACATAACCAATCATACCACTCAGCCCACCTATTGCGATATCTTAATAATCTGTCCTCAAGTGTTAATATAAACAATTGAACATTTTAAATTTATCCCTTTTAGCAGTTGCTATGTCTTTCTTTACCATTTGTGATTTGAAATCTATAAGGCCCACAAAAGCTGTGAATTTCTTGGTCCCTTGGAGGCTGAGGGGCGTAGCTTTAAAAATATCTATGATTACTTCTGTCTAATAAACTGGTGCTCAAGTGTGGTACTTATAACAACCATACTTAGCGCATGATAGTGATTGAAAAGACAGCTTTGATATTTTTTTTATTCATGGATTTCGTTTAATAAAACTATTTGTAAATGTTTAATAATACTGCTAAACGGTCATGTTACCACAAAAAATATTACCCAAAAATTGAAATACTTTTTTTTTTTTTTTAAAACACCCCTCTTTTTACTGGTGCATTTCATGTACAGTCCCTGAAACGTTCTACTTTCCCACTTGAACGGTGAACGAACTGTGAACGAACGGTGAACGAACGCTAAACGAACGCTGAACGAACGCTAAACGGAAAGTGAACGGAGTGTAGTAATGACCGATTTACATTGTTGTTTGATCAAATGATAGAAAACCCCACGTAAACACAGCAAAATCTCCTACTTTAATGTCTCTAAAATCTTGGTTATCCTGTGACCTTAAAATCTAGCTGCATCGCTCTTGCAGTGACAATCATTGTTTCTGTATATTTCCATTTACTACTGTTTTGTTAGTGATAACATTATGCTGCTTCAATGTATTAAATTCTCGATAAAAGAACTACCTTCCGAACTTGGTTTGGTATTTTGACCGCATGGCACTCAAGGTCATAAGGTCATCGCTAAACTTATTCACTCCTGTTGACCTCAAACAACGAGTCCTCTTAGTATCAACTTAATTCACTTTCAAGGCGCATTGATAAACTTTAATTCGCATCCGTAACAAAAATATTTTACCGGAACTACTAAAATTTATCCGTACCTACCCAATTTGAGCAATCTAGTAATTCAACATAGATTTTAATGCCAGTGTAAATATTTCATGCAGTAATGAGTTTATGTCAGAATTTTGCCTAATGGCAAGGTCGGGTATACAAACTCATTTTCATCTCTCTTACTCTTTCTCTCTGTTTTCTGTGTTTCTACATTGTATCCCACCCCTATACCTGTGTGATTTGTATCGCCTAATGTTCAAATTATCATGCTGGCCATAAGCTCTGTAGAAAGGAAATAAAGGAAGAATCAATGTATGGGTATAGTATATTGATCGCTAGGAATTCAAGATGTACCTTCCGTCCTCTTCTATCCTGCAGTATATCCTCGACAATGAAACACCCCCACCCCCCACCCCCCTCCAAAATCCGAGCGGCCGAGATACAGAAATAAAAATTGTAGAAATTGTTTCTCAATCATCTTAAAATTAATAAATATTGAACTTATTTGCATCAATTATTCGTTGATTAGGACTTTTTTTTTTACGATTATCTCGAAAATACCATTATACTATAAATCAAGTGTTTTGCACCCCCGATATACGTATATAAAAAGATTTTTTTAAGTACTGACGACTTCCGATTCTCCCAGTGCACTAAAAATATAAAATACCACTGTCTCTCTTGGTTATAATATCTACATATATACTTTGGTTAGGTCGGCATTTCACGTCTTTCAGTCGGAGGATAATTTTTGTAACTTTGGGAGAAGCTGCAAATACGCACTCTTGTTTTCATATATTCAGAAAACATCGAATCCGCATTTAATTTAAAGTTTTTATTCAATGTCAATAAACACAAAACAAGGCAGCAATAACAGCAACCTGTAAAACAAAACCAAATGTTAGAAATGTTTGTTAGATCTTAGGAGGATAAAGTATTGATGATGGGAAATCTGGTTGTATGTCTTCTACGATCTATCTAAACCGTTTGATAAGAGTTTGGCACAAAGGTCTTCTATTTAAACTACATTTATATACTTATGAGATCAGAGGTAATGTTTTTTTCAATGGTTTACTAATTATCTTTCTCGTCGTAGCCTAAGAGTAATGTATCAATTGTCTTCAAGTGAAAGTTTAAATGCAGGGGTACCCCAAGGCTCTATTTTTGGACGTCTGTTATTTTTAATCTACGAGCGATGTTGCTGAAAACATGATGTCTTTTCGTAGATTATTTGCTGATGATAATTCAATGCGTCTAAGAATTTAAATGAAAATGAATTTACATTGAATCATGACCTTCGTGTTCTAGATGAATGGTCAAAAAGATGGTTGTTAAAATTCAATCCCTCTAAAACTAAAGCTGTTCTTTTTTCATTGAATAAATGAAAAGAAAACTTAATAAGCCGAATTCTTCTCGTGGGGTACGGTAGGGGCCATGGTAGTTGCAAGCCTTGTTTCATTTAGTATACAGTGAGTAATGTCAGTTTTTAAACGCTTATGACATTAAGTTTTCTGTTCATACTAGTGTATAATAAGCATAACAGATTAGAAAAAACTAAAACTTCACGTCATGCAGTGGAAAAAAATGTTACGATAAATAATATAGTATTTATTAACATTGTCCACGACCCGAGCGCCTATGATTTCAATTAAACAATTTTGTAAAAGTGTTGGCTGTATATGTATACTAAGTTTCAATGACAGTTGTGTATTATTACATTTTAAGGAGAGGAACTCGAAAGTTGTACGAACTTGCTTCTGATCCTTTTGTATATAATAGAATATGTTCAAATCAAATCCTATCAAATCTTAGGAGGATACTTCATTTTCTTAGAGTTGATAGCTTTACATAACAAGAATTGTACATACGACTCATAACCTTACCTAGGATATTTTATACATAACCAGAACCTTACCTAGGATATTTTATACATAACCAGAACCTTACCTAGGATATTTTATACATAACCAGAACCTTACCTAGGATATTTTATACATAACCAGAACCTTACCTAGGATATTTTATACATAACCAGAACCTTACCTAGGATATTTTATACATAACCAGAACCTTACCTAGGATATTTTATACATAACCAGAACCTTACCTAGGATATTCTTTACATAACCAGAACCTTATCTAGGATATTCTATACATAACCAGAACCTTACCTAGGATATTTTATACATAACCAGAACCTTACCTAGGATATTTTATACATAACCAGAACCTTACCTAGGATATTTTTTACATAACCAGAACCTTACCTAGGATATTTTATACATAACCAGAATATTTGATACATACCAAGGGACTTTGCTGACATATCTCAAGACTATATAATTAGGGCATTGTCTACGACATAATATACATAATCAGTGTCCTATCTAGGATATTTACTTCCAAACAATGTCGGTTTTATGATAGGTTTAGTTAATGCATACAAATGCCCTTACATAGGATATTGAATGCATAATTTGGGCCTTACTTACGATATTCAATGCATGACCAGTGTCTTACCTAGGATATTCAATAAATAACCATGGCCTTACCTAGGATATTCAATGCATAGCCAGTGCCTTACCTAGGATATTCAATGCATGACCAGTGCCTTACCTAGGATATTCAATGCATGACCAGTGCCTTACCTAGGATATTCAATGCATGACCAGTGCCTTACCTAGGATATTTAGTACAAAGCACCACTTGTTCCGTAGTAGTTGGAGTACTGGCCACCGGTTGATGAAGTGAAGTATGGAGTAGAGCCGGCGTATCCTCCCTGCAGATAGCCTGAGGCTCCGGTGTATCCTCCCTGTGGATAGCCTGAGGCCCCGGTGTATCCTCCCTGTGGATAGCTTGAGGTTGCGGCATAATAAGTCTGTGAAGGTTGGTATCCCATGGATTGGTATCCTTAAAGATTAAAATATAAATTCTAAAATCAAAAGTATTAAATATGTTTGATATTCATTAAAACGAAATGCACGTAGACGGATAATAACAATTTCTAATATAAAGAATGTACCTAAAACCATTGGAACAGCGACACCGGTGGATTTTCCATATCCGGTCATTTTCTTTGGGATAAGCTTCTTTCCGTAACCGCTGTAATGTGTCTTTCCGTATCCGGTTCTTCCTATTTGTGTGCCGACCATACCACTGAATCCGCCGCCGATACCACTGGCTCCACCACTGATGGCCCCCAAACCGCCACTTATTCCACCGAATCCGCCTCCCATGCCACCGAATCCGCCTCCCATACCACCGAATCCGCCTACCATACCACCAAATCTGCGTCTTGAAAATGGGCGTGCGACAAGGAAACCAAACCCGTCGTCATCAAAAAAATCATCGTCGAAGAATCCATCATCATAGAAGCCATCGTCAAAGATTCCATCATCAAAAAAATCATCATCGCCAAATCCGAAGATACCGAATGGTCTGGGGAACTGAGCGGAGCAGCTTGCCAGCAGTAAAGAGGCCAAAGTGATGGTCAGAGCGGACTTCATGGTTTCTGTCGGAGAAATTATATATATATATATATATATATATATATATATATATATATATATATCTTGCAGAGGATAATTAAGTAGGAAATGCAATAAACATATATAGAACTTCAGGTGTCTCAAATTTAACACTTGATGTAATTATGTCTTGCATTTACAACCCCCCCCCCCCCAAAAAAAAGATGAAAACGAAAGCTAAATTTATGTTTTTATGAGTAAAATTAATACAGTTTACAGTATGGAATGTAATTCATTCTCAAGACAGGAAGGGGGGGGGGGTTATATAGTTGTATATGGTTCAACATTTGAACATCATAGGAAATTCACAAGTCCGATTTTCTTTATTTGATTTTTTTTTAATTTTTAGAATGTTCATATTTTTATTTGATAAAACCAAACTAATCCTATATATATATATATATATATATATATATATATATATATATATATATATATATATCAACCTAATCAGAAATAAAATCAGCAAAATTACTGCATCATTTTTCAGTAGCACTGGGAATAAGTTGAAGCTTACCTGGGAATGGTCAGTGAGGCACTGGTACCCGTCCAGTGATTTGCTGGCCTTTTATACTGACGACAGTGCGGTAATCCGCACGGGAACGGGTGCGCGGCTTGCGGTATACTTCGTAACATGACCGCTACTTGATGACAGCAGATTACAATGATTACTAAATATCAGTCTGAGTTAAACGCTTCCTGGATTTTAATGAGAAATATGTAGAATTTTTTATTCCAGGAAAAATATATTTGTTTTGCAAACGTTTAAGGACAAACGCTAAGACATTCATTGGCTGCATTCTTTGTCAGTGTAACACTAAATAGTGATCCTGCTGAAAAACGACGCTAGGGTAATTTCTTATTGTTAAAAGTTGACCCCGATCAATTAACGTTAATTTTTTTTTTTTTTTTTTATCAAAAACAGTCGTTAAAAAGTGATCAACGTTAAATTTTGATCAGTAATGGGGTCATTGTTTGGACGGCTACTTACATTTTACATACGTTGTGTAAATGTTTTAAATTAATCAAACATCCGTTGAATAATGATTCCTGGGGTCGTTTTTCACCTACGTCAATATTTACTGTTACACCGGAATAATAGCACATAAAAAATCTCCCTAAATTAATTTAATGATTGTGACAGAGAATATATAAGGTATTTATGAATCATAATTTTCAAGTTTTCTTTATATTCCAAGCATGCTGGAAAGTTATCCGTTAAATGATGTGATATGCTTATCAAGGTATCGAGATTTGTTTTTTATTGTAGCACGTAAAAATGTACATTTGAAAAATTAAACAAGTTCAACTTTCTTGTGAAAGTTGTGTGAACTTTTTTCATTTCTGTACATTTTACAAAAGCACAAAATTGTATATGTGAATGGAATATAAAAATTAAAACACGTCTGTACGTCAATCTGTATTGACTATGTACGTAATTAACAGATAGTAGGCACTGAAGATTTCTCTTCGCCTCTATTGTTTTTTTTAAATTATTATTATTTGTTTGATTATTTCAAGTTTTCTCTCTCTCTCTCTCTCTCTCTCTCTCTCTCTCTCTCTCTCTCTCTCTCTCTGTATGTGTGTGTATGTGTTGAACTGCTTTCAAACATTTATATAAAGAAAAACTAACAACAGGATGGTGTTTTTATGAAGTGAATTATTTTAAACACACGGTCGATTAAGATTTTGATTTTACTTCATGCATGTACAAATGCTTAATTAAGCTTAGGGAAACAAACAATCCATCACACTAATACAAATTAAGGTTTTGAGCGTAAAAGAACATTGACGTATTTATCTTTTGCGAAGTGAGAAATAAATGGGTATTAATATTACATATTCGAAATATAAAAAAAAACCAATTAATATTACATATGTTTCTTCAATGCATTAAGGGAATACTTTATTTAAAATGTCTAACTGTGAAAACTAAATAAATGAATTAATGTATGAATAAACAAATTAGCACTTGACGACAAAATAATTTTCGATATCATGAAATATAGATACAATATTACGTATCCCTGTAATGTATACAGAGAATGTCGATATTGTAAATACTATTTCGATATATCTCAGTGAACTCGTTATGAAAAAAATCACACAGTCTTCTGTTTCCGTTTATTTTCTTCTTTTTAAATGTTTTACTTAACATAGACTTTAATGGCAAACTAACAATTCAACTTTACAACAAACAGAATGACCTCAGTTTCCCCGTCGTCAGCTTTCCTTTTCTATGTGGTAATAAGATTTTGATCATTACATAATCAACTGCATACAATGTTCATGTCTTCCATCTAATTCACTCGAGAGCATGTTCTGCATATGATTAATTTCTAAACTGAGGCAGGTCACTGATAATGATATGTTATTACAATGTTTCAACATCCCATTTCAAGCCAACCCTTCGCAAATTCTGTGGTCGTTAAAATGATCTTGTTTGCAAATTCAATCTGTCGTTGGATCGAATGTTGTCTGTGTGATACAAACTGTTAGGCAATTCTTTTCATATTGATTTTGACTACAGATTACTCCGATTACCGATGCTTACTACTTCATATATATATATATATATATATATATATATATATATATATATATATATATATATATTTTCAAAGAAATATAAAAAAAAAAACACCACATACACACAAAGGTAAATTATAACGCAAGTACTTTCATTTATAAATCCTCAGGCGTTATATCTTAAAATTGTTTATTGTTTAAAATCGTTATGATTTACCTTTGTGTGTAAGTGGGGTTTTTTTTATTATTTTTTTTAAAATATCTTATACAGGACACTGTGATTTTAATTTAAATTAATTTGAATATATACATATATATATATATATATATATATATATATATATATATATATACACCACTTCAGTACAATGGTTTAATGCTCCTTTTGTACATTTCATTAGTCTGTGATAATATACATTCCTTTTGTACATTTCATTAGTCTGTGATAATATACATTCCAAATGTGTTTCAAGTACATGTATATTAGTTTAAATTATGCAGATGCGGATATAAGTCTGAAAATTCAGGAAAACGTGTGTGTAAATAATGAAGCATATCTGAAGACGTAGACTTATTATTTATCGCATGATCCTTCAGTAAATCTACACTTAAGTAATATTTTCTGTTTGTAGAAATTTATTCTCTTTCCTTGTAAAATTTCAATAAATCAGATACGATTGTATTATTAATATTTATTTTACAACAAATTTCAATTTGAAATGTGTGCATAATACATTTAGGACTGTCATAAGATTACAACAGCGAAATATGCTCGATAGAATCGTTTAACAATTGTATATAATGTACAGAAAATTTTTGCGTAATATAAGAAAGCCCGAAAATATAGTGACGTATACAATGTAAAGTTATAGCTTTCTTGCAGGGTAGAATGAAATGTATAAATATTGATATAACGCAGCTCCACCAATCAAACAGTTGACACAGGACGCAAGTGTGATGAAATGTACACCGGAAGTACGTCAGAAAATGAATCAATTCCTGCAAATGATAAGGTTATAAGAAATGAATTTCAAAATAAAACTTTTAAACGGAAACAAGTATCAAAATAAAACATCTCACAAATTGCCAGGGTTGGTATAAAGAACTTAGGCGGTGATATGTGCGGTCTTACCTTGTCTCGGTCGAATGATTCACGTCGGGCGCACGTTTGTTAACCTACAATAGAAATAAGACAGAAGTTTCAACGTTTTAAATTCGAGCTCGTACTTTCATTTGGCTTGAGACATTGAATTTTTAACTGTGATTATTGTCCATTGTGATTTTATAAATGATATTCACATTTATAAAGTTAGGTGCATATTAATGTTGCATCTGTTAATATTTGAACCACAAATTCCCGGCAACAGTATTTAGGGATATTTAGACAGAAAAGGCAGCATGTCAACTGAAGACAGACAGAGACAGAGAAAGTTAGGTGAATACATACATAGAGACTCTATTCGTGATAATACTTATAGAGGATAGATCGATTACTGAATTGTCTAGTGAATAAGTAGAAAGAAATAGAAAAACTCGGGTTTCCAGGTAATACAGTATATAATGAGGCAATACAGCAAGGATATTATTACATGAGATAGTAAATATATGTGGGGTTTTAGGATATTAAAGACATCTGAAAGGTGTTACTCTCCGGAAAATCCGTGATAAATTATTCCTTATTTCACATGAAACTTACCAAGTAAATTACTATAATCTCAATACATCTTCATTGGTCCTGAAAGTCAAAGTTATTGTTAAAACAAAAGGTTCACTCTTTCATTTCAAACTTACCATATAACATTCCTGGATAGGGTGGGAAAGGTCCGATAAATGGGCGAGGTAATCTAGCTCTGATAAAACGACCTCTACCAGCAATAAAGGGTGGTGGGGGAGGTACGATAATTCCGGAGGGATTCCTTCCCAAAGTGCTGGAGCCAATATATGGACCAGCGAAAGACAAAGCAAGAAGAGGATAGCCAGTAATAAAACTTCCGATTTGACCAAAAATGTTGGTGTTTTGAGAGAGGATTGGAGTATTCAACCCCAGAATGAGGACCACTACGATAAAAGTCTTCATGTTGCCTCTGAAATGAAACGGTGTGTCGAATTCCCGTGTTTGTGTTTGTGAATCTAAATTCTACATTCATCATCAATGTGCGTATCGGGAAAGAGTCAAAGGAAAAAGCAAACGAAATGCTACAACCTATGTTCGGTTTCAAAACTGAATCATTTTGTATTGAATCCCAATAAATTGTATTAGTCAACTGAAGTTTCCTTCTGAATTCTAGACTTACCTCGTCGTATGATAACAATTGGAGGCGGTGGACGCGGGAGAAATGGCATCATGGGAAACATTGGCCTTCTGAAGAATGGTGGTGGCGGTGGAAATGGCGGTCTGCTTAGCCCTAACCCAGAGGGATTTGGCCCTATGCTGTTAGCGGCTAAAAACGGAGCAAATCCTGCCAGTGCCAACAGGGGATAGCTACCAACAAATCTTCCAATAGTGTCAGCTACTCCCCACGTGCCAGTGGTGGTGGTTTGTGATAATGATTGTCCAAGAAGGGACAGAACGAGTAATAAACAGATTTCTCGTCTCATTTTCTGTAAGATTGAAGATCAGTTTCAATTCTTTTGATGCCGAGTTAGATTCACTATGACGTCACAGATTATTGGCGGACTCGGCCAATTCACCAATGCACACGTCACAGACAACAACACACGCAGCTTCATCACCGCCACCAAGTTTTACCCAGTTCTCTACTGATTGGAATTCAATGAAACATTTATAAACATGTACGAACATTTCCATGATGAGATTAGTAACCGGGAGTGGTAGTTAGAGGTATGGATACGGCGATAGAACACACAGATGCTGTTGTAGAATTAGGTGTGAAACAACATCACGAGACAAATATTAAAACATTCATATTAATGAACATATTAAAACACATAATGATTAAACAAAACGATTTCAAAATTTTAAACAAACAAACAAACAACATATAATTATCAAACTATATTCAACAAGTCCACAGAACATGAATAATCAAACTTAAATGTTTTATTTAGGTCCTATTAGAAATAAAGGAATTGATAACTAAAATACTTCAAAATGAAACAGATTTGTGATTTTTGCTATTTTTGATCCATGAAAACACCAGGACACATTAACTGGTTATGCACATTTATCAGAAGAATGAAATATCGTCCTATCACAGTTCATGCCAAAGAATTTGATATCGTAGTCCAAAATAAATCCAACCAGGCAATAATTCCAATATTTAAGAAAGTCAGCAATACTCCGGGCCTTACCTGGCGGCTTGCGAATCCCGTGGCAAATGCGGGGAAAATATGGTCTGTCATCATTTTATACATCGAAAAAATAAATATGCAAATATTGACAATTAATGTGTGCTGGGACAGCTTTCTTCAAAAGACAGACCAAGAGAAACAGATAACTCTCAGCATTAAAGCTGAAGTGTGTCATAAAATGCCTCAGTCTCGTGGTCATAAACGTCCCCTGTAAAGTGTACAGGGTTTCCGATCTTATCTAGGTCAAAATCTTGGACCATCTGGTCACGGCTGAATAGACGTTTTGAGACGTAGGATAATTTATTGACGTAAAGCTTCTAAACTAAAT
Organism: Ostrea denselamellosa; assembly: GCA_024699665.1. Classification (NCBI taxonomy): domain Eukaryota; kingdom Metazoa; phylum Mollusca; class Bivalvia; order Ostreida; family Ostreidae; genus Ostrea; species Ostrea denselamellosa. The sequence goes on from JAMZEH010000014.1 coordinate 511,953, forward strand.
TCAACATTTCAATTTATGCGCCAAATTACATCATGAATTGAACAATTAGTACCATACGATTTCCTCTCTCCCTCCCTCTCCCCCCCCCCCCCCCCCCCCCCCCCCCCAACTGCACGGCTCATCACTGTATTTGAGCTTTTTTAATGAAGTTGATGAGGGGTGTCATTTTGTTTTGAAATAATTTTGTTTGTAATTTATTTAAATTTTGAATCAGAATGCATGTACAATACTTGTAGTAAATTTTGAAGATTATTTAGAAAAGCTGGATATACACTTCCTTGTTGATGAAGTGATGATTGTTTTCTTATTCTGTCTGGTTATTAATTTTCTGAAGCATCATCTATTATTATCATTATTATAATTATAATTATTATTATTATCATTATCATTATTAATTTGAATTTGAAAGCATTACACATGTCCTATAATTCACTATTTTAATGAACGTAAGAAGGCACAATTGTTAATTGTGTACAATATTCTTTTGAAAATTAGTTTCTGTGCCACTTTCTTTTTTAAAAAAATCTGTTAAAAAGCTCAAATCGGTCATCGATTAAGTTCCTTTTAATTAGTAACTAAATCTTCACACGACCCACACGTCTTGGAAAAGAAATCTTAGTTGGCAATAAAATCATCTATCGCTGATTAATCTTCTTTGATTGAACGATATGGTCGATTGATTGGCTCATAAACAATATTCCCTTGTCCAATTTCTTAAGCTGGGACTAAAGAACGGAGGAAAGGGATATTTGCATGACCAGTCCTCTTGTTTGAGTTGAGGTTGATTGACGTTTCGTATTTCACGCCCCGTGGGGATCCGGGTTTTTAGAATAGATCCTCAGTACCCTTTGTTTGTCGTAAGAGACGACTAAATGGGGCGGTCTTTCGGATGAGACCGTAAAAACCGAGGCCCCGTCTCACAGCAGGTTTGGCACGTTAAAGATCCCTCCCTGCTCAAAGGCCCTGAGCGCCGAGCATAGACCTAAAAATTGCAGCCATTCACCAGCAATGGTGACGTCTCCCTATGAGTGAAAAATTCTCGAGAGGAACGTTAAACAATATTCAGTCAATCAATTAATCGTATTTCACGTCACTTTGTAAATGTCATTAAAGAAAGAAAAAAAAAACCCCAAAACCAGATAGATTAGAAAGCCAGATATAGATAGATAGATATCAAATCTCAGTTTTTCACTCCGACCACGTTCAGTGGTATATGAGGTACAAAGGAGGACAGATTATAACATGCATTAATTTTATAAACATACATAAATTCTTTTAAAAGTGTTTTTGCATTGGAAGTGTCATTAGTTCACAATATTTGTATACATTCGGTCGTTGAAACATATTGCTCCTGAGAACATTTTTCTTATTTCTAATAAAATATTTTTTCCATAGCTTCCAGGACTTTAATAATAATTAAATAAATGCCTCAGCAGAATACTGGAATGTCTAATCATTGGGTCTATACAGGTCCGTAGCGGAAATGTGGTGCATTGTATGTTTATTGTTTATTATTTATTATTAACAAGTTTTATATATATATATATATATATATATATATATATATATATATATATATATATATAATATGTTTATTATTAAATGGTTTATAAAATAGAAAATAAAAATGCAAGGAACTGAATACTCCTTTCTTTAATTATTGTTTTTAATTAAGTTTTTTGTGGACCTTCTATGTTACTACACGTGGGGTAGTCAGTGTCACTTCATTCGGGGGGGGGGGGGGGGGGGGGGGGGCAGTTTGCATCACTAATCGGGGGAAGGAGTATTTCGTCGCTGGCTTTGTCACAGTCCAGGACGTTATCTAACAATTAGCATATTATTTGGCTGGATATGTCGTGTCACTGGCGTACACTGACAGCGCCACTACTACTGAAGGATCTTCTGAGGAATCAAGTAGCGCGCACCTTGTCTCTCACGAATTCTCTGGAATATTAAATAAAATCACGTTTTTCAGAGGGAATGGAGATCCTAAGTTGTAAAAGGCGTTCACAGAATGGCCTTTTGTTAGTGTGTGTCCTTGTTTAAGCTGTAATCATGTCTATTGTATCGTTGTATATTCTATAATTGCCCAGTTGCACGGAATATTTCACAATTTGTATTGTATAATTTGGTCGTCTATTTGGAGGGGCATGGACACGATTCGAGCTGAAAAAATTTCAAATTTTACTTGTCCATTTTTAATGTTTAGGTATTTCTAAAGGTCAGCAAAAATTTGAGTGTCAGTTGTCGAGTTACATTAGAGATACAGAGTTCACAATTCTTTGTTATGTAAACAAGGCTCATACCATGTTTTTGTTTACATAGGTTATACTAGTAAAGATTTCATTTAAAGCAGAATTTTTAATTTACAAGTTAATTCTAAATACAATTAAATAGTTTCTAGTGTATGTCACATCTCATTTTGTTTTAAACATGATGGGGGGGGGGGGGGGGGGGGGGGGGGGGGGGGGGGGGGGGGGGTTGGGGGGGGGTGTTCTTTGTTTGTTTTTGTTTTTATCAAGCAATCTATATATTTATGTAAACAAAAGCATGGCACGAGCCTTGTTTACATAACAAAGAATTGTAACTCAACAACTGATATTCAAATTTTGGTTGATCATACAGAAATACTTTAATTAAGCATTGTAAACATTAAAATGGAAAAATAATTGAAAAATTTCAACTCAAATCGTGTCCATCGATTTAATGTCTTATTTATTTAATGAGAATTACCAAAATTCCTAGAGCTAGGAATATGTTCTCATCATTTGCTGTCCACTTGTATTGTATGATTTCAATGAGTATTATATAATATTATATAAACCGGATGTCACTTGTACAATTTCAATCTGTATTGTATAATTTCAGTTTGTATTGAATAATTTCAATTTGTATTGCATGATTTTCTATTTCTGTTCTATATTTGTCCATTTGTGTTGTATATTTCACAATTAGTGTTGTGTAATTTTTTTTATTTGCATTAAATAACTGTTCAATTGCATTGCATAATTTTTATTTATATTACATAATTTCTATATATATTCTATAGTATTCTATTTTATTCTATAATTATTCATTTGTATATATTAATGAAAAATATAGAAAGTAAATAACGAATATAAAATACAAATGCAAAATTACAGAATACAAATAGAAAATATATAATTAGAAAATATATAACAGCAGCAGAAAATTATGGAACAACAAACGAAAACATATAATAATTTTATAATACAAATAGAAAACAAACATACAATACAAATTGATGAATTGAATTAAAGAATACAAATAAAATTTATACAACACAAATAATGAAATGTATATTTGAAATTGAAAATTATAGAAAATCAAATTAGTACATCAAATATTCCCGAAGTTTGACATGCCATAGGTTCCCTATTTTTCAGGACTTGTTAAACATGAGGTTCATAAGCGAAGGAAAGTTCAGGAGAATCTACATATAGTTTAGTTAAACAAAGAAAAGAAATATAGTCTATGTCTTAATATTCGAACCAAGGTTTACACCAATGAAATCCTTTGTAACAAAACAAAATAAACAATCCCTCGGATAGAATACAAATGGAAAAAATTATATAATACAAATGAAAAACTATATAGCACAAATGGAATATATACAATACAAATGAAACATTATACAATACAAATGGAAAATTACGCAATACAAATGGGAAAATTAAATATTGAAACGTTTGACAGGACATACAGAACAGTTGTTCTAGTGGCTGAGCATCTTGCTCATTTTCAACATGATACAGTCTTAATCTTTACCAGTGAAATTATTCATGTCAAATCGAAATAAACAATCCCTCGGATACAATGCAAATGAATAATTACACAATACAACCGGAAAACATACAATACAAATGAAATATTATACAATATAAATTGAAAATATACAATACAAATGAAACTTTATACAATACAAATGGAAAAGATTAAATATTGAAGTGGTTGACATGTCATATTTTCAGGAATTCTCAGTTGATAGTCCCTGAATTTTTCAAATGTATCGACTTAATCTCAAATGTACACGTCTTCAAGGTCGCTTACGAAAATTGATATATTGCTATATAGCATTTAAAAGACTATAGAAACTCATGTTTCACATAAAGGTTTCTTATGACCAAACAATAGTACAAACGTTGTTTTCAAACAATAGTACACATATTGCTTACGGCCAGACGCTAGTAAAAATATTGTTTATGACCAAACACCAGCAGAAAGGTTGCTTTTGACCAGACACTAGCAAAATGCTGCTTTTGGCCAGACACTACTACAAATGTTTCTTAAGACCAGACACTAGTACAAATGTTGCTTATGACCTGACACTAGTACAATGTTGCTTGTGACCAGACACTAATACCCTAGTAAAAATGTTACGTATGGCCAGGCGAAAGTAAAGATGTTGCTTATGACCAGGCACTAGTACAAATGTTGCTTATGACCAGGCACTAGTACAAATGTTGCTTATGACCAGGCACTAGTACAAATGTTGCTTATGACCAGGCACTAGTACAAATGTTGCTTATGACCAGACACTAGTGCAAATGTTGCTTATGACCAGACGCTAGTACAAATATTGCTTATGACCAGACTCTAGTACAATGTTGCTTATGATCAGGTACTAGTACAAATGTTGCTTATGGTCAGACACTAGTACAAATGTTGCTTATGACCAGACGCTAGTACAAATATTGCTTATGACCAGACTCTAGTACAATGTTGCTTATGATCAGATACTAGAATAAATATTGCTTATGATCAAACACAAATACAAATGTTGTTTATGACCAGACATTAGTGCTAATGTTTCTTTTGACCAGACATTAGTACAAATATTTTTTATAACCAGACACTAAGAAAAATGTTGCTTATGGTCAGACACTACTACAAATGTTGCTTATGACCGGACACTAGATCAATATCATTTCGTCAAGTCCACGAATATGATAAATACAGTTAAGCAATATCAGTCTGGACCATAACTTTGAAATTGTTATAGAGAAATTCCAAAAGTCTGTTTAAAGAAGTGATATATAGTAGCTACCCCCCCCCCCCCCCCCCCCCCGCTGTAATCACTAATGAAAAAGATAACTAACGGAACTCTTCAATATCAGGAGATAAACAATTATGTCAAGAGAGCCATCATGTAGTGATTGCTCTTGTTTTGGTATTTTCATACCTAAACGGTTAGCAACGTGGTATTAATAGTGATGAAAAGGTGAAGGTAACAAACAGTGATCAATCTCATAACTCCTTTAAGGAATAAAAAATAAATATTTGGGTAAACAAGGATCCCTAGATATACCAGACGTGGGATCAGGTGCCTAGGAGGAGTAAGCATCCCCAGTCAACCGGTCACACCCGCCGTGAGCCCTATATCTTGATCAAGTAAAAGGAATAATTCGTAGTCAAAAATCAATGTGTAAAGAACAGCCTAGCAATTGGTATGAAACACGTCAGACAGCATTTGACCTAATGGTAGGCTGTACTGGTAAACTAGATTATTATAATAACTATATAATTTGCAAAATGCTAACTTACGACGAGACTGTTAAAACCCTTGCAACTTCTTTATCAGCAGCCTGCTGCGATTTAAAAACTGACCATACGCAGAACAAGCTCTTGCTTATCGAACCAATTGAGAGACATAAACACCATATGCAGGTGATGGTGGAATATTGCTATATAAATATGGAAAGCTGACGATGGAGCTGTTGAAATAATCTCATTTGTCGTAAAGATTGCCGTTAACATATATATCCAATAAAATATCTAACCACTTAGAAGGTGTGGAAGACAGTCTTTTATTTTGAGTTCAATGGGATATATCTGCTGATCATTTTCTTTAAATCGACGCAAGCTACCGACAAACAAGTAATGCTAAAGATGTTTCTACAGTCTCGTCTAAAGTCAGAATTTCGCAAATTCTGTGATCGTTATAACGATCTAGTTTGCCAGTACAACCTTAAATTAGGCCCAATGTTGCCTGACGTGTTCCATACCAATTGTTATGCCATTCTTGGCACACTGATTCTGACTGTGGATTACTCCGTTTACCTGATCACAGTGGATGTGACCAGTTGACGGGGGAAGCTTACTCATCCTAGGCACCTGCTCCCACCTTTGGTATGTCCAGGGGTCCGTGTTTGCTCACCTCTCTGATTTGTATTTTTTATAGAAGTTACGAGTTTGAATACTCTTCTTTATCTTAGCTTTTTCATCAAATCAACATATGAATGAAAGTGACTATTGTTAATGGATAAAATGTTATCGATACAGCTAAATGTCAAGTTGAAGGGCAAGGAGTTGATTTAACCGTAATGTCATTTATTTGAAGCGAACGACAGTGTCACCTAGGTCCACATTTATTGCTAGAACCAGCTAAATTTGAATGTAAACTTCCAGACATGAATTATGAAGGACCAACCTGAAATTGGGCGAAAGCCTCAGTACAAATATTCAGCCGAGCCGAACTTCCCATGATTGCTAACAATTTAAAATTCATAGATGCATAGTCAGTGTGTTTATCTCATTATTATACATATTACGTTATTACATTGGATTATGTCAATTTGAGTGAATAGGTACAATCTATCGACAGTTGGGGCATTTCAACTTGGCCGCAGGCAAACAACATGCTACAGCTGTAAAAGTCTGTTTCTTTTGATATTTAATATTATCTTTTAAATTGTTGGGTTTGTTGTTTCATTCTTACAAAAATAGCATCTTTCTGATGTTGACGGGATCATGACGTTCTCACGTCGTCCTTCTTTTCGTTACCTTTGCTAGTTAAAGATTACAATTCACTTGAAGCCTGTTCGTCATTCGTTTTCCGTTCTTAACCATGGCATGCGAAGACGAATTTTCTATCTTAGCTTTTTATTTTTTTTTATTGTAATGTATAGGTCGATGAAAAAGATCTTATGAGCAAAGTCACGTTCATAAAGTTACAAGACTTTCCTTATGTTTAGTTTGTGCGATATATATTTAATTGAAAAACATACATTTTTTGTTATTTCTAGAGTCATCTCTGGTTTAATGTTTTTAAAATTATATCTATGCAGAAATATGAGCGTTTCTTTACATAGTCTTGAAATAAATTCCTGACAAAACACATGTACTAAGATAACACATGTACTAAGATGACGTGACAATTACCGAGATATGCGCTGCCGTCATAAATCATCGTCATTGTACTCTTTTTTTCCTTTTTTTTTTTAATGTTTGTCAAATTGTGTGAATAAAATTGGGCAGTGTATGCAATGTTTTGTATTTGTTATTACTGTTCACATTCGTTAAACTCTGTTTTATCGACGCATGAAAATATATAAAAAATACAAGATATCAAGGACCCCGGAAGGCATTTTGACTTACAATAGTGTATCAGAATGTCAGGATGATTAATACATAGTAAAACCACGACAGGATTATAAATTGTCATAAACAATCGTGCACAATATTTAAATAATCAAGTTACACTGTGACCCAAGTCATAAATACTGGGACTCCCTGTATAAAGAATGTATGATTTTATTTTTTATTTTGAGAAGTCAGCTTGGATAAAACAGTAAATCATTATTTAGTAACTCAGATCATGTCTATCTCAATATAGGTATTAGTTTTAACTTGTAACACATTTCAAGTTTACAAGTATATTAAAAAGTTAATAAAAATTTCGAATTTCCTCATCATGTTTTTCAAACATTGACAAATCTGAAATATACATTTCTTCGGAAAATCTAGAGTACACAGTTGCCTACCTCTCAAACATTCATATCTTACAACAGAACGAGTTAGAACTTTGGTATGACAATGGTACATGGGCAAACACTGGGGGGGGTCACCTTCATGTAACGACCTTACCCTACCTTGCCCTTTACATGCGAATTTATATCCTAATTTCTCATAAGCAATTAATTAGAGATTTATTACAAGGAAGCTCAGCCAGTTGTGTTTTTATACTAATATTTCAAAATAAGTCATCTAGATATGATTTCAGACTTAGTGGGGGATTTTTTTTTTTAATGAAATATATTATACATAGTTTATAAGAATACTTATCATGTGATGGCCTACTTTTAGTCACATGCTGTCTGTTACTTGAAATCTTTAACCAAGGAAAGTCTGTGCATCCAAGAAGGGTACATCTTTTTTCAAAGTGAAAATATTCATCAGCAATTATTAATGAAGTTTGTGTATACAGAATTTTTGTGGTTCAATTGTAACACCATACATGTCTACAGATACTTGTGATTATGAGAAGACCCCAATAAACCTTGCAAATGTCTGACATTAATGAGACTAGGTAAACATGTAAAGTCGACTCTTAAGAAAACCGTATAGTTTCCTGGCCTGTAACGTGTCAGTAGAACGCCATTTTTTCCCCGTCGTCAATAATGCTGTGGTCAATCATAACATGCATTATGTACAAAAAAAGATCTTTCATGGAATAAATGCATTCATGTTTGTGGTCATTGTATAGATGTAATATATCCATGTCTACATCAAGCTTACTTTTTTACGGTCCAGTTAAGTAAATTAGTTTGTCATAAGGCACGCATAATTCCATGTCGGTAATAATTTTTACACGTGATCTTTTGATTTTATGTTTGTACCGCTACATTGTCAATAAATTGGTCAGTGAAGAAGATTGACTGAGGAGATGAATTTACCATGGAAAAATTCAGTAAACACAATTGTAAAATGCAGGGATGTGAACCGTTGATCCAGGAATTTCTGAGGGGTTGGTGGGAGGGAGTGCAGTAAAAGACTGGGAATCTGGAATCCCCAATTGGGTTCAGGATCAAGCCCTGCGTACATCTCCATAAAGCTGCTGAGTTTTGACAAAATAAGACGTATATATTTTAATGGTTTAGTGGGATATATTTCTACAAAAAAAATGTATATCTTTAAGGGAAGTGGGGCATCTGGCATTGGATCCGTCGCTGTGAACGTGAATATACACCTTATTCGCAATAGGAAATCATGTCCACGAAAAGAGAAGAGAACGAACAGTAACCGACCTCACAAATCCCATAAAAAATAAAAATCAAGAGTAGGGCAAACACATACCCCTGACCACACCAGAGGTGGGATTAGGTGTCTAGGAGGAGTAAGCATCTCCTGTTGACCGATGATCAAATTCAACATGTAAAGAACGGCCCAATAATTAGTGTGAAACATGGATTATTAAGGCGACAATAGCACACACACACACACACACACACACACACACACACACACACACACACTAAATCTCTAAAACAGATTCATGAGAAAATGATATCAAATATCAAAGAACATTTTCAGCACAGTGAATCGTCCTTTATTAGAGGACATATATATTTGGAGTTTTGGTGAGCTCTCTTACATGTATGAGCTACGTCACAGAAATGAATCATGGAAATGAACGTATTTTGAAATTTAACAAAATCATGATAATGTAAAATAATCAGCAAGTAAATTTTACAGATTGGCCAGGAAGTAAGCAAGTATATAGACAAAATATTTAACATTCTTTTTTATTTGGTCATTTAAATGTGTAAAAACATCAATAAAAGAAGAAAAAATATATTTGCAGACAGAGAATACAGTCATTCGAAAGCCCGTGAATATCATTGAGTCACCTGTCCGAAAGTCACAAGGGTACGCATTCGCCTTGAAGATATTCCTACACTGCGCTTACACACAAATATTTTACATGTTGAACTATATCAGCCAACAGAATTTAAACACATGAATCAATCAAACAGATAATTGTGAAGACGGAGATTTCCCATCAGTCGCCCGTAGTTGCTGTATCCGTTGTTATAACCTTGATTGTGACCATAATACCGGTTTGGCTGTTGGTAATATCTAGGTCTGTAATAACGATAGTTATGTCCCCAGGGGTTCCATCCTCCCCATAATCTGCGGTAACTGTTCCACATGTAAGGTGAAAATCGCCAGTCATCGTAAACATCGTCATACCGGTCCCAGAGACCGTCTCCAAAATCTCCGAAACGATCTCCATAGTCATCCCAGTACTGAGCCCTGGCCAATGTAACGCAGACTAACACAGCCAAGATCTGTTTTCGCATGTTGACGGGGATTTTGTAGAACAACGAGGAACTATGTCTGGCAAAATTCCTCACACTGACCAAGACAGAATGAAGTGGTTTTGTGTTTATATATGTATGCGACAGATGTGCGGGTGTGTACTGGTCATCAAAGAAAACAGGCATGAAAGGGACGTTAACAATGATTAAGACTAAGAAAATAGCCATTCATTTATTGACAAAGACAGTATTGTACACACTTATGTCGGAAATATCATCCGACGACACTAATTACGTCCATTATATTCATATCGACGATAATAAGAATAGTGCTAAAACGAATCCAGTGTAATTTAGATGTGGAAAGAATACAGAGAACGAGTCAGACTGAATCCAACATGAAGTCGTAAAACTAATGTACGATATGGATAATTACATTGTGTTCGCAGCATTAAAAATTATGTAAATGTGACTTTAACGATAATGTAACTTCCATTGGTATTCAGCAAGGTTGTACGTTTTTTGCATTAATTTTGTAATATAAACTGATCCTGAGAACTTTTTCTTGTGAAGAAATGTATTTCTTCTTCTTCTTCCCAATAATGGCCACCATCAACATGCTTTCCCTGCCTCTGTCGAAATATCTTGATTTAAGGCTTGGTGTTTGATACCCAAGAGATTATATTCATTTCATAGTACATCCAAGGATAGACGATCCATACCAAGGTTTTATCATGGCTCCGTTAACAGGAATTGTATCAAGTATAACATGTAGAACTGTTATATTACAGTTTTATCGACCACAGTGTCCTGGTACCTACACCGAGAGTCCATCGAAAGAAGGGCACACGTTTTGTTGGACGTGGTCGTAAAACTGACACCGAACATCCGAGTCTTGATGCGTGTGTGCGTTTTCGTGAAATGAGTCTAATTTAAATCATTTTTTCCCAATTAACGTACATGTATCTTTCTGATAAAAAGGGCCACATATTACACATTTATGTTGATTTAAGTATTTCCAAGAAAGAAAAAAAGTTTTACAACTATTTAAAGTACTCAGAGCATCATGGGTTTGTGCAATTTTTGTTTTTTGTTTTTAGTTTTAGTGTAACTACATGAACGAGACACCATTTTGGTCACCATTAAGTGGCATCACTAATTCGAAGAGTGGTGTCACCTAATCATGTGATATCATTCATTCGGAACCCAGATTAAAACATGTCTTTATATCACAGGCACTTGGGGCATGGATCATGATCATTCGACCCCATCCTACCTTATCACTATTATTTTCTGATCCGAAATAGACATTCCAATTTTTTTTACTTATATTTTATAAATAACCATTATTGATTGATTGTTGTTTTTCGCCACACTCAACAATTTTTCAGTTATCTGGTGGCGTACAGTTTTTGTAGGTGGAGGAGAGAACCCAGATACAATATATCCGGGAAGAGACAACCGACTTTCCGAAAGTAAACTGGCAAACTTTCTCACATATATCGGCGCGAGCGGGATTCGAACCCGCGCCGACTACAGGTGAGAAGCCTTATGGTTTTGAGCGCAATGCTTTAACCACTCATCCACGGAGGCCCCTGATATCTTTGTGGATGATTAAATCTTGCAAATAATAACACACTTTATTGGTCATTAGATCTTTGCAGATGATTTAATGTAACTCCTTTGACAAATATAGTAAAAATGGAAATTGGCTGTTAACCTTCAGAAAACCTATGCAATGTTTTGTTTTTTCCTCCTGAATAAAACATGTTACCACAATAACTTATGTAGCAGAGTTTACTTGCTTGTATAGCTTTTTTTGGGGGGATGGGGGGGGTGGGGGGGGGGGGTTGAAACAACATGTGTTCTCTCGTAATTATATGTGTTAACGTCCCCCAAAAGAACATGAATAAATACATAACAAACGCTTCCCAAACAATACTCTTCACTTATATGTACTATTATCAGTTATAGTTCTGAATAATAATCAATTTATTTAGTTGTGATTATTTTAACTTTTAAAAAAAAACAACAATAACAACACACATCTTATGCAAACTACGGAGCGTTTGCTTAAATTCAATTATTGCTATATCTAAATACTGCAAAAGAATGTGAAGGGCTTTAACATATTAACAATATCATAAATGAAATTCTTATCAACGAGAGCTGTTCGATATATTGTATTGTACCACAGCGCGATAACGCTTTGCACGATTTCGTGGATGATGATACTTTTGCATAGCTCTATTCAATACCTTTCCAATGTTATAAACACGAGCCTTCGGCTCTAAATAGTTTAAACTAATGGTCATTTCAAAAGAGCCAGTCGTTGACCACTGTTGTCAAAATGGTTGGGAAACGGGTTGAGACTATTGAAGAAATTAGAGCTTATATAAATGTTCGCAAAAAACTCGGTCATTCGGTAATGCAGAATTTTACTGAATTGGGAAGAAGTTTATGGGTCTGATAAGGTATCTTATGAGACAGTTCGTAGGTGGAGAAAAAAAATTCTGACTGGCACAGAGTCCGTCAAAGATGCAGCAAAATCTGGCCGACCTGTAACTATAACAGGCAAGGCAAATGTCTCAAACGTCAGAGAAATAATTGAAAGTGATGGCAGGTACACGATACGTGATATTGTCAAAACTGTTGGCATATCGTTATCGCGGGTGCATTTCATTTTGAAGCGTATTTTAAAAGTACGAAGGATTTCTGCCAGATGGATACGGCGTATATTAAAAGATGGCCAAAAAACGGGTACGAGTACAAACTGCTAAGCAATTGCTCAAAATGTTTCCCAAATTCAAAGACAATTTGCAAACATTGTTACTGGTGACGAAACATGGGTTCATTATTCCGAACCAAAAAGAAAAATGGGAAACAAAATATGGCTAACTGAACACGGTAGAAGGCATGTAATTGCCAAAAGAACCATAAGCACAAAGAAGGTTCCTTATTGCATATTCTTCTCATGTGATGGTACAGCCGTACACATTCCGGTGCCGAAGGGCAAAAGTGTTACAGGTCGGTATTACCGAGATGTTATACTAAAAAAGCTCAAGAAATATTATCATAAACAACGCCCTGTGTTGGGAATTAGGCATGTTCGTCTAATTCCTGATAATGCTCCATCACATAGATCTGAGTCTGTGGAGCAATGTTTGAAGTCGGAGAAGGTTACCGTCTTACCACACTCACCATACTCTCCAGATCTAGCCCCATGCGACTTTTCCTTTTTCCAAAACTTAAAAAGTTCTTATCTGGTCGTCGTTACAAGTCTCGACAAGTCATTAGCTCAGCCATCAGTCAGTGCCTCAGATGTCTACCTAAATCAGCGTGCCGTGATGCATTTCAGGATTTGAATTATGTATTTCAAACCGCGGAGTGAATACTTCGAAGGGATGTAATATTCATTTCACTATTTGAGTCGAATGCTTTTGAGATATCGTACAATACACAGTACATATCAAACAACCCTCGAATTATAATTTTCGATCACTAACTTGTGGATGCATTCTTACTTTATTTTTTATATATATTTATTTATTGTTATTATTTTTAGAATTTCTACAATTCCCTTGGATATTGGAAAAAAATGGGCGGTGGTAGAGAATTAATGATTGATTGATTATTAACGTCGCGCTCGAGAATCTTTCACTCATATGGAGACGTCACCATTACCGGTGAAGGGCTGCAAAATTTAGGCCTATGCTCGACGCTTATGGCCTCTAAGCAGGGAGGGATCTTTAACGTGCCACACCTGCTGTGACACGGGCCTCGGTTTTTGCGGTCTCATCCGAAGGACGGCCCCATTTAGTTGCCTCTTACGACAAGTTAGGGGTACTGAGGGTCTATTTTAAGAACTCGGATCCGCACGGGCTTGGTAGAGGATGATATCTGATCTATGACTGTGTTGAGAAATAAATACCATTTTTAAATACACGAGTGTGTGAACTGTGGCTGCTTCATGAAAAGCATGATGTCTTCTTTGATTGATTGTTTGTTTGTTTTACGTCCCGTTAAGAATTTTTCACTTTTATTGACACGTTACCAGCTGTAGGTGAAGTACCATAAATTTAGACCTATGCTTAGAGCTCAGGGTCGTAGAGGTGAGGGTTCTTTAACGTATCGACTACTGCCGCAACACGGACCTCCGTTTTTAAGGTCTTATCCGAAAGAGTCGTGATTCTCAATTATAAATGTCGAGCGTTTAGCGAAGGAGCAATCACTACCTATGTTTACATCTTAGGTTTGACGCGGTCATGGCATGAGCGGGACTAGAACTCAAGAACTCCCGGTTACGAAGGGAATGCTCTACCACTGAGCTACCGTGACTGGTTATGCTGTCTTGAAGCGTTGCTGTTCATACCCTCATGAAAATGCGGTACGATGCACCTCTACGATAATGACTATATATAATTATAGACTTGTATCTGGTTTATTTTGGAACATCACGATTAGTTCTTTATGTTTGTGATATTTACCGTGGAAACGTAATTTACTATATATTTATGTTCACATTCAGTCAATAAATTAGCAGTAATATAGCTTCACTGCACTGCGAATATATATATATATATATATATATATATATATATATATATATATATATATATATATTCGTATTAATCAGCGTTATATATAGTGTTATATAAATTGCCGATAGAAGTTCACTTACAACATTTACCCCATGTATTCTTATAACGAACAATGACCGAACAGAAAAAAGCCAGAACAGTCATCTCCAAATTCCTAAGTATATGATCGGCTTTGATTGATTGATTTATGGATCCCGAAAATCGTGGCTGTTTTATGCCCTGTGAGTAATCGTAGCTTAATGTCACAGGCCACGTCCTACATATATACCATAAGTCAGAAGAAATCGAGAAACAATGGATTCTGCTATTTATGTACCACGTGCTGGATCCTCTTGGATGATAATAAAAGAAATCACGTTTTGCTTGGAGTGTAAATTACTCATCATAATATTATCAAAATTTAACCCATTCACTAGCCCTTTATTTGTAGTGTTTCGTTGGTTTTAATACCACTTTATTTCCACAAAACCCCTCCTTTAAAAAAAATAGAAATCACACTTTGATTTTTTTCCCTCCAAAGTGTTTAATGGTCTCCATACACATTAACACATTACAGTTGTCAAGATTGCGCATAAATGACTCTGATAAGTTTAGCGGCTGAGAATTTAATATAGAAATAGACTTTTGAAATACCTGAGGGTATGACCTACTAATTATGAATCACTTAAAGCGTTGTAGTTCATACCCTGCATGTTTGTTTTTTTTCAGAAATGAAATTTATTTCTTTAACTGTAAACATACCTTTAATTGCTTTATGGATGCCAACCCCACCCCCACCCCCATTCCTCACGAAGATAAATAAGTAATAATTAACTGACCTGTCTAACAGTCCGTGAGGATCAGGTTAGAGGGGATTGAAAGTCTCAGAAGCTTCTGATATACAATATTACTATCAACCCCAGAAATCGATGAAGAACATACAAAAACCTGCAATCTTGGCGTTTTCAGGTATTCTATACCTTGAGCTACGTAAGATAAATTTGTAATTATTTGTAATTAATAAAAGTAAGTTTCCTCCTTCCTCAAGTGATCTTATATTCCGTAGTTCTTTGAAGTAAGTTTAGTTTTGCAGAGAGCACTACCTGGATTCATTTGTTTGCCACTCTTTGAATTAATGTATTTTTATTCCAAACATGCATGTACAATAACATGTACATATGCTGGACACAAAATACGTCTACTTAGTACATATGCACGTGACGTAATTTCCGGGAAATGTTGGTCTACACGTTTTCGAATTTGAAAGTAGCGTGCGAAATTAACATACGATATTGTTTATCAATGGCGTCAAGGGTCCTGACATAGGGGGGTTGTATTGCAGATTATGAGCATTTGTGAGTATCTTTTGGAAATGTAAACTTATTAGAATTTGATTTTGTGACTTATAGGTTCTCATAATATTTGATACATATTTTTCTGTACTAGATTCATAAAGGAAAGAAAATGGTCGAAATGCAAGGTGACATGTAGTAAAAAAAATCAATAACACGTTAATCTGTTTAGATGCTTAGATGAACATAGACTAACTTGATACGGATAATGAAAAATTTATTTATCTCA
The DNA here is from genome assembly GCA_024699665.1 of Ostrea denselamellosa. Classification (NCBI taxonomy): domain Eukaryota; kingdom Metazoa; phylum Mollusca; class Bivalvia; order Ostreida; family Ostreidae; genus Ostrea; species Ostrea denselamellosa. The sequence continues at coordinate 528,175 of JAMZEH010000014.1, forward strand.
TAGTCAAGAGTAATCAATTAAATAGAAGTACAAAAGTAACTGGTTGTTGAATCATTTGCTATGTTGCATGATTTGTCTGATCATGGGTAGTTGTGGAGAGTGGGCCTGAGCTGTTTACTTGTACCTATCTTGTAGAGTAGTTGGTCTGTATTAACACTATAGTGTATTTAGATTTGATCGGCAAAAGCAGTGTACCACCTCTCAAACTGGTACAAAATGGCTAGAATGTTTTGATATATTGATAAACTTATTCCAGGCAGTCCATTTCAAAATTGCACTTGTACTAAATTGTACAAGAATAATCATGCATGAAAACATGTCTTTCCATCTTAGCTAAATAAAATTTATGTATGTATAAATGTTAAATCGGTATGTGTAAAATTTTAGCCACTACATGTAGTACACATTTTTGTAAAATATCAATTCCATACATTCCAAAGCGTTTTTACCATTTAAAGAATTGATTAAATCTGTTGCCGTGATTAATAAGGCAGATCTGACAATAATCTAGCTTACTATTGATTTTATATGGCCAGTTATACATGTACAGCTCCATGTAATAAGCCTCCAGTGATTATGTTCCAGGATAATTATTGGTTTAAACCAGAAGTTCTGCATTGTACTCTTGACTATGTATTTCACAAAACTTTAGCTTTTCACAGAATTCTAGATTTTCACTAAATTCTAGCTTTCTAGTCACATTTTTCCCCTGGATGTGTATTATTGATATCTCACATTTTTCTTTTTTTTTGTACTTGATTGTTCAATACAATTTTATTTACATAAAATAAGTAACAGCCTAACAGAGTAACTCTAACATTGTGTATGGACTTCCTAAGCAGCAGCACTTTTAACAGTAATGGGTATGACTGATTTCTGAAACCATAGAATTTGCTAGTAATTAAGGTAACAAATGAAATGCACCTGCTATAATTTTAACAGATTTGAATGTGTCCAAACCCTTATTTTAGAGAAAAAGTATGGCACACACACACACACACACACACGTGTGTGTGTGTGTGTGTTAATGTCAGTTTATTTCAATATCAGAAATGGCAACTTGAATTGCATATCCTGTGTGGATGACCTTGTGTACATATTTTTAGGTAGTACATTTAGTTGTATAGAATTGTTGTCTGCAAATCAGCTGTTTTTTACATTTGAATTGTTTTATGACTTTAATTTAGTCAAATATCATTGAGAAATGCAATTTCCAAAAAATACTGGACAGGGATCAGTTATGCCCCTTACTGCATAAACAGTGATGATAGAAGTCAGCCACTTTTTTTTTCTATCACTTTTAAATCTTTGACATTGCATTGATCATGAATGCCATTATTGAGAATTCTATTACACTGTCACCATTGTTAAGAGTTAATGTGTATAACTTTGTTTTATGCATGCATGATGCTTACATTTATACAAACACAATCACATGAATGACTATGGGATTTAGTAGTGATTCAGTACTTACATGTAATATTGGTGAGGCGGTTTAAATTATTGTATATTATCAATAATTTATTGTGGAAAGCATTCAGTATCAATTTTGAGTACAAAATTTGAAAACATGTGTTTTCTCTAAAATGAAAAACATGTAACCATGCAGTTGCTCGTTCCATAATTTTTCAGAAATATGAAATACCATTGTATTAGTGGAGTAATAAAAGAATTGTGATTCTGTAGATTTCTTAATGCACTAAAGGAATTTATTAATGTGTAATTTAACAAGGAATACCACTCACAAAATAAAATTACTCACTCTTAATACTTTTATATGAAAACTCTTGATCAACAGACTACTCACAAATTCATATTCTCATGATTTTTGTATCTTAATGTAAGAAATCCGTAGCGTAATTTTTATGTTCAGAATCTTTACAAAAGTGAAAAGAAAGACTATTTTCTGAAGGAAAAACATTAATATAATTCTTGTGTGAAAGTTCCTTGATTAGGGCTTTTGTTTGGAAATTCACTGGATTGTGTAACTGTGAGGAAATAGATCTGAGGAGGAATTAAGGTTAGTTATTGACTCTCTTAACACAAAGACAAAATCATAAAATTTGCATCAGCTGAGGTTATGGTAAATCCACTGAGTATTAAATTTGATCTGTAGAATATTGCATGCAGTGGGTTCATTTCAAACTTTGCAAATTATCATGGTGGACAGGATTAACTCACCATTGTATATAGGGGTGGACAGGATTAGATTACTGTTGTATAGGGGTGGACAGGATTAACTACCATTGATTTTTGCAATTCTTACTTCAACACTTTGGTTTTACTGGAGAAATAAAATATTGAAATATTATTTTAAAAAATTACTCAAAACTATTTTACACATTATCATGCACATGCAGACTAGTGACATTACCACCTTTTATTAGTATTGTTATTATTTTTTTTAAAATTTGCATTTGATGTCTCAGATACATGTATTGACAGAAATATAAAATCTTAATAATGCATGCATATTGATTTATTGAGAATTGCATATGAACATTATTAGTGAATAAAATTCTGATTATATTTTACATGTTTAATGATAATTTAAACAATTCCTTTATAACTGCCAGTATTTGCTGACTGGGGTATGTATACAGACTTGTGGATTGATGATGACTGTTATAGTTTTGCTTTAGCCATTAGTTATCCAGTAGCAAGGTGATGCTGACAGAGATGTTGAGTTCCTGAAAATGTGTTATATATACTTTATAATGTTAAGGTCATACGTGATGTTTCTGACATTTTTTCCAAAATAATTGTGTCATCTCCTCAATATGAAGTGTTCTTGTGTGATTTCCAAAATAGACTTAAATTTTATATTGTAGTTTTACTGTATTTCATATAACAGCCTGGTTAGCTCAGTGGTGAGATCACCAAATTAGTACTGTAAGGGTTTTGGGTTCAATCTCTGTTTGATCTAAAAATATTTCCTCATTCCGTGTTATAATAGATTAGTAATGTCTGTATACAACCTTCTTTAATACATAAGCGATTACATTTGTATTTGTCACAACAAGAAACTATCAAAATATGTTAGCTCTAAAACAAACCTGGTAATATTTGCCAAGTTTTTGGGGGAAACAAGATAGCTGGATGTAAGTGACTTGTACCTGAAATGTCATGAAATATTATATATCATTGAGAAATGTCACATATGACCTTAAATGTTTATTTGTTTTGATTTATGAATGTGGTTTATTATAAATAGTTATTTGTAATATTCAAGAAATAAAAGTAATTTTTACTTATTTTATGCAATTTATAAGGGAGGTTTGGAAAGTTTACACTTTTGTAAACTGTGAAGCAATTAACAGAAGTGTAAAAATTCCTACTTTGATTTGTATCATATAAAGTGAGTAGAAATTGGTTGAGTTCCTAGTAATTTAATTTTCACCAAAAACAAAAGCAAAATTCAAAACAAAACAAAACCAAAAAAAAAACCAAAACAAAACAAAAAAATATCCCAACATTTGATGTGATATAATAAATGATTTATAAGAAAATTTGAATTTTAACAAAACAATATTGCAGTAACAACAAAATGGTAATGGAAGAGCTGCTATTGTAAAATTGTACAGTGATATTTTCCCCAGCATATGACATGACTGAAGGTCAACCCAGTTAATACAATATGTAGAATATGTCGTGTATTATTTTTTTCATCATGTGTCACTTTCCAAAAGAATTGTGATTTTAAACTCTTGCAAATTGACACACAAAAAGAAATGAAGTTCTCACATAATATGAAATATTTATGGTAACCATATTATAGGTTTTATAACATTGATTTTTTTATTGTACAGCAATATTGCCTTAATTAGCCCCATTTCAATTGTTATTGTTTACAGTAATATTGCCCTAACCAACCCCAGTTTAGTTATTATTGCTTACAGCAATATTGCCTTAATCAGTTCCAATTAAATTGTTATTGTTTAAAGCAATATTGCCTTAACCAACCTCAACTGAATTCTCATTATTTACAGCAAGATTGCTTTACCAATTAAACTCTTGTTGTTTACAGCAATATTGTCTGAACCAGTCCAATTAAGTTATCATTATCCACAGGAATATCGCCATAACATGCCCCGATTCAATTCTTATTATTTACAACAATATTGTTTTAACCAGCCCCAATTCAACTCTTATTGTTTACAGCAGTATGCCTTAACTAGCTTTAGTTTTTGTTTACAGCAGTGTTATCTTAACCAGCCTAATTAATTTACTATTGTTTACAGCATCATTGTCTCATCCACTTGAAATTCTTTGTTAATATTCTCAGCAATATTGTCTTTACCCATCTTAGAATATTGTTATTGTTTACAGCAACATTGTATTAATCCACCCACATTCATTGCTATTGTTTACAGCAATATTATCATATGCTGCAGTTTACTGTAGATTGTGACATAGATGTGATGTTCAGTAAGCAGCATGTAGTGTTTTTTGTCTGGATGTCAATACACAAGATATAGTAGTGATCTGCTCGTTATCATCTCTGAAGTCTTTTATGCAGGGTCATGCTTTTCATGTACCAAGGAATTTTGAGATAAATATGATAAAGTACATTTTATTTTGAATAACTAGATAGAATAGATAATGTAAATTAAGTATTTAATGCAATTTGACTTTTACTAATCATTCATAAAGCAGCAATTTAATTATATTTTGATTCTGAATCAGTTTTTTTTTAAGTTCCTAGCTTTGGTACAAACTATGTATCACTAAAATGTGTTTCATGTGCTTTATAAAAAATGTATGCCTTTGTGAAAATCTTACGGTCATTAACTTTGACATGAATTTTCAACTCTATACTGGTATAATTTGTTTTTGTTCAACCCTTGCTTCTTTGCTTCCATGTTGTCTATTTCCATTTGCATAAATTGAAAAATCCCATAAGGGTTTGTTGCCTTTAAAAAGGAAATGTTTATGTTTAATTGCCTTAGTAACAGTTTCAAATCAGCAGCTTTCAATTGCATGTATACAGAGATGCAATATATGTGATGTGGCAGTTAAATGAAAAGAGAAAATGAACAGGGAAATGATTTCCAAGGAATTTTATAGGCAAAACAATTCCAATGGTAAATATTCAGTCATATAGTTTGCATTCATTTGTGAAATAACAATTGTTATAAATTTAAGGTTTTAGTTGTGTATTATAATGGTTCATGTGGACTGGTGCATTGATATTAACGTTGCACCAGTGTTTAAATCAATATAAGGGTGATTCCTGCCACCCACTTTCTGTTTCGACTTCATGAATTGAAGATGAATTATGCAATCACATTAAAATCCATTTGATGTGATAATGAATTTGATTTACTCACAAAATCCCATGGTGGATTTTATCCTATGGCATCATGTGAGATGGTGATTGAAAAGAAATGATTTGAATTTTGTCATATGCTATACTGAAATGAAGATCAATGGAGTCCATTGTGATCTGGACATCTGTGTCTCAGGACTGTCATTAACTCAGAGTCTCCTTACTTCATCATGGTGTTGTAAGCGGATATTTCAGTCTAGCTGTCATTTACAATTACTTTCTTATTCATATGTCCTCTTGTCATAAAAAACAACTTGTGAACAGATTTTATTTTCATAGTCATGTAAGGACTATGTGTTATATGTAGAACCCTGTGTATCCCTTGCTGCTACCATGTGTCTGTCTGTCAGTGTGGGGGATCAGAAGGAGTCGCCATTTGAGGGTTTGATAATTCATAAATTATGTATTTAGATATTTAATTATTCACAATCATTATATTGAGCATTTTCAATAAATACAATAGGGCATTATAAAGTCCCATTCTGTGCAGTGCCAGTTGTATGTGAAAATTGTCAGCTCTCATTTACATGTACTTTGAAAAAAGATTTATGCATAATTTCAAAATTTAAAGAAAGTTTTATAGGTAAAGATATCATTACATTAAATGTGAAGAGTCAGTGGTTTATTTCACAATCAGTGTAATGGCTTAATATGACGACAGTCAAAATCTCAAGGAACACAACAATTTCTTTATGATTCATCTCTTGCAGAGTTTTTGAATAAGTGCAGAAAGTATATCTATGGCTGATGAGATTTGCATATATTCTCATTCTTTAGACCTTGTGATATATTTTTCATTGTTTGGTGGATAGCATTTTTTTTTATCTTAGTCATAAGAGTTTTTGTAAAAAGTGTAACAGTGCATTTTCAAGAAATGGAACGGGGTATAAATTCCCATATTAATGTGCTGTCTCAGCCATTTATGTGAAAAATTTTGTCACTGTTCTGATTTACTGTGTGAAATACGTATGTCCAATCTGTATAGGAACTGAATAATATTTCATCAATCACTGAAATAATTTTTTAAGGACCTCACGATACAAATTAATTATTTAAGGAATTTTCAAAATTATAATCCTCTGATTTAATTGCTCTTTTAAGCTTGCATTTATACTGTAATAAAAGATATATATCTTAATAAAACACAAATTTGAACAATAGTGTATGATAGAAAGCTGTATCAAATTGAAAAAAGAGAAACATTATTTTTATGATGAAAAGTATGAGTTACTGTGCAGTGTTTTAGACATGGGAGATAACTTGTACACAGACGTCCCTGGTCACTGAAATGCTGGATTTGGTAGTTTCCATACACATTAACAAGACATATTCAGTGTTGTCCTGAAGACCAAGGAGCTGAGGATTTTCCATGCCATTTTTTCTGGGCACTTGCAGACTTTCAGTTAGCGCACTGATCAAGGAGTGTATTAGGGACCCCAGACTTCTCTCTCTCTCTCTCCTCCCCCCCCCCCCCCCCCCCCCCCCCCCTACATTCCCTTAAATTTTGAATCGTGTTCTCTGCTTCAGGTATTGGATTTAAAATAAATAAATTAGTTTTTGTCTATATTGCACCATTTAAAGATTGAAATTTAATGGTATTATGGGTAAATTGATATAAATGTATGGTGTATCTAGCTGCATTCTGAATTGAGATCTCTGATTGAACTGATCTCAGAAAGTCTGGTGTGTGGTGGTTTGATGGTAATGTTATGAATTATTTTATAATGATGTCTTCTTGTCTGCAGTGTAATTGATAATTCAGTGCCGTATATTTCTCCTTAAACTTTGTGAAGACCTTTGATGTATACATTCATCCAAGTGAATGCGTTGTCCGTACCTCATAAGTGCCCATACAAATGTCTTTGTTTTATTTTAACTTTTGTTGATTTACATGAAAGATATATTGAAATTACCTTGCCTTAAACAGCTGTATGAGATGTGGAATTTAAACAGACTTTTATAAAAAAAAAAACACAAAAAAAAACAACAAAACAAAACAAATAAAAACCCAAAACTCAAAGAATATAGGGTACTGTAAAATCACGTTTTATTTTTGGCAACATTATTTACGTTTAATTTCACAAGATTACAAGACATTCAGAAAATTAAATTCTCATGATTCATGAAAATTATGGTACATGAATAAATACATCATTTATTCATGCTAAAATAAGATCTTACAAAATAGAAGTGGATATAATCATTTGTTGATAATTTTTTTGACATCATGAATTAGAATGAAAATGATTTTAGACAATTTTTTGATATAAATGTCTTACTCCTAGAATGAAATACCTCGATCTCCAATTTTCATGAATTGTATAAATAATTTCTTTAATCTTTAATACATGTGTACTCTCAGTGGTTTTATAAGCACTTGGGGGTGCTTATTAGCATTAATGCATTAATCATACATTATATAATCATATGACTTTATAATATTCTGTGTCTGTCCAACACAGAGCTTTGTAACCCCGTGTGGTATATTTTCAGTCCCGCCAGAGGCGTTGGCCTTCTTGGGAGCAGTCGTCCTTTTCCTGGTGTTGCTGGTCATCTTTTTCTGCTACATAAACAAGTTTCTTTGTTTCTCCACCTGTGGAGGGTTTCCATGTCTGGAAAATAATCCCAAGAAAAGCAAAAAGAAAAATGATCTAGGTAAGTCTAATGCATAGCTATTTAAATTCAAATGTAGAAATTCAAATGATGAGTTTTTAGAATTAATGAGTGCCACCTAGTGAGCAGATAGATGAATAACACACATTATGAAAATCTGTTTCTCACCATGCAGTATTCATACATGTGATTTTTAACAACACTGTAATAGTGAACGTAGCTCACTTTACACATGATTTGCTCTTCATCAATGAAAAAATGTTGCCATCACTGCAGTATTTCACAGGAAGTCCTGTAGATGAGTACCACAAACATTTTTAATAACCAGGCAAATTTTCTCGAGCCTACAGTCGTTCATTTTCTTGTTGTGGATAATTGCTTGGTTTGAAAGGAAAAACACTGAAACTAAATGTAAAGTCACAATGCATTATTTTTGTCGAGTGCATTATATTTCCTACATCGATGAATAGGCAGATCAAATTTCTAAAGTCATGTTGCAAGATGTTAAAGGTCTTCTTTGCTTATCTCAAAGGTCACACACAGTGAATTATATTAAATTAATGATGATTGTCCACAACCTTTCTTACAATTCTGTGTACATATAATGATTTAAAAGTGATTTTGAAAACTTTGAAGTTTGAAGAGCTTTCTGCATAATGGAATATGGAGCATCTATGACTGATTTATTTGAACTTGTTTAGTTAGTTTGGCATATGATGTCACATGGCTTATATGATAAAAGAGAATGTGGCTTCATGAGCCACATGTTTCATAACTGAAGAAAATATATACAGTCACATATATAGCATATTTTCCAAAATGTCTGAATGATGACAAGAATCCATCCTGAAGGTAAGAGTCTTTGTAACAAGGCATTGCAAAGTGGAGCATCAGTCCTTTGAAACAAATGCTGCTTCTGTCATTAGAACATCGTTGCAAGCCATGGCTGAAATGTACGCTCATCTCCCTTTCATCCATGGCTCTCTGCGTGAAAATTTTCATGTTTCTCATAAATATGCATAACAAGAATTATGTAATTCATTGAACAATGCTTAGCCTAAAACTGAAGATCTGGTTTAGTGTAACCACATTTAAATAGTGGCTATGGCCCTGAAAACTTGTGCTTTATGCAACAACACTATCTTTGACAAGAAATCATATACCCCAACACGTCTGTTCATTTGTCAACTGTTCAATATTGAAATCGCCATATCTCTATACATATGGGTTCTGTTTTGGTTAGTTTACCAAAGAAATAGAAAAAACAAGCATTCTGATTGGTCAAGAGTAATTTGCTTACATTCTATAAGTGGTTCAAATCTCTAACTAACCTGTGCTCGGAAGCGTAGTGATGGCTGAATTGAGTCATGCATATTTATGAGAAATGAGAAAATTTTCATGCAGAGAGCCATGGTTGAAAAGGGAGAGGAGCATATATTTCAGCTATGGCTGGTAATAATGTCACTGGAATAACATATATTCAATTTTCTTCACATTGTTAGTCCTGCGTTGGGGAATGGGTCACAAAAAGGGGTCAAAGTTTTAGATAGAAATATACAGGAAATTTGTTTTAAATCCTAAGTGGGGCTATTGGGATTTAATGTTTTACATAGTAAATTACTCCTTAGGTGAGCAGTATGGTCCACAGGCCTTAAAAGTACAGTTTAGTATCTTGAATTAATTGAAGACATGAACCTCTAAGGGCAAGGATAAGTCTGCAGTAGATGTGTTTGAAGTTCTGGAATTAAATTTCTGCGTAAAAGCAAGGCAGCTTATAAAGTGAACATTATGGTTGACGACCTTCTGTTTACCTACAAGGATTGTGTGGAAAGGGTACAAGGAAAGACTTTCCCAGTGTATAGAGCACTAAACACATGACTTGTTCTGTAATCTGGGTCTACTAAGCTGTGGATGTATATAATTTGTCCTAAGGCTTGGATTTTGAGCATTAAAGTTTATAATTCTAAAAAGGATAAATTAAAGACATTGTTTATTTACTGGATATACTCAAATTTCAGCTTGAATTCAAACAAAATCAGTTTACTGTAGCCTTTGCTGTTGGATATTCTTATTGGATTAAATTTTATAATGCTTATTAGCCATCAGCTTATAAACACTAGCACAGGTTTCTGTGAGTCACTCTGTTCATGATATATCTGATTAGGTAAAATATGTATTTACTTACACAGTAAAACAGGTTTCCATGAGTTGCTCTGTCTGACAGTCCCAGTTCAAAATATGTGCAATTAGGTAGAATGTGTGATATTTGTGTTTGTGAATTAACTTGTTTCTGTGTTGTACCATTTCTCTCACCAGAGGACGCATTATGTGAAGCTTCAATTACATAATGTGCCCTCTAGTTAGCACTACATAGTTCATTGCAGGTTTCTGTATACATGTATCTGATAAGATCAACAGCCTTTGTGCTGATGCTTTACTATGACAAGAACTGAGTTCATGTCTTGAAAATTTGAACCCGGATCAAATTTAGCTCTGCTTGTTAAAGAGAGATGATGCACTGGTGAATGTCCGTCACCTGTCCATCTGTCTGTAAGCAATTTCTTACTCACGAGAGACATTATCCAGACAGCCATTATAATGATGTAATGTACACCTGGCCTACTATTGTTGCCGGTGCTGCTGGTGTTTATGGACAGTGGGTTAAAGTTTTTTTAGATGGTCCATTTCTAAGAAACTATTAACACAACATTACTCTAACATGCATGGATTGGATATCATCCATGGACAGGTGTACCTACATTTTCTGGATGTAGTTTTGCAGATGGTCTGTTCCTCAGTTACTGATACATTAAGAGTGGATCTAAAATTTGCATGTTTGTTGCATTTATGGATGTATACAAACATCCACGATTCTGATGCTGTATCTGTCATTGTGACATATGAGAAACGTCAGCAGTTTCTTGACATTTGCCGATGAATTATTGCAGAGATATTTGCAGATCGAGATATATGCATTAGTGAGTTGAATATTGTTTGCTATCTTTTTCAATCAAAATTTATTTTAAATCCATACGCAAAAATTGCTGACATTTCTTACTTCAAGGATTATATATATATATACTGTATAGATTTTTTATAATGTATTAAATTGGAGTACAAAAAAGTAACTGGGTGGGGGTTAACAAAATTTGTTTTCTTGTGTAATACATGTACTTTGATAATGAAACATATATCTATGGAGAGATTGATACAATGTAGCTGATGCATTAGTGAGCACAAAATCTATTTAAATGCAACAAGTGTGTGTGTGTGTGTGTGTAGCATCTCAGTGCTGTTAAAAGAAGATAAAGGAAGATTATACACTGGCAGTTAAATGCATGGATAACTTATGTTAAATGCAGGTATTACATTTTATGAGGAGCAAATGCCCTCATTATGCTATAATATGTAGATAACTTCAAAGATTAAATTGATAAATTATAATTAAACTGCTATATGTACTGCTTGCAGTGCAATTTCTAATTATCTAGACATCTAAATGAAATATTAATTTTAATATTTGTAATGAATATTTAACATTCCCAGCTGAATTAAATATCTTTGAAAGCTGGCTGATTAATGAAGGTAGGAATGAAAAGAAAGTTCTAGCTATTAGGGTACTGTGTAGCTGTTGCAACCAACTAATGACTATAATTGCTGTCAGCTTTGGGAGACAGTGAAACTTTACAGGCTTTATTGATTAGGGACTATCTCTGTATCTGTTGTCTTTTATCAATCGGGGACCAGTAAATTATCTCAGAGGAGAGTGTGGAAGTTAGGGCTATCATGAACCAGAATTTTCTCTGCAATAGATGCTGTCATTACTTGTATCTTGGGACTTGCAGGATTTTCGTGTACAGTAGAATAAAGAGAGACTATTGAGTTTCAGTTTGCTGTGAATGAACTTTAGCATGCATGGCCAGAAGCAGAAATTCACAAAGAGTAGGAAATAGGTGGAAATAAATGTTTTATGTCTCGGGTCATGGATGCTTTTGTGTGTATTCATATCTGTAACAGTATTCCTGACAGTTGTTAACCTGTGGTCCAGGGCAATAGGAAGTATGCACACCACAAAGGACTTCAGGCCAAATGTGTATTATTTTTGTTGGGAAAACTTTGGATAGGTGTTTTATTTTAAATATGTGTTCTACACAGTTCACTAATCAGTATGGTTATGTTGGTAGAGGATATTTAACCTAATAATTTATATAATGGAAGTTTAAACCTGAGTATTTTTGGCAGTAATGCTTACCATTGATGTAGGCAGTGTGTGATTTAGCAATGAACTTTTCGTGTCAGTGAGGAGAGTTTTCTGAGTGTTTTGTGTTATTTGTAATTAAAATTTTGACTTTGATGGGATTGTTGTGACTGTGAGATTGTTGGAGACAGTGTATTTTTGTTCTGGAGTAATGACATCTAGAAGAGAAGACAATGCCATTTGAGATTCACGTTAATCATTATAGTGTTTGATGATATTTGAAATGCATGCATAGTTGTTACAACTTTTGATGTATTCATAAACTAATTATTTCTCAACAGCATTGTGTCAATAATGTAGTGGCAAGGTCTCCTAAATCCATGGAAATATTACATCCAATCTCTTTCTTCATGCACTGCTGGGTTTTTTGGTCACTAAAACATTGCAGAACAGATAGTAAAAGGTGAATTAAGCTCCAAACATGAATATTTTTATCATCAGCAAAGCGCTAATGTTTCCAATGGCAGCAGTGGATTAGCTGTCTTAATGGACTGTTATTTCTATGTTAAGTCAACATCTTGTGATAACTAGTCAAGCTGCCTGTACTATAGTTTGGGTATTGCTGTGATGTATCACATTGTGTTCTACTCAGTGTTAGTCCAGAGAAATTTACATGCTGGTAAGTCCAGCTTGTGATGTGTGAAGTAGTACAGGCTTGCTACAAAATTCCTATGTGAAGATGTTCAGAAAGAACCTGGAAGGTTTAGATGTTGGTGGAGGTGGAAGACATGGCAAAACGTCCCTGTTATGTTGTTGTGTCCAGAAATCACAGTCCTGTTCTGACACACTATCAGCAAATAAACAAGAAATCGAAAGTTACGGAACCTTAGAGAGATCCCAGGAGACTAGTGATCTGAAAGGTGATGATGCAGATGGACACAGTGCATTGACCAGAAGGTCACACAAGAAGAAGAATAAAGAAAGTAAGGATTTAGGTTAGGAGAAAGAAATAGGTTCATTTTGACCAATATCAATCGTTGAATTTAAATGCACCCCAAAATTTTGAAAGATTTCATTAAATTGTGTCACAAATAGTAAAAGATGATTTCAGTAAGACTGTACATGATATTAGTAGGTTCCATACTATTATGTCACTGGGGTTAACCAGACACCTAATGTATTGTCAACATTTTATGCCCCCCCCCCCCCCCCCCCCCCCCCAGAGTAGAAGAGTCGAGGGCAAAATAGTACCTTTTTCATCAGATTGTCTTTATTTAGTGGTTGTACTCTTTGTACCCTTTCAGACTGAGTGCCACATTTTGCAACCTTGTGACCTAAACATTGATCATTGCCCCATTTGCAATTGTATTGAAAAGTTTAACAATACCTCAAACTTTTGCACTTAATGTGAAAGAGCTTTGGCAACATCTTTTTGATGGTGCCTTATTTGATGACCTTGTGACATTTGCATTGGACTTTAATCCATTTTCAGAAATTTGAACATTCATACTTATAACTTTTAAAGTATAACTTAGTGAACTTTGATATACTGAAGAGATATAACTTTCCTTTAGTACCATATTTGATGACCTTATGACATTTAACATTGACCTTTGACCCATTTAATACAAAGTTAAATATTACTTGCATCTTTTAATCAAAATTAGTGGGAGGGTGCATGCTGATATTTTGTAGGTGTTGTGTATCTTAATTAGCCTTGTGACAGGGTATTTATTTTATTTTTTATATTTCTACTACTTTGTGTTGGCTCTCATAGACTGTGTTGTTGCTAGAGGCATCAGTATTTTATAAACACATCTTGTTTGCATATCTGTAAAAAAAAAATTGTATATAGTGAATTCATTATAATAAAGTTTTTTTCTGAATCCCTAATAGCATTGCAGTAGATATGTGGCATCGGTGGCCTAGTTGTTAGGCTGTTAGACTCTTGACGGAAAGGTTGTGGGTCCGAGTCCTGGCCACGGCAGGACTAATGTTGTGTCCTAGGGAAAGGCACTTTACAAGAATTTCCTCACTCCACCCAAGTGTAAAAGGGGTACCTGGCTATAGACAGTGAAAGATTTTGTTATTGCTCTAGCGCCTTAACAGCAGCTTGCACTGAGAAAGCTCTGGAACGTTATATGGTCTGCTGGGGTAATAATGTATTGTGAAGTGCTTTCAGCAGCATATGCTGGAAAAGTGCTACATAAAAACCAATCATTATTATTATTTCTTTGATTAAAAAGGAATGGGCTTTTTGTTCATTTGTTGTTTTACACCCTTTAGAGATTTCGGATATATAACAAATTTTTATGTTCATGTATTATAATTCAAAGCAAACAGTTTCATTTCTGTATAAACTAATAATATAAAATAAGGCTTTGAAAATAGTTTTGGAATTTTGCTCAAATTTTGGATTGCGTCTCATTTCATTAGGCATAAATTCTAATGGTCCTCTATTCACTGAAAAGTTCAAATTTCATGATTTTTTTCTGCAGTTAGAGTGATCTGCTCTTTGGTGTATAATACTTACAATGTTTTTGCATACATTTTGTAATCAGCTGAAGTAGTTTAATCATTATATTAAACCAAGATAAAGTTAATGAATCAACTAATTGAAAATCTTTGTCATGTTTTAAAACTCAATAATATTGATTTCTGTTCATCATTGTAGCTAATCATCAGATTTTTCCTGGGGCAAAATGATGCAATACCCCATGTTGAAAATGTTAAGATCAATATGTACACTTTTATGCAATATAATTTTCTCAATGTTCTAAAACAATTTGCCTATAGCTTTTAGAGGGTCCTTAAATAGCTTAGGAATGTAGATTGTTTAAGAAATAAAGTTTGCGTTTTCATGTATGTTGCAGGGTAACCACTGAAGTTGAGAAATGTTTTTTTTTTTAACGTAAAAGCTGAGGCATTGCTGGGGCTTTTATACATCAAACAGCATTTCTAGACTGGAGGTTATCCTGCATCATCCATGAAAACAAGGATATTATTTCCATTTGACTACGGCTCAGAAACACAACTGATCATTTACGTATTCAGATGAGTTAGGTCACTAATTTGTGATGTCATGGGCAGTTTCTGAAACAGACTAGGCCTATATGTTTTTTGCTGACGTAAAAGGTGAAATGGCAGGGTATACTAATTTGAAAAATATTTCAAGTGTTTTGTTTGATGTTGTCATATAGTATCAACTGTTTTGAATACACTGCCCAAGAAAACTACACGTATGTGGGAGCTAGAGGGTTAACTTGTCTGTGCATTGCTATGTTTGTTTGTAAATTGTATCGATCTTGGAATCCAGGGATTGATTTATATTGAATGACAAATATCTTTCTGTCATTTATAAAAAAAAGTTTGCAATATGTGTTGATTAATTCTTATTGTTATATATAAAAGTAAATTATCAGTTATCAACTTTTTTGTTGCATTAGCGAAACACAAAGTGCAAGTGAGATGTGTATACATTTTCTCATATAATCAGAATATTACATATGAAGGTATATATCACAGAATAATGGCCATGGCATTCCTTTGATCTTTGTAATAACTGTGGTAGAGCTTGATATCCTTTGTTCTTTGCCTGTATAATATTCTGAAGCCTGTGATCTCAGTTCTCTATAAAAGACGTGTTCTCAGTGTATGATGAGAACTGGAAGAAATGACAGCAAAGTTACTCTACATGTAGGATGACTGTATTTGTAAGGGAGCAATGTTACTGATAGCTGTGATTATTTCTTTCACTGAGAAGCATGTCATGATATTGATGTATATGAATGCTGATAACAATAGGCCCAATAGCTAATCTTTGATATATTGCATACAAACAAGTTTCATGACAAGAGATTAATTTTAAAATTTCCTAAGTTTTGATTGCAGTAATGTGTGCATGTAATACATGTGCCTCTTAAGCAATTATATTGAATTTCATATCTGTTAGATGAATAAATGATATGATAACAGATGAGTTCTTTTGATTCACAAGCAGACTGACTTCTCAATAGCTATTGATGTATTATATAATATAGGAAATTGACTCAACCACCAGAGGGATCATAGCAGTCTTGGGTTTAATTAAATCCCCTTAATTTTAGCATCTTAGAAGATAGGTGAAGAATCTGTACATTAAATATGTAGGTTTGAATTCTTTGTATCAGTCACTGACAGGTGGCACCTGCAGGTGCTTGACTAATTAATTGTACCAGTCACTGATAGGTGGCACCTGCAGGTGCTTGACTTCTTAATTGTACCAGTCACTGATAAGTGGCACCTGCAGGTGTTTGACTTTTTAAATGTACCAGTCATTGATAGGTGGTACATACAGGTGCTTGAATACTTGTACCAGTCAATGATATGTGGTACCTGCAGGTATTTGACTACTTTGTAGATGTACCACCATTGATATGTGGTACCAGCAGGTGCTTGACTTCTTTGTACCAGTCAATGATATGTGGCATCTACAGATGTTTGAACAAGAGGAGGCTAAGAGGAATCTTCTAATTCTCTACAGTATCATACACACAATTAAAAATCCAGTAACTGAGATACATAAATGTCTTTACCCTGTATATCAACTTTTTCATGATATTAGGATGATGAATATTCAACATATCATATGGTGGATTAAAGGGAATTGGGAGTGGAAATTGTTGCCACATATAGACTGTCACAAATGCATAAATTAATTTACCACCAGTTGAAAAGTAGACATTGTACTTGTATTGACACACTAATCTGCTCATGCTAAAAGCATACACCCTTTTCAAACTTGTCTCAAAGGGTAGTGTAGCAGATGTTGGATTGCCCATGGAGTAAAGCACATACCCACAACAGTGTATCCATACATTGAATGGTAACATCTGTATTTTGCTCTCATAATCTGTTGAATAAGTCTCTGTAACTTCCTGATAAGCATGAATAATTAAACACAGCAGAGTCCTCACTATCTTGGAGATATGTTTGGTGTCAATAACAACAGAATCTTATACACTTGTGTACTTTCATGAGTCCTAATATCAGAGGAAAATTTCCATACTTAGTGTGTAGTACGTGCTGTAAATACACTGCCAATGTTAGATGAATAATTCAGAGACGTGCCACCTTCACAAATAAAATTAAATAGTAGTTCAAAGACAGTTACAATACAACACGTCTACTCCACGTCTAACAATTCTACATGTCTACAGCAAAAATTACCAAGAAACTGCTGATCTTATATCTCCATTCGCTATAGATATTCTTATATGTATATTGATTTAAAGTGACATTTTATTAGGTCTGTTTGGGCTGGATGTTTATTTATGTACTTTGTAAAATGTTTTGAATTACTGTAAAACACGCCACTCTAATAAATTACTTACTTACCTACACCATCATTTAACCAATGCTTTTTTTTTTCTTATGAAATTATTTATAGTGTAGATATGTATTACCTTTACCTATAATTATATTTATGACAACAGCTATTGAGAATTATGGTTAATATGAAATATATCCAGAATTAGGGCCCTGTCATGTGGCAGGTGCCCTTTAGTTATCATTGTCTGTCCATCTGTCTGTAAGCACTTTCTGTGGCACAGAATAACTTAAGTTTCCTTGGAAAGGTTTTCATAAACTTTATACATAATACCTGGATTAGACAGAGGAAGACCCCTTTCAAATTTCAGATTTATTGGCATCGTTATTATGGAGTTATGGGACTTTAAATTGTTTTATTAATAATAGCACTTTCTATGGCACAATAACTGGAGATTACTTTAAAAGATTTCATAGAATTTGAAGGCAATGCTCATATTAGAAAGGACTAAGGTGAAGAAATGTCTTCATCATAATGTTGTCTATTGAGGGAGATGACTATGTCTGCATTCTAACTTTGTTTATTGTAGGAAATGCTTATGCCTATGATGATACCAGCTCTTCCAGTGACAGCGATGATGAAATACTGAAGCGGTACCAGGAAACCCTGAAGCAGAGAGGCAGCATACAGCGCTCGGACACCAAGCAGAGCATCAGTAGCCTACAGAACGGTGGAGCAAAGAGGAAAAGTATGTCAATATCACCATTTCCTGTACGTGCATGTCATTTTCGCACTTCTATTGTTCTAATGTCAAAGGTGCCAAAACATGATGCTCAGAAATTTTGTATCTGATATTACAATAGACTTTTTATGCCAGGATCAAATGTGGTGGACTGTATTGATTTTGGTCTATCTGTTTGTCTGATCATGACGTTAGTCTCGACTTATATAGGATAGAGACTACTTATTTGGTCAAGTTGCATATTTCTCAAAGTGAGATGTGTATTTCCACAGTCTAGGTCAATGTTACCTCATGTGTATCTCTCTGGTACTTGCTCAGTGTATATATGTATTGTTACTATTACACTATACCGATTTCAGAGATTCAGATAAAACTGAGTTTATAGGTATGATGTGGTCCAACTCGTTGGATCCAGTTCATGAACATTGTAGTATTGAAAACCTTATTATATACCCTCTCCCTCTATATTCAAAATACAAACTATAGGGAAAATAAATGCAATAATTTTTAACTCTGGGAAAGACCAAGATAAAATGCTCATTTTTGTTAATGCAAAGACAACTGTTAGCCTGATTGTGACACCATCAGTTTCAGAGGATATAGAAAACCATGGTGTGATGATCCAGACAGTCGGATCATGTGCTGAAACCAAAAGTATAAAAACACTTGAAAACGAAGCAGATGATAAAGATGGCAGATTTTTATTTCATTAACAAGTTAAAAAAAAACCAGAAAGACTAGAAAAAGTGGAGATGCTGTCACGTTTAATTCAAGAGTTTTAGTCTCATTCTTTGGAAAAGCTGTGTATGGAAGTGCAAAGATTTTAAAAATAACTTGTAAAAAGGTTTCACACAAATGATAATTTCACTACACCTACTGCATAATTTATGAAGTGCAGCCATTGACCGATTGTAAACACATGCATTCTGACATCTTTGACTACATCATGAACAATGACGAGCCAATCAGCAGCTGTACATGAGAGAGTCATGTAATTTAGCAAATATGGGATTTATTGTACAGAAAGCTTTCAAACAATTATCATTGACATTTAACTTGTTATGTGTGTACTGGTATATCCTAAAATACATGATCATCTGGATATGCTGCATTCTAGAAGTGGTTTGCTGATGTCAAAGTTTCATAAAATTTGTTACTTATTCTTTCTTTAATAAAATTTTTGAATACATGAAAGAGTGATACTTTAAAAAAAAAAAAAACTAAGACAATTATTTGTTTATCTGGTATTCTTGAACAAATTATCAAAATTAGGAATTGGTAGTCTTGTATTTATGAAGAGATAAATTGATTTAATGTGAAATACAGAGTAACCTGCCTTTGTGTAAGAAAATACTCTACAAAAGTTTACACCATTTATAATCTCTTGAGTAAAAAGCCAAGATTTGTAAAACAATGGTCAAATGTATTTCCCAAGTAGTTCAAACATAAAAATAAAAAATCTCATCATGACAGAATGCCATAAATACTCCTCTGTGTGAGTTTTATGTAGACTGCAGCTTAATATGTCAGGAATAAAACAGGCATTAGGGAAGCAAATTCTGCCATAGCCACAGCCTTTAGATATCCATTAGGGGATTCAAACTTTGATTTCATTAATGAATTGGTGAGCAGGCAGTGAAATCAATACCGATTATAAAGTAGTTGTCTCCCTTTGATTATAGCGTTTTCAAGCTAATTGAATACAAACTGGCATAAATATCAACTTAATAGATATGTAGTATGGAAGGCATGCAATCTATCAGTAGTTATTGCCAAGTTGTCACTCAGCTCTTAAATTAGTAAGGGTTGTGCAGACTGTCATCAACTTCATTTTCTTGATGAAGTTGAGATCTGTTGTATACTTGCCACCATACTGATATCAGTTTCCATTTGCTTTCCTGTGAACAGCTCAAACACAACTATGCACCTTCAGTGCCAGTGATTTTGTGAAATTTTTATGTAAGTTGATCCTGATTCAGTGCATAATAATCATGTGACACCAGAGTGTGGTCACAATCAGTGTCAGAGAAGTGTTTGAAAATCATCTGAAGAGCAACAAGACTGATTTGTCAGAGAGATACATGTATGCAATCGTCATACTGCTGTATGGATTAAATTTTGTTCTAGTCAAGGTCAGTGTAAGTGATACACATTTTACAAGATTCATAAGACTCAGGTGAGCACTGTAGCTCTTTGGTCTCTTTTGTGATATACGTGCCGTAACCATTTTTTTGAATAACAAAGATAAATGTCTAAATCAGTTGTTTTCATAATAATGTACACCAGGTAGAACATTTGAGAGCAAGGCATCTTTGATCAAGGAGACTGGAAGCCCTGGAGATTTGTCTAGTGCTGAGGAAGAGGATGGAACTGTGAGTCCCAAGGGAGTTCGACCAGACGTCAGTTCAGGAGAACTTCTGGGCTCCCAGGAGTATCTGTCCCCATCTGCTACAGACTCACAGCAGCATCTGGTGTACGAGAACAAGGCATATGATCAAGAGGATAAAATGTCTACCACCGAGGATGGCACATTGTCTGTACAGAGTGAAAGCATGTTACCAGGACCCGAGGAGGATGACGTAAGAAGCGTTAATGTAGTGGGGGGGGGGGGGGGGGGGGGGGGGGGGGGGGGGGGGGGGGGGGGGGGTTGATGTAATGAAATTAGAAGCTATGATCTGTACAGGACATAGGGCATATCAGAATCTCAAAAATTTGGAGACATTAAATTTCGTATGTATGTTTGTGACAGAAAGTTTAACCTGACTATCACTCGAAATTTATACAAGGCTTTATGCTTCTTATGACACTACATGTCCATTGATCTGAATCAAATTGATACCCCATATCCCAAAAGCACCAAGGTGGGGGAGGGGACTGCAATGCTTTTAATTTGGTTATCTAGATTGTAGATATTGATAAAAATACTACATTTTATTGAGAAAATAAAACTTAAGGAGTAAAACCACTTCTGGTTTTCAAATAGTCATAATTCTTAATTTGGGCAAATCACCCTATGATTTTCATGCAACTTTTGAAATATGATGTACAGATGCTAAGTAAACAGAAAATCACGGTTGTTGTTGTGCAGAAGTTGATTTGGGGCTATAGTTGTGATTTACTTGCATTTTCCTTTTATTTACACAGGAGCACCTGTTTGACGTCAGTGACATGGATCGAGAAGAACCATCATTGATCTCAAAATGTGGCAGTCTAGAGATGACATTTAAGTACAACCCAGACCGGGGAAGATGGCAATCACAATCCATCAAGCACAGGACATTCCAAGTAAGGAGAGGGGTGGGGCCAGTAACACTCAGGTCAGGATTCTGCTGCTTCCCACCAAAAAACAACGCTACAAAACTAAAGTCAAAGCTGGGGAAAATCCAGTGTTCAGTGAAAACTTTGTCTTCAACAAAATTCCTCAAGGTAAAGAATTTTTAAAAAAAACTTAATAGTGATTTTTATTTAATGGTTTATTTTATTTAGTTTACTGTGACATATTACAAATAATTAGGAAAAAATGATTCGGGAGTGTCATTTCTATATTGAATAAAGCTGTGAGTTTGAAAATATATATAATGCCACATATCATTTTTTTTTCTTACAATTTTGTATGGAAGAACATATAAAGTATGAAGGAATTTTTCTCTGTTTTATTTTCACCCATTTTGTCCTTATCCTAAATGAGTGAATTAAAACAGGCTGAATTTAACTTGACTTGTTACTTTAAAGTAAAAGAAATAAAAAGGAAAAAGAGGTTTTGCAATCATGAGTGAAATTAAAATGGGACAATTTTTATTTGAAGATGTCTAGGCAAACTAACATGGGAGAAAAATTTCTCTTTGTATACAGAATGTGAAATATCATTAATACTTTTGCTGTGAAATATATTCATATAATCATTCAAAAGTTGATTTTATTTATTCTCTACAGAGGAGGTTTACGACATGGGGATGCGAATTCGGCTTTACGGCATGGAACGGATGCGTCGTGAACGTATGATCGGTGAGACAATTATTGGCTTCGCGTCTCTAAATCTGGACGTCACTTCCACTCACTGGATCATTCTGGAGCCACGGAGTAACCTCAGTGTAAGCAGAACAATTGAGTTCTTAATAAAGACGTCTTCACTATTATAATTCTTAGGAATAGTGAAAGTAAGTTTTGTTTTTATCGTCTTCATGTAACTAAGCTGCAATGGTTGATACTGCTGATGGAAGCAAAGCATTGTCCTAAGATAGTAATAGATAATACATTTATTAAACAAGTGACACATATGAAAAAAATATTATACACAAAATGACAAAATAGGCATAAGTTACTTTGTGACAGTATATGTTTTATCATAAATATATTATATTGTATTGAAATTAGTTACAATATGTACCATAAATAAATTTGAAGTTTACGGACACATGAACAATGTTAGATGACTTTAACTGTAGCAATACATTTACAGATTAATTGGAAGGCCTATTCTGACCTGTCAATTTTCTAGTATACATAATTATTGACATTGATCACTGTTGGCCAGCAAATTATGTAAAAACAATGGAATTGCAGTACATGTACTAATCACAGATAGAAAATCAACTCAATCCACCCACGCATTAGAACTTAAGGTGATGAATATTAAAAATAATGTTTTGCGATTTAATAAAACGAATTATGGAGAAAGGTAAAACAAATAAATGCACACTAAAATAGACCTGTATAATCACATGTGTAGAGCTGTCACCATTGTTCTCTATGTATATAACATGTAAAACACATGTAAAGAGATTGTGAACTGGGAAGTAAGGATTGTGCTGGATTGTTTTTGTGTAATTCTATAATTATATTGGTAAATATTATTCAAACCAAAGCAATAAAAGTAAATTGAATTTAGGATTACGTATTTTGCAGGCTGCAGACTCACGATTTGATGTGTCCAGTTTATCACGCAGTGACAGTGCATCATCCACACAGTCCATGCAGCATGGAGGAATGCCGGAACTTCTGCTGGGTCTGTCATATAATGGTACAACTGGACGGCTGCAGGTGGAAGTCATCAAGGGAAGTAACTTCAAAAACATGGCCATGACAAGACCCCCAGGTAAGATGCTGTCAGCGTGTTTGATTTTGTGTGATTAAAGAACATGTGAAATAATATCGGTATTGTATGCTTTAATGATGATGGAGTTGGTAATTAGTTTTATTGATGCTCAGAATATGGATTTTATGGCTAGGTTTTATGATGGTAGATTGTATTGATTTACTGGTCCAAGAATATTTAGTTCGATCCATAACTTTATGATGGTGTACATTAAATGCTGGTATCAAACTCTTACATGTGTCAAGATTAAAGTCTCATGGTAATTAATGTAGTCATTTTTTTTTCTTGATCTTTTTTCGAATTAGTTTTTTTTTTCTAATAAGAGTGCTTGACTCTAAGGATATTTCATCTGTTGATGTCTTGTTAAATCTTGATTCGGAACTTATTATTTAAGATTAGAGCTGATAAAACAGCAATGCCATCATTTCATTTGTGATCTTTTTTTTTATTTTTCTCTTCTTTTTTTTCTTTTTTTTTTAATAAATTCAGAACTTGTGATCTAAAGTGAGATAAAATATCATTTGTAGCACTACAGAAGTCTTCAAGTCAGTTTATCAAGAAGCTAGGTGCCTGTAGATTTGTATGAAAAGCATGTTGGGGAAATGACCTAGTGTCTTGGGATTCTCTGTGACAGTGGTTGTCTTGGGATTCTCTGTGACAGTGGTTGTCTTGGGATTCTCTGTGACAGTGGTTGTCTTGGGATTCTCTGTGACAGTGGTTGTCTTGGGATTCTCTGTGACAGTGGTCTATATAATGAGGGAGAGACTGCATGATTAGAAATTTTTACTGTGGGTTCATGGTACCTCACAAATCATCCTCAGTCTGCGAAGCAAGCATGAATGTTTGTTTATCTACATTTGCCAGTCTTAAAAAGTGAGCAGATTGAATGGATTATTTGAAAACAAAATTGTTTATGAATTTGTGGTCTCTGTAAACATTCTTAGTGTCTTCATGCCAGTTTTTACTGGATGAGGAGGTATAAAGATAGAAAAGATGAGCACTTGATAAGTAGGGCATGCTTATAAACTTCTATATATAGTCTGTCTGAAAGACATCAATCTGTCAGCCCCAACTGGCCAAAATTTAATATAATTATGTTTTTATGAACTTCTCCCTATATTTTGAAATCATTAGATTTTGAAGGAACTCAATTTTCTGGGAGTTTGTTGGTATCCCAATCCATTGATCTTTAAACCACAAATTAATTACAGAATTTTTATGATGTTTCAATGTACAGATACTATATCCATGTTATTACGTCAACAAAATTATCAAATCTTGGCTCTATGTCTACAAAAATTGACCCCCATGAATTCCATATTATAACATGATGTAAATTGAATTATCCAATTTGTTGTGAAATAATTAATTAAAATTAATGAATGTATAATGATCCAGTAAGGTATGTTAATTGTTTTAATGTAGCCATTAATTATCAAGTTACATACATACTGGATACTTGAAAATGAAAATAAGGCGTAATCTGATTTGAAATTTGACCATATATGGCTTAGTCTTCAAATCTTGATGTGCTATTAAGAAATAAATTCTACAAGCGATAAAATAGAAATTTCAAACTTCATCTAGGCATTTCTGACATGTCCAGTATCTCTCAGTGTGGCTGGGTAGTAAGTACATGGTATGCATGCTGTTTAGGGGTCTGATGTAGTACAAATGTAGTAATCCTTTGGGTCATTTTGGAGATGAACTAAAGTCATCTTCCACACAGGGTTGATGGATATTTGCAGTTTCAGATGATAGAATGCTTTGTAGTATACAATGCTCCCTTTTCATGACCATGCTTCTTTTACTTAAGAATATTTTAATAAATGTTTGGCATAAATTCAGAAATGTGTAATTTCTGCGCCTTTCCTTCAAAGTGAACCATCATTAGGATATCCTGAGTCAGCTAATGATATGTTATATTTACATTTCCAATGTTTTTGCCTTTGATATCTTTACAAATTGTAATGATAACCATTTCCTCATGAATGCGATGCAGTTATAAACAATGTGTGTATGAATCTTGATGATGTAGTACATCTTTTTTAACAGCTGGGAATTTCAACAGAAATAGAATTAGAATGTAAATATGAAATATGAATTCAATTAAGTTTTGAAAATACTTGAGGGTATGAACTGCAACACATCATGAAGTATGCTGGCATGAAGTGTCACAATTCATACCATTAAGTTTTTATAAAAATGAAATTCATTTCTGAAATGTATACTTGGTATACAGTTTACTTTAGTCAGTTTAGTGACAGCAGGCTTTGAAAAGAAGTTTATTCAAAGTACACACATATATAAAAGTCTATTGCTGCTCTTTTTCAGATACTTACGTAAAACTGACTTTGATGTCTCCAACTGGACAGGAGGTGGCTCGTAGTAAGACGTCTGTACGCCGTGGTCAGCCAAACCCACTGTTTAAGGAGGCTTTCATGTTCCAGGTGGCGCTGTTTCAACTAGCAGAAGTCACTTTAATGGTATCTGTTTACAATAAACGGAGCATGAAGAAAAAGGATATGATTGGATGGTTTGCACTTGGTACGAATTCTATAAAGTTGGTTCAACTTTTGATAATATTGAAGATTTTTGTAGAATTTGAAAACATCACAATTGACTGTGTAATTAGAAATGATTGAAGAGCAATGTGTAAATAAGTTTTTATAAAGATATTATAAGACATGATGATGATTATAATAATGACAATGATGATGTCAGTGACCATGATGATGATGATGATTTGTAGGTTTAAACAGTAGTGGAGAGGAGGAGCAGGCCCACTGGACAGACATGAGGGAGTCCAAGGGAGACCAAGTGTGTCGCTGGCATGTACTTCTGGAGTCTTAGGTTCTACACATACAGGGGAAGAGGGATATAAAACAGAGGTTGTGATCCATAGATAGACTAACATTATAAAGATGATAATCCACACAGTGAAATGAAAGAATTCCTTTGTACCATCTGATTTGCAACCAAATCTTTGTGCACCTAGAAAAAAAACAACCAAATGCACCATGTATAACTTTAAAACCAAAAATGAATACTGATAAGAATTTCCTTATTTCTTTGTAAAGTAGATTTTACATGTTTACAAAGAAGGTTTTATATTTCTTATTTAAGCACAGATCTTGAAACAGTGGTATAAAATAGTAAAAATCTCTACAACCAAAAAAATAAAGAAAAAAGTAGAGAAGCAATTACATTGTGTTCAAAAGTCTTCTCCTGTTATTTGATTTTTATCTACTTATAGCATACTGAAATGAAGAGACATGCATTCATTTGTCCTATTTAGTATTCTGATCAGCTTGTTTCTTCATTTCTGTGTCTTAATTTTAACAGTATTAACCGGAATATTGAGACAAGTATTGCAGATGTTTGTGTGCCTCAGTACTTACATGTAGTAATACAGTATCTCTGTCATGCTGTTTGTGGTTTTTTTTAACCTGAAATATAATGTTACCTAATCTTGAGTTTTATATCATGGAGTCTTGAAATTACCAACACAGGATGTACTGTAAAATCAACTGATTTTTTTTTCTACGCTAATTTTCATATTTTCTTATCAATCATATTTGTTCCATAGTTTGAGGTAGATCATCTAACATCGTGGTCATTTCATTATTTCTTTGAAAAGAATATTTGGATATTAGAGTTAAAAGTACTATTGGTATCATTGATGAAAGTCAGCTGTTTCACAGTTTCATCTTTGTCTCCCTGATTTTTTGATTGTTATACATTATTTTGACATAGCAGAATGGTACACTGCCATTTCGTTCAGCATGCTTGGGCATATACAGGAAAGTTAAAGTCCGCAGTTATATAATTTACATACACAAATGTAGATGTTTTAGTGAGAAAAAAATTACATGTACATGTATTGTTGCTGAAACGATTGAAAGTTCTTTATTTTATTGAAATTAGTGCTGATTTGGGCAATAAATAATTAGTGCTCTGAAATAGAAGGTGGTGTATAGTGCCCCAGTAGAAGGTTGTTTTACAAGTTTTACATATACTATGATTGTTATTTGTAATTTACATTCTAGTTGATTAATTTATTCAGGTTGATTGTTTACAGTATGAAATCCATAATACTTTTATCTGGTAATTTGATATTTAGTTTTACATTCATCATTGCTGCAGTATTTAGCAGTCAACTTTTACCACATTCCTGCTGATAGCCTCAACTTTTACGAGTCGTGTTCTTTTCTCCAGGTAATATTGTGTATATTGGTATCAGTACTTATAGGACTATGTACATGTATGATGTCAATCTAATTTGGCCCTTTTAAATGACTGAATAATTTTAAAGAAAATTTTCATCTATATGTAATTCTTAAAAATTTATTTCCAGAATTTTGAAAATTTGATGAAAAAGCTACACATTTACAGATCATTTTCCTTTACTCAGATAGAATTGAGTTTTGTGGACTATATATATTTTAAAAAATCTCATTAAAAATATTGATCTTGTTCATGCAGTCGTTCTATGTTTGAAATAAAACAGGCACTAAGAATGATGACATTAGAAAAAAAAATATGACGGACAACAAAATCTTCCATTTCAGACATTAAATTTCAAGTTTTATTTATTATCATGGTACTGTTAATAAGAATTGAAGTTTGAAAATATTAAATGTGTTTACATCTATGTGTTTCAAATCTCTGAGACTTGAATTTTCTTATTTTCAGGAACCAAATTAGGTCCATATCATATTGTAGAACTCTGTGTTGATTTCTGTGTTTTGATTGATATTTTATTAGTAGAGAGTTAAGTATGGGACATAGTCTAGACTATTCACATAAAATGGTCGTAGGGTAGTATTCTGTTAATTCCATTCCATTTGCACCATATTATGCATAATATTGTTTTATAGGCATGTTTACTTATTGTTTTTAAGATGAGTTTATTTATACATTCTTCTGTTAAATTCCTTAACAAATTCTAATGTTATTGTATAGAACATATTAGTGTTTTGTTCTTAAAGTGCAAATACAGGTTTAGATTTTGGTTGTGAATCTCTTTGTTGTTGTAGGCATAAGTACAGTTTCAGAGTCATCAACAGAGCAATTTACCATTGTGAGTTTCTGTATAACGTGATATTTTCACCCCATTTATTTTTGCTGTTTTCATCTTTCTTTTTGTTTTTTTGTCTCTGATGTTCTAAGGAGAAATTTAGAGTGAAGTTGATATGAAATGGGTTTTATTATGGCATGATCACTTTGATTGAAATTATGACAATAGGGTGAATTACAATGAAGTGAATTTGTTTATGTAATATTTGTTTTGTCAAATGAAATACCATAACAGGAATACCATGATATGAGAAGTTCCAAAAATTTCAGTTTTGTGTTTGTCTTTAAGGATGTATTCTGAAATTTTCTCTAAAATTATATTTTCATCTCCTCAATATGAAGAATTTGTGTATGATTTTCAAAATAGGTTTAAATTTCATATTGTAGTAATAATATCAAACTTTGCATATCGACCTTGGTAGCCAAGTAGTTAGGTCAACAAATGAGTAATGAAAGGTTCCCAATTGTTCCGATGATTTTTCTCTCCTTTGCTACAGTGATGTCCATTCATACAATTTACTGTAATATATTAGAGAATCAGGAACTATTAATATATGCTAACTCCTAAACAAACCTGGTAATATACCCAAAGAATTGTTGTGGAAATGTGATGGAACGCAAGTGAATTATATATATTATTCAGAAACGTTGGGTATGTCCTTAATGTGCAAGACAATTTACTGAAGTATGTATTTTTCATTGTCAATTACATTTTCACTCTCACTGGTAATAAGTTTACAGAAGGTGAAAAAAAAATTCCCACAAGTTTTATTTTCTTTTTTTTAAAATAATGTCATTGGTCAATCTACAACTACAGCAGATCATTGAACACTTCAATTGATTCTATGAGAGCATGTTTTGTTATTGTGATATATGTGAATGTTGTTATTGTTTAGTTGTAAATTTGAATCAAACTTGACCTTTACATGACCTTGATCTGTTCTTGAAGGTTGTTTCTTGCAGTAAATGATGGCATAATTGTTCCAGACTGTTAATGAGAAGTGAATTGTTCAGTAAAGTTCAAATAAAAACTTTAAAGTTTCAGTGAGATGTTGTTCATAAACAGTATGCCGTACATCATCTTTGCTAACCAAGGGTTTTGGTCCACTCCGCTCCCCACAGATGGGAGCAGACTGGACTGAAAACCCTTAACTGGCTAGCGAAGATGATTGGATGTGGACATAATGATTATCGTGCAAACATGGAAATTATGAATGAGAAATCTAATTGGATGTCATTCTATAAACAAAAGTCGAGCCTGATAGGATGAGATTGCTGTACTAGTAGCAAACTTGTTACTCGTATGCTGTATTTAGTGATAACAGAGAGAGCAAAGTTTAGTTTGGAAGAGTTATGTCTCTTCCATTAAAGACACTAACAATCTTATAAATAAAGGTACATAAAACTGCAGGGTTATATTTTTCTTGTAATTCCTGAGATAGATACATAAAGAAAAAAAGTTGTATTATTTTCATTTTTTTTTTTTTCAATTTGGAAAAAAAAGAAAGAAATGAAGAGACTATATGGATTGTTTTTGGGGGGGGGAGGTCCTTTTGCAAATATCCTGATGAAATATTGATAACTATATTATATTTACAACCTTTTTATTGTCTCATTGTTAGTCATTTAAAAAATAAAATACAGTATTAATTGAATATGTTTGTTAATATTTAAAAATCTCCGGACCGCCCACCTCATGTTTGACCTGAACGACTCCGAGTTGTAGACTCATTCAAACGTTTAACTAACCCCGATCACTCAGCCGTGTTAGTTTTGTGGAAATGAGAGGTTGGCGGTTGTAATGTAAGTCAGTGAAAATGACATTTTACATGGAATTTTTTACTGGGAATTGTAGAGAATGATTAAATATGAGCAATGTAAAAGTAGCTGTCCGTGTTCGTCCACTTAGTCAACGGTAAGTCGATACTGATACTTTTTCTTGGAAGTTGCAACTTGCAGAACTTTCAGATCATACTTCACACAATCTGTCAAGGTGTCAATTATTTCCCAAATTAATGACAATTATTATTAATTTATACTGATATTTATTTATATCCCCCTGTGTTTCATTATAGAGAAAAGGATGGCAATAGCAAATCAATTGTGGAGGTTCACGGGGACAGTCTCAGTATCCTCAATGCGAAGGTAGGCGTGGATCTATTAATTTTCGGTGTGGTATAAGCACTTCACATAGTTCCTGCTATGTAACTTTGTGAAAATAGGATATGTTTAAAAGCTTTCTGTGTCATGATATGATATAATACAGATACATTTATATTCCTCATAGAAGTGAAATCTGTACCCCTGCAGATAATGTTTGAATAGTGATACCGTATGGTACACTTCATGGAGTGTTGGCCAGTGCCCTCAAGAGTTTATTTTAATGAGTGTATTATGACTGTTTATCCAGGTTCCCTTCAATGGAGAGAGAGATAAAGCCCAGAGCACTTGCTCTTTTATAGCTCATGTGTTGTTCATTAAGCCCCTACTGTGGAACAGCTGGCAGATTCCATAAACTTGACAGATACCATCTTTAATATTCTGTTACAATGTAACAATGGGCTTAATCATCATGCTCATCCTTCAATTTAGTATATCTAAGCTCATCACAATCTGCAGGAAAATAAATAAAACTTTTTATATTTTTGAGGTTATTATTACTAAAGATATATTTTCATTTATCATAACATTTTTGGGATATATACAAATAATTAGGTATATTATAGCTTTGTAATCTTTGATAAGTAAGTGAATAATTTGTGTCTACCCTTTCATGTATAATCATGCATACACAGGATTGACAATACAAGGAATAAGTTCTTTAAACATATTGGTTTGCATTACAAGTGTACTAATCATATAAAAGTAGACTAGTTCTTATTTTATGACACATTGGGCGGCAATTTCGGCCTAAAGATTTAAAAGGATTGAAAACCATAATGACTTTAAAACATTCTTTCAGCCTCTCCCTACAGCAGATTTGTCCCAGCAAAAGTTTAAGAAATAATTTTTTTTTATTAGGTACACAGAAGCAACAATCCCAAATCCAAATTTTTTCAGTTGTTTTCAATATAAAGGCACTCTCAAACAAATAGCTAAACGTATGTGACTAAAACTGGATTCGTTTCAAGCAACATGTCACAAATTTGGCAGATATCAATTAAACAGTTTGGATCTAACAATCAGACTCTGATTAAATCAAATGGCTTTGAACTTTGAATATATGTAATCGTATCATGATAAAGCTTACTGTTAAGTTAGGCAGTATTGAAGGAATATACCTGAAATAATAAATTTAATACATAATAAAACTGTGAATGAACAATGATTAGTTTAAAGATTTAATCCTGCTAGACAAATAGGTTTTTCTAATAATTAACTTCAGAGTATAGAGTTTTCAAAAAAGTAAATGTGGAGGACAAGAGGTACATTGTTGTAAGATTATACAAATCTTACTAAAATTTCTCGTGCTTATTAATGCTAAATCAATTTTAAAAAGTAGTGACTTGCATTTTTAATTTAAGATATATATATTTAATAAAAGCTATTTTCAAATTGCATTTTGATTATCTACATAGAATATATTTAAAGTTTAAAAAAAATCAGCATCAGAAAACAAACATTTCCAAACTTTGGTACTTTAAAAAAAAATAGTCGTGGGAAGGAAAAAAAAAAACCTATGAAATTTGTTCATATATTGTTAGCTCACTCTCACACAAAGCGATTGTTAATAATTGTGGACATACTTTCAGGTGGATCAATCGACAGAATATGGAGACAGTAGAGAAAGAATCAAACATTTCACATTTGACTACTGCTATGACTCCAGCGGTGCACCCCAAGCCCCTGGATATGCCTCACAGCAGCTGGTAAGAAACAACAGCTTGTAATAGTCCACCCATCATAACCCCCCCCCCCCCCCCCCCCCCCCCCCCCCCCCCCCCATCATACAACACAGTTTTGAGATCAACATTACCAAAGTTGTCCAAAGGATTTTAAGTAGAGGGTGATATTGAAAAATGAAATGGGACCTGGGAGTCTCTTACTCTCTTTACAAAATGAAAGTCAGTGAAATTGAAATTCCCCAGGTCTTAGGGACAACACTCTTGGTGTTTTATTGAGGAAAAAGGAGTTCAGAGTTCACCTAATCCAATAATCGCCTTCCACAATCATACCATTTAGGAAGTTGGTTGCATGAAATAGCTCCTATATATCAGCATTTTGCTAAATTATTAGTTTATTTTGGAGCTGACTTTGAGTATTTTTTGTCCAATACTTTTGTCAGTCCTTTCCATGATTGTTTAGCTAGCATAATTCACTGAATAGATTATGTGTTTGTCATGTTTATTTTGTCTAAATATAGGCCCTTATGTATTCAATAGTAACAGCTGGTCAACCGTACTGTATACAGTTAATAGCTCCAACAATCCATTGCTGTAAATGTATGTGTACTACATTCCACTGGGAAAAAAGATTAGGCTATGTACATGTGTGTACACGTGTATTGATGATCATGTATACAAATTAATAATATTTCAACAAGTTTATTGTAAAATGCATCTGTGTATTGATTGAATTTGTTTCCCTTTTGAAGTATCATTATCCAATAGATAATTGCATGATATTGAATATTGAGATTTTAATTTCATATTGTTAGAATCTTCCCCAGCTTGGATTGTGTATTAACTATTAAATAAGTGAAGGAGTTAGATTAGACTATAGAATTGTTTACAGCCTTGTATGGGGTCCGGTCATTTCACAAACCAGTAATCAAAGGTGTTTGCTTTCTATTGATATGACTGAGCTGGGCTTTGTTTAACAACAAATATGTATTGTAAGCACTTTACAATCAATGGACCCAGTAAATCTTGGCCACATTGTTTTCCTGGGGGTGGGCTACTATACATTCCTAAGAGTAAGAAGGTCTATTTTGTGAAGAGTTTATTTGGAGAGAGTGATGTAGGTGAATCTTTTGTCAAGTGAAATTGATTCTTACCCCCCAATACCTACAGAGTTTTTACACAGAGCTGTACCTTGGCTTCAATTTGTATATATTTGTCTTCACCATTAAGGTTATTGATAGGTATATAGATGAGTAAGAGAGCTGTCGTTGTACATGCAGCACAGAAAACAGTCAATGAAGTCGCAGTCGTGCTTTTGCTGATGATTTTTGTCATGCAAGTACAGCATTCCCCAGAGTCGATTGCTTGATGTCTAGAGTGCAAATATGTGTACCCAAGCAGATGCTTTTGTTTCCTGTTTAGTTTACATAGTGATAAATGTGCTTTAAAATTTCATAGAATAAGAGTGGGTCAAATGATAAAATGAAATATCTTATCATAAAGGTGCCACAATGTGTGGGTATAAGTGGTCTTTGACACAGTTTTAAGGCCCCAGGATCAAGCTAGAGTCTTTGGAGTTCGATGTACCTTTGAATGGTTCTTTATTTTATAAGTCTATCTGATTTCTGCATAATTTTGACAGGTAATAGGAAGTGACCATTGAAGTGTCAGTCGCATTATATTTCAAACAATAGTCCCCACTAAGTGGCTTTTCAACAAAATGTGGAAGGTGGGGATCATCTGTTCAATGTTTAAATCTGTTTGTGTCGACATTGTAATGAAATCCTCGGGTGGAAATGATTTGTATTCATTGAATTTTAGGAGATAATTCTGATTGAGAATTTAAATGTGCTATTGGTTTCTTGTCAGAAAGTTTGTCTGTGGGATCTAATAATGTATAGCCAACGTATGTTTTACTGTTGAGAGATTCTTTGCACTGTCCTTGGTTGGTTCAATTTTGCCATATACTAAGTATAGACAAATAAAGTTGCTATGACAAAAATGGTAGTTTACAAGGAACAAGTTTGTGTGTTTGGAGCTGGTTTTTTAAGGCAAACATAGATACCAGATCTTGATATTAATGTTTATTTTGATATCATATGTAGTACTTAATGTGTCAAACTTTAGAAATTGGCCGACATGGATCAATATTTTATAATTTTAAGTAGCACTCTTCTTCTATTGAATGCACTTCTGTTGAATGGGATTTTTTTCGATGGCACCATAACATGCTAATCAAGTCATTCTCAGGCTGTTTTACTGCATGGTAGACAGTTCTCTTGTCAATCTGTTTGTCAGTTTCAAAGTGAAGATCCCTGCTGGAAGCTTTGATCTTCTGTTTGCGTGCCTGGCATGTGCAGAGGTAAAATCGAAAAATGAAATGCCAATGTGCATGAACCCTTATACCATGCACAGTTAAAAACTTGTTGTCTGTAGAAAGATTTGGCTTTGGAAATAAAGCAGGTGTGAGTAAGTTGTCTACATAGTTCTACAGTACTGGCAATTTTCTTGCATTGTCGTGATTGTGCAAGGTTCTATTACTCTGCTCTAAGATTTTAACTCATCAGCTGGTGTGTAATTCGCAGCACATAAGAATTTCTACCTGATTTATTTACACTGATTACAACAAGTAAGCTCCCACCTTTTTAGCTGGAGTAGATTTGTATTGACTAGAAGAGGGGTGACTCGTTTGATTGCCTCTATTAAGTATCTGGGCCCCTAGTATCAACAATTTTGCTGGGGTTGGATGAACAGACAGTGATGAGAAGTCAAAACAGGTTGACCTGATAACATTGTTTAAGGACAATCTTCATTAAAGGCAATCCTCTGTGAAGATCTAATGGAGCACGAGTTTTGCAAAATTTGTTGTAAGCAGTAATGGACGAGCACTATTTAATGCTTAACATGGACACCAAGAGCAATGCATGTTAAATTTTTATATCTCTATTTTTGTTTGTGGATCGGAATTCAGGTCTTCTTGGCTAGCTTATTGGAAAAAAAAAAAGATTTAGATTGTGTAGATATTGATGAAAAATTATTGAGGGATCAAAACATTTTATCTTTACAAAGGGGTGTTAAGCAAAAGATTTTTATCACTACTTGATCAGTGAAGTGATAAGGAGTCAATTTTAGATGTCTGGATTTACTGCATGAATTATTGCAAACATGTTCTATCAAATCTTGTGACAAAATGTAAGAGCTAAGCAATATGCAAGCATGCAGAGGTGAAAATTATTTGTTTAAGAGGATCCATTTAATGAATTTTGGATTGTTTTGTAAATAGTGACTTTTCTCAAGTATGAACATACTCTGTCAGAATGAAATATTTGTTGAATAAATAAGATGGAGGATGCAGATCCATGTGGCATACTAATTTGTTTAACGTGATTAGGTATTTACATTTTACTTGGCCTTTCATTTTTATGCTCCCCTTTGAAAAAAGAGGGCATATTGGTTTGCACCTGTTGGTATATTCTCAGTAGACCAAGTGTTGTCTGCTCAAAATCTCAAGAACCCTTTGCTTGACAGACATCAAACTTGGTATACTGATAACTAGTCCCAGAAGAGAATGTGACCCCAATTGAAATTTGAGATCATAGGGTCAAAGGTCAGGTGTCAAACTATTTTGGACAAAAGAAAATGTTGTCCACTTAATATTTTGAAAACCCCTTGCTTGATAGACATCAAACTTTGGTACTATGGTATCCTTAAGGAGTAGATGACCTCTTGATTTTGAGATCACAAGACCAAAGGTTGAACATGTCAAAATGTCAAAGACCAAATCCAAGATTGACATCAATAATGTCTTATCGCTCCAGTATCAATATCAAATGTGATCTGTAAATTTGAAAGTGATGGATGCCTTATGCACAACTGATTGCATTACCAATATCAACAATATGTCGATATCGTATCAATATCGACTGTACAGTGCAATTTAGGTAAAAGGATATCATAAGTAAGACTAAGTGATTTATTATATTGACTTGAGAGACAAAAGATACATATGTAAACAAAAGTATACATACAATTATTAAAAAACAAGCAAAGTAACAAGTGCGACGACCATTAACTTCTAAATGATCATAATTCCATATCAGTATGGTATTGTCAATATGATTAGCAAGGAGATCCTCGAAAGTTCAAAATTACTCATAAGTATATGAAAGTATAAAACACACACAAAAACACTGAGGATAACTACCATAGATCTGCTAAACGAGCATCAATATATATATAAATATATAATAATGTATAAATACAGTATTGACAGCAAGGGAAACTGCGCAAGTGCAAATTACACTTAAATATACAGAAGTATAAAACCCCAGAAAGACAGGTGATAACCACCACAAAATTTAGTAAGGGCAAATTACACCTACATATGTAGAAGTATAAAATACACAAATACGGGCAGTAATGACCATCCACGAAACAACCCTGAATCAGTATCGATATGATATTGATGATATCGACAGCAGGGAAACTTCATAGTTGAAAATTACTGTTTAAATGCTATATTGATAAATCATAATGAACTACTGTGTTCGAACTCACATGATTCGATATGGATTTGATGTTGATGCAGTATTGTTGATATCATAGCTACATGATGTCTTGGACATGGCTCAAAGGTTCGGGTCAAACTACTCGGGAAATAAGAATATATTGTTTGCTCAATAATTTGAGAAACTCTTTGCTTGATAGACATGAAACTTGGTATGCTAGTATTACTAATTTTTTACCATCATTTTAGACATTCTAAATTTAAAGTTGACTCTTTTCAATATTGCCACGTCATGAAGGGGGGGGGGGGGATGTGGATATATTGTTTCTAAAACATCTGCTGTTGGTTTAGCTTTTATTGAGAAAAAAAGGTGTGATTGGTCTGTTTAAA
Source organism: Ostrea denselamellosa (assembly GCA_024699665.1). Taxonomy (NCBI): domain Eukaryota; kingdom Metazoa; phylum Mollusca; class Bivalvia; order Ostreida; family Ostreidae; genus Ostrea; species Ostrea denselamellosa. The sequence continues at coordinate 565,278 of JAMZEH010000014.1, forward strand.
AAAAAAATGCTTCTCTTTTCAACTGTAATTCAGTGCAAGTCATTTAATGCTTGAATTTTAGTGGAAATGGTCAGGGACAGTGACGATTGAGAACATAGAAAAACTTGGATGTCGTCTTTGGTAGCCATGCATAGATCATTCTTATATCTTTTAGAACAGGGAAACTATTCAGTGGTAATGAGCTATTTCTCTGACTGTGTGTAACTAAGCTACTTAGGTGACCTATTGACATCTTATTTTGTCTATCATAATATTGTTGTTTGTCATTTATTTTGCGTTGGACATAAAATTTCAAACATTTTGAGCTTCTCCTCTGGAATGGAAAGGCGAAGATCGAAGATAATGATCAGTGATCATTCTCATAAATCCTTTATGGAATACAAAATAAAGATATGGGTAAACACAGAGCCCAGGATATACCAGAGGTGGGATCAGGTGTCTAGGAGGAGTAAGCATCCCCTGTCAACTGATCACACCTACCATGAGCCCTATATCTTGATCAGGTAAACAAGAGTAATCCATAGACAGGATTTGAGTGTGCTAAGAATGGCCTAACAATTTGTATGAAACACATAAAACAGCATTTGACCCAATGAAAGGAAATGACCCATTGAATGGCTGAACCAATTTCAGTTAATTTTGGGATAACATTTATGGGTCAAGGGAAAGAAAAATTATGAATTTCATGGATCATGCCTTACTGTAAATATGGGTGTGTGACCAAAACTATCAAAATTAATATAACATTCAAAAATCAACTTTTACTCCTGAACACAGTCGGACATCTAGCATAATTACTGTACATCTAAAAGGGATAGTTTCTGCAGTTTACCATTTTATGCAGATAGGAAAAATCCGCAAAACTTACAGCCACAAAATATTTATACGTATGGTTATAGGTACATATAAGTATAATGCAACCACAGAAATTTGAAATGCAGAGTATAATTTGCTACCATTTATGAATTTTCAATTGCATAAAATAGTACTCATTATACATACTTATTTACCAAAATGTGAAATTTATGATCTCTCGATTCAGGGTAGAACTAAGTTGATCATGTATTGAAAATGCATTATATCTTAGAAAATCTTTACTTCTGGATACCAAGCAGTCACATTGTTGGTATGCTTGTAATGAACAATGGGCCCTATACCAAAAGTGCAATTCATGGTCCTCAAGTGGTTGTGTTAGCTTAATGGTAGAGCAATTGTTTAGTGACTGGGAGGTGTTAAGTTTGAATCCTGCTTGTGCTGTGACTCTGTCAAACCTAAAACATAAGCTTAGGTAGTGATTGTTCCTTTGCTAGACCTTGTCATTTAGAAGAGTGAGTCACAGGTCTTTCAAGTGTGATTTCAAAAATGGAGGTCCTGTGTGACAGCAAGCATTGGCACATTGAAAAACCCTCACTGCCATGGCCCTGAGTGCAACGCATAGGTCTAAATTTGTGGTACTTCACCTGCAACTGGTAACATCTTAATATGAGTGGAAAAATCTTGAAGGGACCCAAAAAAAAAAACCAAAACAAAGAAATAAACAAATAAAAAAAATCATGGCCCTTGGGTTCATGGTTCAGGCCCTGTTAGGGTGGGCTAAGTTGGGCATGTATTGAAAATGCATTATATCTTAAAACATCACTATTTAATTATTTCTGTACATCATGGAGGCAAAATGTTTGCATGATTATAATGGGGCATTTAGCCCTTTGCCAGAATTGTGAAATTCATGTCCTCAGAGATCAGGTACCAGGGTGGGGATAACCACAAGTGATATAAAAACCACTAATGATAAATGTTGCATTAACCATGTTAATGAATGTTTTTGTGTTCGCTAATGAAAAGATTGCTGCAGGGTTAGATTGGATACATTATGAAAATGCAATAGAAAATCTTTGCTGCTGGACATTCAGCAGACAAACTGTTTGTATGATTATAATGATCAATGTGAAATTTATGACCCCTGGGTTTAGGTCCCAGGGTGGTGATTATTTGATCATACGTTGAAAATATAATATATTTTCGAAAATCTTTTCTTCTGGACATCAAGCAAGCAAACTATTTGCATGATTACATATAATGAACAATGAGCCCTCTTTGAAAACTGTAAAAATTTATTTCCTTGGAACTCAAATAGAAAATCGCATCTCATTGTGATGTCAAAAAACTTTCCTATGATGTAATTGCAGATTATCAACTGTGTGTGATAGCTATATACCAAATTCTATCACCTTGTACAAAGTATAAAATGGAAAAGTATAAAATGCACACAAGTTACACAATGATTTCTGAAGAATAAATAATGTGCATATTTAGGTGACCATTAAGACCTCATTTTGGGCCTCTTGTCTTGCTTTGTGGGTTTTTTTTTGGTTTTTGGTTTTTTTTTTTGTTTTTTGGGGGTTTTTGCTTTGGCAGTTTGTTCTCTTACTTTGACTGTTTATTTTCTTGCTTTTGGCATCGTGTCCTCTTGCTTTTGGCCCTGTGTTTTCTTGCTTTTGGCATCGTGTCCTCTTGCTTTTGGCCCTGTGTTTTCTTGCTTTTGGCATCGTGTCCTCTTGCTTTTGGCCCTGTGTTTTCTTGCTTTTGGCATCGTGTCCTCTTGCTTTTGGCCCTGTGTTTTCTTGCTTTTGGCATTGTGTCCTCTTGCTTTGGCCCTGTGTTTTCTTGCTTTGTCAGTGTGTCCTCTTGCTTTGGTAATGTGTTTTCTTGCTTTGACAGTGTTGAGGAACATGCAAGGCAGCAGTGTGTTTTCTTGGTTTAAAAGAGTGTTTTCTTACTTTGCCAGTATTTTTTTCATTTTATTAAATGTGCCTCCCAGGGGTTTTTTTTTTGTTTACCTGTAATGAAAAGTCTTGGCTTATTCTGTTAATTTGCACCTTCCTTCTACATTCTTTCAACAACCATAAATCTGCTACATTTAAAGGCGACGGGATTGATATATATTTTTAAGTAGATCACACTTAAACACTGAAATCAATATCAATATATCATGTACATTGATTCTTGTATGTAATATTGTACACTTCATGAAAATAGTACAAAAATGCAATATTGCAAAGTTGTCATTCATAGTCTCCACAGAATAAGAGAAATTTAGTGCTTTTCAGAGACCATCGAGGAGTACACAAGAAAGTAGATCTAGGTGGAGAAGTATATGTTATCATAAGCATTTATAAAATCTTGAGCACTTGTATGGTTTTGTTGTTTAGAAAGCAAATACTCAAAAAGTCGGAACAATTTAAACAGTTTTGAAAAGCAAGAATAAATCAGGGTAATAATGAGCATATGTACAGGTGAAGAAAAAACTCATTAACGAAAGTCAACAAAGCATGAGAACAAGGGTTCCCAAACAGTAGTGTGCTGAATAAGGCTGAATAAAAATACACACAAAACTGTAAGGACAGGGGGAATATCTTCAATCCATTTTTGTGAGAATAAACCATTGTTAGGTAGAGATATGTAATGGGATGTGAGACAGCAGTGTGATAGCATGAAAAATTCTCAAGTCCCTAATCAGGTGTATATATTCCTATGTATTAAAAGCATACAGAATACAATTTACTGTCAGAGGATCTAAGCTTGCATGGATGAGGCATCAATATTTGCTTGATGAAAAAAAAGAGAAACACAAAGGGGGAATTGTCCAACGTGTGAGATGTTTTATAAGAATTGACTTTTTATTGCATGATTATCAAAATCCACCTTCACATGGGTGTTAGGTAAGCCTGATAGCTCAGTTATGTAGTTTAATCATCCTGAACCCATCAAAGTCAACCTAGACCATCTTATGTATACTGGGCACTCAGGTAAAACTTGTCATATTGAAAGCCGTTTCTTGTTTGGTGTGAGACAAATCACTCTGTATTACTGGGTTTTTGTGTTAATCAGAAGGTAACACTTCTCTAGTTGCAGCACGACTTGTCTTGGCCACTGTTGAAATGTCTTTGCTTCTATATCATGTGGTCAGAATATGTAATAACCTTTGCAATGGCTTTGTTAAATGGGCAGATGTAAAGCTTTTTCTGGATTTTTTTTCTTCTCAGTGTCTTTCCACTGCCATTATCCTTCAGTTTTCTTCCCACAGAGAAATCCCATATAAATCAAGTGAAGTTCACAGTGCCACATGTGATGGTCTCTCTATCCATTTATCTCAGTGTACTTCTATTATTTTTCTAGAAAATTCATCTTTAATGCCACTAAAGATTTTTTTTTCTGGCTTCACAAAAGGGTTTATATAATATTCAATGTATGGTTTGGGCATTATGACGTAAAGGTGTGCTGTCTAGAAATGACAAAAACTGAATGTCTTAGAAAACTATTTATAGGTACATTTTAGATGAAAAAAAAAATTTAAAAGCAAAACCAAGAACATCTGAGTTAATTATACAGAATTATTGCTAAATTGAAAAATTTTGTTTCATATATTAACAAGAATTATCAAAGTTACTGAATTTAATTAAAACCCAAACAAAAATTTATCCTTGGTTTATTGTTTGCTGAACATGAAAACCCTGAAAAATTTAATACCTGCAAATTAGCACTTGATGATACAAGGCAATAAAAATTCAACTCACTGAAATGGGTGTCTACCTGTTTTCTTTTAAGGTGTTTCAGGACCTGGGAACAGAGATTCTCCAGGCTGCATTTGAGGGCTACAATGCCTGCCTGTTTGCTTATGGTCAGACATCAACAGGAAAGACATACACAATGATGGGATGTCAGGTCAGTCTTATAAGTCCATCTGTATTAATTATTAGTAAAAATATTTACTTATATAGTGTTGTATGTATTGGTAAACTTATCTACTTAATACTATACATCTGTATAATTAAAAGTAATTACTTGTATAGTATCATCTGTATTAGTAGAGAATGTACTGATAATAGTATCGTGTGTATTTGTAGAAGTATGTATACTGATCATGTGTTAGTAAAAGTATGTACATGTACTTACAAAGTATAATCTGTATTAGGAGTCTGTGCTGATTTAGCATCATTTATATTAGTAGGAGTCTGTGCTGATTTAGCATCATTTATATTAGTAGGAGTCTGTGCTGATTTAGCATCATTTGTATTAGTAGGAGTCTGTGCTGATTTAGCATCATTTATATTAGTAGGAGTGTGTGCTGATTTAGCATCATTTGTATTAGTAGGAGTCTGTGCTGATTTAGCATCATTTATATTAGTAGGAGTCTGTGCTGATTTAGCATCATTTGTATTAGTAGGAGTCTGTGCTGATTTAGCATCATTTGTATTAGTAGGAGTCTGTGCTGATTTAGCATCATTTATATTAGTAGGAGTGTGTGCTGATTTAGCATCGTTTATATTAGTAGGAGTGTGTGCTGATTTAGCATCATTTATATTAGTAGGAGTGTATGCTGATTTAGCATCGTTTATATTAGTAGGAGTCTGTGCTGATTTAGCATCGTTTATATTAGTAGGAGTCTGTGCTGATTTAGCATCGTTTATATTAGTAGGAGTCTGTGCTGATTTAGCATCATTTATATTAGTAGGAGTCTGTGCTGATTTAGCATCATTTATATTAGTAGGAGTCTGTGCTGATTTAGCATCATTTGTATTAGTAGGAGTCTGTGCTGATTTAGCATCATTTGTATTAGTAGGAGTGTGTGCTGATTTAGCATCATTTGTATTAGTAGGAGTCTGTGCTGATTTAGCATCATTTATATTAGTAGGAGTGTGTGCTGATATAGCATCATTTGTACTAGTAGGAGTCTGTGCTGATTTAGCATCATTTATATTAGTAGGAGTGTGTGCTGATTTAGCATCATTTATATTAGTAGGAGTCTGTGCTGATTTAGCATCATTTATATTAGTAGGAGTGTGTGCTGATTTAGCATCATTTATATTAGTAGGAGTGTGTGCTGATTTAGCATCGTTTATATTAGTAGGAGTCTGTGCTGATTTAGCATCGTTTATATTAGTAGGAGTCTGTGCTGATTTAGCATCATTTATATTAGTAGGAGTGTGTGCTGATTTAGCATCATTTATATTAGTAGGAGTGTGTGCTGATTTAGCATCATTTATATTAGTAGGAGTCTGTGCTGATTTAGCATCATTTATAGTAGTAGGAGTCTGTGCTGATTTAGCATCATTTGTATTAGTAGGAGTCTGTGCTGATTTAGCATCATTTGTATTAGTAGGAGTGTGTGCTGATTTAGCATCATTTGTATTAGTAGGAGTGTGTGCTGATTTAGCATCATTTGTATTAGTAGGAGTGTGCGCTGATTTAACATCATTTATATTAGTAGGAGTGTGTGCTGATTTAGCATCATTTGTATTAGTAGGAGTCTGTGCTGATTTAGCATCATTTGTACTAGTAGGAGTCTGTGCTGATATAATAGTTTTTGTATCATTAGAATGTTATGCATATACAAGAAAGAACTACAGGATACAAAGTGTACTGTGAATTCACTATCACAAAAGATTCAGATTTTAGGAAATAATCCTGTCTTCAATTTGTCGGGCTCTTAATTCATAAGACTCAGAGCATCAAGGATATTGTTTTGATCAGATTGCATAATGATCTGACAGTTTTTGTAATGATTAAATAGAAATTGATAGACAGAATTTATTTAGTGTAACCTTCCTATTTATAGAGCAAGTAGCAACTCCAAAGAATACAGCAGAAATTACCTGAAACATAAATAATTGTAAATAAAAGTGAACAGAAAACTTTATGTGTGTTGATGTTCTAATATATTGTATTTTTTCAGGAGGACTTCGGAATTATTCCAAGAATATGTGAGGTAAAAAAGAAATCCACTAATTAGTTTAAATGTTTGAGAATTAGAATTACAACAAAGCTAGACATGTAGCGTAGAGCAGCAAGTTTCTATCAAGTTAAAAAATTCATTACCTGCTGAAATAATTACCAAAGTAGATAGATGAATGTGAAGCAGGCAACAAAATTGTTAGATATTTATTTCAGCACACTCGAGAAAACCACAAAACATTTTAATCATTTTCAAAACTGCTTAAGAAATTCTGAGTTCCCCTTTGTGATGAAATGCAGATCTAACAATATTGAATGCAGAACTTTTGAGTCTGATTTCTATTCAAGCACAACTTTAACCCCACTATTTGCTTTAACATTTGTCAGTTTTCGAAAATCAGAACTGGTAATAGCAGATTTTACTGAAATACATTAGGTCACATCGTCTGTCTTCATAACACAGGACAGAGGTCCACTACCGAGTAATAGAACATTCAGTCCAGGGTTTTTGTTTATCTATTAAGTTCTTTTCGATTGTACCTACGTATTGCTCTTTGAAATGGTTTTGATAAGAGAGTATTTTCACATAAATAAATGGGAAAGTAAACACAAAATAATCTTTACACCTCTTCTTGTATGGGAGACATTTTAGTCGAAAGTGAGACGAATAATCCGCTACAAGTCAAAGTTCCCTTATTTTCTGCATTATTCCATCGTGTATTTCATGATAAAGCCATTTGGAGATAAGTTCCATACAGGCCTTGTATACTAAGTGTTCACAAGGGTTTGTGAACTAAAGCGATTCTGATTAACTTGACTTGCATTCTCCAAGCTATGCCCTGTACCTTGTTCAAATAATTCATTTCCATCTACAGCAAACAGAGGAGAAAGTTAAATAGTATGTTCACTGTAATAATTATATGATACTGATTTGTTTATTTCATTTCATGCATAAGTAATTCTCAAAGCAACATTAGTATTCAAGGAGGAATTTTGCATCATACCTACATTTCTGAAACATATTTGTGCCTTTGGATAAAAGAGCTCATTGAATCGGGATAGGGTTTTCAAAGAACATGTACATTTCATGGTGTATGGATCATTTCATCTAGTGGGGGGTTGCTTTTTTACAATATTTAAATGAAGTCTTTTCTCCTCTGAGCTTTAAGAGAAGACAAACACAATAGGTTGACTGGCCTAATGGTCAGATGTAGTTTATTTAAACAGCTTCTGGATATACAAACTGATCAGTTGAAATGTTTGGGAATCAATCTTTAGATTGAGTTGTAGATAGATAGGTAACCATTAGCTCATCTTAAAACTTTCCTCACTGCAGTAATTTACAATGGAAAACCAACAAAGTTTGGCATCTGTTTTAGTCCTATTAAGATAAGAATGTAGACATGTCCCACTGCAAAATAAAATTCATTTTCAAAGAAGAGGTGTAGCCAGCATTTTTTTTTTTAAGTGAGCGGATGTGTTTTTTCTAGTTTGCCTTTGCTAATGGGGAGGAGCAACTAATGTTGACCATAGAATAACAGGCCTCGTCTGCTTTTTGCAATCAGACAACAAACGGTCGGCTGACCAGACTCCTAGCTGGCTATCAGAAAAATCTCTGAGTGCTCTAACTCTTATCAGAGACTTAGTCTGAAACAGTAATCAGATTAAAAGGTGATGTTTAAAGAGGGATATTGATCCAAAAGTTTAGGGTTATAGAATCACTGGTCTCTTATATTTGAATTTGATAAGTATTGTGCATAATGCATATGAAAGAAAGCCTTGGGGTTGTGCATAGTTGCTGCACATACAACAAAGTACACTGGTAGCTAGGTTCAGATTTCATCAATGTTCATAGATTTAATATCAGATTATGTTTTGATTGCAATAATGGTTATTGATTCAGTGCATGTAATGTGAAATATTCACTAAGTTTGGCCTGCATATTATTTATTTTGGCACAAAGGGAAACCTGTAAGATACTCTTTGCAATTGATGGCATGCACATGAGTGCCAACAGTGTGTAAATTTTTGTAAAGATTGATCAATATGTACATTGTGTAATTCTCATAACACTGCAAAATACAGATACTGAAAATAATATTAAATGCTTCACAGCGACTTCATGCAGGTGAAATTCATTTATGATTGATGGTAATATTTCTAGCAAGCTATCAATGTTTTTCCAGCAAGATATCAATATGTATCTTACAAGGTATCAGTTAATATAAATTTAGGCTGGTATTCTAAAACTGATATTTTTGCTGTTTGCACATGTATTATTCAATTCTGTCCATTCTCATTTATAAGAAATTATGTTTGATACTGAAGAAAAGAATTCTAGCCATGAATATTCTAATGAAAAGTGCAGCTGTGTCACTGTGTTGTTCATTTGTAAGGCTTGATTTCTCTGTTGATTTCTTATTGTATATTACAGGGGCTGTTTAGCCATGTGGATGATTGTCTAAGTGAAAATGCCACCTTTAGAGTTGATATCAGGTGAAAATTATGACTTGCATCACAAATGTTATCGATAATGGCTATAAATGTGGATTTATTTGATCAATGAGTGTTTAACATAGGAAAAAATGATATCCATTATATCACACACAAGATCTTGCCAATATTTCTCACAGATGATAGAAATCTGAATTTAAATTCGATTTATGGTCTTGTCTGTTACAGTTATCTTGAGATCTATAATGAGAGAGTTAAGGATTTGCTGAGGCCATCATTGTCAAAATCCAAGGAAAAATTCACACTCAAAGTCAGAGAACACCCTAAAGAAGGACCCTATGTTCAAGGTGGGCTAAACAGAATCTATGTACAAGTGGATTATTTCAATCAGAAATTCAACATGTGACGGAAATTCTGAATATGATTAACATGACAACAGTAACGCCCCCTCTCAGTCTTGACACAGAAATTTTAAAATTTCTTATGAATTTTAAGGATTTTTTTTTAAATAATACTGAATATTATGGTAATTTCTGTTGATTTATTAATTTATTGTGCAATTCATTTATTTTCATTTGCATGAAAAAGCACATGACATTAAGTACGGGTCGTTGTTTCTATATATTTAGATTTATCTTCCCATTATGTCAAGGACAATTCTGAAATTCAGGAACTTCTGGACCGAGGCAATGAAAGCAGGTACAGTACAGTACAAAATATGCTTTTTGTTGATGGCATCTCTTACTTACCACTCTACAATAAAGAGTGAAAATTAATGTAAAAGCAGTTGATTTTCGGTTTACATGTTGTACTACATTCAGAGGGCAATTATATATTTAAACTTTTACTTCTCACATAATACACTTCAGTACATGTACATGTTAGCAAGTAAACAATTTATCATACATGTATATACTTGCCATATAGTACAAAGACAAAATCATAAAAAAAAAAAAGGGTATGAAAAAAGAAACCACTTGGCCCAGTGGACTTATATGGTAGAACCATGAATTTTCATGAAATTCTGTTTTTGCAGGACTAGTGTTGCAGATTAATTCTCAAGACACAATGTTCATGATTAATATTGTACTACAAAACATAAGCATCAGAAAATTCATGGAAAGTAAATATTGCAACTTCATCATCTCATGAAATTGAATGAAGTCCTCACATATAAAACTGAACATACAGTATGTCACAAAGAACATTTTACAAATCCATTGTATCACAGCTATTGTAAATTAGTGTATTTCTCTAAATGATACACTTATAGTAAATGTGTGTACAGTGTATTTATTTTCTCTTACATGATACACTTATTGTAAATGTGTGTACAGTGTATTTATTTTCTCTGACATGATACACTTATTGTAAATGTGTGTACAGTGTATTTGATACTCAGCAGTACATGGGCATCAGAGTTTTTGAATTAGATGGAAGTGTTTTACATCTTTGCAGGACCACTGCCTCAACCTACATGCATGACCGTAGTAGTAGGAGCCATGCTATAGTGACCATTAGCTTCACTCAGGTAAGCAGTGCAAGCTTAGGGACTTTCAAATTGAGAGGGTAGCAACTTTGAACTCAATCTACATGAAAATACAGAGTGTATATGATGAAATCTGAGGCTAAGATTAAGTTTGATTTCAATTCAGATTACATCTCAGATTGCATATCAGTTTACACTTAAGATTACATCTCATTTTACACTTCCGTTTACATCTCAGATTGCATATCAGTTTACACTTAAGATTACATCTCATTTTACACTTCCGTTTACATCTCAGATTACATATCAGTTTATACCTCAGTTTACACCTCAGTTCTATGCCCTAGAAACCAAGCATTCCAGAGTGAAAGAAACCAAGTCATGTGGTACACATGTGATGTTTTTTACAAGTATGTTGATAATAAGTGGCAGAATTAGGGGTTGGAATGCTGAGATTTAAACAGATAATTTCTCAAACAACAGAGAAATGAAGTAAAGACCTTAAAGAATGAGTGTATTACATTTTGTCAGCTAGCTTTACTTAACACTTGACATATGTTCGAAATGCGTGTACTTGTCTTGTGATCCGCTGTCATTTGACCTGCGCTGATGATAGTCGTATACATATTAATATCCAGGAAGATTCTCTCAATTCATTCATAAGGATTTTCAATACAAAGTCTCGGTTGTCTGATATTGAATTGGATTTGCTGTCTATTACGTGTTAAATCCTTCTACATGAGGGAGTGCTTGACAGACGACTAATTAGAAATGTTATAGAAGTTTAAATGGAATCTATTCATACATTCAATTAACATGATTACACATAACATCATTTGTTGCTTTGTAGGAGATTGGCAGTGTCTAGGTAGTTTTTCTGTTGTTGTGACCCATTCATTGAGTTGTTTAGCAAGCAGGGTGGAGTGAGGATTAGAAATTGTCCCTTTTCTCTGAGGTCGACCAATTACATACAGACCCACAACAGACTACCTCACGTAAAGCATTGTTCAATGTTTTAACTGTGATATCAGCTGTCGACTCAGTACAATAAGGGACAAGTTGTGGGTTTTGTTATTAGTTCAGTAAAAAACCCTTGTTGGTGTTGCACCATAATTAGTTTTTAAACAAAATTTTCCTACTCTATGCTCGAACTCCCCAATATTTGTTTTTCCAAATATAGAATTATCCCACACATGATTGTAAATCTATTTTGACCTATTTGCCCGTCCTTTCTTTTAATGTAGCTTTACATTTACAACAGATCAACCTCTGATTATAATATGAGATATACCTGACTTGTATGCTTATTTAAAAAGTTACGTAAACTATTTCAGTGTTAAAGGTGCTATTAAATTCCCACCTTTGTTCGGACGTATATGGCGTACACTTTCATTGTTCAAAGTGTGAATAAGATTCCATGCTAAGATTAAAGATAAAAGTAGTTTGATATGTACATGTTAAGGCTGTGAAGTTTAATTTTGTGAAATTAATCATTTTTGTATTCATCCAAATGTCAGAACAATCCCCCTAGATTTGTAAAGCCATTGTAAACACAGAATAGATATAAATGAAATCAAAGCAATCCATATTAACTGATGGCTTTTTTAAAATCAGAATTTGTAATGACTCTAATGACCTTCACCAGACCAGGTCACTTGTAGACGTTTGTTTTTATAGCATTTAAGCTGAGATCAAAGGACTGCCATTGTGACCTTTCCCAGCCAAATCTTTGAAAATATTTAAAATTAATACTTTAATTACAATTTTCTATAATCCCCTACAATGCATGTCACTTTGTAAATTGCTGACTCTTCTGGTGAATATGTAACTTTTTAAAAGGACAATATAAATAAGATTTGAGACAAATATTTAAGGAGTGGAAGTAATTTTTACTCATTTTATATGGTATAAAGTAAATTGAGTCAGTTTATGCATTATAAACCATGAATTTATAAAATAGTTTATAAAATAGTGTAAACTGTCCCAATTTACTATATATCACATTAAATGAGTAAAATTATGATTTAATTTAGTAAAATCTATTTGATGTTATTTGGTAAATTATTCTAAAGAAAATGTGAATTATATTTATTTGACCCATACCAATATTGCCATAGCAACAAAATGGAAACTGAACATCATTTCTAGGATGTCATATAGCTGGACTAAATGGCAACTTTGTTTACACAATATAAAGAACATTGATAAAATCAAATAAACCAATCAAAAATTGTGTTTTAGAAGTAAAATGAAATTATTCATTAATCAAAGCAATATGTTTGGAGATACTGACTACTGTGTCCTTGGTGGTGAGGTTGGATGGAGATACTGACTACTGTGTCCTTGGTGGTGAGGTTGGATGGAATATACCAGTAGAGGTACAGTCCCGTTATATATATTACAGGCACCTGTTATCTTTTTTGTTTTGTAGGCTAAATTAGAAGATGATTTACCTCATGAAATAGTTAGCAAAATTCACCTGGTTGACTTGGCCGGCAGGTGAGTAAACTTATATATATATATATTTTTATCTATCTATTTTTATATATATATATATATATATGCCAAAACAGCATCTTAGCAACAGTTTTAGCTGATCACATAACATGGACTTGCTATAATTCAAAAATCATTATTTGTTTTTTCTCAGTCCTTAAGATCTATTTTTGATCTATTGGTTGGAGTAAGTAGTTTAATTTGGATAATTTTGGATTAATTTCATCCCTGATTTATTGTCTCTCAGTGGCTGATCAAACAGCTCTATAAATTTTCTACTAACTCCAATGTACATGATCATAGACTTGTTGATGATCATTGAATATAATATTTAAAATTTTTCTTAAAGTCCATTTCACTTTCATATCATAATTGACAAGGATGACTTGTAGGCAGTGACACCTCTTGATTCCTGCAGTTGTGATTGGATGTATACATTGGTAAACTCTTAGGGGAACTACATTAGACTACCTAGTAAAGTTTAGAGGAATATTATTGACAGAGGTTTGATAAGGTACACAGTATGAAGTATGTAATACATGTATATTAGGTCCAATTTATTGATCCGTGTGTAGAAAAATTCAGGCACGGATTATTTCTATAAAAAATGAAGTTATTTTACCTCGAGATTCTTAAGACATAAGAACATTATGAAAGTTAAACAGATTGAAATTCCAAAGTATATTTGCAGGGCTAGGGGAAATCCTGATAAAGAAAAATGTAGTAATCTTAATATGTTGACGACACATGAAAAGAGTTTTAGTCTTTTGAAAGTTTGGGATGAGAAGTGTGGGTTTTGTTTTGGGTTTGTTTTTTTTTTTTGTGAGTTCCTATCCAGAATTACACTATTACTTCATAATTTATGCTGATGTGGTTTAAAAGAGGCAGATTGATTTTTCAATAAAATAATGATATGTGGCATCATAAAAATAATTCAAGTCAAATGGACGTTAAGAAGAAATTACTTTTTGGTTTTTATTGCTGTTTTTATGAAAACTTTAAATATTGCTATAACAATGCCTGTATTATATGTTCAGTGGAAGATTTTAATATTTTGGATGATGTTCAGCTTAGAGGGGGTGAATTTGAATCAGTAATGAACAAACAACATCATTTTTGCTCAATTACTGATTATTTAAAATAATTTTATATACCCATCAGTATTTCATGTGTATAGATATTTAAATCAACATAAACAATAGGATATTGTTGGATTAAGTAGAGCTTAGTTTACCCCTACACAAGAAAAGTTTTCTAACTTAGGGCGTAATCTGATGAGTCGGAGAATATTTAATCACTCCATTGAAAGATTGGAATTTAACTCTATATTGCATTTATAGATGAAAGTTTTGATAGTTTGGTTAATCTTGTCAGAGAATTTAGTCTTTTAATTGATGTGTTTTCTATGCATACTTTGATCCAAATACCTGGTAAAACAAGTACAATTTGTAAAGTTAGATGTTTTGAAATCAGTCCAACATTTTAAAGTGCCAGTTTTCAATGAGATCAAATTGAGCAAATATCAAAAGTGTATGCATGGAATACATAAGTTTGTCACCTGAGACAAGTCATTTTTGTCAAATGTTGAGGTATAGCCTTATAGTAAGAGAGATAGAATGATTCATAGTTAAAATGGAACATTCATTCTTCAGAAATATATTACAAGTACTTACGTTGATCCCTACACATTTCAAACTTCTAATTACTTTCTCATGATTGTGCTAAATTTTAATAACTTCTTCATTTAATATTTATTCATAAACTAAATTCAGTATTTTAGTAATTATTGAGGAATTTATTAATGTGACGGTTGGTAAGAATTTAACTAGTTTTATTATAAGAACATCTCTAATTCACACCAATCTTGTTGCAAAACGTCTGCAGTTTCAATTAAACCATCTGTATTTTTTTCAGTGAAAGAGCCGACCCAAACTTTAGTGAACATTATAAAGGCAGATTAAAGGAAGGTGCAAACATCAACCGATCTTTAGTTACTTTAGGCAATGTCATTAAGGCATTGGGTGAGTCCCTTTATTTAACTTCATACTTTACTATGTGTACCCTAGGTTAAACAGAAATATGATTGATGGCTAATTATTGTCATATATAGAGCTGCACCCACTGACCTTCAAATAACAAGCTTTCCATCCATTTATGGCCAGCTGTATTATACACAATGAGTGTAATTGGCTGTTGACCATGTTGACTGAAACACTTGTTTTGGTTGGGGGAGTTTATGAAATTCTCTTTCCAACCTGAGTGTATATCACATATTGTGTCAGAAAAAAAACCCAGCTCCATGAACACCAAGTGGTATCAGTCAACAGCATAGTGATACTTATATGTACTATGTGTAATTACTGTACATTTTGAATTCATGGAGGTGTGTTGATCAAAGCTCAAGGGATCTGAAAAAAATTATGTTTTCAATATAATAAAGTACAATAAAATTCAAGTCACTGAATTGTTGTATCAGATTTCAAATTTTACACACCACCTATATATCAAGGGCATTACGTACTTACTGTCCCCTCACAACAAATTGCTGAGGAGAGGTAGTGGCTAAGTGGTGAGTTACCTTATAGATTTTTAAAAAAAAAAAGAAAGAAAAAAAAAGGAAGACTCGGCTTGATCTAACTTTGCTCACTTGTTCCCATGGTGACTTAATGGTCCCTTCTGATATTTAGGGTCAAAAAGGTCAAGGGCAAAGGAATTCTAGAAATATATATATATATATATATATATATATATATATATATATATATATATATTTGTGTGTGTGTATATATATATACATATATATATATATATATATATATATATATATATATATATATATATATATATATATATATTAATTATACTACTACTTGGTGTGTGTGTGTATTACACACAACACACATAAAGAACTGAAAAACCAACAATACTCTAATTTGTAAAATGACAGATCTATCAAAAGGATACTAGGTCACATACAATACTGAAATTACCAACAACACAGGAAAATGTCCTTATACAGATATATGTATTGTGCTATTACAGGGATCCCCATTCTACATCTGTTTAAATTTGTACTTTTCTTCTTTACTAAATGCTCCCCATTCTACATCTGTGTAAATTTGTACTTTTCTTCTTTACTAAATGCTCCCCATTCTACATCTGTTTAAATTTGTACTTTTCTTCTTTACTAAATGCTCCCCATTCTACATCTGTGTAAATTTGTACTTTTCTTCTTTACTAAATGCTCCCCATTCTACATCTGTTTAAATTTGTACTTTTCTTCTTTACTAAATGCTCCCCATTCTACATCTGTTTAAATTTGTACTTTTCTTCTTTACTAAATGCTCCCCATTCTACATCTGTTTAAATTTGTACTTTTCTTCTTTACTAAATGCTCCCCATTCTACATCTGTTTAAATTTGTACTTTTCTTCTTTACTAAATGCTCCCCATTCTACATCTGTGTAAATTTGTACTTTCCTTCTTTACTAAATGCTCCCCATTCTACATCTGTTTAAATTTGTACTTTTCTTCTTTACTGAATGCTCCCCATTCTACATCTGTGTAAATTTGTACTTTTCTTCTTTACTAAATGCTCCCCATTCTACATCTGTTTAAATTTGTACTTTTCTTCTTTACTAAATGCTCCCCATTCTACATCTGTTTAAATTTGTACTTTTCTTCTTTACTAAATGCTCCCCATTCTACATCTGTTTAAATTTGTACTTTTCTTCTTTACTAAATGCTCCCCATTCTACATCTGTGTAAATTTGTACTTTCCTTCTTTACTAAATGCTCCCCATTCTACATCTGTTTAAATTTGTACTTTTCTTCTTTACTGAATGCTCCCCATTCTACATCTGTTTAAATTTGTACTTTTCTTCTTTACTGAATGCTCCCCATTCTACATCTGTTTAAATTTGTACTTTCCTTCTTTACTAAATGCTCCCCATTCTACATCTGTTTAAATTTGTACTTTTCTTCTTTACTGAATGCTCCCCATTTTACATCTGTTTAAATTTGTACTTTTCTTCTTTACTAAATGCTCCCCATTCTACATCTGTTTAAATTTGTACTTTTCTTCTTTACTAAATGCTCCCCATTCTACATCTGTTTAAATTTGTACTTTCCTTCTTTACTAAATGCTCCCCATTCTTTACTTTCTATGTTATTGAATGCAAATGAATGTCATTATATAAATTTTCTATTTTAACTGAATGCACACATAATTATGTCATTTTATAGATCAGTACTTTCTGTGTTAACTGAAAGCACCGCTATGTCATCATATAGATTTGTACTGTCTATGTTGTAGCTGAACGCTCTCTCCTATCATGGAGTGCTGACAATCTGGGATCTACCCAGAGCTTTCTGAGTTCTGCTGACACCAGCCCCAAACGCCTACGTCTTCCATACATACCCTACAGAGATTCTGTTTTAACCTGGCTTCTCAAAGACAGCCTTGGCGGCAATTCCAAGACAATCATGATTGCCAGTATGTTTTAAGGCAGCAGAACATGTTTCTCAACCAAATTATAGGAACATATACAGATGTTAAAGTTAAAATTTTACATCAGGATAATGCTCTTTTCTCTACATTTATAATAATATGAAGTGCAAGTCATGATAAATGAATTGATCTTCATTCTGTGTGATTTTCATCAATGATTGTTTAAAAGTTGTTTAAGAGTTACATTATTTCCTTTCAGCAATTACACCTGCCAGCATGTACTACAGTGAAACAATCAGCACTCTCCGATATGCCCAACGAGCCAAAAGCATCATCAACAAACCAAAAATCAATGAGGTATAAATCTTCATATCACTTTCCAATCAAAAGGGTGATGTCTGAACTACGAGACTCTGTTTTTAGAGGTCTCATGACCCATTTCTACAAACTATTTTATTTCATGATATTTGATTTTTAAAAGGTGAAAGTTTATCAGTGTATGGTAGAAAGTCGTTTCTACTTGATGTAGTGAGTCACCAGTGAGACTTGTATCCATAAAACAACATTCCGACCCCCTCAATGATAAGACCATGTTTATGACTGGCCTGAAGTGTTCAGATGGACAGAGGAGTCTACAAAGTTTAAATGTGTCAGCTCCACTAATCCTTACTAAAACAAACCAGCCTCTCAGCTTTTCCCTCAAACAAGATCAAGAATCATATTAATCTGCCATAGAATGCATTGATATGTTCTCCATTTGAACTTTCACCAACTTTGATGCTTATTGATAAACAAATGTTTTGGTGCTTAGTTATGAAAGATTTGAGATTGCTCTTAATTTCAGAAAATGTATAAATTTGGCTAAACAAATTTTTGACTCAGTTTTAAATATGAAATTTTTCCTGCTTTCACATGTTAATTTCCATGTGGACTTTAATGAACCCCCACCCACTGACACCAACAGCATTACTGATATAACAAATTAGGAATGTGGAGACCATGTTTGTGGGCTATGGTAGGAATACTTGCAAAGTTCAAACATTTTAACAGGTCTTTAACAAACTTATTATCGCTAACAGTGTAAGTTAATATACAATGGGAAGCAGGGGTCAATGTTGTTGATGTAATTTCACTCTACACACCATAAAACAGCCTTCAGAGTTGATTAGAAACTGTTAAACAGGGCTCTAAGTTGATTAGAAACCGTAGTTAAACTTCACAGAGAGTCTGCGTATCCCCCCAGCAGTGACAGGCAGACAGACTATCTGTACCAGAGCAGTGACAAATTACTGGTTGATTTATTGACAGCTCTCATCACCCAGGGGAATCACAGACTTGCTGAAGTGTGTTATGTAATACTAGCACATTCTTCCATTGCAAGATTTCCTTAAGACACTGCTTAAGTAAGCTATACTGATATAGAGTCGGGTAATAAATAACTGAAGAATTCATGGTAGAGTATTCAGCACTTTCTCTTGATAGAGGAGTCATTCAAATTCAGCTTGGTTTTTATCATTTTGTCAATAAAACATTCACTAGAACTTCTTTAACAATATACAATTTCTCTAAACTGTACAGTCTCTTTGTATTTGCTATTTATCTTAATTTTATCAGACTTTTATATGTTGATTATACACATAAATATTTTCTTCAAAAAGCTACTATACTTTTGAAATTTCTAGGTCACCTGAGTCACTCATTTGACCTATTGCTATGGCCTATGTCCGTCATTGTGTGGCATTTTTAACAAATGAACATTATATTAGTTCTTGATAACTACCATTGATATTCTTTTTGAATTTGGGATGAAGCATCTTTGGGACAAAGGCACATAAATTGTAAATTTCAGGTTCCTACACCCCCATATCCTGAGGGGCAGCACAAAAACTGCCAAAATTGGCTATTTTTTAAGAATCTTTTCCTCTACAGCCACACATGTAAGAAAAGTTATGTGCATATTGATGTAGAGCAGGAAGGCCTCTACCAATCCCCTGGATGGAAAGGTTCTTAATCCAGGGTGGGGCCAAACTTGGCATATAGTGTATATGTTTAAATAACGATGTTTAAATGCTATCTTGTTTAATGATATTGATACTAAATTGAAAGGAAATAGAGATTTATAAGGAGCAGATAACCCTAATTTCATGATTCCATTGGTAGGACTTCGGTTCCAGGTTAAGGCAAAAATTATCATAGAGATTATTCTTCATCATTTGAAAGACTTCTTTAATTTTGCTGATACTGTATAAAAAAAAACTAAATGCATAGTTAGGAAAAGTAGAAAGGAATGTACCAAAATTGTGAATTTTACAACCCTAGGGTTCTGGCTCAAAGGTGGGCCCAAAATAATCTTATACTGTTAATACAACATATATTTTGCAAGTCTTTCATCAGTATAGGTCTTTTTGGGATGATCTGTATTTTAAGAACACATTTTGTTTTATACTGAATATTAGAATTTAAGTTAGATGTGTAGAACAGGATATTCATCGAAGATTTGTCAGCCCTTAGGGCTAGTGATACTTTGAACTAATACTTGGGTGACCAATAAAGCCTCTTGTTTGTATCAGTGTAAAAACATATATATTGATTGATTTTACACACAGAAATACAAGTATTGCAATGTTAGTTAATCAGGCCAGATGCCTTCAGCTAGAAGCTTGCATGACTAGAATTTTGACTGTGACTGTTTCTGATTGCAGGATTGTCCGCCCTTTGTTTTATATGTAAGCTGTTTGTTTACCTCTCTCCTACTATCCTATACATAGCATTTCATAGCAATTTTGTAGGTTTGAGTACACATGCCATTTAGTTTATTTTTTCTTCTAAATTTCAAATTTTGAGGAATTTCATAGAAATTTAGTTGCCTTTATTTTTATTTTTTTTATTTTTTTTTTTATTTTTTTTTTTTTTTTAAAATTTCAATTGCTTTTCTTGGCATAAGTATCTGTTAAAAATTACATTATTTCTGCATTTAATTTGATATTAAATACCACAAGCAACATTTAAAATGAAAATACTTTTTTTAATGCTTATGAGAAAGTACTGACAAGGAGATGAATCGTGATTACTTGTACTTTCTATCATTGTAATTGGATATACTGTATAGCATTTTTTTTTCCATGGGTGTTAACTTTGGTGATTTTCTAGCTAAAAGATGTATACAAATAATTTTAGTGGAATATATTTTGATGGACATGGAGTTCCAAAATGTAAAATAAATAAGCAGTATAATGTTAATTACTGATCTGTAAAACAATTTACGATCATTAGAAATAACTCACAAAAAAATTATTTGTTAGTTTATTTATTTCTCAAGCTGAAGAGTGCTACATGTACCTTTGACATAAAAACAGCTAGTAGACACAGAGTTATCTTTCTTTGGAAAATAGGTATTGTGCTTGCAGAAACAATTTAGCTAAGAATTTAACAATATGGCCATGATACACCAAAACTGAAATAAGCCAGAATTATAACACCACAGAAAAAAAAAAGCTATACAGTAGTAGTTGTCATAGCTGCCAACCTGCAACAACCTTAAAACAATCAAGTACTATATCTTAAAAGTGGCTGATGTGGAATTTTATAAAGGAAGAAATTCCTTTTTCGAGGTGAGATGAGTTGGCAACTATGTCAGTGTTGGATGGTGAAGGTCTTTGTCCACAACAATCCAACTGCCATTCATGTTTATACTTTGTACATATATCTCTTTATCCCAGACTCTCACAATAAGCATGACTGCATGTTGATCCACTTAATGCATTATAAACGAGAGTCCAGTGTACGTGTTTTAAGATTATTTTGTTTACCTCCTACATATAACCAAAACGTCTGCCCCATTCACATGCACCTGTTTGCACATGGGGTGCATTTTTTATGTTGCAAAAATTGTACCCAGGAGTATACTGTGTCATGTGAAAACATTTGTGTAAATGTGAAAGTATTTTACGCATGTGCAAATTTACTCCTAGTGCAAAATTTACATCTAATCAGACTAGATGCTAATTTAACTTTTACATATTGAATAAATTTACTCATGTGTATTTTAGCCATGTGAATGCATAACATATTCCACACACATAAGCAGATTAATGAAATTGTTAATAAAGTATTGCATCACTTTCTTTAAAATTTCATCGTGTCCTGTATTAGAAAGAGTAGTGGCCTTCTACTGTGTCAGTATGATAAAATGTTATTGTGAATAGCATTTGATCAAGAAATAGCAAAACCTATTGCTACATTATAAGGAAATCTCCATCTCATTCTTTGTCTTCAAAATCCATCCATATTGCTTGGAAATAAATAACTAATACTGATTTACATACAGTTTACTAATGTATCTGAATGCATCGCAAAAGTTACATTTACACTCTAGGAGTAAAATTAGCAGAAGTGTAAAATTAACAGCTATGAGTAAATAGGTGCATGTGAGAGGTGCTTAAGTCAATGTTTTACACTTGCAGATTTCTTTAATTTTTAAAATTGTATGTGCTAGTTGACTACATTTTCTTCCTCTGACTTTTAGAATGCTTTTGACACTTTGTGGATTTGGAAAAATTATGACTGCTAGATTATTGTTATTCTGATTAGTGCATTTGTAGAATAAATAAAATGTATGCTCCTGTAGGTCTGTGATTAATGTACTATTTTTGGTTCGTTTCCATAGGATCCTAATGTGACCTTGATCCGAGAGTTGAGACAAGAGATTTGGAGACTCAGAGATCTACTCAAGTCTGCACAAATGGTAATGAGTTTTAAATGTATACCTCACATAGCAAAGGAATAGTACAAGTAATTTTATTTTTGCAAAGATGCCAGAGCAGTGCATGTGAACAGTGTTACAAGAGAATGGCAAAGAATATTAAATGTTGTAATATTTGACTTTTTCATTTAATTTTTGATATTGATCTGTATTTGCTATGTAGAATTTCCACAGTAGATCTATTTCAAGATTTTTTGTTGTTTTTTTTTTCTCTCTGTCTTTCTTAATTCCATGTGAAAATCATGCAGATTGGGATTCATTGATGTAAAGGCTAGAAATGATAAAGTTTTGATATTTTGTTTCCAAATGCTTAAATATCACAAATGTATCAGGTATGACCCTTGTGCACACAAGATAATGTTCTACAAAATTGCACCCATTTGTTATACAAAGGGCAGATAACTCTGTATTTTCAAATGCAATGTTTTCAGATTGTATAGACAACAGTAAATTTTGTCTGCCAGATATCATTGATGTGCAAGCATTATATATAAAAAATCATTAAGATAATGATTGATGTGCAAGCAGTATATAAAAAATCATTAAGATAATGATTTCACCCACAGTACTATAAAATATTTTATAAAATACTTACTGGGGTATTTATAGGCTCTATTTATTATCAGTACTGCATGATTCTTAAGTGAATTGCTGTTTAGATAAGATATGTGTATGACCTTGTAATTCCAGTAGAAGTCATCAATGTTAAAAGCTACATTTTATTTTGTTTCTTCCTCATCACTGTGTAATCTTCATTTTATTGCCTTTCCATTTGTAAATGTTAGGTGTTTTCACTGAAATTCTCACCCCCATCACTTTCAGGGTAGTTCCCAGATGTCTGATATAAACTTACTCATTCAAATGCATGACAAGATGACCGAGATACATGAGGTACATTTAAGATTGTGTAATTTTTACTTGGAATCACCGGTGTATATATATCTATTGCAATCCCACAGTAGTCCGATCGTTAATCACTTCTAACATTGCTATATTTAATTGTGGTGAAATATTAATATTTAACCATGTTACTGTGAGAATAGTAAAATATGAATCTAATTGCTATATTTACAATTGTGTAAATCTATGTTACTCATATACACTTTGCTTGCTTACTATACCCAGTAACCTTGCATTGCTTGCAGTATACATTGTATTTTATCATTGCACTCTCTTATTTTTTTTTTTTTTAAAGGAGAATGTCCAAGAAAACGTCAGGCAGTGAGCAGCTCATTAAATTACTGTTCCCGCAAAATTTAAAATTGATTTAGGATCTTATCTTTATACATTGTTATAAGTAATACAGGTTTTTGATTTCCAAAACTGTGTTGGATGTTATGTTATTAATTATTAAAGGGAAGATAACTCTTGTCATAACAAGAAAATAAAGCTGATCTAAAGATAGGCGAGTTCTGCATTGTAATTTAGCCAAGTGATAGGAAGAGAAATCATTACAATTGTTGCAATGCATGTTTGTCTGATGGGTAAACCTTCCTTAACTAACAGGTAAACCATCATATTTGACAGGTAAACCCTCCTAATCTGACAGTAAACCTTCCTAATCTGATAGGGAAACCCTCCATATCTGACGTAAACCTCCAGATCTGATAGGTAAACCCTCCTGATTTGACAGGTTAATATTCCTTGTCTGATAGGTAAACTGTCCTAATCTGGCAGGTAAACTTTCATAATCTG
The DNA here is from genome assembly GCA_024699665.1 of Ostrea denselamellosa. Taxonomy (NCBI): domain Eukaryota; kingdom Metazoa; phylum Mollusca; class Bivalvia; order Ostreida; family Ostreidae; genus Ostrea; species Ostrea denselamellosa. The sequence goes on from JAMZEH010000014.1 coordinate 589,355, forward strand.
ATAGCCAAACCTTCCTAATTTGATAGTTAAACCATCCTAATGTGACAGGTAAACCCTCCTAATGTGACAGGTAAACCCTCCTGATTTGACAGGTTAATATTCCTAGTCTGACAGGTGAACTTGTGAAGAACAAAGTGTTGGTTAGAACTGTTACAATATTCCACTCATTATAAACACTGCCTGATCATTTCCTTTGGACAGCCTCTAAAATACTAGAATATGGAATCAACATAGAAAATCTCTACATATTGCTATGTATACATAACTACATCTGAATTAAGAGTGAACTTAGATAAGAATTTATTTAGTAGATTTGTTCAGTCCAACTTACCTGATTAGAAGTTCGATCAGAGTTGTAATAGAATTATGATTAAAGGAAGCACTTCATAAAATACATTACTTTCATTTGAATAAGCAATGGACACACTTTTAGATTTCAGGTAGGCAACCCAAGGTTAACCATTAGCTTGCTGCTTTGTTTTTCAGAATAACCCACAACAGGTGACTTCTGCAGCTGGATCAGCCCTTGCGGAAAAGTTACTGGACCATGAAAATATGGTCAGTCTTAGAGAGCAATAATGCATAGTGTAATCATTAGTAATCGTTAATTATCTTTTGTTTTTTGGAGAGGGGTAATGAATGGTAAGAGCTATGCTTACTTACCTTCAACAGCAGGCTATTCCATAACAGCACGCTCCATTCACACTCTTAAACACGCGCTGTGTAGAACTCAAAACATCTGATTCTGTTTTGTGTTTCTCCTTTGTTTTGCCAAGAAATTATAATTCAGTGGTAAAAAAAATAACGAAAAATGATATCCTTTCACAATTTAGGCCAAGAAATTGACCCAGACCTGGCGAGACAAATGGACGGAAACTCATGACATCATCAAAGAATCTGATTTGAGTATCCGTGGATTGAAACACTCGAGTTCAATGGGAGTCATGATTGAGTCGCAGATGCCTCACTTGGTGGGAATGGATGATGATGTGCTTAGTACTGGAGTCACTATATATCACCTTAAGGTTAGCAGTGTCAAAACATTTGTAAAAGTTTTATCAGTGCTTGATTCAAACAGGTCCAAGTTTTGTAAACATAAATCAACAATAAATGTTTTTTTTCATCCAGGAGGGTAAAACTTTGGTTGGTAGAGAGGATGCAGACAGACCTCAAGACATAGGTATGTAGACATTTTATTTAAGATTGAATAATGCGAAATTCACTTGAATAGTTAAGCAAACTTGTATTTTTATCATTGACTATTTTGTAGTTTTACGGGGACCAGCAGTGAAACAAGAGCATTGCTTCTTTAAGACATCCTACAGCACAGTAACCTTGCATCCAAATCGTGGGGCCCAGTGTGCTGTTAATGGTGTGGAGTGCAAAGACTCTGTGATCCTAAAGCAAGGTAAAACAGTCACCTTGAAAATTAGTAAATATATGAGAGATTGTGTCTATGATGTTTTTCGTATCTTTAAGGACATTTTGTGGTGAGTTTTGAAATAGCTGGATACATGCCCTGCCATATGCAATGTACATTTATTTTCCTCTTTAAGTGAACTGACTTAAGAACTGTGAGTGATTATTTAGTTTGTGCACAGAATATACATGTATTTTTCTCATTTTTGAAAAGAATCCATTGCATATGCAGGACTCCAGTTAACAATTTAGAAAAATTCATTTCAAGCAGGGATTAATATTGTGAAAATGCTATTCCATCCCCCCCCCCCCAAATCTAATAAACAATCCACATAAATGTTTGAAATCACACATTATATGCTTTTCATTATGATCACAATTCCTTTTGTTAGATTAAGCAAAAAAACAAACACACACCCTCCTTAAACTATTAAAATTTTACCGAAAGTTACCTACATTATGTTTCTGGAGACTAAACATAAGTTTGTTTTACAGGTGACTATGTGTTGCTAGGGAAAACAAACATGTTTCGCTTCAATAACCCTGCTGAAGCTGCCAAATTACGGGAAAGGCGACAGGTACAAATCTGATATACATGAATGATGCACCGCGTTTAAAGTCGAGGAATGTGCATTACTACAAGCATATAAAATGTCACTGAAAAGATGTCTGTTTCAAACAAACTCTGTCATTGTTATTGGTAAATGTGTGACATCACACCTTTAAAATTCTTATGTGAAACTGGTCATGTGGATAGTCCTACACCAGTTTAGATATTACCTGTACATGTGTGTGTGAGAAGTTTCATAGACTTAATTTCTATTGCCAGAGTCTTAACAGTTCTCGGGATGAATTGTCACAAGTGGGGAGCGTGGAGAGTCTGGACATGGAGGAAAGTGACCCTTACTCCTACTACAATAGGAGGCCCTTCCACCCGCTGTACGGCCCAAAGTAAGTAGGTCAAGGTGTGTGGGTGTGGGAGGAGTGACCGTCACTTAGCGATGTTTGCTATTGTCACATTAATTAACCAGCATTGTATGATGTGCTAGTGTGATAGGTCTTGTTAGATAGGTCTGTACCAGCAGTTAGTTAAATAAAGTGTGTTAATTAGATTTCAATTTTAAATTTCCTGGCAAGTCATTTGTTTTGCAAAATATGGTTGCTTACTCCTTCCAGACATCAAAAAGAAATAGTGTGGGTTCATGGGTTTTGATTACACTTTAATTTTGCAAAACCGTCTTTCCGTACTTCCATGATTTGAAAATATTAACTTTTAATGTCAAATTATTTTGGAATTTCTTTGGTTTTCTTACATGCAGCTCATTTGCTGTAAAATAATACCATTGGTTGAATGGTTTGTGTGTAAGTTATTGATTTTGTCCTGTGACGTGATGCTGATCTGAGCAAAAGGAAGTTAACCTGGGACTTGCCTTAACCTTTGACACGCATCTTGCCTGCACTAAAAAGGTTGTAAGCATGTGTTTTTTTGCACTTTCTCTTTTAGCTATGCCTCTCCTGAGATATGGTGAGTATACGATGTTCCCTCCAACATGTTTTGCTCTAACTCTTTTGGGGGCCATTTGGTCTTTACTTATTTGGGTTTGAGTCAAATTAGTTTCTATAGCAAAGGTTTGGCATGCTGTGTTGCGATTAACTGTGGATGTTTTGTTTTAGAAGTAGTATGTCCATTCTGCATGCTTGTCAAGCATGAGCAACTAATTATATTAATTTAATCTTGCAGCTTCTTCATAGTAGTCAAGATCTACAAAACTGCAGCTTTTGTAAATGATAAGAATATTCCATGTAGAAACATAACATGTGGGGAAAATAACACGCACAATAATAAATACAAATTCAGTCTGTAGTATGAATTCGTATGTCAGAAATACATTTAATGGGATCAAATTCAGGTACAGTTGTGTCATACATGTGTAGAATTTTCCTTATTCTTGTAAATACAGTGCAATTCAGTTAGTGTGCACCATCCAAGATTAATATAAAGTATTCATTTTCATTGTAGACACTCAATGAAATCGCCCCCCACAATCTAGTTAAACTTAGAGTATCACCAACATGACCAATTTGATTTGCAGACTGTTGATAAGTTTTTAAGAGTGCTTCATGTATATAATGAAAGGAGATTATTGTCTGTGACTAGATATGTGAAGCATTGATACTATTCTGCAGATGATTTACTGAATGTTATGGCTGGTTTACATGTAAAGCAAGCTCCATTAACCTTGCTTTCTACAATGGTTTGTAACATATCATTTCCTTGTAATAAGTTACGTCAGACTAATTATTTCAGCCCCATGTTATGCAAATATAAAAAAGCAGTTCTGAGAATTAGTTTGAAATTTTAAATACAGCATTTTGAAAGAAATCATTAAAGTCTAAACAAAGCCAAATTCCAGGGGAAAAATAGCCTCGTATGACTTCCTGTACAGAATAGGAACACATTCCATTGTAAAAGTGGAATTCGTAGGGAAACACAAATTTAGTTATTTTTCCATAAAAATGGATATATATTATATTTAATAAGAGCTAATTCTAGTGACTTTATAATTGCAGGAAAAATAACTATTACCTTTGATATGGAATAAATTGTTAGCGATATTCAATTTCAGCAATTTCATTATTCTCACTAATGATGCCAAAATATAATCGTCACTGAAAATTCTGCTTATTCTGTATTTAAACAGGTGAAATATACAAATGTGTTGAGGTTCATGATACCTAGCATTGTCACATGGTTATATTTTGCTGTAAACAGTGAGGTCTCTACAGCTTGCTTTATTGTAAAAACCAGTCTTTACTGTGTAAAACAACTTTTATCTTATAAATTGGTCTTTACCGTGTAAACCAATTTTTCCCTTATAAACTGGCCTTTATCATGTAAACCCACTTTTACCACATAAACTGACCTTTTACCATGTAAGTTGGCTTCAACCATGTAAGCTGACTTTAACCACAAAAACTGGCCTGTATCACATAAACTGGCCTTTATTTCATGCAGTAAAGCTTTTTACTATTCTCGAGTTGCTTGACTGATTTTTCTCTGCTTGAAAGAAAGTTTTCTGTCTTAAAGATCTCAGCTAGCTCTGCTTCAGTGTTAATTCATAAGAAAAACAACAAATTTGAAGATATAAGGAAACATTTTCACTAGTTCCTTCACACAAATTAAATATGAACTTGTGGGTATGTACATGTAGTTTCAGTGTGAATTTTTTTTTTACAGCCTACAGTTAGAGCGACAGTACAGGAATGAGTCAGAGAGAATCAATCAGGCAAAGTAAGTCTTCTCCACTCTATACTGTCACTCTCCACTCCACTCCATACTGTCAGTCTCCACTCCACTCTACAGTCTCTACTCCACTCCACTCTATACTTTCAGTCTCCACACAGCTTTATACAGTCAGTTTCTACACAGCATTTTACAGTCAGTCTTCACACAGTCTCTACACATGATATACAGTCAATCTCCACACAGACAGTCTCTATACATTTTACAGTCAGTCTACACACAGTCTCTACACATTTTGTACAGTCAGTCTCCACACAGTGTTTCTATACATTCTATACAGTCAATCTCCACACTGTCATTTTCTATACATTTTATACAGTCAATCTCCACACAATCTCTACACATTTTATACAGTCGGTTTCCACTCTCTACTTTTCATTTTATACAGTCAATCTCCACACTGTCATTTTCTATACATTTTATACAGTCAATCTCCACACTGTCAGTCTCTACATATTTTATACAGTCAATCTCCACACTGTCAGTCTCTACACATTTTATACAGTCAATCTCCACACTGTCAGTCACTACACATTTTATACAGTCTATCTCCACACATTCAGTCTCTACACATTTCATATAGTCTCAACTCTTTACACATTTTATATAGTCAGTCTCCACACAGTCAGTCCTCAAACAGCTTTAGTTAGTTGATCTTAACACGATCAGTTTTCACGAAGCTTTTTACAGTTAAACATCTAATGCGAGACATGTACCTGTTGTTATCAACATTGATTTAATGGCCAGGATATATTTTACCTTGGTCATACAAGCTGGCTCCCATTTTGATCACACAAAGCATTGATTAAATAGATTAAGTTTTCTCCATTGAGTTGCTGTCATTAAATGAGATCTCATTTTGCTAATGGCAGTATTTTAGGGGTTAATGAAAGTAGTACAGATGAGATGTTTTTGACACATACTTGACATTTGGACTGAGGTCACACTAAAGTCCAGTTAATGGAACTAAAAGACAATAGAAAGATAAATTTTTTATTTCAGTGTTGTCACTAGATTTAGATTTATTGGACAGGCAAATTTAATCAGATAGAAAACTAACATTACATATTAGAAATGTCAGCCAGAATTATCTTTTTTTAGTTGTTTAAATTCTGTTGTATCCATTTAAACTGTTTTTAGGGTGTTTTATTACACTGGGTAGCTGATAAATCTGTAGTGAACCCTCAATGAAGTCAGAATACCTGCCAAGTTTTACATCTCAGGACAGCATGAATTTGCTCCATACCTGTGTAACTTGTGAATCTGCCATCTACCTATCCAACTGCTGATAATGCTTCTGGTCTTTTATGGAATATTTATGGTTATTAAATGTACTCTTATAAAGCCTATCAGGTGTTGACTTAAGAGACCTTTGAATTGAGCGATTCAGGTTGTTCATAGAAAATACCTGTAAAACTTCGAGATTCAGATGATTCTGAGGGTGTTAATTACAGGTGTTTCGTATGAATGGTATTTTGAAATTTGCTTGATTTGCGTCAATCACTGTCATATCGGAAGATATTGGAAGTTTTTGTGAATGATGGTGTCTAGAGGATTTAAATGGTGCATCGATTGGAGACTTCTTCCATGTTAGGTGAACTGGTGGCTGGGACGGGGGACTAGTTAATTAATAGGGAAGTTAAATGGAGCAACAGCCATAGACTTCACTGGTATTAGGTGGTGGCAGGGACAGGGGACTATGATAAGAAGACTACTAGCATTGGGATACACTACATCACTACCAGTAATGGTAATGGTGTCAAGGTCAGTAGTTGTGTCACCAGTCAAAAATAGAATCTGTGCTTGGATAACCCGTTTTTATACAACAGTCACGGTTCTTGGTTTAGTCTCCACACAAAAACATTTGCGTGCAACAGCAAAAATTGAAGACTTGACATATGCAGCAGCAGCATGTACATATAGCATTATTATCAGCTAGAACTTGTCATCCAATCCCTAGCTGATTTTTAATGGAATATCAGGTGTGCATTGTTATCTAACTTCATTTTGTCATCCAGAAGTATTATCTATACTGACACCTTGGCTCCAATGTGTGTAAAAATCATACCGCAGCATATACTTGTTTTTAGTATGATTAGTCCCTACTTGAAAAATTTGGAAAGTGTCATATAATATAATGTGGTTTTTTTTTTCATGGGTTTTTTTTTGTTTGTTTGTTTTTTGTTTTTTTATTATTTTATTTTTTTATTATTATGATTTTTTTTTTGATTTTTTTTTGAAGAATTAAGTTGCTCTGACTGAACCCTTAAAAAAGTCTATATATGTAAATCTAAATAATTTGGAAGGTGAATCGTCAGTATACTGCCCCACCAGTTTAAATTGTTTGTATTGTACTAAAGTGATAACATGTATTGAACACTGTGTTCCCCACACATTCATTGACTGTCAATCAGAACAGTGCCCACACTCCATTTTGTAAATAAGCTTCCTCCTTGGACAGTTGTATACACGTGTAAGGTGAGTTTTCCTGTAAAGTTGAGTGCCTGGTAATGCAGGTGGTGAAGATAGTATCTCAGTACTGAAGTATTAATGTTATATATTGACTACTGCCTGTAGAACCAATCAATACAGAAACATAACTGAGTCTTTAGTAGTGGCAATCTACCCATTCCTTGTGTAATATTGTTTCTATTTTGTTGTGATGTTGTGATGATCATCTCTCAGATTAATTACTGCAGAATATTTTCAAGATAAATCGGATAAATTGGATTCTTGGAAATGTGAGTAGTTAATTCAGAGAAGTAGATTTACCATTGTGGTTCATCTGGGAGTATGTTATATTAGTGTTTGATTAGTTATGGCCAAGTATTGACTGAAATTCAGGCAGATGCAGCCATCTGCATAATTCAACATGTGGTTATATTTTGTTTGGTTTTTACTCTTTACGGCATTTAGATCAGGATTAGGGAGTGATATGTCATACCAGAAAGTTACAACGTAAGGTTGCTATGGTAAACTTAACATATTATTTTCCACAGAATCACATTGAGCATTTAACTCATACTACAACATACATATATATGTTCAGCTCATAACAAGGAAATTAAAAATAGAAGTTGTTGAACACAGTATGATGTAAGGGTGGTTTAGGAAGAGTTTAGGGATTTCTCTGTTAAGAGGTTTTACACACATCTTAAATCTTGTGAAGTACTCCTTCAAAAAATCCTTCAGTATGGATATAAGAAAGAGAATTGGAATAAATGTATAGCTTTTATCAGGCAGCTATATTATAACTGTGGCTTTAAAACACACATTAATGTTGATTCAGGAAGGAGCTGGAGCAGCTTAGGGATGACCACCAAAAGGCAGAGGAGATGAGACGCGAGAGGGAAGAAGAACTTTGGACTACTCACGAGGAGCATCGGGCCGAGATACAGCGAGAACTTGAGAAAGTAGCCAGGATAAAGGAGGAGACTCAGGCTCAAAAAGATAAAGCTGAGGCAGAGATTGAGTATGCTCATGAGTGTCTGCAGAAGGAGAGAGAGGCATGTAAGTATAGTAAATGTCACCATTCAACCTGTGGCTTCCATATTTCTTTGGTAACCACAAGGCTTAGTGTTTCAGTCTTTGAGGGGATGGTTCTGTAAAGTATATTTTTAGCATCCTTATGAATTTGTTGATTTGCTGTAAAATGAATAATTCAACTTAATCTATCCAGTTCAAAAAAAAAAAAAAAAATTGTCAGTTGTTTCCAATATTTTAATTTCTTTTTTTTTTCCTGATACCTTATTGGTAAACAATTTGTCTACAGTTCCATAGGAGTGAATCAGGTTTTTGGTTACCATCAGTTTATCAAATTACAATGTGTAACAAACACAAGATAGACATTAAGACTACATTTATGTCTTCATGTCTTTCGAGGTTTTGAGTTAGACCAAATTGAATTTACCTACTCACAGCTTGACTGATGTGCCATGTTAGAGAAAATCAACAATAGGGATGGCTGAAAGGGGGAAAAAATTCAACATCTCTAATGCTGTGCCTAGAATATTGATCTAGATGTGCAGTCACTCTGATGTCTGTGTCACCATTATGTAATAATATTGTATCAAATGAGAGAAAAAAAATTGATCTTCAGATTCTTGGATGAAATATTTTCAAAATTCAATGTGGCAGGCACAATGTATCTATTTCATTCAGCTTTAACAGCTACTTCATTTCACGCTAATTACTGGGTGCTTTCTTTTTTTCTTTTTTGTTAAATTTTTTGTATTGTCATGTCTGTCTGTTCATCTGAGTGCATATCTCTTAAACCTTTCATCAGAAATTGATCACAACTGTGCCTTGAAACAAAAGGTCACTCAGAATATGTGAAAGGTCTTTATTTCAACGGTTTTTGAAAATATATTGATCATATATCACAAAATAAATAATAAGCAAATGATTTTCAGACAAGGGTCACTCAAGGTCAGTTTGTAAAGGTCAAGGTCACTCATAACATATACCTTATATAAATTTAAAAAAAATTCATTTCAACAATATTTCAACAGTTATTCATTATTGAACTACAGGTATTGTTTGCTTTTCAGTATAAGCTTTATTAGTAAACCTGATGCAGCATTGCCTATATATGTTTTGTATGCATTTCTTATACATTGATTTAATTATTTCAGTTTATAAGAAACTAGAAGAAGAACTAAAGAATCTTCAGAAGTCAGGAGCTGTTTCAGAAGTATTAACCCAGACAGATCTCGGGGTTGCTGGACATATTAAGGAAGCCATCAACAGTAGAAAGCGGTCAGGCTGGGGGAGAGTGAAGGACCTCCTTCACGGGGAGCTAATGTCAAGGCTTCAGCACCAGGAGACTGAGGAACGCCTGAGGAGACAGTCGGAGGATCTGGAGGAGCAGTTTGTGATGTCTCAGCAAGACATTCAGCAGCAGATTGGGAAGATCAAAGAAACAGAGGAGGAGTATAAGACAGAAGATGCTGTTCACTATCAGGAGATCAGTAACAGGGTATGGGTTTAACTAAGACTTAGAGTAAAGGAAGAAAAATAGAAATATGTGTTATGAAACAAAAAATCTAATGGTAGTTTTATTTATAAGTGTGTAATGTTTTCAAATACACATGTATGTACAGTCAAAACTGCCATTAGTGACCCACTGTATTAAGTGACTCACTGTCAGATGTGACCATAAAAAATTCCTCCAAAGGTGTTACCCTATATATTGTACCTGTATTAAACAACCACCTGTCTGACGCGACCAACGACCATGATTTTTACAAGGTTTTCCTGCATTTTAATGAAATTTTACCTTTATTCAACAACCATATATTTTTTTATTACAATGCAGTCCCTACTTTCGCTTTCAGTCGAGCATGGTTATTCTCTAGTTATTGTCCCTAACACTTTCACTTTATTTTGATTCTGTTTAGTCGGCACTCAAAATCAATGAAGTAGTGTGTAATCAACATACAGGGTCACGTTGGGTTAATTAAAACCCGAGTTGTTTATTTAACAAAATCAAAGTTTAGTGAAATAAGAGTGTAGTTTTAAAAGGTGTGCAGAGTAGATCAGATGTAAAAATCTGGCACATGGTATACCATTTTGGTTAACAGAGTGGAAAATTAGTGTGATTACAATATAAATCATGTTAAACTGGGTGGGGGGGGGGGGATACTTATATAACTGGAGTATTTGCGACTTTTCAGTACGAGATATCCAAGGTTTCAGAGTGTAGACTAGCAGCTCACTTCAACATATCCTGAGTATTTAACACATCTGAGTCAAAACATAAAATAGATTTGCTGAGCACAATGGATATTGTGATTTATTTAACGTCTTTCAAATTGAATAACAGATTTCCAGCATTACTGTACAAAAGGAGAAGCAACACTTCTTCACTTACTTTATTTTATGACCAGAGAAGTAATACAGTTTTTTTAGTTGCAAGTGCACATAAATGATCATTACAACAAAATGTAAGAAATCATAAAACAATATATTGTATTTCAGATGTTTAGCTATTGTTTATTTTATTTTAGAACTGTTAAAACCATATTTTATATTCTTAATAACTAATTTCAAATATGTGTACAAATCTCTATTGTACAAATTATTTCTGTATATTATTTGCTAAATGCCTTTACAGCAGAAAATATGCAACCTGTATTAAGAGACTACCAGTCATATGTGACTTTTTTCCATTCTCCGTTGGACGGTCTCTTAATACAGGTTTGACTGTATTTTTTTAAATTTTCAAAAGATTAAACATATAAAACTTTGATTTAAGAAAAAATTCCTTTTAAAGGTGTTATGACACTGTATTTTTTATGATTTATGTGTAGATGAGGGAGATTGAAGATCTTAGCCAACGTGAAGAGCAGTTAGAGTTATACATTGAAGAGAAGCAGGACTTGTTAATGGTAGGGGTGGATCAGCCTCATCCTCTCCGCACAGCCTGCAGTGAGGAGGTCCTCACCGTCCTTCATCCCACAGACGCAGGCTTCCCCAACAGGACCTCAAGTCTCATGGCCCTACCCAGAGGAAGCGAGGGAGATCTACCCTCCTGCTCAAATAGACTTTCTATGTTGTCATGTGATCAATCTATGGAACAGTCCAGTAATTCTCTGTTTGAGGGAAGTGAAGCAAGTTTGGACATATCCTCAGGTGTGGATGAAGGATGTGATGGAGATAAAAGAAAATCTTGTGCTAAAACTGATAAACTGGTGGATGCAGCAAAAAATGTCACCAACAGATTGTACAAAGCTCCAGAACCAAAATTTAAGTACCAACCGAAATCAAAACAGTTACCAAGAAGTTCAGGGAGTACATTTGACACAAGTGTAAGGGTTAGGGATAGGAGATCCCCCATTTCACCAATCAGAGAGTCCCCTGCCAGGAGCATGTCACCAAGGGTGTCTCCAGGTCGACAGAAGTCCGAGTCACCGAGGTCGACTCCATCTCCCAGGCAAACCCCTGACAGGCAGCTACATGGAAAGTCCTCTAAAGTGAGCAAAACAAACAAGCAACATGGCTCAAAGGAAAACGACACAAGGCCTAGTAGTGAAAAAACGAATTCAAACACAACTAAGAAGGCCAGTTTGTCAGGAAAGTGTGATGGTGCACTTAACAAAACTTCAGGGACGAAAAGAGATAATCTTGAGAAAAAGCATTTATCAGCTGGAGATTTGAGTGACATTAGAAACAGAAGGCAGTCTCCAACTGGTAGTCATGGTGATATTAGTGACAAAAAGCTGACTTCCTCTGGTAGGCAGAGGGATTCTGATAAAAATAGGCTCAGCCCCAGCTTTGATGGTGGAAGTCGAAAACTAGTGCCAAGGTTACGCCATATATCCAGTGCTTCCTCTCTAGCAAATGTTCCAGAAGCAATTGCAGAGGAAGTGGAACCATCTGAGCCAGAACAGAAGAGCACTAGTCAAATGGTGGTGAAGAGGAGAAAGAAACGTGCCCAGGTTGAGGGAGATGAATTCAGAAGACACTCTGAACCCCTGGGAGAAGAGCTAGCAGAGGCATTTGATAAGTATACACAAGATTTTGAACAAATGGAATGGCAGAGAACAAGCAGCACAAGAATGCAAGAGGAAGAAAAGGTTTTAAACTGGAATGCTCAGTATCTTCAAAATATACCTGACAGTATTCCAGCATCAACATCAAATAAAGATAATGAACAGCAGGGAGATGGAGGTGTTGATCCTGAAAGTGATGTTCAGAATAATATTTTACCCACAATACATGTTGAAGAATATAATCATCTTGATGTCAACAGAAAGAGTCGAGAGCCTAGTGTGTATTCAGAAACAGGGTCTACAGTGTCAGATCCATCTACTGTGGTGGAAACCGAGATTGATGAGTCTGACAGAGTTGTATTCATGGAAGGGGTAGAAACTGTATCAGATGATGAAGAGCATATGTTAGAATCTTCAAAGTCTGGATCTAAGAGAGATCATAATGTGGTGTATGAAAATGCAGACTTTGTGCCTGTAAAAGTTGCACGGACTGAGAGTGATATTAATTTTGACAATCAAGACAACCAGTCTACCTCACAGTTTCCTGGGGGTCAGACTTGTGTTCTGCCAGACTCTGTCTCAGTGTCGTCTGATTCTCTTGATGACACTAAATCCATAGATTCTCTGGAATGCCCAAAACAAAGAATGGAAAATGTCGATGATGAGGATAGTCTAGATGATTCTCTAGACGAATCAGACCTTCAGAAAAGTGATACACTGACTTCGCAGAGCAGTACGAAGTTTCTCAGTGACAGTACTTCCTCTGAACCTTTGACCTCTTGTGATGGGCTTGACAACTCAAAGGATCTTGAGTCACCAATGAGAAATGACTTCAACTCTCTTCCAGTGAGCTCTCTTTCACAATATATGACGCAAAATAATGAACTGTCAGTTTTACCAGGAGTGAATGAGTCTGTAGAGTCTCAGGAAACAAAATCAGCATCTGCAGAAGTCTCGTGTCAGAAAAGGGAAGAACATCAACCGTCTGGGAGTGTGGACTCGTCACTTAGGAGAGATGAAAATAACCAGGAAGCCTCTCAAGCAGAGCAAAATTTACATACCCAAACAAATAGAACAGAAGTTAAAACTTCATCTGTAACTGACAATTTAAATTATACACAGCAGCCTATTAATTTATCTACCACATCCACCTCAATTCACAATACTTCTTCAGCATCAGAAACAAATGCTCCAACTATCACCACTGAAGATATTCCCCATTTATCATTTACAGAAGACAATGTTTTATCATCCAAAATAGAAGTGGGAGTTCCATCATCACAAGCTACCATTCAAGATAATGATTCAGATTCCATCAACTCAGAGGATTCAATAGAAGCAGGACCAAAGAAGCACAATCAGAGGGAACAAAGAACATCACAGACACAGTTCACAACCACTGAACCATCAGTGATAGAATCTGACCATATCAGAACAGTGCATGCAAGCTCGGTCCACCAAACAACAGAAACAGATGAACTAGAAAAAATTAATGAAAGTTCTTCATTTCAGGAAATAAATGACAACCAGCTTGTTTCAAAAGACAACAACATTCCCATTGATCATGTCCAAACATCTATCAAAGAAGAGGAAGAGGAACATATGGGAGATCTGTCAACTTCTGATGAGAAAAATGAAAGTGATTCTAATTCAAAACAAAGTGGTAAAGACTCAAACAAACAGGGCACAGCTGACAAATTGTATGGCGGCATTGTGGTGGAACTAACAGATACAGCTTCTCAAGTAAACATTTCATATTCTTCAGATAAGAAGGATGTAACCTCAGGCATATCCACACAGACAGATTTTATGTTTCCTCCAAGCACTGATGACAAACAGGAATCCACACAGACAGATTTTATGTTTCCTCCAAGCACTGATGACAAACAGGAATCCACACAGACAGACTTTATGTTTCCTCCAAGCACTGATGACAAACAGGAATCCACACAGACAGATTTTATGTTTCCTCCAAGCACTGATGACAAACAGGAATCCACACAGACAGATTTTATGTTTCCTCCAAGCACTGATGACAAACAGGAATCCACACAGACAGACTTTATGTTTCCTCCAAGCACTGATGACAAACAGGAATCCACACAGACAGACTTTATGTTTCCTCCAAGCACTGATGACAAACAGGAATCCACACAGACAGATTTTATGTTTCCTCCAAGCACTGACGACAAACAGGAATCCACGCAGACAGACTTTATGTTTCCTCCAAGCACTGACGACAAACAGGAATCCACACAGACAGACTTAATGATTCCTCCAAGCACTGAGGACAAACAGGAATCCACACAGACAGACTTAATGATTCCTCCAAGCACTGACGACAAACAGGAATCCACACAAACAGACTTAATGATTCCTCCAAGCACTGACGACAAACAGGAATCCACACAGACAGATTTTATGTTTCCTCCAAGCACTGACGACAAACAGGAATCCACACAGACAGACTTAATGATTCCTCCAAGCACTGACGACAAACAGGAATCCACACAGACAGACTTTAGGTTTCCTCCAAGTACTGACGACAAACAGGAATCCACACAGACAGATTTTATGTTGCCTCTAAGCACTGACGACAAACAGGAATCCACACAGACAGATTTTACATTTCCTCCAAGCATTGACAGCAGACAGCAAGTCAACAAGGAATTGAAAGAAAATAATGTGGATACAGCATCAACACAAATCTCTTCCTCTGTGGATGAATTATGTGTACCAGAAAATGAAAAGCCATTATCTATAGTTTGGATGGACACAGAGGAGGAATCAAGGCAGACAGTGGGGGTGTGTACTAGCCCCTCCCTCCTCTGCTCCCTGGAGGATGGCCACAGTTGTTCTAATGACAGTCTACAGGAAGTTAAGGAGCAACTGCAGGAGTTACAGGAAGTCTTAGAAGGCCACATTGGAATGCCAACCAGGTAAGACCACACCTGTAGATAATTGCAGGTGTAAACCACAGAACTTGTACTTCATCAACAGTTAAACTTCCTGAACAGTTACTAAAAGTTTGAAAATTTACATTAATTGGGGGGAAACAAATGATATTCAAAATTTTGTAATATATTGTAGTGATTTGGAGTGATAAACATCCTTACTTAGGCTCATTTTTTCTAGTTGTCAATAAATGTAATGAAAATGACAATAAAAGTCTTCTACTTGAATGAATGTACCTGGTAGACATAATTTTCATGTCAAATTAAAGTTTGAGAAGACATAGATATAAAAAAAACATATATATATAAGCAAACTCTTGCTCATATTTAAGTATGGGTTTTTTTTTTTTGGTTTTTTTTATTTGGTTTTTTGGTTTTTGTTGTTTTTTTTTGCCATGTCTCGCTGCACGACATCTAAGCTGATAGGAGTAATTCCCCTTTTGTTGTGCATTAAGATATCATCATAGACCTTTTACTTGTATTTTAGAATTCATATAAATTGATATGTCTAAAACCTTAGATTAGATGATATAACCACTATGCAGTGGGTGTTGGAATTTAGAATGCATGAAGGCAGATCGCTTCTCTATGAATCTGTTATAAGTTTACACAGTCACTTTGGTATAATCTGCCATGCATGTGATATCAGTTTATCATTCCAGTATAGTTAAATTTAACAGGTAATAATCAACACCCAGGGTGAAGTATTTGTCAACATCTCTTTTCAGGAGGTGTTTATAGACATTCTTGAGTGAGCCCACTGAATTCCTTTTATGGAAAACTCGTTATTCGTATTCCAGTCGACAAATTTAATGCACTTTGGCTCTGATGAGTTTGATAACAAAACTTTGAAAAAGATTTGAATGTCTTTGACAGGGAAATGTATTTAATTGCACATAACATGATGAAGATCTTTAAATGGACATAGTAGATTTTTTTTTGGGGGGGGGGGGGGGGGAATGAAATCCTATCTATTTAAATTTATGATGAACTTCAAAAAAATTTTAATGCCATGATCCCGTTTTGATTGATAAGAAGTTCAATTTAACTAGTGGTCATTATCAAATCAGCCACTATACTCCATTTTTTGGTACGTGTTTGGACTTGGAGATATTTAAACATCTACAATTGTAATGAGAAAAGATTTTTTGGCAAGATATGGAAGTCCTCTGATGGAATTTGTGTGAAAGAGCATATGTCTGTGGTGTATACTTAGTATGGTATGAAAATGACAGATGTCAGGTCCTGGAGAATTATTCCATCACTGATTATGGCAGCCTGAGATTCCCTCAGTTTATGGCCACAATTGTCTTTTTTAAATGCTAATTCTGATTTATTGATTAGGTACTGAATCTTAAGCTGCCAGTGATTAAATATTTATAATTTCTACCAAAACATAATGGTATAGAAATGAGAATATATCTGGTTTTGTGTCTCTTTCATGTAACTGCAATTTTAAAAGAGATTATGCACAACTCAGTTTACAGTAAGATTAATGCATTTCATTTGACTTTCTGAACCAGCCATAGTTAAAGTTTCCTTTGAAATTTCTCTTTGGTTGCCGTAATGCACTTAAAATACTGGTACGTAGCATTGAAATAGTGGTAGTTAAACTATTATAATGTTCAATTTCATATAACCAATACTTCAAAGTTCAGACAAATCCATGATTTAATGACCTGGTCTGTTAGTTATTTTTATTTTCAATAGAGATTTATCTAGACAAAAGATAAGTTTCGAGACAGAAATAATATCACACCCTACAGGGATTCCAAATCCATGAAAGAAAACAGCACGAGATCTGTAAATCTTTATGTTCACAGCTCCACAGAAGGAAATCGGCCATATCAGTTGTTAAGAGCAGGATTTTGATTTTTTTTCAGGGGAGTGTACCAGGTTTCGCCCCAGTTATCATCTGCTCGGCGAGCAGTCCGGCAAAGAGTCATGATCCAGAGGAATGGTCGTCTTGAGAGTGGGGAATCTGACGGCACAGATCACTTTGCAGAAACTGCAGAATTAGCCGCAGGTGAGGTGTGGGAGATGGCAAGGGAGAGGAATAAGTATTCATGGGTCAAAAAGTGTTTGAATTATTTGGTAGTTGTCACACCACACTTAATGCCCATATGCACAAATGCTGTGGTAATTTACCAAGGGCAGACCTGCATTTCATGGTAATGTAATTACTTGAGTTTGCATGCTAGTAATTTGTCTGTTCCACCAGTTGATTTCTTTTTCCCCTCTCCATCAGCTTAGTTGCTTCTGACTTTGATCAATATGACATTCCAGAGGACAAACTCTGTCGTCTTCAGGGACTTGGAATGTATAAGCTGATTAAGTCATGTTGCAGAGAATCTTTTCACCTCCTTGTAAGCTGAAGGTCTCAGTTCAAGTGTCAGCATTTTAAAGACATTTTTAATTTTACAATCTCATTCTAAAAAAACTGAAAACATACTTGAATGGGCCATTTTCTTGCTTCATGTAATTTATCAATTGCAATATGTAGTCAAATTTTCACTGTTCAATTCCTCCTGAACACAATTCATTTTGTCATGTAAGTTTTTGAATGAGACATAACCTTGGAAATGAATGGGATAATGTCTGTACTGTGTTGGAGGATGGTGTACATCAAAGCTAGGTAAACTTCTTTTGTAGTATGCACTGATGTGTGCTTGCGTTTAATTTTTTCATCAGCTTACAATCAATATGCATGATCCTTCATTCATAACATCCCCCATATTGCAGTAGTCCTATAGTTTCAATCATCAATAAAGGGTACAAGTTTAATCATGGCTTGCTGCCAGTAAGATTTCCAGCCTTTTAAAACTTCAGTCGTAGTGGAGTTGTGTTAGGACGGTTTTCATTCACAGAGAAAATAAGTCCGGATTTTTATTAGACTTGATCAGGTATTTAGTAATTTTTTTTGTACCTTTTCATATTTAATGTGTGACATGATGTGTACTTTAATCAGTCTGCATGTTTTGGATAGAATTACACAAGTGTAAAAGAACAAATTGGGATAGATTTTAGAAATCTGAAGAATACAAATGTACTGGTCGGTCTTGAAATTGGAATACTGTTGTGTGAAAATGGAAAAATCAATAGTTCGATTTGTTAAATTACATGCATTTGGAAATGTGTTTGTTTCTTAAGTGCAGGCTGGTATTGTAAAATTTCCGGTTAATTCTTATTGTGAAACAACTCATTATGAATTTTTGTTTTTGTTCACATTGTGTCATAACTATTGTTCACTGGTGAATTTGAGAAGGTTATGAAAATGTTAGATTTAAGAGCCCCATATATTGAAAGAAAACAAAACTATTGAAATCAATGGAGTCTCTATATGCCTTCTATAATTGCCCTGTCAAAGAGCCACTCTCAAATTTTACATTTCTCTGTGTAGTACAAGATTTTGAATTGTTTGCAAACATATGTCAGGTTTTTCTGTTCAGGACTGTATGAACTGGTAGTAATGCTGTTTAAACGCTGTGTAAATAAATGCTGATCTGGGCCATAGATACACCATAATCAGCAAAATAAACTCCCTACTTGAATAGCTTCCTGTGCCAGGAAAGTGCCCAAATTCTGTCCTCAAGAACCAGTTACATATACCTGATCACAACGAGATTTAGAGTTCCGAAATTGGTATTTTAAAATTCCTTGGATCTTGTATTGATTTTTTGTGATGGTTGATTGATTCAAATGATGTGGGACTTTTTTCCACAGTGTACCTGGGAATTTGATTGTTAAGAGGTTGATTTATGGGGAATGCTTGGTGTTGATGACACAGGTGTTTTGTGAATGGATGACAACAGCCAGTCCCTTTATGATGGCACATTGCATATGAATTCAATTGACAGTGAAAGTCAGTTTAATGCAATGATCATCTAAAATACAGTGAAGGTGAACCTCAGGATTAAGAATTTATTCCCAAAAGAAATTAAATGATATGATAAAAAGCATTGAAAACTGGATCCATGTACATGCATAATCTTTACAAGTGTCAAAATAGGATATATATTCTCATTGTATTTTTATTTGCATGGGAGTGTAAACAAAGGCATAGAGAAAATTAAAGGGAGAGACCTTCAACAATGTTAAAAATTTTTGTTCATTTGCCAGGTCTAAACATATTTGGGGGAATTGAGATACTGGTAAGGTTGCATGCTAATGTGGATATAAATACTGCTCCATTTTAATTAGGATATTGTGTAATGGAGGGCTTTATATATGGATAAGGCTTTTGGATTAGGTCAGTTTCTTTGAAGATTTGTGCTAAGTAATGTGTCTATAAGATCTCTAATAATTGGCTTTTAAGAAGGTCTAAACAAGATTATAAACCAAACCCAAAAGTTACAATTTTATGATTGAAGTTACATTGTATTTATTTTAATCATGAGAGAATTATATGGGTGTAATTGCTCTATAATTATGCAAAAAAAAAATGTCCAATGCATATGGGAAAGTTGGCAAATATCAAAAATATGAATTTCAGGACTCTAGATTCTCTAATACTGGGGCTAACAGAGGGGCATCATTTTTAGTGTGATAAAATCATCCCTGTTTTATATATAAAGCAGTGTTGTTTTTCCAATTGCGAAATAGTGTCATTTCAGATATGAAGATGCTCTAACTGTAGAGTATGCTTTAGACCCTGTAAAATAACATTTTAAAAATTTGTCAAAATAATCATACCATAAGATATTTACCTGCATTTTATAATTCTGACTATGAATTTCCAATCTTGGACAAAGCGTCTTGACTTTCTTAATTCTAATGGTGCTGGCTCCATGCCATCCCAAACTATTGAACGAGAGATCTAGCAATAATGTTGATATAACGGATTAAAGTATTTGGTACTTTAAAAAAAAAAAAAATTGTAATGATTCTCACAAAATTGAATTAGTTTTTTGAAAACTTAAACAACAGCACTAAAATTTTCTTTTCCAGGTACCCAGTCAAAGACTTGCTCAAGACCAACATCAGGATCTCGACGGCGAAGACGAGCTCAACTCAAACCATACAAGAAGTCTGGGAAGTGTCCCTACTGTCAAAGCTCGGAGGAATATCAGCTGACCACAGAGAGTGAGAGTCTCAACTCAGACACAGCTGACATCAGCAAAGGGGAGGAGTTGAGTCAGCCTGACCAATCAACAGAGGACATAGAAAATTTCATCACTGAAACAGCAGAGAGAATATCGGATGAAGATGCAGTAAGAAAAAGTGAAAATGACAATTCAGACAAAAACTGTTGTGACATCAATCATTTAGAAAACTTGGAAAATGCAGATGGTAATAAATTTCTTCCAAGAAGTGGTTCTCTGAGCAGCTTGAATTCAGAAGTAGAACAGTACTGTTCTGTCCTAAGAGAAATAGATGACAGGGAGCAAAGTATTGCAGAAGACAGCATAAAAATGATGACAAGTCTGACAACAGGTGATGGGACTGCCCATCGTCCACAAAAACTTCGCAGTGATATGAACTCTGTAGATTCCTCATATGGATCTGTCGGTAAATCGGGGTCAAGGGCCACCTCCGAGACAAGGGACAGTGAGCAGCAGACAGATCTCTCCTCTTTAGACACACCTTTGATGTCTCCATCGTCCTCTCTCCATTCTTCACTCCGCTCTCCACGACCCGGGATCCACCAGCTGAACATCTCCCCAGTCAGTGTGTGGAGTTCAGATAAGAGTTCCTCCTCCCCCAGAAAGTCTCGAGCCTCTGGAGGACTCAATACGCCAACTGGGAGGAGGACCCCAAGAAAACACAAAGAGTCCAAGTTGGAAATGGCCTACACTGATGTCTGGTCAACAGAGACAGTGGACCCTAATTGTCCTCCTGCTGAAACCTGCACAACACAGGATTCGGATGTTTCGTCAGAGGAGGATAATTGTTACTCACTAGAGACTGAAACAGTATCACCTCAGTCTCCATCGTCCTCAGACAGATTCTTTGATCATGGAAGTTTTATTCTGGAAAGTCCTCCAAGTGGTAGAGCAGTGCCCATCGAATCTCCTGTCAGATATGAAGTGACTGTGAAAGAAGAAGAGACAAATGTGTTCTACAATGTGAACAAAGTGGAGTATAAAACTTACGGTTTGAATTCACCTACTCTGTCAACAACGATCCCGGAAACTATTAACATCAATGTGACAAATACAGACACTCACAGGGTGGAAAATCGGGATGAGTCAGTGAACCATGAAACAGTTGTGCTCAGTCGACCTGACACTGAATCGCCTACTCATGTTATCGTTTCTGAGAGAAGTTTTCAGGGATTATCTTCTTTGACCAATGATAATGGACATCATGTAGAAAATCAGATTGTGAATGAATATGGAAATCAGTTTGTGGATGAGATGGGCCCTCCACTTACTTTTCAGATATCAGAGGATCCTAGAAAAATAAAGTCATTAACTTCTCCCATAGAATCAGATACTACCTCAGACTATGGGACAATGATCGGTGATGGAAGGCGGGGAAACACATCATTCATGTCGGACTCGGCAGATGAAAGCACTTCACCAAGGTCAAAGGTAACAGATGAATCTCAGCAACCAAGTAGATACAGTGTGGTTGGTGAACAAACAGTTCTGAATGCAAATGAAGAAAGCATAGACAACATTAGTCCTACAGTACAAGATTTATACTCAGTTAGTCCTCCAATGAAAAAAATTGGCAGACCACAGTGTACAGAGACTTTACCTTCCTCAGAAGTTGCCTCAAATGTTATTCAGTCTCCTAGTGCCATGGATATTCTCAGGAATCTTATAGAAAATCCCATCAAAGCAACCTCAGAGGACACTGAACACTCTGATGAATATGATCCCACCAGGAATTACTTTGTGGAGGAGATTTTTGATGAGTTGCACTCAAGCTCTAGTTCCACTTACACAACTCCTCAACAGTCACCTCGACTTGATGATGGTGAGGAAACTAAACAAGCAGAGGAACCTCAAAAGATTGCAGAAACAGCTGCAAAACTTTTGATACCAACAGTACTGAAAGACTTGCAAACTGTGTCTGTGAACACAGATTCTCAGGAACCAAAGACAATACCCAGAAAGCAGACAAAAGATGATGGCAGTCTTCACAGAGAATTGAAGAGAGAGCTTCAGCAGAAGCTGGCAAGTTTACAGCGCCGTGTGAGAAGTCTGAGTGACTCTGCTATAAGTTCCGATTACCACACAGACGGAGATTCCACAACTGCGTCTCCCAGAGGTAGTCGTTTATATGAGTCCGATAAAATTTTTAGAGTTGGAGAGCAGCTTGGACCAATACATGTGATGACAAGTCAGGCAGAAACCCCACAGACACCATCAGAAATCCTGAATACAAAAGCACTGGAAATTGAGAATAAAAGTGTGAAAAAATCTCTATTCAAAGATTCCGGAAATGTGTTTGATGATGAAGATAGTGGTGATGTCATGAAATCTGAAGATGACTCTAAGAAAGAAAATGCTGAACAAGAAGTCAGCAATATGATGGAAAATAAAGCACAACAGAGGCCAAATATTCCAATTGAGGTAACATCATCCTCAGAAGAATCAGATTCTGATGTCAGTTGTGAGCGATCTCTGTCTCCAGGAGAAATTCTTATTAATGATTATGAAGTGCCCAGAAAGCAACAAAGTGACCAAGCAGATGAAGAGCCAGATTACAGATACAGAATAATTAAAGAAAAGTCGCCATCAATGTCAGATGTTCCAACAGATGAGTGTGAAGAAATCCGAAGATCTATGTCTGAAGCCTGCATGGATCAGTATGAAGAAGTGAAGGATGACCATGACCATAGTTCTAATGACAGCATTGTATTTGTTTTTATGGGTCAATCACACAGCAAAGACAGCATGGAGCAACTGAAGTCTTTCACATCAAAACAACCAGAGTACAAAATTTTGAGCAGCAATGAAGTGTTAGAAGACAAAGGCAATGAGAGTGATGATGATGATAGAAGCTCAAACAAAGACTCTGTTATACAAAATGAAGATGACTTTGATAGCTGTGAAAATTGGGAAAGAAGACCAAGGAGCTACACAGACCATGAAGATGACAAACCCCTGAGGCACAAATTTGGCATTGATGAAAATGTTCTTCCCATTCCTACTCGCTCAATGTCTTCAGACAATTTACCAAAACAAAGTTTGAGTCAGCACCAGATTCATAGGTCAAGGTCTGCCAGTTTGTTGGAGGTGAACACAAGGATAGACATGGCTGATGATTCCAGCAACAATGAAGGCATCTTCCCACCCTGTGTCGAAACAAGTGAGAGGGAGTCGCAGAACACTTCTGATGTCAAGGACACCTCAACTTCAGCTGAGATTGGGGACAGCGATTTCTCACTAACAGAACTTGAGACACCTCGAGTGGGAGAAATTTTATTGGATGACATGCAGTACTCTCGATTCCCTAATCACCATGAACATCCAAGTAACACTCATCAGCACACTAGTTATAACTCCACACTGAGGCATAGAGATGAGGACAGACCTATAGAACCTGCATGTCAAGATGTGGTGGAGTTTGGAACTCAGACTGAAGCCCCTATGCCAAGGCATGTTAAAGATAATGGAGTCCTTCCTGGGTTAGATTCACCATATAGAGCAAAGAGCACAGAGGAGTTGACTCGAGCACGCCCAGTAGAGCTACACCTCTCTGAGGACACAGAGACTTGGCAAAACCTATCTTCAATTGTCATTGAGAACAATGCTCGTCTTCAGAATTTACAGAGGAGATTGCCAGGAGAGTATCAATGCAGATCTATTGAGATTTCCACACAAAGAGATGACACAACACAAACCACCACCTCACTTCAGGACCTGGAGACCTCCAGCACACAGACTGATATCAGCTTTACATCACTGGTGTTATCTGACACTCAGACAACTGACCTATTACCCAATGATCTCACAGAGATGGATGGAAATATCATATCTGAAAACCAGAGAACTGTGAGAGAATCTGTGGACTACTTTGATGGACTGGGTCGAGAGCCATCACCTTTGAAACAGGAACTGAAGAAATCGGGTCCAAGAGAAAACACAAGTCAACCAGTGCACAAGAACCCGGATGATGAGGTTACAGAAACAGTCATTCTTGAAAAAGAATATAAACTGGAAACTCAATATAACTATCCTACCTTTAGTGCTAGCAACAGCGAGATGGAAAAACTAAAAGAGGAGCATGATAAGATGATGAAGAAGTTCAAAATGGCTACAGATAACAGGAAACAAGTGACAGAAAAGCTCAGGCATGAGAAGAAGTCTCAGGGTGGAGTTCATGAAGAATTTGTTGCTGAAAAAGCAAACAGACAACACAGCCTCCCACCCACATGGAATCCTCAGTCTTCAACACAAAATAAAGGCAAAGAGACAAATGAGGATGCAAAAGAGGATAAAGATATTTCAGTAAATGGAATGAAACAAGAAAATACATCCACCAACCAAAATGGTGTGATAACAATACCTGGAAACACAGAGACAGTGGAGGATGTCCTTAGTGATGATGAAGGCTGCATAACACCACCCACCTCACCAGTAACCATAGAAACTGAAATTCCATCACACGACATCAGTGTCCCACTTAGGTCAAGGTTACAGCATCTGAGTACAGAGACACCTTATCACACAATAGTGAATGGAACTGCAGGGTCCTCTGAAAAGAGTCACCAGAATGGAGAGCCCAACCTAAAGCTTGATCTGTCAGCCATAACTGGTGAACCAGATTCACAGCCAATTACAGGCCTGAACAATGATCAGATAAAGGAAAAGCTGGATAAACTTCATAAAGAAAGGGTCCAGGTGATAGAGTTGCTGTCTCTGAACTACCTCCCAGCCAGTTTCACTATAGAACTGTTGGAAGCCAAGCTTAATTACTGTATAGGTCAGACTGACCTTCTGTTGAAGTCATTGGATGAGCAATGGGATAGTGATGAAGATAGAGGAAATACAATACACTATCCACATATCACCAGAGAGTACATCTCTATGTATAGAGATGAGCTGCAGCAGTCAAAGACTGATGTGGAAATTTGTCGTGAGAGATTGGAGAGAAAGCAAGGAACAGGCAGAGGCAGGACAAAGGGTAGGAACCAAGATTTCTTGAGAATGAAAAGGAATGCTGAAATAGAGGCCTTCAAAGTGGAGAGGATGCTGGAACTGCAGAATTACCAGAGGTCAAAAACACTACATAACTTAAACAATTCCTTCCATGAATCTCCTCCAGAAAGAAGTTCCAGAAGTGTTAGTCCTACCTCATCTGTTCATTCCTCATCACAGTATATGACTCCAAAACAACACAGAGATCACCTGGTTCATCTCCGTAAAGAGCTTGTCAAACACACAGAGAATCCGGAGTACCTGGATAGGGTCAGTAGGTCAAGTTCTCCATCACTACATCACAGAACAACATCACACCCCAGTCCAAGACTTCACTGTGACTACCTCTCACCAAGGTCTTTAAGTACTCTGGACCAACTTCATGACATAGAATCCTATAGACATGACTACCACTCAATGTATTCACCTCGAAGTTCTGCCCCTTCCTCCAGGCCTTCCAACCACAACAGACAATTGACCTTCTCTCCTAAGATTGCCTTTTCTGTGGCAGATGAACTACCATCCTCTGTGGACTATGGCTGCAGCACCTATCTTGTACCTCCTCAAACCAGGGAAAGAGATTCCCCCCGTAGTGTTTCCTCAGATGTCAGACCCCCCAGTAATACTCTGTACTCTCCTACTCAGCTGTCCACTGGGTCTATTTCACCAGAGCCCAGAGAGCCCAGATTTCGACCACTGAGTGACCAGTCACTGGACCATCAACCAGAGTCCAGGAGCTACTACTCAGGCAGTGAGAGTCGACAGCTGTTACATGAGATAGAACAAATTCGTTTAAAGAACAGGGCCGAGATCAGGAGGGCTCAACACATACTAGACTCTTACAGTAAAAAGAAATCTAATGTCAGGTACAGCTCTACCTTTATTTGATTTTATTAAAGGGGTATGGACACCATTTCAACTGAAAATTTATTTTCCCATTTTTAATGTTTAAATTCCTAACTGACTTTCTAATGGTCAGCAAAAATTTGAATGTCACTTATTTTTGTTTAATTATAGATTGTTAATAGAAAATATCATGTTTAAAACAAAATGAGATGTAACAAACACTAGAAACTGTTTAATTTTATTCAGAATTAACTTGTATGTTGACAAATATTGCTTTAAATGAAGAATGTACTAAGGTATTTGACCTATGTGAACAAAAACGTGGCATGAGCCTTGTTTACATAACAAGGAATAGTGAGGTCTGTACAGCTGTATCTTGACAGCTGACATTCAAATTTTTGCTGATCATTAAAAATACCTTAGTTAAAGCATTGTAAACGTAAAAAATGGAAAAATAAAATTTGAAAACTTTTTAACTCAAATCATGTCCATGCCCCTTTAAAATACTAGTGTTCAATTTCTTGCAATGGTCAACTTGAAAGTTTTTTCAAATTACCATTTATTGAAGTTTTGCAATATGTCTCTTCTTCAGTAATAAGATACATTGTTTTTGTAATTGATGACCAGGAGAGGGAAGGAAGAGATAATTAATTTAAAATGCTTTCACATTTTAACCTCAAACACAGACATAAAAATAGGTGCATACATTACAACAAATTTCTCTTACTTACATGTATATACATTTTAAAGGTATAAGAAAGAATTTTTTACAAACCCAAAGGGTCACAATCTTTTAAGAAATTTTCATATTTGAATGTACGTGAAGGTATGAACTGCAATGCTTCACAATGACATACTTCATGAAGCAAATTGATGCTTCACAAAAAGTATATCAGCATGAAGCATTGCAGTTCATACTTTCATGTAGTTTCAAAAATGAAATTTCTTGTATTTACATTCTGCTTTCATTTCTGTCCGAATTCCCAGTCATTGAAATAGATGTACTATATTTATCAAGATTTGTATGTCCCCTGTTCACAACTGCAGCACGTCCATGAGGAAATAGCTGTCAGTGACATTTGTGAAGATATCAAAGGCAAAAACATAGAAATGTGTGGTTTTGAATTTTGTTTGGGGAAACACGTTTCATAGTTCATATTGGATTACTTCATTGTATTACTGGTGAAAGAGATATGTAAAAACTGGAATGAGAGCCCCTTGTTATGTGTATTTTATAGGGAGGCTCATATGAGTGCCGATCGCTTGAGTTCAACACCCAGACGTCATTACTCTTCCTACAGCGACTATGCCTCTGATCTGCTGGATGCCAGACATCGCAGCATATCAGGCACCATGTTGGGAAGTTACGAACTCTATGATGAGGAAGTGAGCGGTTTAACAGCGCGTCACCGACCTCCATCTCCAATGGCAGATGTTGAATCATATCAAGGCTTTGATCCACATAAAATTCGGCCAATCCGATCCACTGATATTAAAGCAAAGCTAAAACGCAGTCACACAACCCGAAGATGACATGCTCAGGAATGCTGGATGAATTACTTATCTGTGATATTTTATATTGGTGCCAAAGATGTACAATAGTTTCATTTGTTCAGTTGATTCATATATTTTATATGTATTTTTGTGGCAATTCTCTTCCATTGGACTTCATGGTGTATGGAAGAGTGGAGACAGAAATTGACAAGTTAGAGGTGATGAAAGGTAAGTTCACGTAAAATTTCATTTCAGTTTTGTAATGTTTGGATTATTGATACCTTTGTCATATAGATGAAGTAGGTAAAATAATTGAAAATTAAATCAGTCTATAAATGTAAACAACACTCTTATTATATCAGTTTCTAACTATAGAAGAAGAAATACAAGAATAATGCACTAGTATATCAATAACAAATATTTACATTCACTAAATCTTTTCTCCTGTATTTCTTTTGAAATTGACAATGCTTTCATCATAGAAAATGAATACCTGTTTGTACTGCAAACTAGTTTGATCCAGATTTTTCATATCACCTGTCCACATAATCATAATGAAATAAGGAGTGTTGTCTAGGTCAAAAGTTGTATAGACTTCTATTTAAAGCAACAAAATGGTCAAAGATATATTATAGTACTTAAATCTAGTTTATATTTTAATAAAAATACATAAACTATAAATGTAAACAAAACTTTCTAGGTGATGAAGGTACCAATCATTGCAGAAAATACTGCATAACCCATGCGGGTTATGATTTTTTTTATTTTTTTTTATTTTTTTTTTTTGCAATACTTGCTACCTTCATCACCAAATAAAACATCAAAGAAAGCATTTTATTGTTTAAATAAAACACTTGTTAAGTTATAATGATGATTATCTTTATTGTTTTTTTTTTTATTCCGTATTTAATGTTATTACTTTTAGCTCTTGGAGGATAGAGGTTAGGACTGAAGCAGCCATTTTGTGGAAGACACTGAAGTGAAGAGAGCTCTCATTTTGTTCTGTTGATTCCTTTCTACGTTGAGTAAAGGTTGATCGAGTGATTGACAGAGGTTTTGATTGTGATACTTAGGATATAATGGTGCTATATGAACTAAGCAGTCGATTAGGATGAGGCTGTTGATCCTCTACTGATTCCAAAATATTAATGCATTGTTAATAATTAATAATTAATATGTTTTTATAAACCTTAAATACATTTGATATGTATTGAGTTGACCGAGTGTTATGTATTTGGGATACTAGTATTTTGAATCTCATGAGAGAATCTTCGACTTTTATGGCCCTGTAATTGGAAGTTTGGAGGCATGAAGTATGGTTTTTTGGGTTTTGTTTTTTTTTTTAACTTTAAGAGTATTTAATTTATTATTGTAAGTCGTTGTTTAGAAAAATGTTTCAGATTTTTACTTGATATTTGTGATGTTTGCGATTCCTTCCAGAAATCCTATGAACTGTATCTAGTCAACCAATGTTAACTTAGTTTTAATCTTGAAGTTCATCGTATTTAAATTATAATTAATGTCCTCTCATCCAAGTCATGCTCTGTGATTATTTATAGAATGTAATTATCACATCGTGTCATTTGCATGAAAGTTTGTTGTACATGTATTATTTCAATCTTGTTGATTAATGAACGTTTTGATAATATTAATTTTTGTCGCTTTGCTATTATTGGCAGCTTCTGTTTGCCGTCCATACAAACCTTCCAGTCTCGATTTTCAGTTATATATTATTAAGTATGTATTTGCTAGGGCATTTTCATTCATAAATATTTATTTTGTTTACATTATCTCGTATTGGGTATTCTACTGCATAAAAGTGTTGAAATACATTTTATGTCAGTCGATAGAAAATTTGATACAACTAGTATTTTATAAGTCGATAGATGCAAAGGATTTCATGTTACAGATTTGATATATATTATACATGTATGATAGAAAGAAAATGAAATTATACTTGTGTTTTATAAAATTACAAAATGTATGTATTGCTACCATAGTTAGGAGACATGTTTCTCATTTCTTTCGGATAAATTTGAAAATATTTTATTATGGTGCATAATGAAGGAATTCTCTATAGAAATATGTTTTACAAGCCGAGTTTTGTCTTGCAACATTTGTTCCTACTCTTAGGACAAATAATGTGTTGATTGTGTTATGTGATAAATGGTATGCATGTTGACAGTTTTTGCATGGTATGGACATGAAGGTGTGAGCTAGTACACTGTCTTAATGGTGTTATGGTTTTTATAAGGAGGATGGATTTTTTTTTTTATTATTATTCTCAGACTGTATTGTCATGAACACCATTAACTTCACCAAAATATATTTAATTTTGTGTGAAAATATAGACATAAGTTATTAAACAATGAAAACAATGACATTTTTTGTATTGTTCTGTATTTGTATGGAAGATGGAACATTTTTACTGTCCTGTTCCCGACATTACTGAAAGAGCCTACACTACACAGCTCAATATTAAACTTTAGGACATATAAGATGTTTCTGACATTTTCTCTAAAATTATTTTTTCATTTCGATATGAAGAGTTCTTGTATAATAGGTCTAGATTTTGTAATGTACTAATATTACCAAAACTTTTGACATCAGACTAGTTAGCTCAGTGGTTAGATCAACTAACTTGTAATGTAAGGGTATCAGTTTCAGTACCCCATTCTTAAGATTTTTCTTTACTTTTTTATTACGATAATCCCCATTTATACAGTAGACCTGAATTTACATTGGGCCCAATTGCACAAAAGATAATTTAGTTTAACTAACAGTTAACACTCTGTAAATTTAAGAGATAATGGCAATTTAACTGTTAAAGTTAACTGACCTTCCTGCAATTGGGTCCAGATGTTCCCTCAACTTTGTTAAATGGTATTGTTATGAATATCATAATAAAACTGGGCCACTGTCAGGTATTTCCAAGTACCACATGAAGCGCTCAGTACTTTCGTTTTAGTGTTTATACCCTGTCATGAAATGTCATATAGTGTTACTGTTTTCCATTATCCGTCATAATTTAGTTTCTGCTCATTATCTCATATTCAACTGAAAGTTGAATAGTTTTTGACAGAGTTGTGCCCCCTAGACTCGGAAAATTTCAAACGCTTTAAATACTATCATTACTATGTTATATACGTGGACGTTAAGATTTGAAATTTGGGTGTGTGTATCTTGAAAATACGCAGGTCATATTACTATATGTTTCCGGTCAGGTACTTTCTAGCAGAATTATGCGCCTTTGACTTGAATATTAAATAATTCACATTGTTTCATTCTGTCATGAACATTTTGAATTGAAGTTTGAGATTAGTTTGCAGTTCAAGTTCGTGTTTAGTTCTGGTTGAATAACTAAAATTTTAGTGAATGTATAGCTTCATGCAGTTGTAATTCATGGATAAATCCGTATCTTGATTATCTTGTTATTAATTTGTCTACACCATTGTACACCCGGTGTAGTCAGTTTACACCTAATAATCAAGTGAAATTTAGTGTAGTGTATTATATAATCAGTATGGACGTTCAGCTGCAAAGGAGATCCTCACTGGAAAATTAACAATTTTAATGCAAATAAAGTTTAAAATAAATAATCACTAGAATTTAAGATTTTAAACTTGGTACATCCAATACACTGGAATTATTATGTACATTACAGATAACAAAATACGTTGAGAAAAAATCTACAAATTTTCCATCACCATTTTCTAGCTATATTGAATTTTTCAGTGCATTTACCTACACATGCCAAAAAGTGTACACCTTTAGACTTGATTACAGTAAGGTATATACATTGTTGTCGATATGGACAGCTCAAGCGCACCTGGCATAATTATATACATGTATATCGCTTGGTGTCGATTTGGTCTGTGTTTTATTTTGGGCAATTGAATAATGATAACTTTATGGTATTTTTTTAATCCGGTATTTTTTATTATTGATATATATATTTTTTTTATTTTATTTTATTTTTTTTTATTTTTTTTACACGTTTTCAAAAGCAAGTCGCAGTCCACAGTATGTTTGAGTATGTTTGGTTGTTTTCTGCCCACTTCTAGAATAAAAATATACCTTAAAACCTCCATTTTTTTTGCTATACAGGCAATGTATTTCTCTGATGTTTCATTGTTTTTCGGCTCAGCAGAATTTGTTCTTTGAAATGAAATGTCTTCATTGTAAGATAAATCGGAATTTAAATTGGTAGTGGTTACCTATATTTCGCCGATTGTTTTTTTTTTTTTTTTAATTATTGTATCTGTCTCCAATTATTTGAAGATATTTTCAAATAATTAGATTTATGTTACTGGTAATCTTCATTGCTTTGCATTCTTGAACTTTAATTAAAGAAATGTCTAGATCTCTTGGTTTAAAATTGGAGGGAACATTAATTCATTGAGTAAACTAAGAATCCATTTATCTCTTAATATCTTTTATTTTACTGATACTACATTACTGTATGTACCTAATCATTTGACGGTGTCTTCTATTAGTTTATTTGCAATCATTTGTTTATGAAAGTGTAAGCTTATCATCCTACAGTGTATTTTGATTTACTGCCCCCGCCTTCTCGTTTTACTGATCGGAGTGACAGGGGCGGGGACCAGACTAGGTTAAATCAATTTCGTTGTTGCTAAGCATACATTCAATCGAAATATATAAGGTTCACGTGAAAATTAAATTGTTGGAATTTATTGTACAGAGCACAGGCGCTCGACGTTTTAAATACCAATAATAAAAGAAATTGTCTTCCTGCAAAACAAACTATTAATAGTTTGTTTACAGGAAGACAATTTTTTTATTATTATAGATATTTAGAACGTCGAGCGCCTGTGGTACAGAGGGGCGTGGTACATGCCTAGTAGAGTCGCGCACATTTACATTTCGTTTTTGCTGGTGTATATATATGTTAACAAGGTATTCCATATGGAAAAAGCAGTCTGATTACATGCGACAATCAAACTAAAAAAAAAAAAAAATAAGAAAACAAAAAATAGTGAAGATTTGAAATTAATCAGACTGCTGAGAGAATACACTTTTGTAAACTATTAATTTTTGGTTTTTATATATATATATATATATATATATTAAGTCGCAATATGTTACATACGAAAAATCACCACAAGGTAACTGGTGCACAGCATCAAATTTTAAGCATTTTAATCTATTTCATGATGATTTTTTTTTTATGTGTTTAAAAAACTTATTTCTTCCGCTTTCTTTCAATGGACAGATGTATTAATCACATGCTTGAACTTGTAGAAATTTCTGGCAATGTATATGTTTTCTGCGGTTTGATTTTTCTCTGTTCTCTAAATACCTTGCAAGCATGTTCGGACTAGACGAAATATTTCCCCAGCTGATTCAATATTTTATAAGATAAGGGCATGCAGTGTCATATTTTGATGTTTTTGGCAGAGGCGTTTGTACTCTGAGATATACTTTGTGAAAATACTTGCAGCTTCTATTCGGTTCATGTCACATTCTACAGATTCTTCTATTTCCTTAACAAGCTTCAAGTGTGGGTTTTTTTTAATCATTCTACGAATTAAGTGCGCTTATTCTAAATTTACATATAATCTTTCGTTTTTCAAAACTTTTACATCAAATATTTTTCGACTTTAAATTTTTTGACATAAATATGTTGTCAGTTTACCTGACAAATAACCTTTTTATCTTTTCCTAAACTAGAATTGTAAAAATGTATTCTTTAATATTTTTATTTCATTTTTTTTTTCTGTATTAGTTTCACTGAATCACATTTGGAACATACTAAATACCCATTTTGTTACACATGTATGCTACATTCGTAAACCAACGATTTATGTTCGAGGATCATACCGTATGAATTATTTAACAAGAGTTTTCTGACATGCTTTAAAACTCATGCCAGTAGGAGAAAATAATGCTATATTAATGGAATACAATATTGGTAGTTTGCCCACCTCTGATAAAACTGCAGTTTTTGAACTTTTCATTCCTGCTCCGATGATAAATTTGCGAAATTTTCAGTCCCCCGAACTTTATTTTTACCTTGCATTCGATGTTGATAGTATACCCCATATAAGATTTTATGACCCACAGGCAAGTTTTGGTTTAATTATGACATAATCTTGATGGGTGGTTTAGTATGTTTTATATACACCGACACTGTGTTAGAGGTTATGTTATAATAGGTGCATATAGAGGGAATGTGTGTATATATCTTCTATGCTCTTCCCAACAGCAGCACGGTCAACACATATTACCTGATTAATAATGAATAAAAATGAAACTTATTGATAAACAGCAAGTTAAACTTTTATCAGTTATCTATCTGTGTGTGTGTGTGTGTGTGTGTGTGTGTATATATATATATATATATATATATATATATATATATATATATATATATGTATATTAAAACTTTATTTAGAACTTTTATACATGTTTTTTATTAAGGAATTATTCTACTGAAACAATAATAATTTCTCATTTCCGCAATACGTAAATAGATCGACCGTTTCTGTGGCTGATAATCAAAGTATAATTTGGTATCAGGGGACAGTTTGGCTCTATATAGACCCGTTCAGCTTTCTTTAAAAATGGAAATACCCCGTATTTTAAGTGATAGTACATGTGTAAAAATGTGTAAAATAAATTTAGGATACATGTAAAATGTAGCTGAGTACTTATTGTAAAACTTGACATGCAACATGCAGGGTCTCACCATGATTTCTAGCATAGAGATGGGTGCAAGTACGAAACTAAGCCACGTGGTCAGTTACTGAAGAAATTCAGATGAAAACCAACATGGTCCAGGAAAAGGTCTGTAGCTGAGGGACGGTGGATGACCCCAGATGAAGGGTAGATATTTTTTTTAGGAAGGGCAGACAGGGCTCTTGATTGTGCACAGTGTCTAACACCTTTCGCACGATAATCTGATGGTGTATGGGTGGTGCGGATCTAGCCCAAATGAGAGAAAATCAAAACAAGAAGGGGGTTCTGCTCAAGACATGATTTGTGCAGCAACACCTGCACGTATCCATGATGACATGCAATTTGGGGTCCTGATTTCTTTACTTCACCAATATGAAATACAAGTACGGAGAAAACAGGGAAGTTTGATTTTTCATTAGTCTGTCATAACCTGACTTTGATGCATACCTCTACCCACATGTTGCAGGAAAAAAAATAAAAATAAAAGATTCTATTTTCGACTTAGTTTACGAACGACTAATGTGGCACCTCGTTTCCGGAAGTAAACAAATCCACGTTTTCTGAAATGGTGCAGACCATTGTAACACGGGTAATTTTTGTTTTGTATTGCATAAATATTACAACCTGCCAATAATTCTGAAGTTTAAAAGAACGTTGAAAGTGACATTTAACTTAGAATATTATACATAAGTTACAGCCAAGACACTAACTAGTTGGTTAACTTTCCCATTTGGCCTACACCGATGTACCGGACCGGTAACCGGTATACAGACAGTGTCAGAATTACCGCTAATCACTGAAATTACCAAAGGAATGACCGAAAATACCAATAAAGGGACCGAAATTACCTCAGTATATGTTAATGTTTATGTCATTTGGTCACGCGAAAATTGGTAACGATTTAAATGTCTATGAAGACCTCTACCTAAATTATGAAAATCAATTTAATCATGACCCCAGGGTTAGGGGTTTAGGGTTTAGGATGGGAGCAATATAATTCTCAAGTGAAAATGTATTAGATCTTGGAAAAACTCCTTTCCTCTCAGATGTGTGTGAGGAAAAACAAAATGCATGGTTATGATGTCTATGAAGCCCTCTACTAAAATTATGAAAATCATGACCCCTGGGTAAGAGATTTAGACCCTAGAGTTGGGCCAATGTGGTTCTCTAGAAAACTAGAAAATGTATTAAATCTAAAAAAAAAACCAAAACAATATTCTTCTCTACTCTCATACATGTGTGAGAAAAACTAAATACATGGTTATAATGTCCTTCAAACTTCATCTTCTTTCTATTGTAATTAAATGGAAACTGGATGCATGATTTGAAAGATCCTAAAGCTGTGTACAAAAGAATGAGGCTTAAATGTAAGTACGAGACTCCCTGACAGGTCTTTGAATGGACTGAATCATATCAAATTTTATAAAGGACTGAACTGTGCCTAATTTTATAAAAGACTTAAATGTGTCTAATTTTATAAAGGACTGGCTTTTATCAGATTTATAAAGGACATAATTGTGTCTAAGTTTATAAAGTACTAAATCATGTCTAATATTTAAAGGACTGAATTGCATCCAAATTTATAAAGGACTGAACTGTGCCTAATTTCATAAAAGACTGAAATGTGTCTAACTTTATAAAGGACTGGATTTTATCTGATTTATAAAGGATGTAATTGTGTCTAATTCTATACAGTATTGAATCATGTCTAATTCTATAAAGGACTGAGTCATGTCTAATTTCATAAAGGACTGAATTGTGTCTTATAATTTTCTAAAGGACTGAATTGTGTGTCATATTTTATAAATGACTGAATTGTGTCTCATGATTTTAAAAATGGCTGAATTGTGTCATATATTTTTATAAAGGACAGAATTGTGTCTAATTTTATAAAGGGCTGAATTGTGTCTTATGATTTTAAAAAGGGCTGAATTGTGTCTTATAATTTTATAAAGGTCTGCATTGTATCTCATAATTTTATAAAGGACAGAATTGTATCGTATAAATTTATAAAGGATGTGATTGTGTCTTATACTTTTATAAGGGACTGAATTGTGTCGTATAATTTTGTAAAGGATTGAATGGTGTCATATAATTTTGTAAAGGAATCGATTGTGTCATATAATTTTATAAAGGATTGCATTGCATTACAATTTTATATAGGACTGAATTTTGCTATATTTTATAAAGGACTGAATTGTGTGTTATAATTTTGTAAAGGACAAAATTGTGTGTTATAATTCTATAAAGAACTGAATTGTGTCATATAAATTTATAAAGGATGCAATTGTGTTATTTT
The DNA here is from genome assembly GCA_024699665.1 of Ostrea denselamellosa. NCBI lineage: Eukaryota > Metazoa > Mollusca > Bivalvia > Ostreida > Ostreidae > Ostrea > Ostrea denselamellosa. The sequence goes on from JAMZEH010000014.1 coordinate 625,960, forward strand.
GTTATAATTTTATAAAGGACTGAATTGTGTTGAATAATTTTATGAAGGACTGAATTGTGTTATAATTTTATAAAGGACTGAATTGTGTGTTATAATTTTGTAAAGGACAAAATTGTTTGTTATAATTCTATAAAGAACAGAATTGTGTCATATAAATTTATAAAGGATGCTATTGTGTTATAATTTTATAAAGGATTGAATTGTGTTGTATAATTTTATAAAGGACTGAATTGTGTTATAATTTTATAAAGGACTGAATTGTGTTATAATTTTATAAAGGACTGAATTGTTTCATATAATTTTATAAAGGACTGAATTGTGTTGTATAATTTCATAAAAGACTGAATTATGTTATAATTTTATATAGGACTGAATTGTGTGTTATAATTCTGTAAAGGACTGAATTGTGTCTAATTTTTAATTCGAATCATCATTCATGTCTCATTTGCTATCTGTTCTGTATATAGTGGGAACAATTGTAGGTATGATACTAGTTTAATTTGATTTATTTACTACACTGCTACAAACCATGAAATTCTGTTTGTGTATTTATATATAATTATAATTATTTCTGTATATAGAAAATCATTACAAATTAAAATCAGAGTTTAAGTTTACTGTATGCAATCAATTTGAATAACAACAGATTGAAGACACAGAAACAAAGATCAAAGACTGTGATTCGAGGCTGCAGGCCATTGATGATACTCTACGACTGAAGGAACTCTCGGAGACTGAAAGGTATTTCCAATGTTTTAATTACCTTTTAACTAGAACATGGCAACCACTTGACAAATATCACAGTTATGTATGTAACTCACAAGAATCAAGTGTTTTGATGTGCCCAGCCTCAGGAGTTTAAGTCCTAGGAACTCCTCACCTCACCTATCCCTAAGATTTGGGATCTGTTGGGGCGCAGCAGGGGATCTCCTAACCACAGCTTTCCATTCCTCTCTATCTTCAGCTTTCTGTAAGGTGTTTCTCAGCTCAAGTCCTGTCCATTCTCTGATGTTGTCTTCCCAGTGTTTCTTCTGCCTCCCTCTCCTTCTGCCTCCATTTACCATACCCTGCATGATGGTCTTGGCAAGGCCAGATGAGCGAGTAGTGTGCCCATACCATTTCAGTTTCCGTTGTCGAATGATGGTCAGAAGGTCAACATGTGGTCCAATGGCATTTTCAATTCTTTGTCTCACTTCCTCATTTGTGATATGATCTTTATATGAGATACCAAGTAGTTTTCTGTAGCACCTCATTTCCATGGCTCTGATTCTTCTTTCAGTATCAGCGTTCAGTGTCCACGACTCACAGGCATAGAGAAAAATTGACATGACCAAGGAACGTAGCAGTCTGATCTTAGAGCTGATAGCAATGTTCTTATTGTTCCAGATGGGTTTAAGTTTGGTCAGAGCGGCTGTAGTCTGGGCTATTCTGGACAGTATTTCAGGCTTTGATCCTTCATCGGAGATTATTGAGCCTAGATATTTGAATTTTGTAACACTTTCAAGTATTTGACTGTTGACCTTTATTTCTTTCTTCGGTGA